>JBBBDQ010001077.1:647500-1265000 GCA_037127315.1 Ascarosepion bandense
ATTAGCCAGATGTTCACCCTTTTTTAGTGTATCAGAAGCAATGGTTTTCAATTCACTGAAGAAAGAAAACAGATTTTCAAACTGTGAATAAGTGTCTGCACGTTTTGTAATTTCAAATATTAGTGTCCAGAATAGGGAGGAAAGTTTCTACCTTGAACATTTCGGTTTTACTAAGAATTGCCTTTTCTGTTGATCTTAATTGTATATATTAAGACGCATACTTCGTTTTCGTTCCCGTTTTCCCCATCACTGTAATCTGTATCTGGACACACACCCCTGACTTTGAATTCATCTCTATATATAAAAGGCAAGATGTTTGTGTGTCTGTATGTATGTATCTATGTCCTTTATACAAATCCACAATTTTTATTCGATTCTCACCAAACTTCACACAAATATTTTTTAGGCTTCCGGTCAGGTCATGGGTTACTTATTTTTTCCCGATTTCCCCCGATATCCGATCAGTTCTGATCAAGATCAGGATTTCAGCCCTTTTATCATAGTTCTTGCTGTAGAATTTGTTTTAACTTGCTAGAATTATAGTTTTTAGTGTCAAATATTAGTAGATCTTCTCAGATGACTCATTTTCCCCGATATCGGAAATCGATACCCCAGATATTCTATCGAATCTGATCAAAAACCGATATTCAGCCATCAATATGGCTCATTTTCTCCAATTTTACTCCCGATAGGTACGATAAGTTTTCATGGACGTACTTAGGTTAGATGATCCTTGGATGACTTATTTGACTCCGATATTGGAAATCGATTCTCCGATATCCTATCGGGTCTGATCAAAATCAGGTTTTCAGCCCTTTTATTTTGCTTTTTGCTTAGGTATATTAAGTAGGTATAATTGTAGTTCTTAGTCTCAGTCATGATACCATTTACTCAGAGGACTTATTTAGCCTTCAAAATTCAGTTTACGACAAAAATCTTATTTGATATCGATGCCAGGAAATCAAAATTTGACTTATATCCATTCATTTTTCTTTCAGTCTATGGTTTTGCTTTTACTGGAAACAACAATTTTTTAGTTTTTCGTGCCAATGTCCAAAGAGTCTGAGCTCCAGGACCATGGATTAGTTTCAAAGCTTTCATTACACCCGAACAACGCCGGGCTATACTGCTAGTACTCACTAACTTTGTCTCTAGTTTCCTGAGATCGATTTTCCTAGACTCAAGCAGATTTATAGCAACTAAGATGTTCACATTCTTTTATTGCAGGACTTTGCTTGTTTTGATTCTTCTGTCTAGCATAGGCCAAAGAATAGTGAGAGATTATTTCAAGGTTTTCCATTTTTGCTCTGCCTTTCACCCTGTATTCACTTGCTGTTTATTATCAGCTGATAGAGAATCCAGTGCATTTTTTTTCTCGAAACCCCTGTACAGAGCATGAACAGCATGGAAATATGTTGACTGTGTCAGACAGTCGCTTGACTACAAAATATTTTCCTACAGATGGTGTCAATATATTTCAGCAAAAAATGAATACAAATTCTGAACAAAATCAAAGAATTTTAGTCTGTAGACAATATTCTGCTGTTTCTGCTTCCACCAAGTTCCGACTGTTCAGCATAGAAGACAAACTCATTGAGTTGATGTATCGGGGCATATAATCTAGTATAGACATATTATGGTACCCTATCTACATTGGAATGAACACTTCCTCTTTCATAAATACTAACCTACGAGACTTCCTAGAGGAGGCAGTCTAGACGCAGTTTAACGTGACAGTTCGGACGGATACTTTTATCTGCTGACTATTAACACTCTTATTTTGTATATATGTTCTGTTATTCAAATACACTGGTTCAACCTAGATTCTTTGCGTGTCTTTCTTCCTGGCTCTAACAGGCTACAACACACATTTTACGCGTTATCGTACGGCAATTTCATAATGGAATTTTGTTCTAATTTAAGAAACTTCACTACATTTTCTGTTAGATCCTTTGCTCCATGAGAAAAGATAGAGATGAACATAAAGAAACGTACCTCAGGCTCAAAGCTTTTAAGGTATCAAACAGTAAATGTCAGTTGATCTGTGTGTCAGAGGTTTCGAGTTGAACCTACACTTATTGAATAATACTTTGAGTAATAATTTTTCAATAATAGTACAAAGAACCTGGAAGGGTAGGGTGTCGTTGGACTCAGGTTCAAAGGTGAAGTTTATTGTCGGTTCGACGTTATTTAGTTTAAGAAGATCGGGTAGAATTGTGTCTTGTGGATATATTAGTAGAGAATCGCCTATCTTAAATAAGCGCCATTTTGTGGTAAAATATTTTTGAAAGGACCATTTTCCAGAATATCCCAAAAATACGATAACATTTTTGTTCTTGTATATAAATACTTATCACAAAATAAAATCCTTACAATTACCTTGATAAAGTCCCTTAGGGAACGAAACGCGTCGGCCAAGATAAGTTTTCATTGTCTTTATTCACACGTACACACATTGTTCATTTAGTAATGAATTTAAACAGTTCTTTTTTTTTCTTGCTGTTAGAATGAAGTATCGTATCGCCTCTAACAAGTTGATACTCCTGACTACCGCTGGCTTTGTAATAGTGTCTTAAGAGTAAGTCTTCTATTCCTCCTCTCTTCACTCAATTTGAGATGTTTGCATTTTCTACTGATAAAGCTGAATGTCTGGCTTATAAATGCTCTTCAGTCTCTACTTTTGACTCATCTTGACGATATTGTTGAATTTTTACTTACAACTGAATCTTTGTTGAGAGATCTGCATAGAACTCTGTCTATGATTTTTGTTATCGTCTCTAACCGGAATCCCTTTAGCAATTCAGAATTGTTTAAAGCCTCCAGTACTTTGACAAAAAGAGGTAGAAAACCAATGGGACGATAGAAGAATCGGACGGTTCAATCGAGTCTTTAAAGGCTGGAACTACAGAAGTGGATTTCCAACAAGCAGAGATGCAAGAAACAGCAAGATGTTTATTGTATAATTTAGAGAGAACAGAGGCCATTTCAGAAGCACATTTCTTAAACATTATAACATGAATACTATCAAGTCCACATACTTTGAAGAGTACCGGACAGTAGAAACCATAGACGGAGTTATATGCATATCACTCAATAGAGACACAGGTTTAAGAGAAAAGTCAGGCAAAGTTACTTTAAGTCAAAAGAACATTTATGAGCTAGACATTCTGCTTTGTCAGTAGATGGGAATACTTCGAAATGAGTGAAGAAAAACGGAATAAAAGACTTACTTGTATTTAAAACTATTACAAAGCCGACAGTAGTCACGAGAACCAAACATGTTGAAGGCTATATGGTGTTTCTTTTTATCAGTAGACAAATACTTAGCCTGTTTGAGAACCGAGTTTACAACCATTATAACTTGATACAAATAGGCGTCTGTTGTGATCGGAATTACTACGTTGGAACACTCAGAAAAAGTTATTCCTGTGGGCTATAGCGACTGAACAGACCAGTGTGACCCATAGAGAACATTGTCTTTTCATCTGGTATTTCCAAGAAGGTACTACAGTATCGATTCCGGTTTCAACGCAAGAAAAATCTTCTGTAGCACACGTCTCAATAAGAAGGTTAAGAATATCAATCCCAGCAAGAAAGTCACAAAATGAATCCTAATCATTATGTTGTATGTTTGGGGGGGGGGGGGGAGAGAAAGGGTGAAAGTCGGATATATATTCAATTTGCTGAAAGGACAAAATTCCAAAATCTTCTAACAGATGGTGTGTGTATCAATTTTTATCATTTGCATCTTTTCATTTGTGATCAGTTGTTATTCATTCTTATTTGGCGTCTTTTTCAAGAGCCTCTAATTTTTATAGACTTATATTTTGCTACTTGAACCACACCATGGGATTCTTGGTAAAAAATCTATGTAAGCATTAGATTGAAAAAAAGAATTTAAGTTTTACAAAAGTAAAAGAATGAAAACTTAAAAGAATGCATTTAACCGTATCGAGAAGATTGTTTTCGAACAATTATTCGAAAAATATTTGTAAATTGTTTGAATGAAAATTAATTGAAGAGATAGTTATACTAATCGATAACTATTCGAAATACTTCCGTTTGAAATATGTATATGATCTTGCATTGAGAGAATAAATGCTGATTTACCTAAAACTAATAACGCCCTTAAAAGATTGTGTGTGTGTGTGTATATATATATATATATATATATATATATATATATATAAATCCAGGTGAAGAGAATCCAAGGTTTTACTATTTTGAGTATCTCGGCATTTATGTTATTATAAACAGTGCTCAATATAATAAATAATATAGAGCTTAATATAATTATGAATTAATTTTACCTTGCGACACGGAAATTTCTATGTTTCGAAATAGATTCTCTTCATCAGGCAATGTTGGATGTTGGTTGGGAAAATGATTTACATTTAAATTTACGTTTAAATGTAAATCATTTTCACATCCAATATTGCCTGATGAAGAGAATCTATTTCGAAACATAGAAATTTCCGTGTCGCAAGGTAGAATTAATTCATAATTATATATGGGGCTTTTTTGCAGAAAGTGTCATCTCATCATCCCACAATATGAAAATTCTTAGACGCTCTTAAAAGAGAATAGGACTTGCAAGAAATTCATATTCCCAGAGTAAGAGCAGGTTGTCAAAATATCAAGAGCACCAAGAAGTACCGTGACGTAAATGCAAAATTTAAAAAATTAGTTGCATCCTTTTACAAGTACTCTTCAGTAGTTGACTATTTGCATGTAGTATCATATAACTTAAGGTTATGAGGATATTTTTCTTAAGTTGTTTTTTTAACAATATTTGTATTTCGAATAATTATTGTGTATTTTCTCTTTTAATTTTTAAAATTTTTTTATTGCAATAAAGAATTTTTGCATTTCGAATAAATACCATTTAGTATAATTGTTCTTTCAATTAATTTTCATTCAAACAATTTACCATACGAATATTTTTCGAATAATTGTTTTCAAACAATGTTAACATTCTCCATTTAACTGTTTCTTGTGGGGTCTCATGATGAGTAGGCGCTCTTCCAACTGATTTTTAAGAATATGTTTGTTTTATCGGGGAATGAATTAGCGGTACTCTATGTAATATCAACTACACGAGATTCCCATCGTCAGCCATATTCACTGCTTGAAGACAGTTACTAAAATAAATCAACTAGAAATTTAAGGATAAACCTCGTATATTTCAGGCCATCCGTCCCGACACAAATTTGTTTTGATATTATGCGAAAGTTTCATTTCTCAGTAGGAAAAAAAGATCAAGCAGTTTCTTTTTTTTTTTTTTTTTTTTATTTTGCTTGGCTTTATTTTAGGTGAAAAATGACTTGAAACGTAGATGGGTTGCTCTTTGATAAATTATCAAATTGTGTACAAAGTGACCTGTTCGTCTGAAGAATATTGTCATACCGCAGTTCTTTTTTTCTTCTATCTTTCTTTTTCTTATATAATACTAGCAGTATAGCTCGGCGTTGCTCGGGTGTAATGAAAGCTTTAAAACTAATCCATCGTCCTGGAGTTCCGACTCTTTGGACGTTGGCACGAAAGACTAAAAAGCAATAATTGTTTCCAGTTAAAGCGAAAACGTAGACTGAAAGAAAAATGAATGGATGTAAGTCAGATTTTGATTTCTTAGTATCGATATCAAATTTTCTGCACTATTGTGAGAACTGCAAGCTTGAAACTTCTGAATATCGTTTCTTATGTCTTTGTCTATGAGTGTATCAAATTTGATTAAAATCGGATCACTCCTTCTATAACCCGATTTTTTCGATTATCGATTTTCAATATTTATCGGTGGTACCTCGACACAAAACCTAGCTAAGAACACTCGCAGACGCTTATAGTACAACTGTGTCAATTTTCAAGAAAATTGGTTTAGCCGTTTCGGAGTCTATAGGTAACGCACACACACACACAGACAAAGTTTCATTTATAAATATCTTATATATATATATAGGAAATAATATTAAAACGTTTTGAGTTTAAAAATGTGTTTTTGACAGTATTTGTTTATTTCTACTATTATATTTTATATTTCAGACCGCCCTCGGTCCTTCATCAGAAACAAATGATTTTAAAATTTGAATTAGTAACGTATTTCGCGAGAGCGTCTGTGAAGGGTCTGTTTACATCACGTGACGCGTTTGTGGAGAGTTTTTGTTTTTACATCCAGTGACGTTGAAAGCGACAGATCTTTTTTGAAATTATGTTTGTAAACGTAAACCTATCTTTAATAATACTTGTAAATTTGTTATAGATAAAATTTTTTTGAATGTATCTAAAAATGTTTAGTTGTTGAAGTATTTGTAAAGATTCAAAGCACCTATGTATGTATGTATGTATGTATGTATGTATATATAATATTTTATTTTATATGATTGATTTTTTTCATTTCTTTTTCCATATTTTTCTTCTTTATTATCTTCCTATAATCTTTTTCTTTACTTTGTTCTTTTTTTATATTCTTTTCCTTTGCACTGCAGATTTTTCGTTTATATCTTCTTTCTTTAATTTCTTCTCTTGCTTTTTTTATTTAATTTATTCTTTTGATGTCTCCTTTTTCTTCGTGTATATTCTCTTTACTTTGTCTTGTTGACTTATTATTCTCCTTTTTGTACATTAATTTTTAAATTTTTTTTTATAATTTAACCCCAAGCAAGGCGGGAATGCTACGAGTACGCAAGGGGTTACAGAGTAAAAGTTGGGGGGGGGGACTGGATATAAGGGGTATTGAGGAAAGGATAAAAGATTCAAGACGTTGCATTTAAATTTTTGGAGATTGTAGCTATCAGGGAAGCAAGTAAACAGGCGGAAAGTGCGAGAAAAGAAACTGTTGGAGTAGAAGTGACGACTTCATTTGACTTTTATGACGTTAAAAGAGTGGCTACTAGTTGCCAGTCTAGTAGCTTGACTCCGCCCGCATCTATTGGGCGGGTAAGGAGGCTCATCCCTTGTTTCCTATTTAGAATGCGGTTTCCGGTTTTCTCTTTTCCAATCTTTTCACTTTTATTTTTATTTTTTTTTTCAATTGGAGTAGATAGACTAAACTATCACTCGGTTCACACTCCACCCACATCTATTGAACAGGTGAAGAAGCTCATCCCTTGTTTCCTGTTTAGGATGCGGTTTCCGGTTTTCTCTTTTCCAATCTTTTCACTCTTTTATTTTTATTTTTTTCCAATTGGAGTAGATAGACTAAACTATCGCCCGGTTCACACTCCACCCACATCTATTGAACAGGTGAAGAGGCTCATCCCTTGTTTCCTGTTTAGGATGCGGTTTCCGGTTTTCTCTTTTCAAGTCTTTTCACTCTTTTATTTTTTTTTCCAATTGGAGTAGATAGACTAAACTATCGCCCGGTTCACACTCCACCTACGTCTACTTAACAGGTGAAGAGGCGCATCCCTTGTTCCCTGTTTATGATGTGGTTTCCGGCTTTCTCTTTTCCATTCTTTTTACCCTTACGTAGCCCTGCGCATCAGTGGCGTTATCGCCTTGCTTGGGGTGATATGATTAAAAAAAAAAAATCCGTGTAGAGAAGGCAACTGGGAGCTAAGCTCGTCGAAGTAGAAGCCGTGAAAATATTTGTAGAAGAGACAGAGGGAATACACATTCCGTCGGTGATAAAGCGACTGGGGTTGAGCTGCCAGATCGGGATCGATTTCATTGCAGATTCTTCTTAGGATTTTGTCGAGAAATCTGAGATGAATAGCAGGAGCGCCCGACCAGATATGACAACGGACGGAGGGTAGATTTATCTTTCTTTGTTCTTTTTTATGTCTTCTGTTTTACTCTTCTTTTTTATTATTCACTTTGCTCCTCTGATTTATAGTTTTCCTTCCATATCCCCTTTTTTTCAATTTATTCTCCGTATTTATCCATTTTCATTTTGTCATATATGAATAAAAATGGTTAAATAAAATAAAGACAAGAGGAAAACTGTATTTTAAATCGCCTACGCGTTTTGTCCTGTGATGGACTTTATCAAGGCAAAAAGACGAAATGAGCTTTATTCTAAATTACGTATCTATAAACAGTGTTGGCATCAATTTGCGCCCCGGATTTTTTTTAATCTCACTTTTACTTACGGAAATTATACTAAAACAGACTAACATACATAATAAACAGTTTCAAAGGAAACGGTTGAATTCCCTTCATTTTAATAATATCTCGTGACTTTGCACTACACATGAAGAAATTCTAAAAACTAAAATATTCTGTTAATGTTTTGAAATGATTTGTGAGCGTCTTTGTGGTTGCCAACACTGTTTATAGATACGTAATTTAGAATAAAGCTCATTTCGTCTTTTTGCCTTGAAAGTCCATCACAGGACGAAACGCGTAGGCGATTTAAAATACAGTTTTACTCTTGTCTATTTTATTTAACCATCCTGTCCTTAATCTCATATTATAATTGAGTATGAATAAAAATGTGTCGCTGCCGACATTTGAGTTTGAACACAGATCGCCATAGAACAAACATAGTTGACCTCATTTTGATGTAATTAGAGAAATTGTGCTGCTGAATAACATGACATTGTAAAAAAATATTATGGGTACATAATAAGCATTCAGGTAAGAAAAGGTCTGACATTATTCTTCAAAAAAGGCCTTATTTCTGGGATATTTCTTAAAACATTTCTTCTACAATGTTTTTACTTCTGACTCCTTTTTAATGAAACAGTATTTCTCTTCCTTATGTTTATCATTTCGCAGCCTTTGCCATTCACGTTCCTCGAAACGTTGATATCATGAATATTAACAAAAGTTGTAATTAACAAGGTAAAGAATTTACGATAAAATATAAAACGTAACAAGATATCAAAGTTTAGAGACAAGAAAACGTCGTTAATATTTTTGGTTTCTGCCTCCGACATGTGTGTCTAAAGCTGTTTTTAATTCTCTACCGAACAACAAATTTGGACAAAAAAATTCTGTAATTCATTTATCACATTTCTACAGAAAAACAAACCAGTTCACTGATTTCTTTCAAACGGTAGAAAGAAGGAAAAAATCTCAGCAGAAAAGCTTTTCCATTTGTTTATAACGAGGCACTGCTAACTTCAATGTCAGTAAAGCATTACGCAGACGATAAATTGCTTAGTCGTAGATAGACACATGTCAGAATGATTAGTAGTTTTTCTTTTTTTCTTGTTACGTATAAAATTCTCAAAATCACACACTTTTTGCTATATTGGGAGTCCTACTGTTTCTTTAATTGCAGGAATAAGTTATCCGAGGGTCATTCAATAAATAAGGTGAATTTTTCGTTATAGTGACTTCTACGAGAAGAAAAAGGAAAAAACTGAATAAGTGCACTACGGTAGGGCAAAGGGAAAATCATATCTTTTAGCTTGTGTGTAGAAAAAAAGAATATATTTTTATTTTTAACTCGTTAATATTCTTAATAAGACGTAATATTTAAATACATTTTAACATTATTGATAGGAACGCAATAAGCACTATTATAATAAACTACTTCTAATTGTTTTTTTATTATTTTTTATTTTTTTTAATCATTTCACCCCGAGCAAGGCGGAAACGCCACTGATGTGCAGGGGGGTTACATAAATGTAAAAAGATTAATTAGAAAAGAGTGAGGAGTACAAGCTAGTTAGAAAAGAACAATAGAAGGCTGAGAAAGAAGGTGCGATGACAGATACATAGGAGGAGAGAAAGGGAAGGTTATACAGGGGAGGGGAGAGAGCTAGAGGCCAGTGGTTAGTAGATGAGTATTAACTTTGCATTTAAATTTCTGGAGGTTGTAGCCGTCAGGAAAGCAAGAATACGGGAGTGAGTTCCACAGGCGGGAAGTGCGAGAGAGGAAGCTGCAGGAGTAGAATTGTCGTCTGCATTTGGCTAACCTGACTGTGAATGGGTGGGACCCAGTTGCCAGTCTGGTTGCACGGGTAAACACCTGTTGAGGAGGCATCAGTGACTTAAGCTCATCCGAGCAGAAGCCATGAAAATATTTATAGAAGAGACAGAGGGAGGCCACATTTCGACGATGGGAAAGTGGCTGCAGTTGAGTCGCCAGATCAGTACCTATCACATTACAGACTCTCCTTTGGAGCTTGTCAAGAACACTGAGGAGAACGGCAGGGGCACCTGACCATAAATGGCAGCAGTACTCCATGCACGGACGGATGGTTGACTTGTATATATGCAGGATGGATTCAGGTGGAAAAAACATCCTGGATCGACATAGTGACCCAACCTTCTTAGCAGTAGATTTTGCTATGGATTCAATATAGTGGTTCCATTTGAGGTCTGAGGACAGGGTAAGTCCGAGGAGGCGTAGTGTATTACTCTCCGGGAGAATCACCTGGTCCATGCTTATGGGAGGCAGAAGAGGTTGCCTGTAATAGTTGACAGACAAGAGCTTGGTCTTAGAGGAATTGAAGTTGACAAGCCACTTCTTGCCCCAGTTCACCACAGAGTGTAGATCCCGCTCAAGGTCAGCAGCGAGATTATGTCTGTCCGCCACGACAGGTTTCTTACTGGAGCGGGAGTATATTGTAGTGTCATCTGCGTAGATGCCTACTTGGGACTTGATCTCATCTGGGAGGTTGTTGATGAAAATAAGGAAGAGCGTCGGGCCCAGGATAGAGCCCTGTGGGACACCAGCATTCGTGCTGTAGGACAAAGAGGCATGCCCATTCAGAACGACCTTCAATTTGTGGTTATTTAAGAAAGATTGGATTAGGTCAAGCAGGCGACCGGTAATACCATAACCGCGTAGTTTGCATAGGAGGCCAGGGTGCCAAACCCTGTCGAAAGCCTTGGAGATGTCCAGAGCAACTGCGCGAGCCTCGTCAGACTCATCAAGGGCCTGTAGCATGTACTCCGTTACAATTGTTAGCAGGTCGGCCGTGGACCTGTCGAAGCGGAATCCATATTGCCTGTCGGAGAACAGTTTGTGGGCGGTGAGATGATGAACTATTTCTGCATTGATTATAGCCTCGAATACTTTCCCGAATATCGGTAGAAGACTGATAGGGCGATAGTTGGATGGGTCCGAGGGTTCACCACAATTCTTAAAGACAGGAACGACTGAGGAGAATTTCCAGCATGCAGGAAAGCAGGAAGCAGAAAGGCAGTAGTTAAACAGTTTAGAGAGGACGGGGGAAAGTTCAGGGGCACACTTCTTAAGGACTATCGCCGGTATTCCATCGTCTCCACACGCCTTATGGGGGTCGAGTTTTGAAATTACTCTGGATACTACTGTCGGGGTAATATATACTTCGTGCAGTTTGGCCTCAGTTCTAATAGGGAAGTCGGGTGAGGGCACTCAGGACGAGTCGAATGTGGAGTTGGATGAGAATCTGCGGGCAAAGCACTCAGCTTTGTCCGCAGATGACGTGAAACCTCAAATCCATGGATTAAAGGAGGTATTGAGGATTTCCTATTGTTTAGCACTCGTTTACAAATCCTCCAATAGTCCTTGGAGCCGAACTTGCAGTCAGCTATGTGCTGTCGCATTTTTACCTGAAGGAAGGCAATAAAGCCATTAAGATGAAGGGGTTACAGAATGTGAGACAATATGAGAAGAAAACATTATTATGGTAAGAGAACAATAAAAGAAAAGGGATGAAGAAAAAAACAGACTATAACGGTTGACGTTATATCTAAATTTTTCGAGCTCAAAATTGACTGGAAGGCAATAAACCAGAAGAGTTTCACAAGCGGAAAGTGCAAGAGAAGAAACTGTTAGCATAGAACTTACGGTTGCATCTAGCCATGTCATGAGTTCATGCCGCCAATCTAATATACGTAAATTCGTAAAGTTTAGATATTAGAACAATTGGCATGAAAATTTGGCGGACCTGAAGGAGACTACCACCACCTTTAAGTTTGTTGTTTTTCATTGTTTTTTGACTTTTTTCAGCACAGTCTTATTGATTATTACATAACGTTTCCGATTATGAAAAAAATTTGGAAAAATTTCAATATTTAAACAATTCTAAGGGGTGCTCAGTTTCTCATACAACGTTATAGTAAATCGATCCTCCATTTTGGAACCACTCACGTTGGGGTTGCTTTGTTTTGTTTTGTTTTTTTATTGGGGGGGACGAGTTGTTGGTCTTGTTTTTATCTTTTTCAAGTTTTCTTCAGTTCTTACAATGGCATTTTCCTCGGAAACTCCAAGAATGGCTTTACTCAGAAATTTCGCAAAGTATTCAGTTGTATGCGCAAGCAAAAAAAGGATCGATTTATTATAAGGTTACATGAAAAACTGGGCCCCCCACCCAATTGTTTAAATGTTGAAATTTTTACAAATTTTTTTGTCAATCGAAAAGTTTAGGGTTTAATCGATAAGATTTCACTGAAAAAAGTTTTTAAAAAAATGATTACCATCACATGTAATTTTGTTGATTATGTCGTACCGGCGAGGGTTCCAAAATGGAGGATCGATTTACTATAAAGTTGGATGAAAAACTGCCCCCCCCCCCACACCTAAAATTGTTTAAATATTGAATTTTTTCAAAATTTGTTTTGTCAGTTGTAAAGTTGAGTGTGTAGTCGATAAGATTGCACTGAAAAAAGGAAAAAAAAAAATGAAAAACAAATTTAATGGTGGTGGTCGTCTCCTTCAGGTCCGCCGAAAATATTTATAGAAAATACACAGGAGATAGGAAAACGACTGAAGGCGAGATTCCAGGTCAGGATGAATAACATTGCAGATACGTCGATTCCAGGTCAGGACGAATAACATTGCAGATACGTCTTTAGATTTTTATCAAGAATATCTAAATAGATAGCAGAAGCACCATTCCATATGTGACAGCAATATTCAATGTATGATAGACACTTTTTCTCACCAGAATTTAACACGACATATTTAACCAACTTTCCTAGCAGCAGACCTAGCAATTAATTCAATATCATCTAATCCCCTTCATGTAAACGAAAAACGTTAGCCCCAAAAATCGCACTGAGTCAATCTCTTGGAGGTTAGCATCAACCATGCTGATGGAAAGCAAAAAAGGTTCTCTTAAACGATTAAAGAGAACAGTTTTGTTTTGAAGGTGTTAAAATTCACAAGCCATTTTCTGCCCCAGTTAACAACAATGTTTATTTAATATGAAAGTTATCATCGACATTTAGTTTAACACGTTACTAATTTCAGTATTATAATTATCATTAAATATGATTTTTATTTTATCAAGATATTGTTGTATTGTGTTGTTCTACAACACGTGATCAGTAGTCAACTTCCTGTTTGTCTCTTTGTATCTCTTCTACGTAACATATGCAAATAGATAGCGTCCTGTTTACCCATCCACTACACCTCCCTGAACCGAATAAGTTTAGTACCTTTTGAATGATGGGCAATATCATCAAAGATGAAGGAAAAACTTGAAGCAGCTGAAATGTGGTTCTACAGAAGGATGCTGCGGATATCGTGGACCGAGCATGTGAGCAATGATGAGGTTTTGGAAAGGGTAGAAACGAAAAGGAAATTAATATTGAGCATCAGAAAGAGACAAGTAAAGTTCCTGGGACATGCAATGAGGAAGGAGGGCTTGGAGAACCTGGTACTAACAGGCCAGATAGAGGGGAAAAAGAGACAGAGGAAATCAGTGGATAACATATTTGAAGGGCCTGAGCAGGTGGATGATAGAACGGGGATTGCGTTTTGTCACAGGAGACAGTGTGCTCAGAGCCACCAAAATAGGGAAACGTGGAAAGCCATGATCGCCGACGTCATGAAGGGACAAGGCACGAAGAAGGTTGTTCTCGAACTACTACTACTACTACTACAACGTCTTTTCTCCTCTTCCCATTGAGGTTTATGCCCTGTTCTTTTTTTTTAATGGAGTCATTGGCCTCATTTTCATCTTCTTCCGTGCGTGAATCACTTCTACTATCATCCACAGACTCATCTTTTATTGCATTGTCCTGATCTTTCATACTTTCTTCTCTGCCAATGTCTTCTTCCATCGCGACGTCTTTATCTTCAATTCTGAGTCTTAATTGGTCAGAATGGGCTATTAGGCTTTTTCCTTTCTTTGATATAATGGCCATGTTATGTCCCTTTTACATTATGTAATTAACCTTCTCAGGACTTATGTTGTCTGTCTTATACCACAGATATATCAAATTAATTAAAATATTACCTAGTTTAAATGTAAATCATAATTATTTACTCGGATAAGTCATCTTCCAAAAGCCAAAATTTATGCCTTTTTCCTCTGTTACCATTTCTTTATATGTTGTTGGTGCTATGCATAGAAAAAAATGTATTTTTGTTTCCAATCTCAAAACTTAGCATAACATATCTAGTAGTTCGTTTCCGCTGTCGTTTGAAATGAAGTTTGTGTTTTTTTTTTGTTTTGTTTTTTTGTTTTTGTTTTTTGGTGCCGTGGATATCGGCTCGGAACAATGAAT
The DNA here is from genome assembly GCA_037127315.1 of Ascarosepion bandense. Lineage (NCBI taxonomy): Eukaryota > Metazoa > Mollusca > Cephalopoda > Sepiida > Sepiidae > Ascarosepion > Ascarosepion bandense. The sequence continues at coordinate 661,892 of JBBBDQ010001077.1, forward strand.
CGGAGAGCCGGGTTCTAATTCCATTTGAATTCGTTGCATTCACTTACGCGCAAATACGCTTGAGAAATGTATTAAACCGTCACTTCTCCCTCCAGCTATGGATTTAATAGCAGGACAGATTGGGTTCTATAACTGTTGCAGAGTAGTTTTCGCACTGTAGGTTATAATCGTGCTATGTCGTTTGCTAATCGACTTAACGTTAGGAACTTCGTAATCTTCCACTGAAAGCTGATTCCTTTCTATTTGGCTAACTGCCGATTAATATCAACTGCCTCGCAGTTCTACTGAGCTCCAATAGAAGTCTAAACAACTGCTATGAACTTAATATATATATTAAGTAAAATACAAATTGTGGCACAAGGCCGAAAAGGGCGGTGGGTAGAGGGGGTTCTTCAGTATCTATCCTATACCTATCTAAACACTATCACGACTCAATCACTCATTACAATTTGCACATTTACCACAAAAACTCATCCATCGCCTCTCAAACCTTTACATACCACAATACCACATATTTACAAGGAACACCTAAAAAACGAGGAAATAAACTCATGACAATACAAATGTATACAAAATATATATATATATATATATATATATATATATATATATATATATATATAAGAGTTAATGAAAAATGAGATGATGGCAGAGGGATGAACCCCAAAACAAAATAAAATGCGACATAATTTTTAAAACTAAAATAAAATAAATGTTAGACTAATCCATCTCAGAAAAAGAGTGGCCGCTGTATTCTGCCAAACGGCGAAATCAAGAAGCACACTCGCTAAAGGAGTGGGGGGGGGGAGTTTAAAATAATTAATGGCATGCGACAATCAGACTGAACCAGCCGAGATAAAAGAAGGCCAAAACAAAGTGGGGAGGATGAGAATCTCGACTTGGATCATAACAAAAGAGAAAGCCGGTACAGACTAGTAACACATTCATTCACATTAACTAGGTACACAAAAGAGAGCTACCTTAACCAGGGGAGGGTTCCAAAGGAATCCACTCGGATGTAACTAGCAGATCTAAAAGAGAAAATCAAGGCTAGCCCCGTTCACGCGAACCAGGCTCGCCACATTTACCCACCTTTTGCTGAAGTCTGTCGAAGTCAAACGTTTCCAATCAGTTTTAATCCTTATTTTGAGCTGATGCTCAAAATATCGGATCAGATCCTGATGTGAAAGACGCCGACCTCGCAAGACTTCCTCCTTTCGCGTCGTCCATATCACCATTTGAGCTGTGGCCAGCAGCGACAGAAACATCATACGCTTCATCCCAGAGAACGGGGGCGACACATTATCACAGGCGAATGCACGATCAATGAGTACCAGCTCTCGCGACACGATACGAGCAGTCGACTCGCCGACACGATCCCATAGAGGGCGAACCCGCGAACAATGGTAGAAGGCTTGCGAAGCCGTTTCTTCCAAGCCAAGGTTGCAGCGTTCACAATCTGGCAAATCCGCCAGGCCCCCTATGAAAAGCTTGTCATTGAGAGACAACCGATTCCGAGCCAATCGCCAGATGAGCGAAAACTCAGAGTTGCTGAGATAATTAGCACCTGGCACCCAAGACCAGAACGAGCGAAACTCATCCTCCGACAAGCGGAGTACATCACGTAATGAATTCTTCGCGACGCCCGCCACTAACCAACGATAGAAAACTCCTAGGCTGTGAAAGGTCACTAGACCGTGGAATGGCCCGCAGGGCCGCCAGACATTCGAGAAAACACGATCGCCCTCGAGGCTTACGGGAGGGGGGAGTGATAGTAAGGCGAGGGAACATATCCCTCACTATCCCCGTCAGCAATGAGTCCTCCAAAATTGCACGCCTGAGAAAAACCAACCTTGTGGCCCATCAAGTGCGGCATTCCCAGACCCCATGACACAGACTCTGAACACAGGCACGTTTGTCGACGTGATGTTTGCATCCTCTCCACAGAAGGGAGAATAGCAAACGCTCGATCGCCTTCCTACGATCTTTACAAAGTGGAAGCACTGATAACCGGTAAAGGATAATGGAAAAGATGTATGTAACAGACGCCTCAGCCAAACCCTTTAAGGACAACCTCCTTCGACGCCATATCTTGACCGACGCGCCGACCTTTACCAGTACTTCCGACCAATTTTTCTCCAACTGGAGGTCGGGCCCAAACCACACTCCAAGAATGCGAACAGGGCCGTCCGTCCAGTGGAAGGGCCCCGGGAGGATAACACCTTTATAAGCACATAACCGCAAGCCGGACGACTTGTTGCGGTTAATCTTGGCCCCTGTCACCTGTTCGTACCGTTCAAGCGCCTTCTGTACCACCTAAATGTCACTCCGGGAGGACACGAAAATAGTGACGTCATCGGCGTACGCGGAAACCCTGGCACGAGCACCACCAGGAACAGCGATTCCACGTAGATTCGGACTGCACGCCCTGTCCCTTAGCCGGCGAAGGAGTGGTTCCAACGCCAAAGCATAAAGTAAGGACGACAGTGGACAACTCTGTCGGACCGATCTAGACAACGCAAAAGCGCTCGACAACTTTCCGTTCACCGGGACCACAGTCATGGGGGATTAATACAGGAGACTAATCCAGCGACAGAAGTCGGGTGCGAATCCGGCGGCCTGCAGGACAGCCGCCAGGTAACGATGGTTTACCCTATCAAATGCTTTGGACTGATCTAAATCGATCAGCGCGGCTTCTTCGTCGTCTTTTATCCCCTCTATGATTGTACGTATCAAATGCAGGTTGCTCTGAATTGTTCGGCTTTTCACAGCACAAGCTTGCTCAAGTCCCAACAGAGACTCGGCAATTAATTGCAAACAATTTGACAAGATCTTGGCCAAAATCTTTAAGTTTGTGTTTAGCAGAGTTATGGGCAGGTAACCCACTAACACCTTCCCAACATCCCTGCCTTTTCTCAACAGCGTGATAACATCCCTAGTGAACCGGTTGGGGATGGACCCCTGCTGGAACCAGTTGTTGAACACGACAGTCAAAATCGGGACAAAGATGTGCGACAGCCTCAAGTACAATTCATAGGGCAAATCATAGAAACCCGGCGATTTGCCTCTGCTGACCTTCTTCAAAGCCGTGTAGACTTCGCCCTCCGTAATCTCTCCCTCTCAGCTAGCTGCATCAGCCGGCAAAAGCCGGGAGAAGTCAGCCAAATAGCTGGGAGACTCCTCATCACGGAGACCAGGCTCCTTGGTAAACAGGGTCTCGAAATGCCGCGCACATGTCGTCAATCGACTGAAGAGTATGTCCCTCTGGTTTGCTAACCTCTCGAATGTACCGGTCGCCGCCAGTTCTGCACCCATGTTCACAGCTTCAGAAGACATCTTGCTTAACCTGTGTCTAATTACCTGGTCCATGTAACGATCGCTATTCAACCGTTCCAGGGCCTCCTTAGCTACGGCTATCTCTAGGGGATCCCCACTAGCCTCCGCTCGGGAGTAATTAGCTCTAAGTGTCTTCGCCTTGTTAACCTTACCTAGTTTAAGCCGTTTGCTGAACTTGGTGGTGAAAGACCTAATACCATTCTTAAGATTCTCCCACCACTTATTCCCAATGACTCCCCCAGTTAACACCCGCTTCACGAAGTTAATTAGCTGGCACCGAAAGTCCCACCTGTCCAGTAAGGACACATTAAACTTCCAGTAACCAACCATTCTAGGTCTATTTTCTAAATCTACCCGGGCACAAACGAGTCTGTGGTCCTAGTAGCCTAACCAGTGGAACGTGGGACAATCTGAAAGATCTATGTCGGCTTCACGAACTAACATTCTATCCAGGTAACTAACTACCCAGGTAAAAGGCTAACTATTAGCCCACGTCCACATTCTCCCACCCTTGTGATTGACCCGGTATCTATTGACGAGCCCGTACTCATCGATGAGATCAACCAAGCTACGATCACGTGCCTTCCCGCTAGCTCCCCGCCCTCTATCCAGCTTGGGGTCCAGGATGGCATTCCAGTCCCCCCACTAAGACGAGTCGCGTTGAATCCACCAGGAAGAGCTCCAACCGCCGAAAAAACGAGACGCGCTCCTCCTGGTCGTTGGGCGCATAAACCGCAGCCAGTCGAAACGCATTGCTTTTCACTGCAATATCGGTCACGATCAGCCGGCCCTCGACACCGGCATGAACAAGATCCACCTTCACGTCAAGAGTACGCTTAAACAGCAAAGAAACTCCTCTGGCCAGCCGGTTCCCATATGCTGAATAGACGACAAAGTTGTTAGACAGCCCACAGGCATCGGCCTTGCAAACAAAGTGTGTCTCTTGGATCGTGGCGACATCCACACCGAACGACAAGAGGTCCTGAAGCAGGCGGGTCGCCTTACTCCGGTCCCTAAGGCCCCTAGCATTCAAGCTGGCTAACTTAATTGATATCTTTTAAACCTGTAAAGAGAAAGCAAAACATTACTCCTAGTCACATACGATGCAGAAATCAATGGCAGTAGGAACCCCGACGGATTGTCCTAGGCTTCCTGTTCCAATATCAGACGTAATTCGTCCGTCCTGTACAATGCCGCCAACGTCCGTAGGGAACGTCAGCTTTACAGCCCTATAAACGAGGGGTGGAGGACGACAGAGACCCTCCTAGAACAAAATTGAGAAAGTCTCTGCAGATACTTGGTGCCCATTTGGGACATTTTTATTTTAGGGAACTCCTCCTTAGCTCCCTGCACAAAGTCCCACACCTTAAGATTGCCCCCGGTATTTCTTATGAGTGTCCAAAACTCCGGGGGCTTGTGGAAAGTTGGTTGAGTCTTCGACCGACTTGTCGTCAATCCAGGTCAACTTAAATAGTGGCCTTAGCAGGGTTCTTTTCTGGGAGGAGAGTTCCCTTTCTAAGGCCGGCCTATCCACCCTGCAAATGTCCTCTCTCTTGAATGGAATTGGTCTTTTCTTTTTCACCTTTTCTGGTTTCGGATCGGGCTGAACATCTTCAGGGGATGGTGTTTCTGGTTGGGAGGGAGTTGTTTCTGTTTGGGAAGATGATTTTTCCTTTGGGGGGAAGGTGTGGGGGAAGGCCTAGAAAAGGGTCTAGTTGGAGAAGCAGAATAACTCCTCTCCGTCACTTGTGTATTCCTGCTTGGAGATGCAGGGGCACACTGAGCCTTGGTGACCACACGTTCCGCCCTTCCACGTTCCTCCACATCTACCTTCCCATTTTTCTTCACAATTTCTTCTTCCTCCTCCCTTACTCTTTTCAAAGACGAAGATCTTGGTGGAGGCATTTCCTCGTATTCCATCTGCTGTTGTTGTTCCGACTGTGGATGCTACTTTTGTTGTTGTAGTTTTTGTTTCGCCTCTTTCTGAGGCTTCTTTTTGGCAGGAGATGGTAATTTCTCCTGCCGTGAAGGAGGGGAATCCACCTTCTTCCCCCTCTTAACCACTTCCGTCCACTCACTTGTTTTCTCTTTTGCGTCGGTTATTTTTTTTTATTTCGACCGGTGTTTTTGTCACTGGTGGTGTTGCTGGAAGCACCGGTTCTTCATCGGGTTTTCTTCCGGGGTACGTTTTATACATGTGCTCCGCCGCCCCGCAAGCCCAACAATGAGATCTCCGGCCCTCCACTACTACAAACAGTTTTTCTCCGACAAAACAGCATGTCGGGGACTTTTAAGAAATTTGGCCAATCCACTGTGATGTTTATGCAGATGTCTTCTGTCGGGACACCTGCCTTACTCACTATACGACAAACTTCCTCAACGTCTCCATACTGGGAGAAGAAACCTCCTACATGGTCACACCCTATTTCTATGGGCACTCCATGTATTGTTATCCGGGTTCTGCGGGTACCGAAATACTCCGTTGTCATTCGAATCCCTTTTGCTGTTAAGATGTTTCCTGCCAGCTTTTTGGCCTCCTCCTCGGTATTTAACAAAACATCCCACATGGCCCGGGACCTTCTTGCCAATATCTTTGGTATAATATTTAAACTTTTCAAGACTTCTTCCATATTTTCCCTGCTGATGCCGATAAATTTTCGAGTCTTTACATCGGACGTCAGCAGGAAGATCGTCTTTACAGATGTGACGCTTACTTCTTCAGGAATCACAACCGGTTCATTATTACAAATATAATCTTTATATTTGTCCCTCATTTTTCAGTAGTAATTCGGGTCCTTTTTTACGGGTGTTTTGCTCCATACCGACAGCGAAGGAGTCACCGTCGGAACAGCGTCACATGTTGAGGGCTGGGGAGACGAAGCCATAACTGAGCTTGCACCCCCACGTAACACAAAATTTTCAAAACATCAATCAACGAATCAATGGACGACAAAGGACGAATATCAAAACAATGGTGACACAAAAAGCTGTACTTACAGGTAGAACGCAGAAAAACGTAATAGTATAACGCACAGACGTGGTACTTGAAGTCAAAAGAACTCGAGAATTCCTATGAATTTCCCAAGTACTCCCTGTTAGCTCTTATTAATATAGGAGGGAGAGTCCATTATCTGGGGAATAGGTGTGTTTCACCATAACAACCTTGGTTGGTAACCAACCTACAGCAGAAGTAATGCCAACCTACCGCGGAAAAATCTTCTGCTCTGTCAGTCATGTCTCGAAATAGACAGGAACGCCCAAGTATATATCACGTATGGCACTAAATTGGCTATTATTAGAATTTGATTATAATTTTTCCAAGAACGCCATCTTTAAATGTAAATGTATATCGATACATATGAGAAAATCACAGGCGAAAACATTTTTCTTAAATTAATGTTTACTAATAGGATTTTCTTCATTTTTTTTATTTTATTTTAAGACTATTTGTTATAATTTCTCAGCTACTAGTAGAAAAAAAGAAGCAAAAAAAGCAGACCCAAATCGAATACAACATAGTATCAAATAAATACAGATGGTATGTCAATTTTTACTGCTGATCTTCACCAGAATTTCAAGCTTTCATTCAGTCGGTGATCAGTAAGAAATAAATAACCTTGAAGAAAACGCTACAAACAAAAAAACGGTCATTATTTTGCTGTGGATGTGACTTAAAATAAACTTTTAGCAGCTTTTAAAACTTTTAGAGCGCTGTTCGGAATTGATGAAAATAAATATGAAAACATACGAATTAGCTAAGAAAATAATTGAAAATTCTAAAGACCGTTTTTCTGTGACCATTCCCAAAGAATAACGTCAAATAGCAGGATTACATGACCCTCAGCTGCTAAAAATAAATAAATAAATAAATAAATAAAAAACGAAATTAGCTGAAAGTCACGGTTTCTCTTTTCCTATTAAACCGATTTTTTGTACATATTTATACATTTTGTTATTTTAGTTTAAGGTGTCCGATATATCCAGATGCATAATCTAACCAACTTCATTGGTTCTGAAATTAGTGCACTTTCTCTTTTAATCAAGTGTTTTTTAAGTCGAAGTTATGGTCGGACCTATAACGATGAACGACTAAAATACTGACGTGATGTTTTGTTATATATATATATATCATATAATTAAATTTTTTTTTTTTAATTAAAAATACTTTGCGGTACGGAAATTTCTGTTTCGAGATTTCTACCTCGTCATCAGGCAATGTTAGATCATTGTTGTGATATATATATATATATATATATATATATATATATATATATATATATATATAACGACGGTTTTCCAAACTATCTCATCGATCACCAGGTTAAATTATTTCTTTCTAAAATAACTAATAGCAATACTGAGCATAAAAATAAAAACAATAACATTAACCTTTTATCTAAAAGCTGAATACACGCTGACTGTAATCAAGCTGTATTTTCTCTTAGAACGTTACGAAGAAATACACAACAACAGCCGACCAGAACAAGAAAATTAAGTTATAATACAAAATTTAAAACAGCTAACTTTAGCAACAATGACAACGCACTTTCCAGATTTAAAATTATTTGTGAATTCCCATGCCACTTAATGAACTGCATTACTGATCAAACCAAATTAATGAACAATTATATTGGACATACCACGAGATATCTATCAAGAAGACTCCCGTTACACCTCTCTGACCATATCATCAATTAGAATTCATTTAATACACATGGAAACCTACCAAACTCCATTCACAATATAACGTGCATTGAATACTGCTGCCATATCTGGTCGGGTGCTCCTGCTATCCACCTGGGTGTCCTTGACAAGATCCAACGGAGAATCTGTAATGTGATAGATCCCCACTTGGCAGCTTGGATACAGTCACTTTCTCACCGGCGCAATGTGGCTTCTCTGTGTCTCTTCTACAAATGTGCCCCCTATATATAAATTTACTCGAGCCACAAGAGTAGCAACTAGGTCCCACCCTTTTACTGTGAAACATTTTAAATGTCAAGTCAATAGTCATCTCGTATCTCACTAGCATACACCCTCTCTCTCTCATGCTCCTTTCTCCGTCCACTCCTCTCATCAGTATTCTCATGCTTCTCTTATCCACTTCCTGACACCCCTTATAACCTGTCTCACTTTCTTATGACTTTCCTCCTATCTAACCCCCCTGCAAAACAGTGGCATTAAAATGCCTTATATGATTATAAAAAAAAAACTAGAAAAGTATAATAGTCTCATCCACATGTAAAAAAGACTAAAAATAATGGAAGCACTAATAATAATAATAATAATAATAATAATAATAATAATAATAATAATAAAACAAAGCCAATACTCAATAGCATCAACTATGAACACGGCCTTAATGTGCTGACCGTGTTTGGCAAAAAATAAATCTAATCACTTGAGATACATCAGTCAGTCAGTTAAGTGCCAGACGTGATACACGCTTGGGGGATCATGTCTCTTTCGAGACATGACTGACTGGGCAGAAGATTATCCCGCAGTAGGTTACCATTGGTTTCTGCGGTAGACTGGTTGCCGACCAAGGCTATAGAACCCAATCTGTCCTGTTATGTAACCCATTGCTGAAGGGAAGAGACTTTTCTAAGGGAATTTGCGCGTCAGTGTATGATTCAGTCAGTTAAGGGCCATACGTGATACACGCTTGGGCGATCATGTCTCTTTCGAGACATGACTGACTGGGCAGAAGATTATCCCGCAGTAGGTTGCCATTGCTTTCTGCGGTAGACTGGTTGGCTATAGAACCCAATCTGTCCTGTTATTTAACCCATAACTGGAAGGAATAGTGATTAATACCTTTCCCAAGGGTATTTGCGCGTAAGTGAATGCAATGAATTCAGCTGGAATTCGAATTCGGCTTCCCGATTTCTCGTTCCGAGCCGATCTCCAATGCACTTACATAGATTCACTTAAAAAATCATCCTTGATAATGGCTAAAAGAGTCAGTTCAGCTCGGATATACAGAACATTTGGTTAATGTTTTTTACACACTTTATGTTCACTTATGCGACCACAAATTTTTTTTTAAAAAACTTAATCGCAGAACCTTATCAGTCGTCTTTAATGAAACTTGTAAAAAAAAAAGTTGGTTTGCTGCCCAAATACACACAAACACACACATAAGGCACCTCACACATTTTCGATGCCGAAGTTTTAAGGTGAATTTTTCAAAATAAAAAAAAAGCTTTCTTAAAGTTTCCAGTTTAGATTTTAACTGATAGCTAAATGAATAAATTTACTATTTCCAGTAAAAAAAAAACAAAAAAACTCTGGTATATTTTAAATACACATTATATTGATTGGAACCTCAAATTTTTTAGTTTCTTCAAAAGTTTAAAATTTTTATAAATGAAAAAGCGTTCTTAATGTTTTCAGTTGAGCTTTAATTGAAAGCTAAAAATGATTATGTTTACTATTTCCAGTAAGCAAAATACTCTGGTGTTTTTCAAACAGAAATTATATTGATTGGAATCTCAACTTTTTGAGAGTTTTCAAAAGTTATCATTTTTTTTTTTGTCCATTTTCTTTTCTTCTTCTTTTTTTTTTTTTTTTTTTTTTTGACAGATTGACAAGTTTGTAAATAAAAGTAAATTCTCGGTTTTAAAAATCTTTCAGAAATAAAATATACAACTGAGAAACGTTTTTTGGAAAATTAGCAAATTTAAAACTAAATTAATATGATTTGAAACGAGTATTGTTTATAACATGAAATTTAGAGTAAAATTATTTCTTAATTACCGAGGTCGTATTTTTCTGACGCGTGAAAGTGACTGATGACAGCCAAATGTGGTGAGAAGCTAAGTATGTTTGACCAGAATTTACATAAATTTATGAAACCCAAGTAAATGTTTCTTAAGGGGAATAATCCTTAAAATACGTGACTTTTTAATGATATATCTCTTATAACGTCTCATCGTTTAAAAACACGGACTATTTTACATTAAAAAAAAATTAAAAATTACAGTCAGTGAAAACATGGACTTAAACTTTTTCTGTACAAATAAAAAATCACATGTCGATAAAGAAACATTCTCTAAATTCCTTCTCTTTGAACATTTGCACAATTTAATAATTTCATATATACAATTTGATGTGATTTTGTTCGATAATTAAATTTTCATTTCATACGTACGAAACAGTTTTATATTCTCTCAACCTTCTGATCTGGAGTAAATTTTAGGGAGTTCGGTTATGTTTGGCACAAGGCTAATTTGATAAATATTGATCGAGCTCCCCACTTCAAATATAATCATTAATAACCGAATACAGACAGTGACTGGAAGATATTTAAAAGTTATTTTATACTTTATAAAATATCATAATTAACAAAGAAAATGAGAACAATTCTTGTAGAAATTCGTTATTCATCGAATTTTTTTTCTCAGACTTTGATATCGTTATAAAAACAATTAAAAACTTATCGAAATAAAAAATTGGGCGGACCTGAATGAGACTACCACCACCTTTAAATTGGTTGTTTTTAATTCATATTTCTTTTTTTTATTAGTGGAGTCCTATTGATTACACCCTAGACTTTCCGATTAACAAAAAAATAAAAAATTTGAAAAATTTCAATATTTAAACAATTTTAGGCGGGGGGGCTCAGTTTTTCATACAACGTTATAGTAAATCGATTCTCCATTTTAAAACCACTCGCCGGTACGACATTACCACCATCTGTAAATTTGTTGATTATCAAATATTTTGACTTTTTTCAGTGCAATCTTATGAATTAAAACCTAAACTTTCCGACTGATAAAAAAATTTGTAAAAATTTCAGCATTTAAACAATTTTAGAGGGGGGGGGCTCAGTTTTTCATACAACCTTATAGTAAATCGATCCTGTGCAATCAACTTTTTTGTTTGCGCATATTCAACAACTAAATCCTTTGCGAAATTTTTGAATAAAGCCATTCTTGGTGTTTTCGAGGAAGATGCCATCGCAAGATCCGAAGAAAACTGGAAAAAAAGACAAAAACAAGAGCAACAACTCGTCCCCCCACCAAAAAAAAACAAAGCTACCCCAACGCGAGTGGTTCCAAAATGGAAGATCGATTTACTGTAACGTTGTATGAGAAACTGTTCCCCCCTAAAATTGTTTAAATACTGAAATTTTTCCAATTTATTTTGATAATCGGAAACTTTATGTAATAATCGATAAGACTACACTGAAAAAAAGTAAAAACAAAAACGAAAAACAACACATTAAAGGTGGTGGTAGTCTCCTTCAGGTTCGCCAAAATGGCACTGGTTGTAGTCTCCTTCAGGTCCACCGAAACGTCGTTTTATTGCAATTTTTATTTTACTATCGGGAACAGATTTTTGGAAAAACAATTACTGTTGCATTTAACTAAGAAAACAAAGTCTGCAAACAGTAGGCAATTTCCAGAAATCTCATAAAATTAATTGGTGACGGGGCAACAAATTTAAAAAAATATATATATTTTTACCGCGATTGTATAAAAATAATGATTTCTAATACAATTTCATTCATTTGTGAATAAGTTCTGAAAGTTTAATCTGACCATTATTTGATTTTTGCAAAAATTTCCAAATTAATGTGTTTTTCACCGGAAAAAAAAATGAGTTTCGTTATATTTCATTTATCATAGTGAATTCTTGTAAAAAAAAAATGGTTACCCCTCCACCACCACCCGACGGGGAAAAAATTTAACCAATATTTCGAACGTGTTAAGATTTTTTTAAAAATTGAGTTTTGCAAAAATTTTCCAAATTACTTTTTTCAGCGTAGAAAAAAAAACCGCTGACGCAAAAATAAATAAATAAACTAAAATTTTGAACATGTTAGAAAGGTATTTTATCTTGAACTATTGTTCTCATCTGAGTTGTAGATGATGTTATAGCCACAACGTTTCGACCAAGTACCCTCTGGTCATCATCAAATAAATTGATTCCATTAGAAATAAATACTGAAATTGTGTTAGAAAGGATTTTAAAAAATTTCAAAAAATAATTTTTTAAAATTTCAAAAAATAATTAAAAAATACTTCTATTTTTCCTTTTAATAACATAAACGTTTTGACGGTAATACTTTATTTATATTAAGCATTTTTACATCATGCTATGGTGTTTTTCAGTGAATTAGTGAAGGTGCCTAAAAGGTGTGGGTGTGTTTGCGTCAGGTGGTATCGGAAAGTTCCCAGATTGTACCCGCTGTGATTCTACCCTTCTATGAAAGAGTGTGGCATGCGCGCAGTCTAATTCGGTCTTTTCAAATCAACAAGAAATGTCTCAGCAGAAAGTTCATTCTTTTACGTGCTATAATTCGTAAGTCAGTTCAGACCGAAAGCTGTCAGTCAATTAAGAACTAGCAGTATAGTCCGGCGTTGCTCGGGTGTAATGAAAGCTTTAAAACTAATCCATGGTCCTGGAGCTCAGACTTTTTGGACGTTGGCACAAAAGGCTAAAAAGCAATAGTTGTTTCCAATTAAAGCGAAACCGTAGACTGAAAGAAAAATGAATAGATGCAAGTCAAATTTTGATTTCCTGGTATCGATATCAAATAAGTTTTCTTTTTTTTTTTTTTTTTGTCGTAAACTGAATTTTGAAGGCTAAATAAGTCCTTTGAGTAAATGGTATCATGGTTGAGACTAAGAATTATAATTATACCTACTTAGAGCCAAACCCGAAGCAAAAACTAAAATAAAAGGGTTGAAAAAATAGACATAAAGACAGATAAATAGACACACACACAAACATCTTGCCATATATATATATATATATGATCGATTTTCTGCACTATTGTAATAACTGCAACCTTGAAACTTCTGAATATCATTTCTGATGTCTTTGTCTATGAGTGTATCAAATTTGATTAAAATCTGACCAATCCTTCTATAACCCGATTTTTTCGATTATCGATTGTCGATATTTATCGGGGGTACCTCGACACAAAATTTAGCTAAGAACTCTCGCAGACGCTTATAGTACAACTGTGTAAATTTTCAAGAAAATCGGTTCAGCCGTTTCGGAGTCTATAGGTAACGGATGCACACACACACACAAAGTTCCATTTATAAATAAGTTTAGATAATAAAAAAAATCTCAAGAGGTTTTAAATCATTATTTTTTAATGAATATAATTTACTTTCAAATTCATAACTTAAAATGTTGACTTAAATAAGTTTGCTATTCATAAAATACGACAATCTAACTCGTCATGGGCTCGGTGCCTACATCAAGGACGGCTTTCCCTGTGGCAGGGACACAAAAAAACAAGGATTCTGATCTCGCGTATATAATATATGCTTCCGCCTGGCACTTCTCCATAGGACCACATTCGTTTTTGCTCTGTATCGCCCTCGAAGTGAAGGTCGGTAATCTTCGATCGAATATCAGAGGGTTCTCACCGAATTTCCATGAGACATCTTTCACATATTCGTTGATTTCAATGTTCACCACAAAGAGTGGTTAGTCCACTTGAACAAAAACGATTAAGAAAGTATATATTGGAGAGATTTTTCCATCGCCTATGAACTAACCCAGATCATTGAAGAACCCACTCAAGTCCCGGATGCCATGGGGCAGCAGGCGAACTTCCTCGGCCTTTTTTTTAAACTTCCTGTCCTGATAAATGCTCAGCAATAGTTTTAACCCCCACCCATTGGCATGCCAGACCATTCTCTAGTCAGTGTCCAGTATTAAACTTACTATCTTGATAATTTAATTACATGATCTCTCTTCTTATGTTATTTTATCTTTATTTTCTATTAATTTTAGTTTTAAATTATAATTTTTTTATTCTATTTTTCTACTTTATTAGGTCTAATGAATTTATATTTTCGTGTTATGTTTTTTAAATATCCTCTAATTTAGGTTTTATGAATAATTTCTCTGTTTCTGTATGTGATTTCATCATTTTTTTAAAATGCCAAAGTATTTAGGTTGAAACAATGTAACCGATGTCTGTATCTGTCTGCAAGTAACTTCCAGCCCAAATTAAAATTTGTTATTTCTTAGCCGTTTCTATTGTCTCTCCCCTTTCATACCTCTATACATTCTCTCACTTTTTCCTCTTTATTTTCCTCTTCACTTTATAGTCCTTTTGTATCTTTCCTTTTCCTTTCTTTTTCCTATTTCTTTCGTTTATCTTTATAGATGTATAATTGTTTTTAATGCCAAAAGATTTGAGACCAGACACCATATAACCGATATCAATATTGTCTACAATTCCCTTCCTGCATAAGTTTAAAATTTATCTCTCTTCGCCTGTTCAATTGGCTCTTTCTTCTCAATACTTTCTCACTTATTTCCCTCTTAACTTTCTATTTCCTCTGTACCTTTTCCTTTCCTTTTCTTGATTTCTCATCTTATTTTCTCATCTTTTCTACTCTCTTTTTTCCCCTCTTTTTTTAATCTTTTTACCTCGTACAAAAATATTTCCAAAATAAAAAGTGGTGTTTTTTTAAATATTTTTTTCAATAAATCGTTTATTACCATCATTATTTGCGACATTGTTTTTCAGTGTCGAAACAAAATGTACAATTTTGTAGTAGTTTGTACTTTGCACATGTTCTAAAGTAATAATTAATGATAAATATTAATTGGTCTATTTTTATATTGAGCACTGTTTTAAACATCGTAATTATTTTCTTCGTTCCATATTCATTTGTATATATATATATATAATGTTCCTTTTCTTGAGTCAGACAGTCAGAAATGGAGACATACCACCGATGTTGACCCCAACTATTAAAGCGGGAAATAAAAAAAAAGTATAAAAAATATAGAACCTCATGTTTGCTTCATTCTTGAACATCCATTAACGAGTTTGAAACTGTAACATCCGTCGCAGGGCTCTTTTTGTGTGTGGTTTAGCGATTCGCTAATATGTATTTAAGCGTCTCCTATTTAAATATGTCTAAAACCATTTTTTAATTTACATAAAAACAACATTTTTTTAATTATTTGCCAGTTCACAGCTGGTTTGATGCTGTGCAATTTTCAAAGTAGGTTTTTTGTTTGTTTTAGATACCCCCCACTTGATTTTTTTTTTTTTACGTCATTTTTTTTTTTTTTTACGTCATTTTTTTTTTTTTAATGAATGGGTACATCTTGTGTTTTATTGAGGTATGCGTCAGCATGCTGACATGGTAATAAATTTATAGAATTTAAGAATGCAAGTAATTCACTATACAAAAGAAACAGAACTTATTTCAAACTGTCGGTACAAATCCCATTTCTTAAAAAAAAAAAAAAATTAAAAAGTATAAATCATGGGGGTTTCTAAAAGAAATAAAAACCCATTTTTTTAAATTTCACAGCATAAACCGACTGTGAACTGCTAAATAATAAAAAATGTTTTTATTTATGTTACATAAGTTCTATTTCGTTTTGTGTATTGAATTACTAGCGTTTTTAAATCCTATGTGCGTTGTGGTGCATTGGATATCAGCTCGGAACGAGAAATCGGGGAGCCGAGTTCGAATTCCAGCTGAATTCATTGCATTCACTTACGCGCAGATATCCTTGGAATAGGTATTAATCCGCCTCTTCCATCCAGTTATGGGTTAAATAACAGGACAGATTGGGTTCTATAGCCTTGGTCGGCAACCAGTCTACCGCAGAAAGCAATGGTAACCTACTGCGGGATAATCTTCTGCCCAGTCAGTCATGTCTCTTACGAGACATGATCGCCCAAAGCGTATATCACGTATGACACTTAACTGACTAAATTTTATCAACATGTCGGCATGCTGACGCATACCTCAACAAAATAAAGGATGTAACCAACGGAATCTTGCTTACTACACTGACAGCACACAATTCTTGACAACGACCGAAACAAATGAAATTACCGTTACACGAGTTTTTACGTTCAAATATATGAGGAATAGAAAAATGACTAGATTTGGATATATACATACAACGGATCAGCCCAAACATTATGACCAACGCCATATGGCAATAATGTTTTGAAATAAATGAGCAATTCAGTGTCAAATAGTCATATAGATTATTTCATTTTCATATGTTGACATTGTACACAGCGTTTCAATGATGGTTTTACCTTTTAGAAAAAGCCAGAGTTCAAAGAGAACCGGATTTGCACTGTAGAGTGGCTGACAGATTTACGCGACGTATGATTTGGGTAAAACTACGAAACCTAAAGTTACTCACTCAGTCATTATGAATGCAACGGTCAACTCGTCAGTGCACAGTGATATATCATTATCAACTGAGTAACCCCATGGAAGAGTCTTCATTCATACGCGGTTGTTTGCTCTCTAATTTTTTAAATCAAATTATATGGAGTCATTTATACAGCCTGATACGTTACGGTCAAAGTCCTTATATTTTCGAAACTTAGTATAAAGTACGACCTGATTCTGTACGGACATAAATTGCTACCGGCCTGAATTTTTGTTTTGAAAAGTTGATGTGTGATAAACGATAGCATGTTTGCCGCTTATGTAGGCGTTAGATGATTAATCAATTGAAGACAAAATACTTTTAATTGCTTCAGTTTCAGCTTTGAGCCGCAGATTGATTGACAGAACTGCAAAGGGAGAAAAAGAAAAAGTCAGGAAGATGAAAAAAAGAGTAAGCGATATAGAAAGAAAACGGAAAAGAAAAAATAGAAAACCATTAGAGGCAACTTGCTTCGGCACACTTCTTTTATGTCGATTCACATCTTTGACTACGAGATGTGGTATGATTGGTGTTTCGGTATTATCATCGTATAATCAATTGCTTGATATCATTATTGAGTGTGTGGGCGTGTTTGTAATTTGAAGATTTTTCATATAGATGTTTGGTTGGTTTGGTTTTATGGCATATCAACCTCGGCGGGTCATTTATTGCCAACTAAATTTTTATTTATTTATTGCTGGTAGTACCTTTTTCTTTCAGCAATTTATTGTTGTTTTTATATAAGATTTTTTGTGTCTAGTAATAAAAGACGTGAAGATAATCAAGAATATCTATTGGCAGCAAACCGCTTGGATACGTATAGGAAGTGAATTCACCAGGTATACGAAATTAGGAAAGGGCATAAAACAAGGATGTGTTTTCTCACCAGATCTATTCAACTTATACAGTGAAACAGTTCTGAAAGAATTAAAACCCTTGCTAGGATTCGTCATTGATGGTCATAATTTCAACAATGTAAGATACGCAGATGACACAGTGTTGGTAGCAGACAAGGAAATGAATATCCATGACCTACAGAGTGTAGCAAGAGAAAGCGAGAAGGACGAATGCTGATATGCTAACGACCATCACCGAGTATATATACCAGGCTCTCGACAAGAATGGTGAAGCCCGAACCGTTGCCTTGGTTATCTCTAAAGCGTTCGACAGAGTCTGGCATGCTGGCCTTCTACGGAAACTGCGAAGCTATCGTTTTGTTGGACCTAATCCAGTCATTCCTCTCTAACCGCACATTGAAGGTGATATTAAACGGACATGCCTCCCAGAACTATCCTACAAACGCGGGTGTCCCTCATGGCTCTATCCTATGTCTTACGCACTTTCTGATCTACATTAATGATCTTTCCGATGCCATAACTTCCCAAGTAGGCATGTACGCCGATGACACCACAATCTACTCTCGCCTCAATCAAAAATCTGGTGTGGGCGACAAGGCGAACCTCGCTGCTAAGCTTGAAAAGGACCTCTAATCCGTGGTGGATTGGGGTAAGAAATGGCTTGTAAATTTCAATTCTTCCAAAACGAAGCTGCTATCAATTAACCACCATAGACAACCGCACCTACCTCCCATTAGCATGAAACAGGCTTGCCTCCCAGAGAGTAAAACACTACGCCTCCATGGCCTCACACTCTCAGCGGACCTCAAGTGGAATGACTACATCGAATCCATTGCTAAATCCGCTGCTATGAAAGTCGGTTCTCTGTGCAGGGCCCGGAAGTTTTTCCGTCTGAATCTATCCTGCACATATATAAATCTACCATCCGCCCGTGTATTGAATACTGCTGCCACATCTGGTCGGGTGCCCCTGCTATTCTCCTCGGGGTTCTTGACAAAATACAACGGAGAATCTGTAATGTGATCGATACCGACTTGGCAGACTGGCTGCAGTCACTCTCTCACCTGCGTTACATGGCTTCCCTGTGCCTCTTCTATAAATACTTTCACGGCTTCTGCTCCGATGAATTTAGATCACTGGTGCTCCCTAGGTACGAATTTGCACGAGATACTAGATTAGCAACTAGGTCCCACCTTTTTACAGTGAAACCGATAAAATGCAACCGCAACTTCTACTCCAACAGTTTCTTTTCTCGCACTTCCCGACTGTGGAATTCCCTTCCGCGTACTTGCTTCCCCGGCGGCTACAACCTACAGGAGTTTAAATGTAAGGTCAATAGACACCTCCTAACACACTAGCTCGCACCCATTCTCTCAAACACTCTTCCTATGTACCGCCTTACTCGTCTCTCACCCTCCTTCTGACATTTCCTATATCCAATCGCCCTATGTAACCCCCTGCGCTATAGTGGCAGTGGAATGCTTTGCTTGGGGTGAAATGATTAAAAAATAAACTTCAAGAAAGCTGAATTTTGTTTGGTTTTATGGCATATGAACCTCGGCGGGTCATTTATTGCCAACTAAATTTTATTTATTTATTGCTGATAATACCTTTTTCTTTTCAACAATTTATTGTTGTTTTTGTATAAGTTTTTTTTGTGTCTAGTAATATTTTTTTTTCTTTTTTCGAATATCAAGATTCATTGGGATTTGTTTTTTAAGGGCAGGGTCCTCAAGCCCTACCCTATTATTTAACCCATAACTGGAGGGAAGGGATGGATTACTACCTTTCCCAAGGGTACCAGTGCTTAAGTGAATGCAGGGTATTCAACTGGAATTCGAACTCGGCTCACCGATTTCTCTTTCTGAGCCGATATCCACTGCACCACAACGCACATCCGTCACTAAACGCTTACAGCACCTGGTATTCCCAAGCGGTCACCCATCTAAGTACTGACCAGGCTCAACGTTGCTTAACTTCGGTGATCGAGCGAGAACCGGTGTATTCAACGTGATATGGCTGTAAGCCTCATATAGATGTGGTATGACTGGTGTTTCGGTATTGTCATCGTATAATCAATTGCTTGCTATCATTATTGAGTGTGTGGGCGTGTTTGTAATTTGAAGATTTTTCTGTAAATAAATATAAGGTTCGAGCCGTTCCCCCACCATACACTTTCCCACGAAACAAGCAATGTGGTACCTGATAAAGACATTTATATCAAGAATCAAAGCTAATAACGTTAAAACTGACAAGGCCAACTTTCGAGAAGAAATAGAGGAAAAGAAAGGAAAAGAAAGAAAGAGTGAACGTTAGAAATCAGAAGATGAAGAAACATTTTTAAAAAAGTGGCTATGCATACATAAATACATACTTATAGGGATAAAACACAGCCATCCTCATTCTTCTTCTTCTTCTTCTTCTTCTTCTTCTATGTGCCTTATCCTTTCAGGACGTAGGTAATCATGGCCTTCCACGTCTCAATATCCCTGGTGGCTCTTAGCACGCTTTCTTCAATATTTACCCTTCTCCCCCACTTGAGAGAGATGTGACACAAGGTTTGTTTTTTTTAATCTAAACACGTTTGAAATTTTTTTTCTCGTCAGCGGGTGACCAAATTTTTACCAGAGTTTACTAAATATAATGTTACAAAACTTTTTTTTTTTTCTTGTGAAAAACAAATTAATTTAGGGAATCTGATCGCGTACGCCCAGGTACTGGTCAAAACGTTACCTATCCACCGCGGTGTCTAGGTTCAAAACCGGTCTAAACTAGTCTTATTTGGTCTTAGGTGTGCCCAGCCCGAAGGCTAGACAACTTTCTCTTGTTACACCATGCAACCCCCGCTCTGCCATCCACCTGCTCAAACCCGTCAAGTATGCTACATGCTGCTTTCTACTGCCTGCCTTTCCCTCTACCTGGCCTGTTAGTATCAGACTCTCCAAGCTCTCCTTTCTCATTGCAAGTACCAGGATCTTTAACTGTCTTTTCCTGGTGCTCAGTATTCATTTTCTTTTCGTTTCCATTCTTTTCAAAACCTCCATTGCTCCCCATACTCGATCCATGATACCCGCAGCACTCTTCTGTAGAACCACATTTCAGTTGCTTCAAATTTTTCCTTCATTTTCGATAAAATTGTCCAACATTCACTGCCATATTGAAGAACTGGCATCACATAGCAATCCAGTACTCTCTTCTTTGTTTCTAGTGAAATTTCCTTGTCTCTTAATACTTTACTCAGCTTCTGGAATGTGTCCTTCGCCATGCCATTTCGCCTTCGGATCTCTGTATCGCACTTTCCATCTTCTGTTAGAACACTTCCCAGGTATTTACATTTTTGTACCTGCTTGATTTTAGTCTCCACTACCTGTATTTGGTATTTTGAGCTGCTCTTTTTGCTGATGACCATGCATTCGATTTTCTTGCAGTTTATTTGTAGTCCTTCCACGTCACTCTCTTCAACTACGTTCTGTAGGGGGTCTTGTAGTTTCCTTTCCGTGTCTGCTATCAGCACTGTATCACCTGTGTACCTTATATTGTTTAAATTGTGACCTCCGATGACGAATCCTGGCGTAACTTCTAGAGTCCTCAGAATAGTCTCGCTGTACAAGTTGAAAAGACGCATCCTTGTCTGACGTATTTTTCTATCTCTGTATATTTGCTGAATTCGTTACCTGTCCGTATGCAGGCGGTTTGCTGTCAGTAGAGATTCTTGATTACTTTTATGTCTTTCTCAAATATGTCGAAGTTGCTGAGCATTTCTATCAATTTTTTGAAGCCGAGTTCGAATTCCAGTCGAATTCCTTGCATTTACTTACGCGCAAATACCCTTGGGAAAGGTATTAAACCGTCTCTTCCCTCCAGTTATGGGTTAAATAACAGAACAGATTGGGTTCTGTAGCCTTGGTCGGCAACCAGTCTACCGCAGAAAGCAATGGCAACCTACTGCGAGATAATCTTCTGCCCAGTCAGTCATGTCGCTTTCGAGACATGATCGCCCAAGCGTATATCACGTATGACACTTAACTGACTGTGTCGAACGCCTTCGCATAATCGATAAAACATGGGTACACATCCTTCTCGGTTGCCAACATTGTATTACTTTTGTTTGGGTGAGTCACTAAATATCAAATTTGTAAAGGCATAAAAGGAAGAAGGGGTATTTTATAGGAAAGATCATGGTTGATCCTAAACTTGAAGTTAAGGTCATGGTTATTGTACAAGTATCCTTTCAGAAGTCTATTCCACATATAATTGGAGTAGATAAACTAAACTATCGCCCGGTTCACACTCCACCCACGTCTATTGTACAGGTGTAGAGGCTCATCCCTTGTTCCCTGTTCAGGATGTGGTTTTCGGCTTTCTCTTTTCCAATCTTTTCACTTTTCTTTTTTTTTTTTCTCTCAATTGGAGTAGATAGACTAAACTATCGCCCGGTTCACACTCCACCCACGTCTATTGTACAGGTGTAGAGGCTCACCCCTTGTTCCCTGTTCAGGATGTGGTTTCCGGCTTTCTTTTTTCCAATCTTTTCACTCTTACGTAGCCCCCTGCACATCAGTGGCGTTACCGCATTGCTCGAGGTGATATGATTAAAAAACAAAAAATTGTATTGCCCTTTCGGATAGCATCGTAATAATAAATATGACGTTCTTTGTTCCAGTGTCTTTAACGAACCCGTACTGTTCTTGTCCTATCTCTGGCTTAATTCTGCTTCTCGCTCTACTCATCAGGATTCGGACGATGAGTTTTGTAATGTAGCTCATTAATATATTGAAAAATGCTCATAAAATTGAGCACACACACACACACACACACACACATATATATATATGCACACATTAATATGAACAGATAGTTATAAACAGAGAGCTAGTGAGTTAGTTATGACTATCGAAACATATGAACTAGGTACCTCTACTCATTTTTCGATACCTAAGTTTTAAAATGAATTTTTAAAAATCAAAATGTTTTCTTGAAGCTTTCATCTTTGCTTTAATTAAAAGCTGAATGATTAACTTGACTATTTCCAGTTAGCAAAATACACTAATTTATTTCAAATATAAATTATATTGATTGGAATCTCAACTTATCAGTTTGTCTTTTTTAAATTTTGACAGGTTTGTAAATTTAAAAATCTTGCAAAAATACAATATACATGTGAAACACATTATTTTTGTGAAATTAGCAAATTTAAAGTTAAATTAATCTTTGAAACGAGTATTACTTGCTTATAGCATGAAATTTAGAATACAATTTCTTAATCACGGAGGTCATATTTTTCTGACGTGTTAAGTGATTGATGACAACCAAATGTTTTGACAAGCTAAGTATGGTTAACCAGAACTGACATAAATTTATGAAACCCAAGTGAACGTTTTGTAAGGGAAACAAACTTTGAAACACGTGACCCATAAAGATGTGTCACTTATGACATTCCATACAAAAAAAAATCAAAAAATATTTCTACACACAAAAAGTTTAATTATTTTAAAAATCTTGGTGTGTAAAGATTTGTACTAAGCTCTTCAATTTTCGATTAGTAAATATAGACTAATGACCTAATACAGACAGTCATTGGAAGCAATTTTAAAAGATTTTTGAAATAGTATAAATTATTAATAAAAAATAAAAATGAAAACAATTCTTGTAAAAATTCATTATTCATCGAAATATTTTTCTTCAGACTATATCCTTAATATATATATTATTTACAAAAGCAATTTAAAAATTTATCTAAATAAAAAAATGGCATAGTTTCATGGTATTTTTTGCTTGAATATTCGGGGCAAATTTTCGAAAAAGTAGCTACTGCTTAAAAAAAAAGATTTACATCCCCCAAGGAGTCCTGCATTTAACTAATAAACAAAAAGTCTGCGAACAGTGGGCAAATTCTAGAAATCTCATGAAACTAATTGGAGGCGGGGCAAAAAATTTTTAAACAGTCTATTTTTAGCAAGTTTTTATAAAAATAATGATTTCAAAAATAATTTTATTCATTTGTGGATAAGTCCTGAGAGTTTAATTAAAATCCGACCATTATTTGATTTTTGCAAGAATTTCCAAATTAATTTGTTTTTCACAGGAAAAAAAAAGTTTTCTAATATTATATTTAGTAAACTCTGGTAAAAATTTGGTCACCCGCTGACGAGAAAAAAATTTCAAACGTGTTTAGATTTAAAAAAAAATTAAAAAATAACTTTTTTTTTCCTTTTAATAACATTAACAAACATTTCGATGATAAAACTTTGCTTTTATTAAATTTCGGGCTTTTTAACATCATGGTTTTATAGATAGATAGATATGATGTTTATATGAATATATAGATATGAACATGGGTAGATAGGAACATAAAGTAGATCTTCTAGGTACCACTACTAAATCAATAAAAAAAACAGCATAGTATGAATAAAAAAGGCCCCAAACTTAATAAAAACGAATTATTTCCAGCAAAATGTTTATATTATTATTAAGAGGAAAGATCAAAGTATTTTTTAATTATTTTTAAAAAATTTTAATCTCTTCTAACACGTTCGAAAATTTGGTAAAATATCTTGTTTTGATTTTAGTTAGTGGGTAACCAAATTTTATACGACAGTTTAAAGTGAAAACCTAAGATTACATAACTCAGCTTTTTTCCGGTGACGAACACATTAATTTGGAAATTTTTGCAAAAATCCAATAATTATCGGATTTTACTGAAACTTTCAGAACTTATTCGCAAATGAATTAAATTATTTTTGAAATTATTATTTTTTTAAAAATCTTGGTAAAAATATTTTTACATTTGTTATCCCCGCCTCCACGTAAATTCATGAAAGTTTAAGAAATTAAACTTTGTTGCGATAATTGGTTTTGTTAGTTAAACGCAGAACTCATTAGGGAATGTAAATCATCTATTATTTTTTGAAAGATATTTCCTCTATTTCTGAAAATTTGCTCCTAATAGTAAAATAAAAAATGAACTATAACTGACAATATTTAATTTGATACGCTTTTAATTACTTGAATAAATAATATAAATTAAGGGCATGATAATTTGAAAAAATGTCGATTAATAATAAAATTTTAAAAGAATTGTTTCCATTTTTTTGTAATTATAATAATTTATAAAGTTTCAAAAATACTTTTAAAATACTTCAAAGATTTGTTCGGGTTATTAAGCAAAGATTATATTTACTAATCAAAAATTAAAAAGTTTGCTACAAATCGTCGTGCCTTTCTATATTTAAAATAATTTTTAATTTTTTTTTTTTTGTGTATTTGAAGTTTTTTTCTTTTTTTTTTTTGTATGGTAAATTCTATGTGTAAATTAAGAGATCATGTCTTTCAAGATTTCTTCCCCTTACCGTAAAAAAAATTGCACAATTATGTCACATGTGATCGCCATATCTCGCATCTTTCAACATATACGGTGGAATGGTCAGAAAGTTGAACTCTGTGTTTAAGAAATGTTAAGAAGTTTTATTCTAAATTTCGTGTTATAAATAAGTAATATTTGTGTAAATAAGATTAATTTAACATTAAATTTGCTAATTTTCTAAAAACCATGTGTCACAAATGTATATTTTATTTTTGCAAGATTTTTAAAACTGAGAATTAACTTTTATTTACAAATATGTCGATTGCTTAAAAATGGCCGAAAAATTGAAAACTTTTTAAAAAATGAAAAATTTTAGATTCCAATCAATATCATTTCTGTTTGAAATACACCAGAGTATTATGCTTACTGGAAATAGTAAGTTTAATCATTTAGCTTTCAATTAAAACTAAAATAAAACTTCTAAGGAAATTTTTTTTTTTTTTCAAAAATTCAATTTAGAATTTAGATGTCGAAAATGAGCGGAGGTACCTAAATACTACAGGAACATACAGATATGGACATGGGTAGATAGGAACATAGGAGATTAATATAAAGAGATTGATATGAACAAACTAGCGTGGGTGGATGGATAGATATGAACAGACTGAGATGTATAGATAGATTCTAGAACGAGATCTAGAAAGAGGAATTCTAATCACACGCATTTCCACCTACTTTTTAACATTACATTCATATCAGTACTAACTTTTTGACCCCCCTTTACCGCTGGGGCAGGCTTGGTCTCTGTTGGACTGGTCTCGTCTTCTGTCTATCATTCCCAACAACCTAACTGTTTACATATGGACACTTACTGATTAGAGGCATCCACCTGACACACCCCTGCCTACCAATACCAAACACATCGGCTATATCTACATTGGAACTCATTCGTAAACCCTTAAGGAGCTGGCTCTGACGTCTATCATCTAAACCTGTATATTCATTTATTTATTTATTACAATATTACTTTTTTGAGTTGTTATTTCGAACTTTATTCGAAACTGCAAAAAGAAGAGATAAAAAACTGACACAAAAAAAGGATTTAATTTTTTTAATGTTGTAGTTATATTTGTTCTTTTGCCGGACAAAAAAAATTCTTAAAAAAGACTTAGAAAAAGTCAGAATGAGAAGAAAACGATAGAAAGGAAAGAAACACGGATTTAAAAATTCAATATTTTACAAGTGAAAGGGAGAAAATCGATATTTTTTTTTTGTTTTGTTTTATTGTTGGCATAATTATATTACTTCTGACCAAGGAATTAATGGACAATAACAAAAAAGATTTGAAAAAAACGATGTCTTAGAGCAGGAAACAAAGTCCGTTTATAAAGTCTCCCTCAGAATCAATCAAAAACTGAAGTAAGTATTATTGATTTTACATTATTATTTCACCTTTTAATTTTCTGGTTATATTTAACAACAATATGTGATTTAGATATTTCATCGACTTCCTTAAAGTGGCCCTTTAGGGCCCATGACAAAAGCTACAATACAGGACCATTTTCACGAAGTAACCTATAAGGAACAAATAACCCTCAGTAATTTATCTAATCTAAACTTATTTAAATGGAACTTTGTCTGTCTGTCTGTCGCCTATAGACTCCGAAACGGCTGAACCGATTTTCTTGAAAATTTACACAGTTGAACTATAAGCGTCTGCGAGTGTTCTTAGCTAGGTTTTGTGTCGAGGTACCTCCGATAAATATTGAAAATCGGGTTATAGAAGGAGTGGTCCGATTTTAATCAAATTTGATACACTCATAGACAAAGACATAAAAAAAGATATTCAGAAGTTTCAAGGTTGCAGTTCTTACAATAGTGCAGAAAATCAATAATTACATATAAAAGGCAAGATGTTTGTGCGTCTGTTTATCTACCTGTATGTCTGTATTTTTTTCAGCCCTTTTATTTTAGTTTTTGCTTCGGGTTTGGCTCTAAGTAGGTATAATTGTAGTTTTTAGTCTCAGCCATGATACCATTTACTCAGAGGACTTAATTAGCCTACAAAATTCAGTTTACAACGAAAAATTTTATTTGATATCGATACCAGGAAATCAAAATTTGACTTATATCCATTCATTTTTCTTTCAGTCTATGGTTTCCCTTTAACTGGGAACGACTATTGCTTTTTTTAGTCTTTCGTGCCAACGTCCAAAGAGTCTGAGCTCCAGGAACATGGATGAGTTTTAACCCTCTAGGGCCATTCGTATCATATTTGATACAGTATTTCCCTATAAGGAAACATTTGGTATTCATTGACTGAGCAGTCAGTACTGCTTTCATTTGAAATTTATAAAATATTTCTCTTAAAAAATTTTTCAGGAAAATATTTCTTTCAAGGCTTGTTTTCATACTGTAACAAATATGATACGAATGGCCCTTGAGGGTTAAAGCTTTCATTACACCCGAGCAACGCCGGGCTATACTGCTACTGAAACTATAAAGCTTCCTATTACAAATGTTAAGCAAAATATTTCTATGTAACTTAGTATGACACAAGACTAAAACAATAAGATCACATGTGAAGATCGAAATTAACACATTTGCTAATGTTGGGTTACATTATGCTAGTTATAGCCACACTCGATCTAGTTTGTATTGCCATGGACGACAGTGACAATTATGGGATTTTTTTCTCTCTCTTCCCAAAATGAATCTCATAGAAAACATTCCGGTTCCATGCTTTCTAACCAGCTTTAATCTTCAAAAATTTAAATGCAATGTCAATCGCTATCTTCTCCCCCACCCCCGATTACTCTTTCCGTTCAATATTAACGTTTCAGTTCCTAATTCTTCCACACTCTGTAACCCCTTGTGTCTTGATGGCTTTATTGCCTTGCGCTGGGTGATACTTTTTTTTTTTTAAATTCTAATCTTTTCACCTTTTAGTCCAGGTTTTTTTCGTCACGAAGGGGGTTCTGCTATCCCCATCCAAGATCACTAAAGATATCCACTTCATGAAAATGATGCGAACTAATTTTCGTGTGCAAATTTCTACTCGTACCCCCTTGATTTAAAGGCTGTCACCTCATTTAGGTACTCTAAGAATATATCGAATATTTATTAAATATATTCTACTCGTACCCCCTTGATTTAAAGGATGTCCCCTTCATTTATACTCTAAGAATATATCGAATATTGATTGAATATATTAAATTTCTCCTCGTACCCTCTTGATTTAAAGGCTGTCCCCTCATTTAGGTACTCTAAGAATATATCGAATTAAGATGTTTAACGCGACATGGTAACGCGCAGCCACGTCTTTTTCGTAATTTTTATTTTCGTAATTTGTGAATGAATTAATGTCTTTAAAGAAACTAGATTTTCTTTAAATCCAGTCAAGCCTGAATCTCATTCATTTATAAGTGTATCGATATCTAATGAGATTTTCTTCATTTGGCACGAAGCCACAACTGTAAGACTCTCAATGGGGATTGACCCCAGTATAAAAGTAACGGTTTGCAGTACGTACCTCCACTCATTTTCGATAACTAAATTTTACATTGGATTTTAAAAATAAAAAAGTTTCTTGGAACATTTTAGTTTTAATTGAAAGCTAAATGATTAAATTTTCTATTTCTAATGAGCAAAATACTATGGTGTGTTTCAAACAGAAAAATTATATTAATTAAAATCTAATATTTTTCAATGGTTTTTAATATTTCAATTTTTCGGCCATTTTTAAGTGATTAACGCATTTGTAAACAAAAGTTAAATCTCGGTTTTAAAAATCTTGCAAAAATAAAATATATATCTGTGACGCGTGATTTTTTTGAAAATTAGCAAATTTGGATGTGCGTTGTGGTGCAGTGGATATCGGCTCGGAACGAGAAATCGGGGAGCCGAGTTCGAATTCCAGTTGAATCCATTGTATTCACTTACGCGCAAATACCCTTGGGAAAGGTATTAATCCGTCTCTTCCTTCCAGTTATGGGTTAAATAGCAGGACAGATTGGGTTCTATAGCCTTGGTCGGCAACCAGTCTACCGCAGAAAGCAATGGCAACCTACTGCGGGATAATCTTCTGCCCAGTCAGTCATGTCTCTTTCGAGACATGATCGCCCAAGCGTGTATCACGTATGGCACTTAACTGACTGAATGTTAAGTTAATCTGATTTATACAAGTATTACTTATCTATAGCATTAAATTTAGATTAAAACTATTTCTTAAACACAGAGTTCAACTTTCTGACCTTTCCACCGTATGTGTTGACAGGCGAGGTAAAATAAGTCTATGGTGATCACATGTGACATAATTGTACAATTTTTTTTTTTCGGGTAATGTGGAGAAATACATGACTTTTTAATTTACACATAGAATTTACCATACAAAAAAAAAAAAGACTTTAAATACACATAAAAAAAATTATTTTAAAAATAGAAAGGCACGATGATTTGTATTAAACTTTTTAATTTTCGATTAGTAAGTATAATCTTCGCTTAATAAGTTTTTCAACTAACCCAAACAAATCTTTGTAGTATTTTAAAAATATTTTTGAAACTTTAAAAATTATTATAGTTAAAAAGAAATTAAGACAGTTGTTTTAAAATTTCATCATTAATCGAAAAAGATTTTTCAGACTATAATGAATGTCCTTAATTTATATTATTTATCCAAGTAATTAAAAGCGTATAAATTAAATAATGTCATAGTTATAGTGCATTTTTTATTTTTTTTATTGGGAGCAGATTTTCGGAAATGGAGGCAAAATTTTTCAAAAAAATAATAAATGATTTATATTCCCCAATGAGTCCTGCGCTTAACTAATAAAACCAATTATCGCAACAAAATTTAATTTCTTAAACTTTCATGAATTTACGTAGAGGTGAGTGAGTAACAGATGTAAAAAGTATAAAAAATAATAATTTCAAAATTAATAATGTCATTCATTTATACATAATTCATAAAAGTTTCATTAAAATTCGATAATTATTTGTTTTTTGCAAGAATTTTCAAATTAATGTGTTTGCCACCGGAAAAAAAAATGAGTTAAGTAATCTTACGTTTTTCATTGTAAAACTCTCGTAAAGGTTTTGGTTACCCACTAACTAAAATCAAAACAAGATATTTTTCCCAAAATTTCGAACGTGTTAGAAGAGATTAATTTTTTTTTTAAATAATTAAAAAATACTTTGATATTTCCTCTTAATAATAATATAAAAATTTTGATGGAAAAAGTTCGTTTTTATTAAGTCTGGGGCTTTTTTTTATTCATACTATGCTGCTGTTGTTTTTTTTGGTTTTTGTTTTGTTTTTTTGTTTTGTTTTTTTGTTTTGTTTTTTTTTTTCGTTTCTTTTACTTTTTTTTTTTTTTGTTTTTTCTTCAGCGATTTGTACCTAGTTTGCAGGATTAGGATTTTAACGCTACGGCAGTGATTTAGAAATTTTGGTTTACAAAACCGCTAATTGTCGGAGGGTTGCAATTAAAAATTTAAGATAACTAAAATTAACAATTACACTGAATGAAAGAGCTGAAATTGAACTCACTGAAATTTCATAACTTGAGAATTTAACATGTCAAATATCGAAGCTGACATTGTAAAATTTCTGGCAGTTTTAATGTACATCTACAATCTACATTCTACAAAAAAGCATAATTATTAATTATTGTATACAAATCTGTCGTGTAAATTAATATTCAGATAGATGTCGTCCGTTTAAAAGGAAATACTTTTAAAGCTCAAAAGTTTACTATTGTAGTTCATTAATTCTAGTCAGAAAAACAAAACGATAAAAATTGGGAAGGAATCCATGAGTTTCGCAATTGTTGTTACAGCATAGGTTTCCAAAATACGGTTCGCAGCCTATATTCAATTCACGACAAAATTTCTTTATAACTGCCAGATTTCGCTTTTATTACTAATCTTATATCAGTCATGTAAGTGCCATACGTGATACACGCTTGAGACATGACTGACTGGGCAGAAGATTTTCCCCATAATAGGTTGCCATTGCTTTCTGCGATAGACTGGTTGCCAACCAAGGCTACAGAACCCAATCCATTCTGATATTAAAACCCATAGGTGGAGGGAGGAGCGGTGGATTAATACCTTTACCAAAGGTATTTGCTCGTAAGTGAATGCAACGAATTCAACTGGAATTTGAACTCGGCTCTCTGATTTCTCGTTCCGAGACGATATCCACTACACTACAACATATACTGGTTAAAAAAAGATTAACTTAAAACCTTTATACATTTGAATTTTATTAATTCGTCTATGAATTGAGAAAATATGTAAATTATGCAGTGTGGACATTTTGCTGAAAAACTTGAAGACCACTGATTTATTACGAAGGTTGATTGATTCGATTTTTACGGCTTATCAACCCTTTACAGGTTATTTAAAGCCAGAAAATATTTTTGGATTGTAAGATTTTTTTTTTTTTGTTGTTGTTGTTGTTGATAATTATGGTTTAGTGATACAAGTCTTGCTAAATAATCCATAACGGGGTGGGGGAGAAAAAGTGGATTCATACCTTTCCCAAGAGCCTTTGCGCGTAAGTGAATATAATGAACTCAACGGGAATTAGAACCCGGCTCTCCGTTTAACAATTCCGAGATATTATCCATTACACCACTTTCACATCAAAGCTTATAGCACCTGGTATTCTCAAGCGGTTACCCATCTAGCTACTGACCAGACACGATGTTGCTTATTGCAAAGGACACTGTTGATATAGTAATATATGAACACTAGCACTATACTATGGTATATATTATATAATATAAAGGACATTGTTGATATAGTGATACATGAACACTATTCTATAATATACTATAATATATTTTTACTATTCGATGATATATAATATAGAGAACACGCCTGAAACAGTGACATATGAACACTATTATATAATTATAACATACTATACTAAGATATATGCTATATAATACAAAGAACACTATTGATATAGTGACATATGAACACTATTATATAATTATAAAAAATAATATACTATAATATATTATTATAATATAACACTATACTATGGTATATATTAATGAACACTATTATATAATTATACTATACTATACTATATTATGATAATATAACGCTATACAATGATATAATATATATCATATAAAGAACACTATTGATATAGTGACATACATATTCAGTTATAAATCGGGGTTTTAGACAAAAACCGATTTCTAGAGGAATATGTACCTTACATTTTTTTTTTTTTTTTTATGTACACTAGATTAGGAAAAAAGTTGGATTATTCTCCAAGTTGTGATAGTTGCACTGTCAGAGACAGAGGTTCGAGTCCAGGTAAAAGCTAATGTATAATTTTTTATACAACAAATGCTTTTAAATCGACTCAAACACATATCCTGCGAAACCATCTTAAGTATTAGTTATTTACTAAGTTTGGCTTAGTCTGGACACTAGACTACAAATGGAAGCAAATAGTGAGTATCGTACTCAGTACTCGGTAGTTTGGGTAATCCTGTGAGGACCACACTTTAATGAAATTAGATAACGAAATAAGCCATTATACGACATAAAGGTGCCTTGCTTAAATATTTTAAAACCAGTTAACATCGGTAAAATTTTTTTTTTTTTTATTCACTTACTTGCTCACTACTATCCCATAACGAGGCAAAACTGGTGTTGACTAAGCATAGTTCAGTCTGGTATAAGGACAAAAGTGTGCAAATCCCAGTGATGATCGAATTCACTGAAAAACTAATGAATCTTGAGATGTACTTGCAAGCCACCATTCCTCGGACTGGAACTACTATACACACGAACACACAGGGGAACAAAAGGATAGCATCACACACACATAAATGCGAATGAATATTATAGAATTAGTTGTTGGTCATAATTAAATTAAACCAGTACACAGTTGTATTAAAGTGTTCAATATTTTTGAATATTTTTCATTTGGAAATGAGTTATTTTTCCATATGAAATATATAACATTAGTACATT
The DNA here is from genome assembly GCA_037127315.1 of Ascarosepion bandense. Classification (NCBI taxonomy): domain Eukaryota; kingdom Metazoa; phylum Mollusca; class Cephalopoda; order Sepiida; family Sepiidae; genus Ascarosepion; species Ascarosepion bandense. The sequence continues at coordinate 694,562 of JBBBDQ010001077.1, forward strand.
ACAAATATCTGCCTGTGCACTCAAGAAATCTTAAGAAAAAAAAAAAGTACTCTTCGGCAGGGTACGAACCTGCGTCTCCTTTTGTAGAAGAAACTACCTTCTCATCCGGCATGATTTAGACCGCTCGTCCGCAGAGAGCGTCACACCCCCAACGAGGTGTAACCGAAACGTAAACAAAAGAAGTTCTAAAGAATTAATGGATTTATATTTAATCCGACATCTTATGACTTCAAATGTTATTTTAGTAGATACCTGCGTTTGAAATAGACACCTTTTTTTTTTTATTTACGAGAATATCTCGGACTCTGCCAAGGAGCACATTATCTTAAGATTTTTCGAGTGCACAGGCCGATAGACGTAATGCATACTGTTTAAAATTAAGACGGGCGTCTATTTCAAAGATGGTAGCCATATAAACATGTATATATAACTTTATTTTAATCCGACACGTTTATTACTCCAAGTTTATTTATATGGCTACCTATGACTGGAACAAACTTAATAGATTTTGGGTTCGATCAGGTACAGGATAAAGTTTCTGGGTTATTTTTCCGGTTTTATTACTAAAATCTAATTTTTTACCTTTCAAATGCCAAATACTGAATTACCTCCCTTAGATCATTTTAAATACTGAATACCTCCCCTGTTTCATTTTAAGTGTGCATTTAATTTTGAGAGCGGTTGAGTTCATTTTTTGTATATTCACTCTTAAGAGCCGTCAAGTTCATTGCAGTTATTGTTTCTCATTTTAATAATCATTCCTTGCTAATCATTGAGATGATGTCGGTATTGCTTTGTTATTTTATATTTGTATTTACTACTACTAATAATAATGTTCCTAAAAGTTCAATTCTCACTGAGTATGGTATACTTGTAGCTCTAATCAAAACTAAGGTAAGCTTAATACAAAGTGCGTTCCCCAAATGGACATTTGACATATTTTAAAGATTTTCCAATTGGTGTGTGCTATCAGTCAGTTAATTTCCATACGTTATACACCCTTCAACGTTCATGTCTCTTTCGAGACATGACTAACTAGACAGAAGATTTTCTAGCAGTAGGTTACTATTACTTTCTGCGGTAGACCGGTTGCCAATCAAGGCTAGAACCCAATCTGTCCTGCTATTCAACCCATAGTTGGAGGAAGAAAAGATGGATTAATACTTTTCCCAAGTGTGTTTTCGCATAAGTGAATGTAATGAATTCGACTTTAATGATGTGTGGTGTGTGCTATAAGTAATCTGAAAGTAGACGGTCTCAGGAGTCTAGAACTAGTCTAATTTTGTACTAACTGTAAGTATTTCTTAAGTTATGGTTCTTTGAAATTAATTAGAACTTTCATGCTTAATCACTTGTTTTTTGATGATCGGCATTGGATAGATAACAATGATTTTTTCCTGATACAATTCTTACTAGTTAACCCATAGCTGTGGAGGAAATGAAATGGATTCATACCTTTTCTAAATATATTTGTACGTGAGTGAATGTATCGAACTCGGCCCTCCGATTCCACATTCCGAGTCGTTATCCATTACATTCATCACAGTCAGCCATCGGCCAATTACGGTCCGCAGACCACATGCGGCACGATTGGCTTTCTAAATGGCACGTTTAATTCCATGTGGAAAATGGCATTTATTAAAATTTTTGCTTGTTTCCTTTTGTTCTTACTTGTCCGCTCACCCACTCTCATGTACAAACAATGATTAAATATGTTGTGGAGTAGTTTTCGCACTGAAAGGTTATAATCGTGCTATGTCGGTTGCTAATCGACTTAACGTACCCAAAATGTTAGGAACTTGGTAATCTTCCACTGAAAGCTGACTGCTTAGTATTCTGCTAACTCGTCGACCGATATCAACTGCCTAGTAGTTCTATTGAACTCGAATAGAAGTCTAAAGAAATCCTATGAACCTCCCAAGTACGACCTCCGTTAACTTCCTGTTAACTCTTATTTATATAGGAGGGAGAGTCCATTATCTGAGGAGTAGGTGTGTTTCACCATAACAGAGGGAGAGTCCATTATCTGAGGAGTAGGTGTGTTTCACCATAACAGAGGGAGAGTCCATTATCTGAGGAGTAGGTGTGTTTCACCAGAACAAAGTATTAGGTTGTTACAAAAATAATGGTCGCTCGAAGTGTTGTATTTTGAAAAGCCATTTTAACAAAGTATTCACGGTATATTAGGTGAATGTTGGTATACATAATAATTATTGTGGGCTCTTTAATAATTTTTAACTTATTTTTGGAGAAAAATATTCTTGATGCATATAAGCCCTTAATTATGAACCTGACAAAACATGATCTTCGTTTATTTTTCTTGCATAAATTTAAACTTGAGTACAATGCCTCCAAAACTTCTGCTAATATCAACAGAGCATGCGGAGATGGATCCACAAGTGATTGGACAGTACGAAGGCGGTTCCAGAAATTCCATATCGGTGTTGAGAGACTTGAAGATGAAGAATGTAGAGGACGGTCATGCAGTCTTGACAACGAGCAATTGCAAACATTTGTTGAGCAAAACCCACATCAAAGTATCAGAGAAATGTCTCAGATGCTTGGTGTCAGCACTGCAACAGTCTCACGCCATTTGCAGAGTATTGGCAAGGTGAAAAACTCAATAAAAGAGTTCTTCGTGATTTCAATGAAAATCAAAACGTCAATCGTTTTGAAGTGTTCTCAATGCTCTTTCTGCATAACACTAACAACCCCTTTCATGACCGAATATTCACTTGTAATGAAAAGTGGATCCCTTATGATAACCGTAGACGATCAGGTCAATGGCTTAATTTTGATGAGCTCACAAGAATTTTCCAAAGCCAAAGTTGCACCAGCAAACGGTTATGGTGGCTGTCTGGTGGTCTGCAATTGGTGCTATCCACTGCAGCTTTCTGGAAGCCATCAGAAGAGCATTAATGCAGAGCTTTACTGCAATCAACTTGCTGAAATGCATGCACACCTGCAAAAATGTGACCTGCATTGGGGAATCGACGTGGTCCAATTCTTCTCCACAATAATGCGAGGCTACATGTTGCAAGAATTACGTTGCAAAAACTCAGACTCGGAACACGAGAGTTTACCACATCCTCCATATTCTCTTGATTATCATTTTTTTAAGCACTTAAGTATATTTTTAAATGGCAAAACTTTTAAGTCCAAACTAGAAGTGGAATCGGCTTTCAAAGATTTCATTGCATCATAACCAATAATTTTTTATCAACGGAGAATATATAATCTCGTCGATCGATGGCAGAGGTCCATAGATGCTCAAGGCTCGTATTTCGACTAATTACAACATTTCTACATTTCATTTTTCAAGAATAAAATTATGTTTATGAACCCGGTCGTTATTTTTGTAACAACCTAATACAATGTTTCTTGAATGTTGCAACATTTCGTTGAAAGTCACTTAATAACATTGGTGATTTTCACTAAGGAAGATCGTACATGTAAACATCTTTTGCTTCGGAAACTGGAAACGTCAATTACAAAATTTTTATGTCTACTCAAATGAATAAATTAAAACAAATCACATTCAGCAAGCTGTTATTTGTGAATATACTATAAAAAGACTTCTTTTTTCTTCTTTTTGTAACTATACCATGATTCTTCTCTCCAAAGAAAAAAAAATTCTTAATTTCTAAGGCAGATGCTTTTGTTAAGAAAATTGCTGCGGTATCTTTTAATTTAAAAAATACTTTAATTCTTTTAGTAGTGCGGCCCGCCTTATGGTGTACTGCGCCTTATGCGGCCCGCCTTATGGTGTACTGCGCCTTATGCGGCCCGCCTTATGGTGTACTGCGCCTTATGCGGCCCGCCTTATGGTGTACTGAGCCTTATGCGGCCCGCCTTATGGTGTACTGAGCCTTATGCGGCCCGCCTTATGGTGTACTGAGCCTTATGCGGCCCGCCTTATGGTGTACTGAGCCTTATGCGGCCTGCCTTATGGTGTACTGCCCCACTTAAATAATACTAAAATATTATTTTTACTTGTCGGAATGAATAAAAATATATCCATGAATGAATCATTAAGTCAGTAGCCTGACACGTAGTTATGAGGTAAATATTTGATCTGAATTTTTCACGGTAAAATATTTGATGGATGTGATGAATATTCACTACTGAATTCAATACATTGACAAGGAAAAAGAAATTATGTTGAAAAATAAATATTTGTACTATAAAATAAACACTTTTTTATCATTAGGCTACGGGCGTACTGAGATATTTATATAAATGTAAATATTTTTCTTTCAGAGTCCAGACGTTGGGGGCGTTTTTCGTGAGAGTTTCCTGAAATTTTGGGGGATAATTTAACGTTGGATCCTGATTAAAAACTGAAGTTGACCCATATACAAAACATAAAATATAACAATTGAAAAAAAAGAAATCATTACTTTATTAGAAATCGATTTAGGAATTTTTGTGGGTGAGGAGTTATCATTATTTAGATTCGGACTAATGTCCTCATCTTTGTTGTTGTTATCACAAAGTTACGGGCGTTCTGAGCTCTACCACAGAACAATATCATAGTGGAGTAAAGCGTTGGTTTGTGAATTTGGTGGCATCGTAATTCAAATTTTAATCACTGATCAGGGTAATACAAACTTAGGCTCAATAGAAACAGGACAGTCGTGACTAAATAAAATGTAGTACTAAAAAAAAAAGAACAAAATTAAGTATCCACAAATATGAAAAGAGAACAATATTTCTCTGTTGATTAAATAATTCAGTTCAAAATTCACTGAAGGTTACTTGGATCGACAGACACCTGAAGAAGATCGGAGGACACAACGGCTGAAACGTTTTGATAACAGTAAAAAAGAATGCTTAATAAAAACACTTTTCTCGTTAAATCTTTATTATTATTATATTTTATTTTTAAACCATTTTAGAATATTCAACATTTTGGTTAAATCTATTTTCTTGCTTCAGCAGAGGACCAGAAATTTGTAAATTCTTGCAAAAATCAAATAGTTATTGGATTTTAATGAAACTTTCAGAGATCATTCACAAATGAATTATTTTTTAAACGTTTATTTATTATTTATTGAAAATTTTTATAATTAAAAATAAATCTTGTTATTCCGAGTTTATTCAATTTTATGAAATTTCGAAAACTTAATTTTTGTCAAGCTTAATATTTATATTAGTCAGAACTAGAAGTCCTTGAAGAATTTAAATCATCATTTTTATTCATTTATTTATTTGACGTTTGTCAAGGGACGTGTTAATACGCTCGTCGCCTTTTCTCTGGCGACAGGCGAACTTGCCCGTCTTTTATTTTGTTTGTGGGGCTTGAAAAGGTCATTCGTTCTCTTTCTCATGTGCTGATTTCTTTTACTTCTTCTTCTCCATTCAAAGACATTCCTATTAAACAAACGCTCATACATACAAACATACACACATACGTACGCATAAACTCTTTCCAACAAGTTACTACTACGAACATTTCTACAACTCTTGATACCCTTAACTTTCTAATTGAACATTAATTTCTACCAATTCTTGTTATTCTTTGCTTTTAATAAATTTCTATTTCAACATGCAAAATGTATATTTTTATTTTTCCACACTAATTTGCACATTCCAACCTGTTGATAACCTTCTGATGAAAAATATTAAATCTCTAAGTTGTAGGGAGTTTTGTTATGTATGACAGAAGGCCGAATGAATAAAACACTAATCATCTCCCTATAGCTTCACTGGTGACCCCCAACGTCTGAAAAGGAACACGCAATGGAAGAATCATTTCTTCACGAGTGAACCCCGACGTCCAAGGAACACGCACCCTACTTCTACACTGGTGAACCCCGACGTCGAAAAATAACACCCAATGGAAATATCACTTCTTCACTGGTGAACATCGACGTCTAAAAAAAATACGCAGTGGAAGAAAACCTTATTATCACTATCACACTGATGCCCCAGCGAAGAACATGCAGTGAAAGAATCCTTACTATCTCAGGTGGACTGTAGTTTATATAAATTTCTACCTTTGTCCGTTTCGAAAAATACGTTAGGTATTTAACTAAAATAAATAATTCTAAGAACTTTCTTTCCGATTGCTACAAACTTAATCTCTTCAAATTTGGGCTCAGTCATAATACTTTCTACATATTCAACTGCATTTCTTATCTCACTCTGTAGCCCTCTGTAGGGGCCTCCGGTGATGCTTGGTAAATTGACCTTGTGCCAAACACGTCCGAAGTCCCCACAATTTAAATATCAGAAGGTTGAAATGTGAAAGGATAAAATATTTCGTGTGTGCATTAAAGTAAAGATTTATTTACAGAATGACAAAAGTGTAAGAAGGAAAATATAAGTTAAATTTTGTTAACTGAACACTATAATATATTTGCGAAAAAGAAAAATGTTTATTGATAGTATGCATGCAGTTTTGTAGTTAAAATTATTCGTAGAGAAATGTAGGTATTAAAAATGTCCGCAGAAGTTTAGAGTTCATGGTTGTGTAGTAGCGGAATGTAAAGACTTTGTTCCTTCCTCTTTTTAGTAGGTCGCTACAGATTGAGAGAAAGAGAAGGCAAAATAAATAAAGGAGTGCTACTTAAGACGTTGTTGCTATTGTCCTTTTTAGCGGTGTGGTGTGAAAGTGAAGAAAAGGACGTTGGAAGAAGAGGCGGAATGAAACTGTGGCGTGACCTACGCCCGGGTTGGCGTGGATTGAAAAAGAAAAGAAAATTGGCAGTGAGGGCAAATGAAACTGTGACGTGCCCGGCGACCGGGTCGGCTTCTTGAGTTTTCTGTCCTTTCATTACATTGTCACGATGTCTTCAGCTAACCACTCCCATGTCGACTGCCTTTTGATGTAGAGTGACGACCTCATGATGTCGGCTTCAGCAAAGCTTTTTACAGCTAAGTGTGAAAATACGTCATAGGTGAATTTGATGTCATCAATCCAATCAGGATTTAGATTGAGCTTTTCACACTGACTTGGGAATTTCTCTTAGTTGTGTTTTCCAAAGTGGTTTGAATTCCTTTTTTGCAGGTGTGCAATTTTAATTTGGGTTTTTTTTTTTTCTCAAATGTTGGTCGTTTGAATTTGACTTTGGGTTTTTCCCAAATGTTGTCGTCGTTTGAATCCGATTTTGCGGGTGTGCAATTTATTTTCTGGTTTTTAGTTGGGTTTTTTTTTTTTTTGTTTGTTTGGTTTTTTTTTAATCATATCACCCCAAGCAAGGCGAAAGCGCCACTGATGCGCAGGGGGCTACGTAAGAGTGAAAAGATTGGAAAAGAGAAAAACCGGAAACCACAACCTAAACAGGAAACAAGGGATGAGCCTCTTCACCTGTTCAATAGACGTGGGTGGAGTGTGAACTGGGCGATAGTTTAGACTATCTACTCCAATTGAAAAAAAAGTGAGAAGATTGGAGAAGAGAAAAACCGGAAACCACAACCTGAACAGGAAACAAGGGATAAGCCTCTTCACCTGTTCAATAGACGTGGGTGGAGTGTGAACTGGGCGATAGTTTAGACTATCTACTCCAATTGAAAAAAAAGTGAGAAGATTGGAGAAGAGAAAAACCGGAAACCACAACAATGAACAGGAAACAAGGGATGAGCCTCTTCACCTGTTCAATAGACGTGGGTGGAGTGTGAACCGGGCGATAGTTTAGACTATCTACTCCAATTGAAAAAAAAGTGAGAAGATTGGAGAAGAGAAAAACCGGAAACCACAACCTGAACAGGAAACAAGGGATAAGCCTCTTCACCTGTTCAATAGACGTGGGTGGAGTGTGAACTGGGCGATAGTTTAGACTATCTACTCCAATTGAAAAAAAGTGAGAAGATTGGAGAAGAGAAAAACCGGAAACCACAACCTGAACAGGAAACAAGGGATGAGCCTCTTCACCTGTTCAATAGACGTGGGTGGAGTGTGAACTGGGCGATAGTTTAGACTATCTACTCCAATTGAAAAAAAGTGAGAAGATTGGAAAAGAGAAAAACCGGAAACCACAACCTAAACAGGAAACAAGGGATAAGCCTCTTCACCTGTTCAATAGACGTGGGTGGAGTGTGGTTGATGGATTATATAGAATTTGTATCCTATACCTCTATCTTGGTTGTTTCTTGTGTTTTGTATTGAATGAATAGTTTTTAAAGTGTTTTTATTAAATAGCATGGACAAGGAACGTCGAAGAGTGAGTGTTTAGTTCTGTCTGATAAATCGTTTGATGTTAGGTGGGAAACTTGTGAAAGAACTTTCCTAAATTATGTGTCATTAGTTTTGACTCGGTACCTCCAGAATTTCCTTTAAAAATCTGCATGCATAATGAAAATATTTTCAAAACTTAATAAAATTAAAATTTTATCGTCAAAATGTCTGCTGTTATTATTAAGCGGAAAGACCAAAGGCATTTGTTTTATGTAAAGATTATTATTTAAATTCTTTTTAAAACCTTCGAAATTTTGGCTAAAAATTGTTTTCCTGGCATCAAGGAAGTGGGGGCACAAATTATTATGGAAAAATTTGGGCGTTTTTTTACGGTGAAAAACACATTGCTTGGAAAATTCGTCCAAAAATCAAATAATTATTGGATTTTAATGAAACTTACAAGACTTCAATATTTGTCTATACTTCTGAGATGGGTTAATATTTACATTATTTACATCTTTATTGCTATATTCATATTTACAACGTTTCGGCCGTTGTATGCTCCTGCCTTCTTCAGGTGATTGGAATTCCGAACCGAATCCTTTATTTTGAACACTGGGGTAAATTGTTCTCGTTCCATGAGCCATGCCACTTCTGGATGTCTTAGATATCTCCCTTTAACTCAACTCTGTAAGTTATTTGTTCACCACTGCTGTAGCCAGGTTTTGAACTCACAGCTATTTGAGTCAAGTCACTGGATTTAACCAACGCTTTTATCTACTGACTTCAAGGACTTATGGCCCAGTGGATAAAACCATTGGTTGGATCCAGTGATTTGACCCAAAAAGTTCCCACTTGCTTAATTTTATGAAATTTCGAGTAATTCGTTTTTGTATGGCTTTTAAGTCATTTTTTTTTTTGTCAAGTAGGACTCCCAGTTGAATTTTTTTTCTTAATCTTAAAATAGAAAATACAGTAAAACTAAGACATTATTTAAGTAAAAAAGCTGTTGCTTTTATCAATATTTTTTTTTATATAACCATATCGCCCCAAACAAGGCAATTAACTGCCTTTGGTACGCAGGGGGTTACATAGGAGGAAAGTTATGAGAAAGAGTGATAGGTTATATGTAATAAAGAAGGAGGGCTTGGAGAATCTGATACTCACTGGATGGACGGAGGGAAGAAAAGACATTGGGAATCGACGCGTGACTTGATGGATTTGAGCAAATAGATGGCGGGGCAGGGTTTGGGAGAGGTAACAAGAGAAGGGTGTTAAGAGATAAGATGTGAAAAGCTATAATTACCCACGTCCTGAAGGAACATGGGACATAGATTTTTTTTATAATCATATCGCTCCAAGCAAGACAGTTTACTGCCAGTGGTGCGCAGGGGATTACATAGGAGGAAAGTTATGAGAAAGAGTGACAAGTTACAGGGGGTGTCAGGTAGTGGGTAAAAGAAGGATGTGAATACTGATGAGTATGGAGTGGACGGAGAAAGGAGCATGAGAGAGAGGATGCATGTTAGTGAGATAAGAGATGACGATTGACTTTACTATTAAATTCTTGGTGATTGTAACTGTTGGGGAAGCAAGTAAACGGAAGGAAATTCCACAGGCGGGAAGTGCGAGAAAATAAGCTGTTGGAGTAGAATCTGTGTTTACATTTTATAGGTGTCACAGTAAAAGGGTGGGACCTAGTTGCTAATCTTGTAACTCGAGTAAATGCATATATAGGGGGCACCAGTGAGCTAAGTTCACCATTGTTATGGATTTTGCTTTAAGAAACAAATATTTTTACAAGAATGTTTTTTTTCAATTTTCATTAGAATAATTTATACTTTTAAAATTCTGTATTAATTTTTGGTCAAATGATGTTGTTTATTGAATCAAGTTATATTTACGAATCATAAATGAGAAGCTTACAATATAGCAAACCACAGTATTTTGAAAAGAATTTTGAATCTTTTCGTGTGTATATAAATGTGCAGAATTTTGTAAATACAAACACTCATACATGACATTATCAGAAAACATGAGCGGTAACTATTAAAAATGTATTGTTAATTTTCTAACATTTCCTCAATAAATATTTTTGTTAGACCATGAACCCAAAGTACATAAAATTCAATAAAATATAAGAATGCTTAAGATAGCTTAAAGATTATTGGGCAGTTAAAAAAAATATATTTTAAAAAGGCGCTCACGTTGTATTTGTCAAGTATTTGCCCTTACCTAAATCTCGCAACTTATCGAATTTATCGAAACCTCATAAAAATACTCACCTCTATGTTAAAAAAAAGCTTTTACGATATATAATATTTGTTTTAATTCAGATTAATTAAACTTTAAATCAGTTAATTTACCTCAAATAAAGTTTGGAAAATTATATTTTATTTTGAAAGATCTTTTTAATAAAGAGCATTATGCTGTGTTGAAATATTTAATTTGTTAATAATATGGCCGATTTTAGCGATTTCGAAAAGAATCATTTCCATCAATTTAAATTCTGTTCGAAATACAATAGCGTATATTGGAAATATTAAAGTAAATCTATTAATTTGCAATGAAAACTAAAATATAAGCATAAATAGCGTTTTTCATTTTTTTTTAATGCATTTAAGTAGATATTGTGGTGATACCGACCGAACAAAAGCGATGAACCGGATGTGTGCTCTCTCACAACTAAAAGGAAAATGAATAAAAATCGTTGAGCGCATCCGAGTTCGCGCAGATGTTCCGGTTGAAAAATAAAAATTAATCAAATATCAAATTACCATTTCGCGAGAATTTTATTTACCAGCCAATGGGAAGCCCGGAATCAAATACAAGGATGAAATTCGAAACTAGCTGCGTTTGGATCCAAAATGCCGATATAAAAAGCGAAGACACAAAAGCTTCGCTAGACAGAAGGACGATAGGATAGTCACCTGCCTCCCCTTGACTTAAGTCGAGCAGCTACTATACTGACCTCTTTCCACCTCCCTGTCTCATAAGTACTAACTGACCTCTTCAAAGACATTCCTCAAAGTACTTACTGACTCACTGATCTGAGAATCGGCAACTTGAAAATGAACATTAATCACACTACTAAGCCTTTTACCTTTTCAGCATTACGTCTTCCATGAACATTCATTTATCTCTTTCAGATTATTATTTTGCCTTGAACTCTCTAACTTTCAAGTATTGTTTTAATTGTAAAACATAATTGTTATGTATATATATAAATGTTATTTTATACTTTAATTGCCTTTCTTGAATTTATAATCATTTTATGAATTGTAGTGGGCTATCTTCCCACAAGGCCAAATTCCGTTAACCTGCTACCCGCCAATGGGCAAACAAACGGAATAAGATAAAGAGATACCCGCTATAGTATCTAAGGCTGTATGTTTATGTTATTATTCAGAGGAAAGATGTTATTATTCAGAGGAAAGATCAAACTAATTTTTAATTATTTTATAAAATTTTTAATCCTTTCTAAAACGTTTGAAATTTTGCTTAACAATCTTCCTTTTCTTTCTCCGTCAGTGAGTACAGATTCTTACGAGATTTTACTACGAGATTTTACTACGGCACAACTCAGTTTTTCCGGTGCAAAACACATTAATTTGGAAATTTTTGCAAAAATCAAATATAGGTTGGATTTTGATGAAACTTTCATGACTTATTCACAAATGACTGAAATTATTTTTGAAATCTGGGTAATATATATATATATAAGTACCATCCCACTCCAATAAATTTTCTGAAATTTCTAGAAATTGACTACTGGAGCGAAACTTTGTTTTAGTAGTTAAATGCAGAACTTCTTCTGGAATGTAAATCACCTGCTGTTTTTTTTTTAATTCTTACAGTTTTCGGAAAAACTGATCCGAATAGTGAAAAAAATTGCAATAAAACTATGTCATTCTTTATTTAGATAAATTTTTAATTGCTTTTACAAATAATATATATTAAGGATTGCCCGGTTCACACTCCACCCACGTCTATTGAACAGGTGAAAAGGCTCATCCCTTGTTCCCTGTTTAGGTTGTGGTTTCCGGCTTTCTCTTTTCCAACGTTTTCACTCTTACGTAGCCCCCTGCACATCAGTGGCGTTACCGCCTTGCTCGGAGTGATATGATTTTAAAAAAAATGAATTTTTAGAAGATCAGTTTTCATTTTTATTTTTTAATTATAATTTATAAAGTTTCAAAAATCTTCCAGTCATTGTCCAAGTTAGGTTAAGTTAATAAGTGAAGTACTAATCAAGAATTGAAAAGCTTAATACAAATCTTCACGCACCTAGACTTTTAAAATAATTAAACCATGTTTTTTTTTGTGTGTGTGTGTGTGTGTGTGTGTGTGTGTGTGTGTGTGCGCGCGTGCAAATATCTGGTTATTTATTTTTATTATGGTAGGACATACGTGCTACATCATTAAAAGGTTACGTGTTTCAAGAGTTGTTCTCCTTGCCAAACGTTAACTTAGGTTTAATAAAGTTGTGTGAATTCTCATCGGCCATATACTTCACTAGATGCGTAAATGATTGATGACAAGCTTTTCATCGCCTACTTGAACGGCCAAAAGTCAGAGATCCGTGATTAAGAAATACTTTTATTCTAAATTTCATGCCATGAACAAGTGATATTGTTTCAAATCAGATTAATTTAACATTAAATGTGCTATTTTTTTTAGAAATAACATGTCACAGATGTATATTTTATTTTTGCAAGAATTTTCAAACTGAGAATTAACTTTTGTTTACAAATGTGTTGATCACTCAAAAATGGCCGAAAAAATTTTTTTTTTTAAATCTCAAAATTTTAGATTTCAAATCAATATAATATCTATTTGAAATTCACCAGAGAGTATTTGATTACTGGAAATAGTAAATTCCATCATTTAGCTTTCAGTTAAGATAAAATGAAAGCTTCAATAAAACATTTTTTTAAAATTCAATTTAAAACTTACGTGTCGAATATAAGTAAAAGTACCTAATTTTAAACCTTAGATGTCGCCTTTGGCGAAGTAGGTACAAACTTTTGGCCATTGCAGATCGTTTTTCAAAGAAAAGAGTTAGACAGATGAAAGAAGGCCAGTGTCACGTATCTGCTGTTAATGATCCAAAGATTGAAATGAATGTTGGCTAACATGTTATGGTTGCCGAATAGGTTTTAGCGTCAAGTGGCTAAAATGATCTTGCAATTTGAAGGCATTACAAATGCTATCGTGCCAAGAGTGTAATGGATTCTATTGAGGATAGTTTTGAAAGTCACGTATCTTGTTTCATAATGTTGGCCCATAACATCAGGATCTTGGTGCTATTCCAGTAGGGGTTGAACCTTCTCATCAGTAACCCATTTTTTCTTGTTATAGCTTGCAGATAAGCGGCAACACGGTTATATGGATTCTAGCATAAAATGCGAACAAAGCAAAAGTGTGGTATTATTTTCATATAAGGAAAACATTAATCCACTGACGAAAAAAATAACTTTCATTTTTTTACTGTTTGCAAATTCGCAAAGTGTGAAAATCTATTTTTTGACCAATAGAAAAAAAATTTACCTCCGTGCTCAGAAAAGATCATGGTAAATTTTGCGAGCAAGTGTGAAATATTTATTAACCAATGAAAAGAGAGCGATTTACAAAAATAAGAAATTGAACTTTTAATGACCCGTGTTATGTTTCTTCTCGCTCAAAAGCGAGTGGACGTTTTAGCCGACCACGTGACCGAGTTGGCTAGCTATTTCACGGTTTTTGGTCGGTCAGTCAGAGAGACGAGAGAGCAGATCAGAGAACAGAAAGTACACAATATAGCAAGAAAATAGTCAGACTGCTCTGTTGATACCTCACATCGAAAACATGAACTTATATCTTTATCTGCACTGATCAAGTTTCACTGTAACAAACGAACTCTTAATTCTGTAAACTTCACACTACATTTTCTCTTAAAACAGAGGTTCCCAACCAGTGGGTCACGAAGCCTTGGCAGGAGAGTTGCGACGCCTTAGCAGGGGAGCGTGTAGCCTTGTTAGAAGTAGCTTGGGATAATATTAACTGTATTTCATCAATTACATTTTTCAAGCACTTACATTTTTTTTTTTTTTGTTTAGGTGCAAAGTGATATGACAAAATGCAACATCAGGCATCTCACTAGCTGGGTTGGATAGCTTTTTAAACCTATGATAATATTATTTTAAGAAATATATGTTCTTTTTGTGAATTCAGGTTGGACCAATGTGCTTTAATTTGGTAATAATTACAGAATTTTAAAATATTTTTTAGATGTTTCTTTCTTTCACAGAAAATAAAAAGAAAATTAAGCTGCTGATAGTAAGCCTTAAATAGGGGGTCGCATGGGTCGATAACTTTTAGGTAAGGGGTCGCGAGTGCCAAAAGGTTGGGAACCACTGTCTTAGAACATTTCAGAGTTAATAATTTCACTTCCTACAAATTAGATTTTTTTTTTTTTTGGCTTTATAAATAAATTTTCACTTATTTATAAAAACGAAACTTTTATATTCTTTAAACCTTCTGATCTGGAGTAAATTTTGGGGAGTTCGGTTATGTCTGGCACAAGGCCAATTTAATAAACATAATAGCGCTCCCTACTTCAACATTTATCGAGACTTGAACGTTTATGGATACCAAACAGTGAATGTGATCGCAGTGTTGTTTGAGATAATTCAAGTCCTACGCAACTCCTAACCTATAAAATGAAGAACTCTTGTATAGTATTTTATAACTGAAAACCGTGTTCTATTCAACAGTTTTATTGTGCTTCTTGTATTTGTTTTTTTTTTTTTTATGTACATAAATAGAAGGAATTACTTTCGGAACGATGAATTTTTTGAATTTTTTACTTTCTGATACGATAAAATTTTCTTACAAAATTATTTTAAATTATTGATTTTATTATTCTTTTATTTAGGATTTTTGAAAGTAATGGCCGCCCTCAACAAAAACTCATTGACGTGCTTTGCTCTATTTCTTCTCTTCGGTACAAGTGGCATTTGTATTGCCTTCCCTCACCTTCAACCTTTCTTCTTCCTTTGTAATATCCATGGAAAATCTCAAGAACTTGGCATTGACAAAGGTGAAATTTCACTCAGTGTATCCATCAAAGATAATCCAGAGTATTATGAACCCGGTCTCTCGTATGAAGGTACGTATTGAAATAAGTTCTTACAATAAACTGAAAATTTGTAAGTATTAATCACAGCCTAATCTGATATGTGAATTGTATTTAATGTGTATGCCATTGACAAAGTATTATCGTAGAATATTCTACAGAACATTTTGGCATTCTATGGACAACATTTTTAACAAATCTATTCTAAATCTAATCTAATCTAAACTTATTTATAAATGGAACTTTGTCTCTGTGCGTGTCTGTGTGGGTCAGTTACCTATAGACTCTGAAACGGCTGAACCGATTTTCTTGAAAATTTACACAGTTAGTACAACTGTGTAAATTTTCAAGAAAATCGGTTCTGCGAGTGTTCTTAGCTAGGTTTTGTGTCGAGGTACCCCCGATAAATATCGATAATCGAAAAAATCGGGTTATAGAAGGAGTGGTTCGATTTTAATCAAATTTCATACACTCATAAACAAAGACATAAGAAACGATATTCAGAAGTTTCAAGGTTGCAGTTCTTACAATAGTGCAGAAAATCAATTATATATAAGGCAAGATGTTTGTGTGTGTCTGTTTATCTGCCTGTAATTTTTTCAGTCCTTTTATTTTAGTTTTTGCTTCAGGTTTGGCTCTAAGTAGGTATAATTGTAGTTCTTAGTCTCAGCCATGATACCTTTTAATCAGAGAACTTATTTGGCCTTCAAAATTCAGTTTACGACGAAAAAAACTTATTTGATATCGATACTAGGAAATCAAAATTTGACTTACATCTATGCATTTTTGTGTGTGTGTCTGTTTGTATGTCCTTTATACAAATCCACAATTTTTATTTGATTCTCACCAAACTTCACACAAATATTCTTTAGGCTGAGTCTGAGCTCCAGGACCATGGATTAGTTTTAAAGCTTTCATTACACCCGAGCAACGCCGGGCTATACTGCTAGTATATAATAAAGAACACGGAGGTACTTTGTTAAATTGCCATCCGTGAATTAAGAAAAATAAATACCATATAATAATTGTGCTTGTTCCTCTCTTCAATGGTTTCTTAGTTGATTCGCACGACCATTACCTCATAAATAATGGACTGTTTGATTTCGATCATGTCGAAAGAAAGGAAAGAGATTACATGCTTTCAGTAAGAAATTAAAAGAAAGATATGTTGGAAGTGTTTAACGACCGTTTCAGTGAAATGAAAAAAATTCTCGATTTCAAATTTTTTTCAATTGTACCCACTTCTTAAAATAACGATCATTATTCATATTTATAATTGTTACTGCAATATTTTGCTAAAGTTGTTAAGCTCAAATATTTAATGATTCGACAGGTTAATTTCTACTGATATTTTTTGTCGTAGAACTCGCCATGAGTTTATTCAATCATTAACTTAAGAATTAAGATTCATCAGAAATTTAAAATTAGGAAAACCATGACATCTTCATGGCTTTATATATATATATATATATATATATATATATATATATATATATATATATATATATATATATCCTGTCACGCTCATCAATAGAGTGGCAAAAGTGAGGCAGCGTCGGCTTGTGGTGATACCGAGCAAGCGAGGAACCGGATGTTAGCTCTCAGATGTCCAGATAGAAAATGACCAAAACTGGTCTTTGCGCATCTGGGCTCTACGCAGAAGTTCCGGTGGAAAACCAAAAATAAATACCAAATTCCTTTTACGGACCCTTTTCGCGAGTAGACGTGAATTTTGTTTATCGTCCAATGGGAAGCCCAGAATTAAATCCGGGTGGGAATTCCGAAATGACTTGTTCGGAGCCCCGAAAACGAAATAAAAGGACGACACCAGAAAACAATCGACAGTTGAGAAAATACAAGCAGAATTAACACGTCCCTTGGCATACGTCAAGCGATCGTATTATGTTGCCTCTCCTTTCTCTCTCATCCTATTCTTCACTGTTCACTGAGCCACTTAATAACTGACCGGTACCCGAAGGACCAAGCGGAGACTTCAAAGACACTCCTAACAAACGAACGCGCACACATACATACGCACAAACTCTTTTTGGCAATTGCTGCGATGAACATTTTAACAACCTTTGTACCAACCAAAAGACACTACTTCTATTTGTAAAAAACCTAAATTGAGATATATTTTTTAAACATATACTGTTACATATAAGAGACAATGAATGTCTATTATATTTAATCATGAGCCGTTCTATTTTTAGGTGAAAATAAAGACAAAAATTCTCCAACATTTGGATAATTTTTTAAGTTGGTTCTATTATCACCTGAAATTAAAGCTAAAATACGATGTGTAGAACGGCTCATGGTTAAACATAATAGACATTCATTGTCTCTTATATTTAACAGTATATGTTTAGAAAATTATCTGCTGCATCGATACACACTATATATATATATATATATATATATATATATATATATTTATTAATTGTTTCTATACACTTTTTGATTTTCTTGTTTTATACCCCCCTTATAGTGGGCTATCTACTAACAAGGCCACATTCAGTTAATCTGTTTCAACAAATACACTTCATTATAACGGATAACCCACTATAGGTTCAGTTCATTCTCTTTACAACCAGTTACAAAACCTCTTGCTGTATTTAAAGTGCCTTATTTCATTTTTTGGCAACAATTATACCGTCTAGTAGTTATATATATATATATGTTATATATATATGTATATATATATATATATATATATATATATATATATATATATATATATATATATATATATATATATATATATATATATATATATATATATATATATATATATATATATATATATATATATATATATATATATATATATATATATATATATATATATATATATATATATATATATATATATATATATATATATATATATATATTTATATATATATATATTTATATATATATATATATATATATATATAGTTATATATATATATATATATATATATATATATATATATTATATATATATATATATATATATATATATATATATATATATATATATATATATATATATATATATATATATATATATATATATATATATATATATATATATATATATATATATATATATGTATATATATATATATTATATATATATATATATATATATATATATATGTATATATATATATATATATATATATATATATATATATATATATATATATATATATATATATATATATATATATATATATATATATATATATATATATATATATATATATATATATATATATATATATATATATATATATATATATATATATATATATATATATATATATATATATATATATATGTATATATATATATATGTTATATATATATATATATATATATATATATATATATTATATATATATATATATATATATATATATATATATGTTATATATATATATATATATATACTTGTATTAAAAATGTTCTTTCAGTTTTTCATATCTTGACCTCTTCTCATAGAAAAAGGGGAAAGAGATGACGAAAAAAAGAATTTTTTTTTAATATTTTTGGTTTGACCTAAAGGGTCTTTTTGGTAAATCTACTATTCTTATTTCAATTCAGGATTTAATTCTATATTTTTCCCCTTTTAATTTACAAATAACATTTTTATTTCTTCTTCTAATCTAAATCCTAACATCCTTGTACAATCTTTCAAATATTTATTTAATTATTACAAAAAATTTTAAATATCAATTAACTTATTTTAATGTCTATTCAATTATTATTTTTCTTAAGCAAATTATTGGGTATATGTATGTTAATAAATATAAAGTTTTTTTTCTCTCTCTGAAGAAACGATTTTATCAACACATGTCTTCATTTAATAATAATAAGTACAGAAATAGAACATCCCTATCAAAATATTATTGGTATCTAAAGGAAACAAATAAAACACTCACATTAAAATGGAAATTTAAAAAAAGATAGAATATGTAAGTCTTTAAATGACCCATGCCCTTTGTGTCTATATGAAAAACTATATATTATTAAAATTAAATTAAATTTAAATTTCTATTAAATAAACGTAATGAAATAAATGTCATATGTAAACAGTGCAAAATGTTCACCTTAGAATATGGAAAAGAAATTAAAAACAACTTTATATTATATTTGTTATTATTATATTTATTAACATGTATATACCCAATAATTTGCCTAAGAAAAATAATAATTGAATAGACATTAAAATAAGTTAATTGATATTTAAATTTGTGTACAAGGATGTTAGGGTGTAGATTAGAAGAAATAAAAATGTTATTTATAAATTAAAAGGAAAAAAAAATAGAATTCAATACATACTGAATTGTTGGAGCGTATAGACTAAACTATCGCTCGGTTCACACTCCACACACGTCTATTGAAAAGGTGAAGAGGCTCATCCCTTGTTCCCTGTTTAGGATGTGGTTTCCGGCTTTCTCTTCTCCAATCTTTTCACTCTTACGTAGCCCCCTGCGCATCGGTGGTGTTTTCGCCTTGCTTGGGGTGACATGATTAAATATATATATATATATATATATATATATATATATATATAAAATACTTCACTACTAGACGACATAATTATTAATCGTAATTAATTTGGACCCGAGGTTAGAAGTGTAGGACAGTCTATGAGAATCAAATTTACAATTCGATAGAATTAATAGATTATTTTAATGTGAAGCACCTATTTTGACGTTGTTGGGCCTTTTCAATTTCTCAAAGCAACATATTTACTTTCCAGCGCATTAATTTGTTTTTTCATTTTAACACTTAAATTAAATGTGTCTGGAAACTAATGCTTATAGTTGAGAAAATTAACATAAAAAAAGTTATTTTGAAAGTGAAAGTTATTTTGTGGCATTATCACCTTGCTTGGGGTGGTGATTTTTACTTTGTAACCTTCTACTTTGAGTGGCTCTTGAGCCTTGTACAGGGTGAACATCATTGTAAAAAAAACTTTCGCAGTACAAACGCTTTATGTCAGTCAGTCAGTTAAGTGCCATACGTGATATGGGCGATCATGTCTCGAAAGAGACATGACTGACTGGGCAGGAAGATTATCCCGCAGTAGGTTGCCATTGCTTTCTGCGGTAGACTGGTTGCCGACCAAGGCTATAGAACCCAATCTGTCCTGTTATTTAACCCATAACTGGAGGGAAGAGTCGGATTAATACCTTTCCCAAGGGTATTTTCGCGTAAGTGAATACAATGGATTCAACTGTTGCCAATGCTTTCTGCGGTAGACTGGTTGCCAGCCAAGGCTATAGAACCCAATCTGTTTTATCATTTAACCCATAACTGGAGGGAAGAGGCGGATTAATACCTTTCCCAAGGGTATTTGTGCATAAGTGAATGCAAGGAATTCAACTGGAATTCGAACTCGGCACCCCCGATTTGTCGCTTCGAGTCGATATCCACCACACCGCACATCCGGATTGTAGGAGTTGTGAACTTTAATTCTAACAATGCTTTTTTTCGGTTTCTCGTAAATACTTTTTGTTTATGCGTATGGGCCGGGTCAGAACGTCATTGGAAAAATTATGGCATCCTGGTGTCTGTCATGCGACTGAGAAATGTAAATGTGAATTTTTGGTGACAGCAAAAAAATTCGCGCGAATTCGTCAGCGAATGGGACCAGCTAAGTTAAAAGATCGGAAAGTGAAAACCATATCGCGCGCGCCATCCCCATATTTTGATATTTTTTACAAAAATAAATATTACTTGTTATAACGGTAGGGAGAATGGAAAGTGAGAATCTAATGCTTTGGTGAAAGAAAAAGCATCAAATAATTAGGTAATCACAATCACTAACCCTGACCTAAATCAAATGATAGTGATGACTAGCTCTCAGTTTAAGGCATTGTGCAAAATTGAATAAAGTTTCATTAAAAAATGGATGTGCGTTGTGGTGCATTGGATATCGGCTCGGAACGAGAAACCGGGGAGCCGAGTTCGAATTCTAGCTGAATATCTTGCTTTCACTTACTCACAAATACCCTTGGAAAAGGTATTAATCCGTCTCTTCCTTCCAGTTACTGGTTAAATAACAGGACAGATTGGGTTCTATAGCCTTGGCTGGCAACCAGTCTACTGCAGAAAGTATTGGCAGCCTACTGCGGGATAATCTTTTGCCCAGTCAGTCATGTCTCTTTCGAGACATGATCGTCCAAGCGTGAATCAAGTATGGTATTTAACTGACTAACATCTGAAGATTTGTCTTTTCTCGTCCATAACGGTTTATCCATTTGTCTTTCATAACTGACACTGATTAGCTGCCCTTAAACATTTGATTTTTGCTACATCAATTTTTATTTCATTAATTTACACAATTTAAAATTTTTGTCCCTTTTTATTCCGTTCTAATTAATTTTTTTTATATATTAATATCTGATACTATATTATATTCTATTAATATTTGTGATATCTAATCCGTTATCCTCTATGAAATTTCAGTCACTATTCTGTCCAGCAACACATTTGACCAATTCCTGCTAACTGGTCTTTACTCTATGTCGGATGAACTTCGCCAAAAAATGCTTGGCATGTCCAGCCCTGTCCATGGAGAGAGCTTTTTGTGTTCTACTGTCCATTCACATTCCAGCTCCACACCACAGCATCAACTTAAATTCATTTGGATCGCGCCCAAAGAAGGAACAGGTTGTGTTAGTTTCCGGTAGGTATTAAGACCTTCATTTTCCAACAAGAAATTTAATCACGAAAAAAATATTGTTTGCTTATAATTCTAATCACAAAGTCAACGTTTGATATAATTAATATGCATATATCTTGGTTCCCCCTCAGTAATGATTGCCTGGTCTCAGCCATAAATTCAAACTACAGCGGGGACGCCTAGGACTACGCCTATTGGAACGCCAATTGACTACGCCTAAGCATTCTGCATACAACTACGACAAGTCCCAATCCATTACGGCGACTTGCTAGATTGTCCTATTCGGTTACATTTGTCAAAAACACTTAAGTACTTCAAATTATATACATATATATATATATATATATATATCCCATTCCGGGACATATCAGCCTTCATTATGAATTTAGTTTCTTTACTGCTTGTTGCCAAGTTTTAATGAGAGAATTAAAAGTTGGAAAAATTGGAGTACCAAGTTTGAATTCCAGTTGAATTCGTTGCATTCACTTATGCACAAATAACCTTTGGGAAAGGTGTTAATCCGTCTCTTCCCTCCAGTTATGGGTTAAATAACAGGACAGATTGCGTTCTATAGCCTTGGTTGGCAACCAGTCTACCGCAGAAAGTAATGGCAACCTATTGCGAGATGATCTTCTGCCCAGTCAGTGATGTCTCTTTCGAGAGGTTATCGCCCAAGTGTGTATCACGTATGGAACTTAACTGACTGACTTTTACTAGGGTCAACGCTAATTCCTGTGAAAACATTTTTCATTGGTCCAAAGAAAATTTCGCAGAGGCTCGCAAATTTGTTTTTGCCTTTTCTCTTAGCTCAACCAAATTAGAAGAAAGTGGAGGTAAATGTTATTATTTCGTACTCACCACGAGTTTACTTCAAGTGAAACTTAAAGAACTTCTTACTCTTTCAAACTGTGTTCCACAATGTTTCTGGATTGGATTTTTTTTTCCTTTTTCAGATCTTAATTCTAGGGTATTGAGCACTTCTGGTTTTTGCTTGGTAGGTTTATTTTAACCATCCTATTCAGTTATTTTCTTGTATGCAGCTATGTGGATCAGAGTCCGATTAGCCAACTAAGTAAGACTGATGTTGAAAAATCAAATCCCCGAATATCTCGCTTATAAAACATGACAGGTAACAGACACAGCACATCAGAAATCGTATTTTGCGAACTTATATATTTATATTAGTTGGGCCGATTAGCCGATGGCGCTACTATGGATCTGCCCTTTTCGGTTGAGTCAGGCGATTTGCGTTTCAATAATATAAATCGCCTGATTAAAACAAAAAGATCGAAAACGCTGATCTCCTAAACTCAAATATCTAAAAATTCTACATGTTAAAGCTTTATTTCCCTTAAAACATGTATCAAGGACTTTCTAACACAGCTGTTTACTGGTCTAATTTAAATCTGACCCATAACTGCTTAGTGTGTGTGTGTGTGTGTATAAATTACTTTAGGGACACAGGTATATATTGGTTTAAAAATTACACTGATTTAGTTATATAATTGCATATTCTTTAAACCAAGGTTGGGCTAAAAAAAAAAAAAAAAAAAAACTTGGTTCCTAATAAATTTACTATCAGATATTTTTTAGTCTCCATCCCTTACAAACACAAAAGATCAACTTTGCTGAAACCAACGGAAAGTTTCAATAACCAAAAATCGGTAGTAGTATATAATTCACTACTTTTATTTTCCAACCTCAGATCGACGAGTCTAAATTCTCAATTATTAGAAAACTAGTGGAATTTTAAACCAAATGCAAACTAAACTTTTGCTACTAGATCTCGTTGTTTCATTGTTGAAATAGTGAGATCTAACCGAAGATTTTAAAAAGTTAGCCACGTCGATGACGTAAACAAGACAAGATTTTTTTAACCAAAATTTCGAATGTGTTAGGATTAAAATTTTCAAAGATTAATTAAAAAATACTTTGATCTTTCATCTTAATAATAACATGAACATTTTGACGATAAAATTTTATTTTCGTTAAGTTTGTGGCTTTTTTCATAACGTTATGCCGTTTTTTCTGCAAAATAGTGGAGGTGCCTAATTTCTTTTTTCGCCTGTGGAACTCTTCCGGTTTCTTGTTTCCCTACTATCTACGATCTTCAAGAATTAAAATGTAACACAAATCGCCATCTTCTGTCTTCCTGAAACTTGTTCTTTTGTCTTTTCTCCTCATTACCGTCTTACTCTTAAATTCTTTCACTCTCCGTAACCCCTTGCATGTTGGTGGCATTGCTTTGGGTGAAATAATAATTAAAAAAAAACACCTTTGTGTACAAAAATCTGTTCAACTATGAGACTCAGCACCTTTTCTATAGAGCCAATGAGTGGTAAGTTTCTAACCGTGTCGAGACAAATGTACGACCCATATAGAGTGTACACAGTGTCAAATTTTATTATTCATTACCAGTGAAAATTTCATGGTTTTTCTATTTTAATTTTCCGTCGAATCATAATTTTTAATGTAATGTTTCTCTGACTGAGTGCAAAAATGAATTCCCTTACTGCATCGTTGATGATTTGAGTTTGTCAACTTTAACGAACGAAGTGTAATAACAATCGTAAGTAAGTACCTCCACTAAATCGCGAAAAAAACTGCATAGTATGAATAAAAAAGACCCCCAAACTCAATAAAAACGAACTTTTCCCATTCAAAATGTTATTATTAAAAAGAAAGATCAAAGTATTTTTTAATTATTTTTTAATCCCTTCTAATACGTTCGAAATTTTGGTAAAAAAAATTGTTTTGATTTGAATCAAATCGTTACGAGAGTTTATAATGGAAAACGAAATATTACATAAGTTTTTTTGGAAATCCTTTTTTAGGACTTGTATTCACAAATAAATTATTTTCGAAATTATTATTTTCAAAAAATCTTGGTAAAAATATTTTTTTACATCTGTTACCCCTCCACGTAAATTTATGAAAATTTAAGAAATCAAATTTTGTTGCGATAATTGGTTTTATTAGTTAAACGCAGGACTCAATGGAAAATTCAAATAATCTATTTCCGAAGATCTGCTCCCAATAGTAAAATAAAAAATGCAATATAACTATGATATTGTTTAATTTGATAAACTTTAATTTGATAAACTTTTAATTGATAATA
Organism: Ascarosepion bandense; assembly: GCA_037127315.1. NCBI lineage: Eukaryota > Metazoa > Mollusca > Cephalopoda > Sepiida > Sepiidae > Ascarosepion > Ascarosepion bandense. Next base: position 719,601 of record JBBBDQ010001077.1, read on the forward strand.
TAAATGTAAAGATATTAATCTGAAGAAAAAATGTCGATAAATAATGAAATTTTAAGAGAATTGTTTTCACTTTTTAATTATAATAATTTATAAAGTTTCAAAAGTATTTTAAAAATGCATAAAGAGTTGTTGTCGTTAGTTTATAAACTTATTAAGCGAAGATTATATCTACTAATCGAAAATTAAAGAGTTTAATACAAATCGTCGTGCTTTTCTATTTGTAAATTTTTTTGGTATGGTAATTTGTATATGTAAATTAAAATGTCATGTATTTCAGTGGTTTTTCCCCTTTCAGAAAAAACTTTGTACAATTATGTCACTTGTGATCGCCATACACTTATCACGGATCTGGCAACACATACGCTGGAAAAGGTTAGAAGTCTGTGTTTAAGAAATAGTCTTACCGTAAATTTCATGCTATAAATAATTAATACTTGTGTAAATCAGATTAATTTAACATTAAATTTGCTAATTTGCCAAACAAAAAAAACTTTCACAGATGTATCTTATTTTTGCAAGATTTTTTAAAACTGAGAATTAACTTTTGTTTATCAATGTGTCGATTCTCAAAAATGACTGAAAAAAATTGAAAGAAAAATCAAAGTTTTAGATTCCAATCAATATAATTTCTGTTCAAAATACACTGGAGTATTTTGCTTACGGGAAATAGTAAATTTAATCATTTAGCTTTCAATTAAATCTAAAATAAAAGTTTCGAGAAAACTTGTTTCTATTTTAAAAGATTAAATTTAAAAGTTAGTAATCGAAAATGAGTGGAGGTTCCTAATCGTAAGTATATGATTGTAGGTCATTTTTAAAAAAATAATTAAAGAAGAAATGAAAAGATTCAAAACTGACAAGCTATTCCATTTCACATAAACGGCCATTATTGCCTCCGCGCCCTCTTTCTTTATCACTCCTCCTCTCACCTCCCTCTTTCTTTCTCCCCCTTCACTATTCGCCCCCTCTATTTCCTAAAACCAAACAGCACCTCTGCTATATCTTGCGTATTTCATTGCTATCAAAACGGAATGGTTTATTATTTAGCAGGGCTTAATCACTTTTTCGGTGGTGGTAGTGGCTTAACGCACATGCTAAATGACCTCTAACGAAGAAACAAGAATATATTATTTTTATTGTTTTATTTAATAAATTTTCAAGAATGGGTATCCGTCAACGTTAACTTAAAAGGTGGGAATTTACCAGGATAAAAATGTAGAGAAACAGAGCTCATAACCACAGTTAGAAACACTTTTACTTTCATTTTTTCTCTCTACGTGAATGTGGGGTAGTAGGGAGCTGGTTAATCTTTCTTTGATTCGGCCTTGTGTCAGACATAACTGAACTCCCTACAGCTTACAAGTTATTCAGAGTTATAATCATCAGAAGGTTGGTTGTCGGCAGGTTGGAATTGTGTGGAATAGCGTAAGAAGAATAAAATATACATTTTGCATTTTAAAATAGAAATTTGATAAAAGGAAAGAATAACACAAGTTGTAGAAGTTAATGTTCAATTAGAAACAGTATTAAGAGGTTAAGGGTAGAGTTCGTACAAAATGTTCTCGTAGTAATTGTTGAAATAGAGAAAGAGGACAATACCCGAGTCGCTTGAAATTGAAAGTTACATTTTAGTGTTGTCTTTCTTACTGCTTTCATCTGACCCTTGACTGACGTTGATGAAGTCCTTTTATTGTAATCTAGATATTTTCGCACTTACACGCGAAGTCCTTTTGGTCTTGCAAGTCGCCCCCATTCATCAAAATCATTTTAAATCCTATTTGCAAAATCTGGTTTCGACTTTTCCTTTAAGCAGATGGTCAGTCCTTTTTCTATTTGAGAAAACCAGGATTTCACACATCGTTATGATTTTTTGTAAAAGTGAAGGAAAGAGTTGATTTTAATTAATTTCTTATCCAAATGCATGGGCACAACAATTTAACCATCTCTATTTGCGAATTTATTTTAGAACATTTTATATTAAAATCAATTTTCCTCTATTCTAACAACGCCACAGATAAGTATCTGAAAATTGTAAGTTTTATAATGCAAGTGTTAAGCATGAATGTTGTTGGATTAATTTCGTAATTCATCCTAAGTCAATACAAATCCAAAAAATGAAACTCAAGATATTTATTAAAAGATAATCTCTTGACACAATTGATTTGGTTTTATAATTATATTAAATCTTCTCTTTTTCATTTTATTTCAGTGCAACTGCAGCTTTAAGCCAAACAGTGTTATTTAAAGACACGACAGTCATGCAACTTTGTGAAAAAGGAGGTGAGTTTACTATACAGTGAGTTGTGTTAATGTGGGGACCCGAGCGTGCGTACACAGGCTATGGACAAAAATTGCCCACCGTGGTGACCACCAGTTCACCACTTTAGTACAATGGTGTTGGTGCAACTTCGGGCATCTTTTCTCCGGAACCGGGTACCTCTAAGTATTTCATTTTTCTCGGATGTCCATCTGTCGTTAGACCAAAACATAACCCAGCCGCACTTTAACCAAAGACAGGGACGCAACTGAGTAATAATGATTCCTACCTGTGCCAGTAAACTAAACAAACACACCTATGCCGCCCGTGTCTTGAGGGTGCTCATTGTCGTACCGCCCACACCGGGATTGGGTAGATTTTTAGTTTTAGTTTTTAAATCAAAAGACTCTCTTGTTTATATTTTATTTACAAATAAGTAACCTAAGAACAATACAATCATATTTAAATTAATCTAACACAATGCCGCATTAATAACTGTTATTGCCTCTAAAACCAATGATTTTAGGTAACTCCAATTTTCTCTGAAAAAACCAAAAAAAAAAACAAACTTTAAAACACAGCAGCTTAGCAAGACGAAAAAAGTTTAATCGTCAAAATGTTTAGTCTATTATTAAGAGGAAAGATCAAAGTATTTATTTTTATTTTATTAATTTTTTGGCGGACCTTTAAATTTGTTAGTTTTCCTTTTTTTTTCCCCCTTTTTCAGTGCAATCTTATCGATTACACCCTAAACTTTCCGATTGACAAAAAAAAAAAGGGTAAAAATTTTAATATTTCAACTATTTTAGCGGGGGCTCAGTTTCTCATACAACGTTAAAGTAAATCGATCCTCCATTTTGGAACCACACGCCGGGGTACGACATCACCATCATAATTTCATAATTGGTTGATTATCTTTTTTTTTTTTACTTTTTTCAGTGACGTCATATCGATTACACCGTAAACTTTCCGAGTGACAAAAAAAATTTGTAAAAAATTCAACATCTAAACAATTTTAGGGGGCCCTCAGTTTTTCATACAACCTTATAGTTAATCGATTCTGTGCAATTAACTTTTTTGCTTCAACTATTGAATCCTTTGCGAAATTTTTGACTAAAGCCATTCTTGGAGTTTCCGAGGAAGATGCCGTCGTAAGAACTGAAGAAAACTAGAAAAAAAGACAAAAACAAGAGCAACGATCGCCCCCCACCAAAAAAAACAACAAAAAGCAACCCCAACGCTAGTGGTTCCAAAATGGAGGATCGATTTACTATAACGTTGTATAAGAAACTGGCCCCCTCCTAAAATTGTTTAAATATTGAATTTTTTTCAATTTTTTCAATTTTTTTTTTTTTTTTTGATAATCGGAAACTTTATGTAATAACCGATGAAACTGCGCTGAAAAAAGTAAAGAAAAAATGAAAAACAACAAATTTAAAGTTGATGGTAGTCTCCGTCAGGTCCGCCCAAATTTTTTAAGCCTTTCTTCCTTCCGAGCATGTTCAAAATTTTGCTTTCTTTTTTCTTTCCCGGTCAATGTATTTACGATTAGTGTTATTTTGGCGCCTTTTTCTGGTGAAAAATGCATTGATTTAGAAATTCTGACAAAAATCAAATAATTGTCGAATTTTAATGAAACTTTTAGGACTTATTAAAAAATGAATTTAATTATTTTTTTTATTTTTTTTTTTAAAGAAAATCTTGGTAATTTTGTTTTTTGGCATATGTTACTCTCTTTCCACACCTAGTTAATGAAATTTTGAGAAATTAAATTTTGTTTATTACTTAAAAGCATGACTCCTTGGGAATGTAAATCATTATTTTTTTCAAACTGCTACACATTTCCCGGATGTGCGTTGTGGATATCGGCTCGGAACGACAAATCGGAGAGCCGAGTTCGAATTCCAGTTGAATTCCTTTCATTCACTTATACACAAATACCGTTGAGAAAGGTATTAATCCGTCTCTTCCCTCCAGCTATGAGACAGATTGGGTTCTATAGCCTTGGCTGTCAACCAGTCTACCACAGAAAGCAATGACAACTTCCTGCGGGATAATCTTCTGCCCAGTCAGTCATGTCTCTTCCAAGACATGATCGCCCAAAGCGTGTATCAGGTATGGCATTTCCCAAAATTTGCTCCGAATTGTGCAATAAAACGGACATTATTTAATTAAAAAGGCTTTTAATTGCCTTTATAAATAAGATTTATTATTTATTAAGGATACTATTGTCTTAAAAAAAACTTTTCTTTATGAATAATGAATTTTAACAAAGGTTTGAGAGTATTTGCCTTTTCCAAGGGTTTGAGCCTTGTTCAAACTTCTGATCAGATGCTGATTATGCAGTCTCTCTCTCGGAAAGGTCCGCTCTACATAGTATTGTAATTAATTTTCGATTTTCATCTTAATTGAAGTTTTCTTTTTAATTCAACTTCTTAGGACGCCTTTCCACCGGGTAATGATTAACGAGCTAGTCTGGTTAACTATTGCGGACTAGTGGGTTCAATTATAACTGTGTGCCCCCATACTAGTGAAAAGATTAAGGCTTATTTTTTATGTTTGATCTACGCTATTTATTAATGGGTGTCAGCTGAGAAATAAATTAAGATTATCCACCTTTTTACATACTATTGTTCAACCAATACAAGGTCCAAGGGGATTACCAGAGTGGGGAGGTAAAAAACGCAATTATGAGAATATGTTGGATAGATAACGATTAGCTCCAAACTTGAACGGGGTCATAGCACCTGGTCCCAGCTATGTGCAAATAATTAACCCCCTAAAACAAAAGTGGGGTCAATGCACTATGAAAGCATAAAATAGATTTTTAGAGTAAAAATAACAGCATTACATTCTTGAAAAAAATGTTATCAGCAACACATTTGACTCTCAACAAGAGACACCTTTACAAAGATACGTCAAAGAAACCTGATCTACAAACTGATTTCTTACAAAGATTTCACATTCTATTCATACAAACCTATCCTAAAAGATATTGTCGATATTAAATAAACCATTGAGATTGAAAACAAAATAAATCCAACCAAATCAATGAAACCAAACTTTTGACAAAAATTCCCTTTACAATAATACGTCAATGAAACCTGATCTACAAACTGATTTCTTACAAAGATTACATATTCTATTCATTTGAACATATTGGAAAAAAATCTTGTCGGTATTAAATAACCCATTGAGGTTGATATACCGTAAAACAAACCAAACCCAGACTTGAAGAGATAAAAATTGTAGTGGTTGGTTGGGGGAGGTTTCGTCCTCTCCGGAGTCTATTCTACTAAGTGACAGTTCTGGGGGAATAATTTATATGAGTGTAACTGCCTACTTACCAAAGATAATCAAGGAAATAAGGAAGGGTTGACTCTATGTATTGTACATGACAGTTACTAGCTGTGAAGGCCTGAACTGGTGGAATTAAGGAATGTAACTGATCTGAGCATTTTGTCTAAAGTTTTATAGCTAGAATATTTTACAAAACGCTGACATGTGTTTAAATCCTCATAATATTTAGTATTGATGAAGTTATTGCTAACATTTTCGTTAAGATTTACAAACTCTACGTTTCGTTCAATTTCGTAAACCAATCAATGAAATTTGAATTATTTGCAACATTCTGACACGTGTTGAAACCCTTATAGTACTTAGTATTGTTGAATTTTTATCACTAACATTTTTCTTAAGGTTTATAAAGTCTACGTTTCGTTCAATTTCGTATACCAATCGATGAAATTCGAATAAGCTGACTTGTTTGAAAAACACTTTGACAAAAACCCTATTTTGCATTTTAATGTTTTTAATTTAATTTTGTAGGATTTTATGGTAAACAATATTTAAGAAAATTTCATTTTTCCTAACGACCAAAAACAAATTGTTAGGATTTCTTATTCTTGTGCAGTTTTTACGCACACCAGTAAAACTAACTGTACTTTGTACTCCCTTGAGCTGTTTACACTTCTCCCCAAAATCTGGTTTCAATCAGTCAAGGTGTGGCTATTTTAGAGGGTGTTACGGACAGCTAGACTAACTGGTGGAGTAACAAAATTTTATATAGAGAGATGGATTTTAAAAAAAGCTTTAGATATTTTTTTTCGTTATCTTTTCCTTTTTTTTTTTTTTTTTTTTTTTTTTTGAAAGTGCTTTAACCCTTTTAATCTTCGAATATCAGGTTCGTCTGAAGAACTACTTCGACCGCGATTGACTTCAGTGCACACGGACGATTTCATACTGCGAGATAATTTTGATGATTCATCAGAACTGGACAGCACGTTATGGTAAGTTTGATAAATTTCTTCTCACAGCCAAAAATTGTCACATCTTCGTTATTTACTAAGCGTAGTTTAGTTTGGCTCTATACCACAAGTATGGATCATTCAATGAGGTTCAATCACACTCTTCAATTTTAATGATCAACCAGAAAAAAACTCGCTACTTCCACACTGAGGAATCCATATTATCATAATTATGAACGGTTATTAAATTTTTCACAACTCTTTCTTTTTTCTTTTTCCTTTTTTCTCTTTCTTTTTTCTTTCTTTTTCTCACTTTTTTCATTTTCTTTTCCTTTTTCACTTACTTTGCCTTTATTCTCATATAATATCTCACTTCATTCACTCACTCTCTCTCTCTCTTCCCTCTTTCGTTCTCACTCTCTTCCCTCTTTCGTTCTCACTCTCTTCCCTCTTTCGTTCTCACTCTCTTCCCTCTTTCGTTCTCACTCTCTTCCCTCTTTCGTTCTCACTCTCTTCCCTCTTTCGTTTTCACTTTCTCCCTCTCTCTCCCCTCTTTCGTTCTCTCTCTCCCCTCTTTCGTTCTCTCTCTCTCTCCCCTCTTTCGTTCTCTCTCTCTCTCTTTCTCTCTCTCTCTCTCTCTCTCTCTCTCTTCTCTCTCTCTCTCCCTCTTTCGTTCTCTCTCTCTCTCTCCCCTCTTTCGTTCTCTCTCTCTCTCCCCTCTTTCGTTCTCTCTCTCTCTCTCTTTCTCTCCCCTCTTTCTCTCCCCTCTTTCTTCTCTCTCTCTCTCTCTCCCCTCTCTCTCTCTCTCTCTTCCCTCTTTCGTTCTCTCAAGCAAATTTTCAAATGAGATTGATCCTTATTGGGGACCCTACAACAACCAAATCTACATTATGAAAATCATTTTCGATGCTCACTCCCATGGGGTAGTGTTTTTGTAAGTTCGTTAAGTTAACCATTATTATTATAGATTTTGCCACAAAGGCCAGAATCTAGAGAATAGTAATTTTTAAGTCAGGTAGACATTTGCTCATTTAATATTTGCTCAATACAAATTTCTCGGTTTTTTTTTATATAAATTACCTCCACTTTTTTTCTGAAAAAAAAAAAAAGAAAAAAACAGCATATCATGAAGAAAAAAGACACAAACTTAATAAACACAATTTTTTTATGTCATCATGTCTATTATTAAGAGGAAAGATCAAATAATTTTTTTATAATTAAAAAAAAAATTCATCCTTTCTAACACGTTCAAAATTTTGGTTAAAAAAAAAAACAGTGGGTGACCAAATCCAAATTTTTACCAGCGTTTACTATGGATAATATAATCATAGTAAAACGCCTTATTTCCAGTGAAAACAAATAAATTTCAAAGTTCTTGCAAAAATCAAATAATTTAATGACTTTTAGGACTTATTTACAAATGAATGAAATTATTTTTTTAAATCCTAGTAAAAACATATCTTTTTTTTTTTCTGTTACACGCCACTTCTCATAATTTCATAAAATTTCAAGAAATGAAATACTGTTGAGAAAATTTGTTTTATTAGTTAAACACGGGATTCCTTGGGGAATGTAAATCAGTAGCTTTTTTTCTCTTTTTCAAGAAATCTGCTCAGAATAGTAAAATAAAAAATGCAATAAACTTTGACATTATTTAATTGAGATAAGCTTTTAATTTTCTAAATAATGTAAATTAAAGATATTATAGTCTGAAAAAAAATTTCCGATTAATAATGTAACTTTACAAGAATTGTTTTCATTTATTTAATTATGATAATTAAAATTTTCAAAATTATTTGAAAAATATTTCATGTAGACGTTAGGTTATTAAGTGAAAACTATATTTACTCATTGAAAATTGAAAGGTTTCATACAAATCATCGAGCCATCGTATGTTTAAAATCATTTCTATTTTGTGTATGTGTGTGTGTATTTGAAGTCTATTTTTTCCTTTTCTTTTTGTATGGTAATTTCTGCGTGTACCTTAAAAGATCGTGTGTTTCACTGTTTCTTCTCTGAACAGTTATGTAACTTGTGATCACTATAGAAACTTAGTTTATATCTCGCATCTGCTTGTCGTTACACGTCAAGTCATACGGGAAAGGTCAGAAAGATTAACATTCTGTGATAAAGAAATAGTTTTGATCTAAATTTCATGCTATAAGTAACAGTTGTGTAAATCAGATTAATTTAACATTAAATTTGCTAATTTTCCAAAAACTAACGTGTCACAAATGTATATTATATTTTTTAAAACCGAGAATTAACTTTTGTTTACAAATGTCTCAATCGCCCAAAAATAGCCGATAAATTGAAAAGTTGTTTTTTTTTTTTTTTAATCTCAAAGTTTTAGATTCCAATCAATATAATTTCTGTTTGAAAAAACCAGAGTATTTTGCTTACTGGAAATAGTAAATTTAAGCATTTAGCTTTAAATTAAAACTAAAAAGTTTCAAGGAAAGTTTTTATTTTTAAAAATTCAATTTAAAAGTTAGTCATCGAAAATAAGTGGAGGTACCTACTTAACACGTTAGAATAAATATGATGTCTTTAATTAAGAAATACTTGTATTTTAAATTACATGCTATATGCAAGTAATACTTGTTTTAAATCAGAATAATTTAACTTTAAATTTGCTAATTTTTCTTAAATAACGTGTCACAGATGTATATTTTATTTTCGTAAGATTTTTAAAACAGTGAATTAACTTTTGTTTACAAATATGTAGAAAAATGTCCATTTTTAATGTTTTAATTGAAAACGTTCAAAATTTGAACTTTTAAGCAATATAATTTCTGTTTGAAATACACCAAAATATTTTACTTACTGGAAATAATAAATTTAATCATTTATCTTTCAATTAAAGTTAAATTGAAATCTTCAAGAAACCGTTTTCATTTTAAGAAATTCATTTTAAAACTTTGATATCGCAAATGAGTGGAGGTATCTATTTATATCCATCCTCCATCAGTTCAGCGAAATAATTCTAAAAATATAATTTTTCTTTAATTGATTCACCTAAGATGCTCCTTAAATCATGCTAAACAAATCCAAACTCTACAAAAAATGTATCAGCACCTTCAAAAGTTAAGGATATTGATGCCATTATTTTTTTTTTAGTTTTAAATAGTGGTTTATTTTATAAACCTCTAAAGTATATAGTTGCTAACTATAAATTACTTCGTAATATTGTATTTAGGACGTATAAATTGCGGCTTACGGCCATATCACGTTGTATACACCGGTTCTCGCTCGATCACCGAAGTTAAGCAACTGGTCAGTACTTAGATGGGTGACCGCCTGGGAATACCAGGTGCTGTAAGCGTTTTGTGACGGATGTGCGTTGGGGTTCAGTGGATATCGGCTCGGAAAGAGAAATCGGTGAGCCGCGTTCGAATTCCAGTTGAATACCCTGCATTCACTTAAGTACTGGTACCTTTGGTAAAGGTATTAATCCGTCCCTTCCCTCAATTATGGGTTAAATAACAAGGGTAAGACTTTGGGACCAATGAATCTTGATACTCGAAAAGAAAACTGTCGTAAAAATAAAATAACCTTACCCAAAATCATTGGTTATGACCTTAAATTATCCCATAAGGATTGATATGTCGTTAAACCTCGAAACAAACAAACAAAAACGTATGAATTGCATCAAGGTTATAGTCACGAGAAGTGAGCTTCTATAACCTAGTCTGTTGTGTTCATTTTCGTAGGCTATGATAATTAACGAAATACAACGGAAATATGAAAAAAAGTCAGTTAAGTGCCATGCCTGATACACGCTTGGGCGATCATGTCTCAAAAGAGACATAAATGACTGTGCAGAATATTTTCCTGTAGTAGGTTGCCATTACTTTCTGTGGTAGACTGGTTGCCAACCAAGGCTATAGAACCCAATCTGTCCTACTGTTTAACCAATGAAGACAGAAGCGGTGGATTCGTAACTTTCCCAAGGGTATTTGCGCGTATGTGAATGCAATGAATTCAACTGGAATTTGAACTCTGCTCTCCGATTTCTCGTTCGGAGCCGATATCCACTGTACCACAACGCACATCCGTGGAAAAGAGTACAACGGCCAAAATACTGTAACTGCAAAACCAAGATTAAAACAACACTTTAATAAATAAGCGTATAAGATGAAAAACAATTGAAGGGAACGTAGAAGAGACTAGCAGTATAGCCCGGCGTTGCCCAGGTGTAACGAAAGCTTTAAAACTAATCCATGGTCCTGGAGCTCAGACTCCTTGGACATTGGCACGAAAGACTAAAAAGCAATAGTTGTTTCCAGTTAAAGCGAAACCGTAGACTGAGAGAAAAATCAATGGATGGAAGTCAAATTTTGATTTCCTGCTATCGATATCAAATAAGTTATTTTTCGCCGTAAACTGAATTTTGAAGGCTAAATAAGTCCTCTGAGTAAATGGTATCATGGCTGAGACTAAGAACTACAATTATACCTACTCAGGCCAAACCCGAATCAAAAACTAAAATAAAAGGGCTGAAAAAAATACAGACATACAGGCAGATAAACAGACACACACACAAACATCTTACCTTTTATATATATTATCGATTTTCTGCACTATTGTAAGAACTGCAACCTTGAAATTTCTGAATATCGTTTCTTATGTCTTTGTCTATGAGTGTATGAAATTTGATTAAAATCGGACCACTCCTTCTATAACCCGATTTTTTCGATTATCGATTTTTGGTATTTATCGGGGGTACCTCGACACAAAACCTAGCTAAGAACACTCGCAGAGGCTTATAGTACAACTGTGTAAATGTTCAAGAAAATCGGTTCAGCCGTTTCAGAGTCTATACGTAACGGACACACACACACACACAGAGTTCCATTTATATATATATATATATATATATATATATATATATATATATATATATATATAATAAATTGAATCAAACTTGTTTTCTCTTGCTAGGTTGTCAACTGCTGGACTCGAAGTCGGCACGAAATGCGGAATTGTGTTACATGGACAATCAGTCGTCTTTTGTTCAAATAACACTCGGCGGCTGGTAAATATTGTTTTCTTTAATTTTTTCTATAATCCTTTATTAAACGATTGCACAGCGTAAATGGATTCCTGATTTGAATGATTAAACTATAATGATGTAGTATTTATATTGCTCATGGGTGAAACTCTCCTTACTGATTTCTTACTATTGTATCGCAGAAGGGAAGGACTATACCAGATGATGTTTGCTGAAGTAGCTACAGCACAATATCCGTTGTAATGAATATTAAGTACAAACAAGACAAACACAGATAAGACAGCACAACAATAATTAGAAAGAGAAAAAGAGGTTAAGTTGTTAGAGTCGCAGAGAGCACAGTGCGATAATAATTGTCAATGACACTCAGAATTATTTACGACCTTCCCACGTGGGCAGAAGCCCGAAGTTGATGCTGCACAAGGCCAATTAACGTGGATAAAACCGAGCCCAAAAGCTCGGACAAAAAATTATGTCTGCTTTTCCTCGGACGAGACTATACCATTCGGCAGAACCCCGTCTACTTCCCCACTGGAGCGAATTTTGACACAAGGTCGGTTTTTAACGTGGGGAACTTCAGTACATACGCTCAGGCCACTGATGAAAGATTATCCAGCCTCGACTTACGGGGTAATTGTGTACAAAGTTTGTCTTAGCTAGTCATAGCTTGTCTGAGTTACTCTTCGCTCGAAGGCAGAGACAAAGTGAACTACTGACGAACGCAGTCGACCCTCTCAGACGGTCCATGACAGTCCGAACCCCTGATTGCTATTAATCATTATTTATATTTCTGACTACAGAGCATCCATCTTTCGAGAGCGTTCAGCTACTCTACAGCCCATACACAACATTCTCTTAATTCTTAACAAGATATTTTTAAAAGAAAAAGAAAATTTTCTTTTTCTTTATGTCCTGGGTATAACGGTAAACTGCATTTGGCAGCAAGGCCTCTGATTAGGAGGTTGTGAGAAGGATGGAACCACCTCTTAATTGCTGTTGTTTTCGGGTCCACCCTGACCCAGAGTGGTAGCACCTGTTAAGGTCCCAGCTATAGGCAAACAGTTTTTTATAGAAAATATACATTTTTGAAGAAAAAATTTTACCATAACAAATTTTTGAAGGAAAAAAAATATTCTCAGCCAAACATTTTTAAAACAAAACTAGAAGACATTTTCAGTTTAAAAAAAAAAAAAAATTCATTAAAATCTGACTAAATCAATCTTCTCACTATCGCCGAACATTAAAAAAAATACCTTAAAACCCCACCTGTTTGGCATTAAATAACCCGGAGAGATTGACATGCCGTTAAACAAAACTTAAACTCTTTTTCTTTTCGATTTAACTAACGAAATGGCTCCGTAACAGCACACAAATTATTTAGTTAACACGAATTAGTTTTTATTGTTTTGCCAGATGTGACCAAACTCTTTCGCCAAAACTTTTCTCGTTTGATTCCTTTCATGATTTTACAAGCAAAATGATAATTTCTGTCTCCATCACTGAAAATAAGAATCATGTTATAGTCGAAACTGGGTTCTATTTCTTTCTGTCGATGTTTACATTTGAAACATCCCCCCCGCGCACTAAAGTGAAAATTTTATCATTCAGCCAACTTACGACATTCTGTTAATATTGAGACTCAATACCTTTTAACTTATTTGAAGCTTGTTGTCTCATGATACTTTTCCTTTTCTTATCAAGAGTACAGTGCCTTTGAACACGACAACTGCAGCTGTCATCCAGTTTTCGATTTGTGAGTAATTTTTTTCATTCTCTGTACTTTATATCAGTTGGTATCATTATCCATCATGATAAAACATCACTCAACGAATCCCGGGACTAACTAATAAAACAACAATGTTTAGGTAAACTTTAACTTTATTCATCAACATAGTCTCTTTCTAGGATGATACACTGATTCCAACGCTTCTCTAACAATTCGATGCCTTTTTTTGTAGAACGGTTTGACTTTGGCCTCATAATAAGCCTCAGTTTCCGATATCACTTCTTCATTGGAGTCAAATTTCTTTCCATGGAGAATTCTTCTGAGGTTTGCAAACACAGTAGTTGCTGGGGGCCAGATCTGGAGAATAGGGTGGATGTGGAAACAATGTTAAGTGCAATTCATGTAGTTTTTGCCATCGTTGCGATCGTTGTCTTTGTGAAAGATCCTTTTTTTTTCTTATTCATTTGTGGCCATCTCACGCAACTCCAATTTACGATCGGTCAAAACAAGTTTGGATTTTGTTGGTGTTTTCCGGGACACATGCCGATTTGGAGTGACCTGAGCGTTCAGCATCATTTGTGTCTGTACGATCACGTTTAAAGTCAGCATACCACCTCTTAACCGTTGTTTCCAACGGAGTAGAGTCCAAGTAACATTTATTACGCCATTACTTTGCTTGAACAGTATTTTTTTCTTCATCAGAAAGCAATACTTTATCAAGACACGAAATACAGATTTTTCTATTGTTTTAAAAATTTGCAGCAGTAGATTCACTTAAATAACTGTAATTTGTAAACTAATAATCCGATTAGGCCCAATTTTTTGTCATGCGCCATTTGAAGGTTCGTACTTCATAAAAATCATATGGAGTTTTTATTAGTGGCGCTATCTATATGTCAGGCCCGGGACATATTGAGTGATGTGTTCGTGTCTCCGTTTCAAGCACGAGATTGTTGTGGCGATAATGACACACCCGGTAACCCAAATGAACTAGGCAAGAAAATAATTAAAAATATTTCTTGTGGTATAACGGTAATTATACCAGATACCAGTGAACGCTTTAATCATCATATTTTGAAGTAGCTCAGAGGTCCCGGTAAAAGATCTTCAGATCTAAGTAAAATAACATATTTTGAAATTCTGGCAAATTATCTCGGGCATGAAAAAATCAATAAAACAAAATATTTTATTGGCTACCTATGTAATGCATGGCAACACTGATAGGATTTTAAATATATATATATATATATATATCAAAACTTTCATTCGTTATAATGTTTACATGTTTAAAAAAAGCAAATTCTCAGGGTAGAGGATCGCTTGGGCGATCGCGTCTCTTTCAAGTTGCATTTGTGCTGAAAGAAAAACTATGCCTTTCGACAAGACCATTAGCACAAAGTCATTAACCCAAAAATAATTCCTGGATCCTCTAAGTCATTTTTTATATTTGTCTATATTTCTGAGACGAGATATTGTAATTATTTACATTGTTCAGACTGTAGTGTAGTCCTCATCATTATTGTCATATTCACCCCGTTGTGACCATTGCACGGTCCGACCTACTTCAAGTGATTGGAATTTCGAACCGAACTCTTTATTTCGATCACTGAGGTATATTGTTCTCGTTTCATGAGTCATGCCACTTCCGGATGTCTTCTTTTAACTCAACTCTCTAAGTTTTTGTTCACCACAACACTTTGGGTCAAGTTACTGGATCTAGCCAACGCAAAGAGTTACCTGACTACAACGATGTTGAACAAAAACTTATAGTGTTGTGTTAAATATTGTCATGGAACTGCTTGTAAGTTGGCCATCTAGAATAATCTCACGACTTTCATAGAAAGAATAAAATTCAGTAAGAAAAATAACCGTAGTGTTAACAAATGACATTAATTAACCGTAGTGTTAACAAATGACATTAATTTTATATAACAAGAAATTTGTTGAATGTATTGAATAAGTAATGTCTTTTTTTTAATCTTTTTTAATCTTTTTTTTTTTTTTTTTGGTCGTTTGTAGAGTTCTTGGATATAATATAAAATGAATTACATACATATGTGAGAACAGTGAAATGAAATTGAATGTGTATACGTGCGTAGTAGTAACCTGGATAAATGAGATAGGTATAATTTAGTTCTTACTGAGGACGTTGGCACTGTGGTATGAGGTGGTCTCTTTGTAGTTTCGTCAGTACTAAGTTGAGCATTGCTTTTGTATGTGGTCGTGAATGAGGTCTTGAATATCGGCAGCTAGAGTGAGGTGAACCTTGGCGACGTTTGTGAGTCTCTCTCTTACAGCCAGTCTTCGTGATACTTATATCCTTTTTTTTTCTAAGAAATCGGCTCCAGAATTATATTTTATTTATTGCTAATTGGCTCTAAAATACCACGTGGTACACCTACTACTATATCTGCGTGATATGTTAGTGGTATCTGCCTAAATTATGATGGCTAATAAAACAATCTTTCTGGTTTGTATTCTATAGTTTTGATTTGTACGGTTTAATTGGTGTTTTGAGATATAAGCAATCCATTGCGTGTTTAATATTTATGTAGCGATGGTAGTCAATATTTTAGTGGACACAACATTTTCAATTGATATAACAAATTTCTAACATTCTCAACCCTTCTTCTATATATTTGTTTTTTATATCAAAGGTCAAGGTTCGTTTTTTTTTCTTTTTGTGTGTGTGTGTGTGTGTGGCTGATGGGGAAAGACTGCAATATGACAATCGGCTTGACTGCTTATCCTCATGTTAATCAAACAGTTTTTTGTAGATACAGAGAACATGCTACAAACTTATTTTAGATTTATGCACCCTTTCAGAATTAGTCATACTTTCCCGTAGTCATTGCAATACTGTCAATCGTGGTGTAAATCTTAACATTATCAGTCCTCGGTATGACGATAAACTACATCCGGCAGCAAGATCTCTGATCAGGTGATTGGAGATTTTGAGGAGCATAAAAACACCTCTTAATTGCTGTTGTTTTCAAGTTTACTCTGATCTGGGTGGTAGCATCTGTTAGTATCCCAGTAATGAGCAAATATGACAATATATTTTTATAGTAAGAATACTGATAATATATTTTTATATAAAAAAAATTACCAACAATACATCAACCAATATGAAAAAAACGCTTTCATGACATTAATCTATATAAAATCCTACAATTCCTTAAAGAAATCAAACGGCATTTTAAAATTTAACATCAACAAAAACATAAAATTCATATATCACTGCCTCTGGTAATTATGACCACACAAACATGTATATGCAAAAAAAGATGAGTACCATCTACCATGTATTCAATTGTGAAAACAATAACATATGTCGTTTTTATTACTTCAAAGCTCTCAAGAAAATTAAATTTAGGCATTAAATGACCCATAAGATGTTGATATACCGTTAAACAAACAAATAAAACAATCTTAACATCATACAGTGTTCAATAGATACAAGTTTGTACATGATTAATATTATCATTTTGGATTTTATAGCTTCTGGAAACTGTACACACGAAGGCCCCACAGATGAAGAGATCACCTTTTCGTATGGTAAAAATGCTTGTTCTAGTTGGACAATTATTGAAAAAATTCCGTAAGTTATTTTGATATATACATATGTAGCTATAATTATTTCGAAACAGAGAATTATAAGAATTATCCAAGTTTTATTTTTATTATTTTTAAACTGTTCAAATGAACGAGTGATATTTGAAAGAAAAGAAAATTAGCTGATGTAAGTTTTTGCAATTGAAAACTTCAGTAAATATATGAATGAAACATTTTGTACTCCATTTACTATTATATGGCATTAGTAATGCTTACATTAATTTCCTCGAAAATGACTGATTACTATGACAATTGTAACAATACAAAGTACATTTCAAATTTTGCCAAAATTGGCATATTTTTATTGATTTCAACATTGAAAACAAAAGAAAATTAGCATTTTGGGCATACTATGGTTTTTATTTATTTCATTTTATTAAAGATAAAGATGGTATTCAAACATAAAGACTTGTGCAGTTCACGGAGAAGGTATTGCACACAATCAAAGCTATCAAAAGTGGTTTGCAAAGTTTCATACTAGACATTTCTTGGTTGAATTATGCTCAGTTGTTGGGGGAACCACTTGAGTTTGTCAGTGACCAAATCAAGAAAATATTTGAGAATAATCAACATTACAATAGATAGTTAATAGGCACAAAATATCAAAATCAAGCAATGAAAAATATTTGTACCAATATGGTTCTATTAGTCATTTTAATGTGTGGCTTCCACATCATTTAAACAAAAGAATCCTACAAGGTCATATCTTTGTGTGTGATTCACTTAAACAACATGAAAATACTCAATTTTTAAAACAACTTTTCATGAGCAATGGAATACTCCAACATTAGAGGTCAAATGAGAATAAACTAATTGCTAATCATATTAAAAAATTATCTTCTTCCAGAGGTGATGCTTTTTATATACCAGGAATTGAAGGGTTCTTAACTCTGTTTGCCTTCCAGAGAATCAAATAACTTTGACACTCCTAATTGAAGCCAAAATTAACAAAATATTTGGTTGTGTTAGTCCATTTAATGTGTGACTTCCACCTAAGTTAAGCAAAGAAACCCTACTCCAAAATAACGCCAGGCTGTCAGTTTCTTTAGTAACAATACAAAAATTGTTACAATTTGACTGAAAGTTTTCACTTATCCACCATATTTATCAGATATTACCTTGTTGGGTAACCATTCATTCAGATCTCTACATAATTCTCTTAATGGAAACATTTCACTTTCTTGGAAGACTGCAAGAATTAAAGTTCTGACAGAATGGAATTATAAAGATACTCTAAAAAATGGTAGAAAAGAGTGAAACAAAACAGTAAATACATTTTTCAGTGAAGTTTATGTTGAAAATAAAAATCCCTGTATTTTTAACTGAACTGAACGAAACTTTTCTATAACCCAATAAAATCACTGTAAAAATAATTTAAAAATTAGATGGTTTAATATTATTAAAGTGACTTGGCATGAAAAATATATTGTTTCCTGGAGATTGTGACCATGGGTGTTGGCCTCAACATCCACTTCCGTATTGACATACGCACTATCTCTGATATTAAGCACTTTAACCCATAAATATGGCATATACTGGAAACATCTATATATATATATATATATATATATATATATATTATGTGTTTTTAGCAAAAAGAACTCTTTCAAATTTATTTTTTGAATTTGATTCATGAGTTAGGTTTATTCAGTGTTTAATAAAATTTTCAAGTTTGTATACGAGTCTATTTTAAATTAAACTTACATCCAAGTGAAAACTGTATGAATGGATATGAGAAAGTTCTGTTGCATGTCATTATTTTTCTGAAAGTATTTATTATAAAAATTCCAAACTAATGGGAATTTTACTTCTAATTTAACAGGGCACCGCTCAGCAGCAAAACGGTTACCCACCTCGTACGATTACCAAAAGAGGCTCGGCAGCATGATATCTGTTTTTCATGGACACAAGATAAAACTGTTGAGAATGCCTTGTCTTCTAAAAAAGGAGGTTCTTTAAAACCTCTCATCACCCGCCCTTTTACCAACTGTTGGGCCCTGGACAATGTACTCATACCAAATTTAGCTGACCCACCCCAGAAAATTCTGGAAACATTTGATCCTGTTTCAACGGATGATTGGCTTTTTCTTCCAGGAGCAAAAATTGGCGTAAGTTACAATAAATATATTAGCTTCCAAATGTCGTTTCTATAAATACTTTCAATAGTAACTGTGCTGATGAACTATCCACTATGGTATTTAGGCTTTATGAATTACGAGATTTTAAATGTGTATTGTGGTGCAGTGAATTTTGGCTCGGAATGAGAAATCTGTGAGCTGAGTTTGAACTCCAGTTGAATTCCTTGCATTCACTTATGCACAAATACCCTTTGGAAAGGTATAAATCCATCTCTTCCCTCCAGTTATGGGTTAAATAACAAGACGGATTGGGTTCTGTAGTTTTGGCTGACAACCAGTCTATCACAGAAAGTAATGGCAACCTACTTAGAGATAATCTTCTGCCAAGTCAGTCATGTCTCTTTTGAGACATGATCGCTCAAGTGTGCATCACGTATATTAAATGACTGACTGAATAAAATAGTTGAAAACATAATTAAAACTTCTACTGGACATAAAGTAGGGGATCGATTTTCTATTGTTATGAAATAATAAACTGATCCCCCACCAATTACTACTTAATAATATAATACATCTCTTCCCCCTCTAGCTATGAGTTAAATATGAATCAAAGGACAGATTGGGTTCTATAGCCTTTGCTGACAACCAGTCTACTGCAGAAAGTAATGGCAACCTACTGCGGGATAATCTTCTGCCAAGTCAGTCATGTCTCTTTTGAGACATGATCACCCAAGTGTGTATCCTAACAATTTCTTCTCCCTTGCTTCTCGTTTATGGTACTCTGTTCAAGCCTCTTGCTTTCCAGTCAACTTTGATCTTTAAAAATTTAAATGTAATGTCAGTCATTATCCTCTGTTTTTTTTTTCTTTTATTGTTCTCTCTCCTTAATAATGCTTCACTCTTTTTTTATATTCTCCCACACTTGGTAACCTCTTAGTCCTGGGTATGACAATAAACTACATCTTGCAGCAAGGCTTCTAGTCAAGAGATTGATTTTGAGGAGTGTAGGACCACGTGTTAATTGCTGTTGTTCCCAGATTCACACTGACTCAAGGTGGTGGCACCTGTTAGGGTCCCAGCTATGGACAAATAATGAACATACAAAGTTTTTCTATAGTAAAAATGATACTAATATATTTTTTAAAAAATTGTTACCAATAATACATTTGTATCACAAAATGCCTAGAAATGCAACACTAAAAAAGTATAAAAATACATTTTCATAATAAAATGACCAACAATGGCATTTTATCATCTACAACAATACATCTAAAAATCATTTGTTTGCCCTGAAAGTATAAAATTATGTACAAAATATCTCTACTTGAAGGGAGAAAATTGCATTAAAACTATTTAGATTTTGATAATAATAACTCATAGTGGCTGAAATGCCATGAGACAAAATTGATCAACCAAATCCTTTCATGAATTCCGTGTCTTAGTAGTGCTATTGCTTTGCTTGGGATGTGTAAAGGTCAGTCAGTTAAGTGCCATACATGATACACGCTTGGGCGATCATGTCTTGAAAGAGACATAACTGACTGGGCAGAAGATTATCCCACAGTAGGTTGCCATTGCTTTCTGCGGTAGACTGGTTGCCGACCAAGGCTATAGAACCCAATCTGTCCTGCTATTTAACCCATAACTGGAAGGAAGAGACAGATTAATACCTTTCCCAAGGGTATCTGCGCATAAGTGAATACAATGGATTCAACTGGAATTCAAACTTGGCTTCTCGTTCCGAGCTGATAAGCTGCATTCCAGCATGAAATCAACATAAATTCTATCCTTGAAATGGCAGTCATGTTTATTCAGTGATAGGATTTGTTATTGTAAGTGGCAGATGATTTCTAGCTAAGAGAATAAACAAATTTAGCCAATAAAGAAGAGACGAAAGCTATATATCCAAAGGAATAAAGAAC
The DNA here is from genome assembly GCA_037127315.1 of Ascarosepion bandense. Classification (NCBI taxonomy): domain Eukaryota; kingdom Metazoa; phylum Mollusca; class Cephalopoda; order Sepiida; family Sepiidae; genus Ascarosepion; species Ascarosepion bandense. The sequence goes on from JBBBDQ010001077.1 coordinate 740,460, forward strand.
AAAGAAAATGTTCACAACATTCAAAACATTAACTTAAAACAGTGCTCAATATAGAAATAGAGCAATGAATATTTATTATAAATTATACATTAGAACATGTACATATTACAAATTACTACAAAAATGGTATCCTTATTAACTTCCTGATGAGACATTGTTCTTTTGATGTTGAAACAAAATGTACACTTTTGTAGTAATTTGTACATATATGTGTTGTAGCACAGTGGATATTGGCTCGGAACGAGAAACCGGGGAGCCGAGTTCGAATTCCAATTGAATCCATTGTATTCACTTACGCGCAAATACCCTTGGGAAAGGTATTAATCCATCTATTCCTTCCAGTTATGGGTTAAATAGCAGGACAGACTGGGTTCTATAGCCTTGATTGGCAACCAGTCTACTGCAGAAAGTGATGGCAACCTACTGCGGGATAATCTTCTGCCCAGTCAGTCATGTCTCTTTCGAGACATGATCACCCAAGCGTGTATCACGTATGGCACTTAACTGATTAAACTATAATTTATATATATCTAATCTAAATTTATTTATAAATGGAACTGTGTGTGTGTCCGTTACCTATAGACTCCAAAACGGCTGAACCGATTTTCTTGAAAATTTACACAGTTGTACTATAAGTGTCTGCGAGTGTTCTTAGCTAGGTTTTGTGTCTTTAATCAAATTTGATAAACTCATAGACAAAGACATAAGAAACTATATTCAGAAGTTTCAAGATTGCAGTTTTTACAATAGTGCAAAAAATTTGATATCGATACCAGGAAATCAAAATTTGACTTACATCCATTCATTTTTCTTTCAGTCTACAGTTTCGCTTTAACTGGAAACAACTATTGCTTTTTAGTCTTTTGTGCCAACGTCCAAAGAGTCTGAGCTCCAGGACCATGGATTAGTTTTGAAGCTTTCATTACACCCGAGCAACGCCGGGCTATACTGTTAGTTTATTATAAGTTATAGTTTAAAAATGTACAAATTATAATTTACTAAAAAATGGTATCATTATTAACTACCTGATGAGACATTGTTTTTTTGATGTTGAAACAAAATGTATACTTTTGTAGTAAATTGTAATTTGTACATGTTCTAAACTATAATTTATAATATATATATATATATATATATATATATATATATATATATATATATATATGCTTCACTGAAAGAGTTTCTTTGTTTGTTCTTGTTTTTTGTTTTTTTTTTTCAATCAATTCACTCTCAAACAAGGTCATAATGCCACTAAGACACAAGGGGTTACTCGAAGTGAAAGAGAATGAGAAGGAAACCCAATCCTAAACAGGAAACAAAAGATAAGAGTCGACTTCTGTTCAAAAGATTTGGGAAGAGTGTGATATGCTATCTACTCCTACTTAGGAAAAAATAAATAGTAAATAAAATTTCAGTTTAGGAAGAGACATAAGTGAATTTTAGTAGGAACCAGAAACCCAATCCTAAAGAAGGGGTAAATCTGTAGTTGATAGTCACAATGAGCTGTTGACTCTCCCCCTGTCCAGCTGTGCAGCTCACTTTTTATTCAGGTCTTTGACTATACATGCAAATTAACGATGGTTTTAAAAGCACTAGAACAACATATGCACTTTACCTAAATGGCAACTTTAACTGGGCAGGATGACCTATTAACAATGGGTAGGTTACAATTCTTTGGTTCTATTTACCCACAAAAACCTCTGCTCCTGTTTAAAAGAAAAATACTTGAAATTTGATTAATAAGCAGTATTACTCTAAGTGTTATATTTAATGGGTACATGTGTTTGAGAAATCATCCCCTCTTTCTTAATTTTTATGTTAAACAATAAAATGTCAAATGGCCTAGAGATCAAAAGAAAAGGTTTTTTAATCAGGGAAACCACTTTTAAGCTTCCCTTATTATCAAGCCAAGGGAGTCCATCACAGCAAAGCAAGATTCAATTGAATTGTCCAATTCAAAAAAAAAAAAATGCACATATCTCATTGGGGCATTTCAAAGTCTATATCTGTTAACTTTGTCATAACTGAAACATAAGCAAAGTCATATTTTCAGCAATAATTTTTTTTAATTGGGCATTATTTCTTAGAAGGAGTTATTGTATATAAATTCTTTTGGATAAATTGTGTCTTTTTATTACATTTCGACCACCTACTCACCATCTTTCCACAAGTGTCTAGAATGTTACACCTTATTCTGAATGGCCATAGTCTTTCTTGGACATTTTTTTTTTTTTCTTTTTTTGGCTACAAGTCGGTTGCAACTATCACACATTCTAGACTAGCAATCCTGTTTAGACAACCTTCTCAACACTAAGGGAGTTAAGTCAGCATTTGGTTACATTAAAATATGTTTGGTTTATATCAGGATGGGTGTTTGTATAATTTTTTCTAAACCTGACAGAAGCTAATTTTCATTTGCTTATCAATGGCATGGGCCGGGAAACTTCAGGACATGGGCGATCATGGTTCTTCAACATTTTCTCTCTTTGCAGTTTTTTTATTTTGCTAAGTCGACCACTCTTTGTTCTGTCATCCATTCATACAAGCTTGTCATGTAGGTGGTTCAATGCCTTCTATCTCTCTTACCCTCAATATGCCCCATGAAGGTTAAGTTTTCCAAGGAATTCTTTCTCATGATGTGTCCAAGGAATTTTAGCCATCTTTTCCCGATTCTGAACATAAGCGTTCTTTCTGTTGCCATTTTCTTGAAGATTTCCTTGTTGTTTATTAGCTCTGCCCATGGAATTTTCTGTACCATTCTTTAGAACTACATTTCTGCTACCTTTAGTTATTTTACTCATTTATATTCACTGCCATATAAGAGGATTGATATCACATAGCAATCCGGCAGTCTTTTCTTTGTGTTTAATGACTGTTGATAAGCTGTTGTCTGTCTATCATCACAGGCAACCTCCCCTGCCTCCCATAAGCATGGACCAAATGAGTCTCCCTGAGAGCAATACACTGCACCTCCTCGGCCTTACCCTCTCTTCTGATCTTGAATGGAACCACTACATTGAGTCCATAGCTAAATCCACTGCTAAGAAGGTTGGGTCACTGTGTCGGGCCAGGATATTTTTCCCGCCTGAATCCATCCTGCATATATACAAATCAACCATTCATCCATGCATGAAATACTGCTGTCATATATGGTCAGGCGCCCCTGCTGTTCATCTCAGTGTTATCAACAGGCTCCAAAGGAGAATCAGTGATGTGATAGATACCGACTTGGTGGCTTGACTACAGCCACTTCCCCACCGATGAGATATGGCTTCCCTTTGTCTGTTCTATAAATACTTTCATGGCTTCTGCTCCAACGAACTTAAATCACTGGTGCCTCTGCAACAGGTGTTTACTCGTGCAACCAGATTGGCAACTGGGTCCCACCCATTCACAGTTAGATTAACCAAATGCAGACGACAATTCTACTCCTGCAGCTTCTTCTCTTGCACTTTCCACCTGTGGAACTCGCTTCCATATTCTTGCTTTCCTGACGGCTACAACCTCCTTGAATTTAAATGCAATGTCAATACTCATCTATTAACCACTTGACTCTAGTTCTTTCACCACCCCGTATATCCTTTCCTTTCTCTCCACCTTTGCAACTGTCATCACACCTGTATTCCCATCCTTCTCTTGCTCCTTTCTAACTGGTTCATCTTCCTTTTCACTCTCTTCTACTTAATCATTTTACTCTTATGTAGCCCCCTGCACATCAGTGGCATTACCACCTTGCTCGGGGTGAGACGATTAAAAAAAAAAATGTTGCTCAATTATTTATAAAATAATGTATGCGGAAGAAAATTACTTTAGCTTAATTGATCTTATAAAAGATATTTTATGTTTGTGAGGAAATTCACTTTGGTAATTCAGTAGATAAAAACTTGTGAATGTTTTTTATATCTAGTCTCCCTGAAAGCAAAACACTGCACCTCCTCAGCTTAACTCTCACAACAAACCTTGAGTCGATTGACTATATCAAATCCATAGCTAAATCTGCTGCTAATAAGGTTGGTTCTCTGTGTAAAGCCAGGAAGTCTGAAACCATTCTGCACATATATAAATCTACCATCCGCCTGTGCATTGAATACTGTTGCCATATCTGGTCAGGTGTGCCTGCTATACACCCAGGGGTCCTTGAAAAAATCCAATGAAGAATCTGTCATGTGATTGATCCCAACTTGGCAGCTCAGATACAGTCACTTTCTCACTGGTGCAATGTGGCTTTCCTGTGTCTCTTCTACAACTACTTTCATGGCTTCTTCTCCAATGAACTTAGCTCTCTGGTGCCCCTATGTATGAATTTACTCAAGCCACAAGATTAGCAACCAGGTCCCACCCTTTTACTATGAAACTAATAAAATGTAAACGCAAATTCTACTCCACCAGCTTCTTTTCTTGCACTTCCTGCCTGTGGAATTCCCTTCCATTTACTTGCCTCCCCGACTGCTACAATCTCCAAGAATTTACATGCAACATAAAGTCTTCTCCTATTTCACTAACTTGCATCCTCTCTCTCATGCTCTTTTCTCTATCCACTTGACCCTCATCAGTATTCTCATCCTTCTCTTGCTCACTTACTGACACTCCCTGTAACCTGTCACTCTTTCTCATAACTTCTTCCTATGTAATCCCCTGCACACCAGTGGTAGTAAACTGCCTTGCTTGGGGCGATATGATTATAAAAAAATCTTCTATGTCCCATGTTCCTTCAGGACATGGGTAATTATGGCTTTTCACATCTTATCTCTTAACACCCTTTTCTTGTTACCTCTCCCAAACCCTGCCTCGCCATCTATTTGCTCAAGTCCATCAAGTCATGTGTCGATTCTCACTGTCTTTTTTTCCCTCCATCCATCCAGTGAGTATCAGATTCTCCAAGCCCTCCTTCTTCATTACATATCCCAGAAACTTCAGCTGTCTTTTTCTGATGTCATTGCTTACATGTCCAATCCATGATATCCTCAGCATCCTTCTGTAAAGCATTTCAGATTTATACACATATAACAGTAAAATTAAGGGTAAGGAGGTGGGATTCTATCACTAAGTTGATACATTGGGGTATCAAACAGTTTTCCTCAAGTTGAATCATTTTTAAAATCTCATTTCTTGTTAAGATGATTAGCATCAATTTATCAAATGTATATTATAGGTTTGACAAAATTGTTAAAGATTTTGCTTATGTGAGCCAAATGAAAATTGAAGTTGAACCAAGAGAAAACACTATAGCTACATTGATAGTCTCTCAATGTTTTCATAATGATTATACAATGGTAATTGTTGTTTAGGATAGAATTTTATGTTGAAACATTGGTTTAATATTGGGCGAAAACTAGTTATATGCATTTTGTATTTATAATTTCTTTGACAGTGACATTGGTAAAAAGAAAGAAAGGAAAACTTTTGAGAAATTTAATTAAGTAAAGATGCCATTATTAGATGCATTTGAAGCCATTCATTAATGGAATTAACATGACATTTATTTGTTAAGTATTGTAGGATTTGTTGATTCAAAGTTTTAGATGAATGATATCCTGGAGTAGATTTTGTGAAATTATAGGACATCAAGGTGTTTATTATCCCACATAGGAAACCAGTTTAATACTCTCACAATTTTGTGGAGTTTAATGGAGCCAATTTCGACATTATTGACTACGATAAAAATATGTTTTTTATTTACAAAATCGACAATCCATTATGAAATGGATTAACTTCAACATAGTTTTAATTCATTTGTTTGAGTAGATACTCTATTATTTTTTTTTATTTATTTTTGCTTCTTTTATAATTAAATCATATTTATTTATATAGGTACTTCCACTCATTTTTGATAACTAACTTTTAAATTGAATTTTTAAAAATAAAAAAGTTTCCTTGAATTTTTATTTTAGTTTTAATTGAAAGCTAAATGATTAAATGTACTATTTCTAGTAATCAAAATACTCGGGTGTATTTCAAATAGAAATTATATTCACTGGAATCTAAAATTTTGAGAATTTTCGGACATTTTTGAGCTATCAACACATTTTTAAACAAAAGTTAATTCTCAGATTTAAAAATATTGCAAAACTAAAATATACACCTGTGACACATGAATAAATTCAAAGTTAAACTAATCATTTAATTTGATTTACACAAGTATTACTTGCTTATGTCATGAAATTTAGAATACAAGTATTTCTTAATCGCCAAGGTGTGAACTGACCAAGGTGCAACTGATGGATGACAGCTAGATGTCAAATAACAGCTAAGTATGGTTGACTAGAATTGACATAATTGTTCAAATTTTTTCTTCTAAGTGAAAGAAACTGTGAAACAAGTGACCTTTTAATGTAACATAGAAAATACTATATTTAAAAAAAACTTCCTATACACAAAAAATAAACAATAAAAAAAATTATTTAAAAAATTTATTCAGTTGAGGATTTGTCATAGTTTTATTGCATTTTTTATTTTACTATTCTGAGCAGATTTTGGGAAAAAAAAACTACTGTTTAAAAAAAAAAAAAGAAGCAGATTTACATTCCCCAAGGAGTTCAGCATTTAACAAATAAAGCAGGTTTTTACAATAGTATTTAATTTCTTGAAATTTCATGAAATTACATGGAGGGTGGGGGTAACAGATGTAAAAGAAAAATTTTTTTTTTTCTAAAAATAATAATTTCAAAAATAATTTCATTTATTTGTGAATAAGTCCTGAAAGTTTCATTAAAATCCGACAATTATTTGATGTTTGCAAGAATTTTCAAAAAAATATTTTGACCTTTTCTCTTAATAATAACAAACATTTTGATAAAAAAAAAAAACTTTGTTTTTATTCAGTTTTGGACTTTTTTCCTCATACTATAGTGTTTTTTTTGTTTTTTTTTTTGTTTTGTTTTATTTTATTCAGTGAATTAGTAGTGGTTCTTATATTTATATCTACCAGCTTGGATAATTGAGAAATCTTGTTAGAAAAATATATGTCCCCTAGGGGAAACAAATAAATTAAAAATATTTGTTTCTTGCAGTGATTAGTAGCGTTTTCGCTGAGTTTTTGAAAGTTGCTTTTGTTAAGAATCAGTCTTGTTTAAATCTCCCCCCTGTTTAAAACAAATATTAGATTTATGTGGGTTTTTTGTGTCTAAGTTTGCCTTAATGCCTTTTTGACAAAACTAAATGTTGATACCTTTTACCCATAATTAAAAATCGTTCTACACATAACATCTAAATTACACAAAAATGAAAACAACACTGCCATCTCATTTTAATAGATAAATTTGTCAAATTTACACACAAATATCTTCAAACATTAAAGAGTAAATTCATTCAATAAAATTTGCATCGGCTTCAACCACGGCATTCAGACGACTACAGAATCTCCAGCATCTATTCTGAATGGTCTACTTGTTTAATTTGGTGAATGCTGCCATAATCCTTGCCTTCAGTTCATCTTTGGTATTTCAAGGAGTTTTGTTGGTCTCTTGCTCAACTGAACCCCACACAATAATCAAGAGGGTTACTATCTGGGGAGTTAAATGGCCAAATGTAAGGGATGATTTGGTCACAAAAATTGTCTGACAGCCATGATTTGGTTCACTTGCTTGTGTGGCATGGTGCAGAGTCCTGTTATCAGACATAGTGTTTTAGCAGCCAACCTGTTGACCCATGGCACTACTATCTCAAGGACCTTGATGTAGGCCCCATATTGAGTCTGAAGCTCTCAACATTTCTTGTCGGTGTGACTTTTCTGAGCTGTCGTGCCTTTCTAACCACTATTTGACTTATCCAACTTTTTCTGAATCCTCCTCACTTTTGTTTTGAATCTGAAGCTCTCAACAACAAATTCATGAGTTCTTTTCTTATCAAAATGACTTTTCTGAGCTGCCATGCCTTTGTAATCACTATTTGACTCGTCCATCTTTTTCTGGATCCTCCTCACATTTGTTTTGAATCTGAAGCTCTCAACAAATAATTCATGAGTTCTTTTCTTATCAGAATGACTTTTCTGAGCTGCCATACATTTGTAATCACTATTTGAGTCATCCATCTTTTTCTGGATCCTCCTTACTGTCTTCTGATCAATACGCAAACACTCTGAAATGTTTGTATTGCAGCTTTCAGCACAAATACCAAGCATTACAGCATGTCTTTTCTAAATTTCTGATGGAGTGAATTGAGTCATGGTACTCTTTTTCTCACTGAGGTGCCCAACTGGCCCTACTATATTGTACAGTCAACAAAATCAAAAACAATACACATGTGTGAAATTAAAAATCTAAAACATTTCCCTTCACACCCTTTATATAAATGTAGGTAGAAAAAAAGCAAATGTTAAAATCGTCACAAAGCATTGCTTAGGGTTTCAGATCCGTGTTGCCTTCCCCCTTCTAGATGTTTGTAGAATAGTACATGCTATCCCTAGTTTGATATGTGCAAGCTCAAAATTCAGGTAATTTTAACTCTACTTCTGAAATTAACTTTACTGCTGTTCATTGTGAGCCATTGAATATATACAAAAGTAGATTCCTTCAGAGGATATGGTGAGAACTCTGTGTTAAAGCTATTTTTTTCTCATAATTAAATTTCTAAATTGCCAGAGTTTATAGATCAGGTGATTTTACACTTGAATTTCCTCAAAGATTTTGGTAGCACTTTGGGGTATATGAATTGCTGTTATAAGTGCAGCAGAAACCCAAATACTTAAACATCCATATTTTGATTTTAATACTTTATCGTTTGTTAATTTTAGCATAAATGTCGATCAGAAGGAGATACTGTTTACTTTGATGGTCTCCAGAAGTACAACTACATTGTCAGTCAGGACATGGATCTTAGTCTAAATCCAAACACGCATTTTGTCTACGAACAGAATTTTGAAGAATCCAGCCTACCTGAGTAAGTAACTTCTCTTTTTTGCCTTTAAAATGATTACATTTCTTTTTCTGCATTTACCGTTTCTATAAATTAACAACTACCATTTTCTGAATTGTATTTTTTTATTTCTTTGCTTTGTTTATTCTTTCCTTTTTTTTTTTTTTTGCCTCTTGTTATTTCTTTGGCTCATCTATTTTTTTCTTCACCTCTTCTTTGTGAATTTAGCAATAAAAATAAACATATATACTTCTAGTCAATCTGCATTTTTATTCATCACGCTCAGCTGGTTCAGACACAAAACTCTATAACTAAGACACTCAGTGAGGACCAAAATCACTATATTACTAAATTACTCAGCAAGACAATTTTCATAATCTTTGTACTGTGATAAGCATCCAGACTAAAGTTGGTCTGACACACAATCAGTGAATTAGAGCACCCAGTGAGGATCAAAATCCCTCTCTCTATATGTCAAGTCCCTTTAGAACGTGAGTGATTATGACTCTCCATAGCTTCCATATCTTTTTCTCAAATTAACAAAACTTTTTGATATTTGTGTTTGTTTATGCACTATTTCCTAATTTATCTTGCTTTCAAGTGTTGTTGTTTACCTAATGTTTTATATATTTAAAAAAAATTTTTCTGGGTATGATAATAAACTACATCCAGCAGCAAGGCTTTTGATATGGAGATTGGAGGTTTTGAGCAGAGTATGGAACCACCTTTTTATTACTGTGTAAATCTTTTTTTCTTTTTTTTTTAGTTTTTAAATTCATAATGTATATAAATGTTATATATATATATATATATATATAATGTTATACTAGCACTATAGCCCGGCGTTGCTCGGGTGTACTGAAAGCTTTAAAACAAATCCATGGTCCTGGAGCTCAAAATAAAGAATATTTGTGTGAAGTTTGGTGAGAATCAGATAAAAATTGTGGATTTGTATAAAGGACATACAGACAGATAAACACACACACACACACACACACAAACATCTTGCTTTTAAATATATATATTATCGATTTTCTGCACTATTGTAAGAACTGCAACCTTGAAACTTCTGAATATCATTTCTTATGTCTTTGTCTGTGAGTGTATCAAATTTGATTAAAATCGAATCACTCCTTCCATAACCCGATTTTTTCGATTATCGATTTTTGATATTTATCAGGGGTACCTCAACACAAAACCTAGCTAAGAACACTCGCAGATGCTTATAGTACAACTGTGTAAATTTTCAAGAAAATCGGTTCAGCCATTTCGGAATCTGTAGGTACACACACAGACACACACACAAAGACAAAGTTCCATTTATAAATAAGTTTAGATATGTTCCCAAGGTTGTCATAGCCAGGGTGATAGTGAGGACAAGCTCCCACTCTGTAAAGCTTTTCAATGGCATATATTCCAAGTCCAGCTCCAAGCCAGAGAATGGGTGAAAGTGGAAAACTGTTGATTCAGGTAGACAGAGCTCAAAAGTCCAAGAAAAAAGTCTATCTAGGAGAAGGAAAACCCCAATTTTAAACTTCCACGACTTTTTAGTCATATCCAAAACAGGTAAAAGGCTATAGAAGTAAATCCACACAGAAAACTGAGTAGATCCTTAAAGGTGGTCGGTTATCATTGTAGCATAGGAGTGTGTGTTCTTTGAACGTCGAGAGTCGCCAGTGTAGCATAGGGAGATGGTTAATTTTTCTTGTATTTGGCCTTATGTCAGACTTAACCATACTCCCTACAGCTTACAGGATTTTATGCAGAAGTATTATCATCAGAAGGTTTTCATCAGAAGGTTGGTTGTCAGCGGGTTGGAATATGTAGAATTAGTGCAAAAGAGTGGAATGTTAAAATAGAAATTTATTAAAAGGAGGAATAACATAAGTTGTAGAAGTTAATGCTCAATTAGAAACATTAAGAAATTATTAGTAGAGTTTGCATTCAATGATAAAATTGAGTTAAGAATTCTTTGTACAAAATGTTTGTAGTAGTAATTGTTGAAAGTGATAAGAGGACAAGGTTTGAGCTGACCTTATCTTTGGGTCAATTTAAAGTTGGTTACATTTTAGTCCTTTCATCTCTCTCTCTCTCATCTCTCTGTCTCTCCATAATCCTTTTGAATTTCACACTGGATTGCCAAGACCTTCCAAGTCTTACAAGTCACTCCCATTGGTCAAAAATCATTTTAACACCTACTTGCAAAATCTGGTTTGGACTTTTTTGACTTTTTTCTTTAAGTACATGGTCAATTCTTTTTCTATTTGGGAAAACCAGGATTTCACACATTATGAATTTTTGTAAAAGTGAAGAAGGGTGTTGATTTTAATTAATTTCTTATCCCTCTACATCATCACTGAAAACTTTCTGGCAACTTCAGCAGCCTAGCCATCCCCAAATTTAATGCCCTGTATTCCATTGGATTTTGCCCAAGAACAGGGTGGGGGTATGCAGTCTGGTCATTGCACAACTTCCAAATATCATTTCCAGTCTAGGAAGAAATCTCTGAGTTCAAACTATCTTTTATGTAGTAGTAGTAATAATAATAATAATAATAATAATAATATAACTGAATGTAATAATAATAGTATAACTGAAAAAATATGTGAAAATTAAGAGAATTTAACCTATTAAGCAGAACTTCTATTGTGTAATAATTAAATATCATATAAAACTTTTTTAGTATTTGTATACATTTCTGAGATGAGGTAGCATTTACAGTATTGTCTCCATCTTTGTAGCCATTTTTATGATGTTCCGACCATTGTACACTCCAGCCTTCTTCAGGTGCTAGCATTTTTTAACCAAATCCTTTATTATAATCACTGGAGTATATGAATTTCATTAATTGCATAGTGGTGCCTCTTCTGGTAATCATGAGTTATCTCCCTCTAACCCTGTAAGTTCCTTGTTCAACACTGCTGCAGCCTGGTATTTAACTCACAAGTCACAAGAACTAACCAACTATCCACTGGGTCATGTGTCCTTAAGGACAAGAGCAACTGAAGTTTTGGGACTTATAAACTTAGTGTTCAGTAACCCTTTTGTAGTTGACCATATATGGAGGGAGAAAGGGGATCACTTCCCCCTAAAGGATGAAGTTGAAATAATAGCAAACACCACTGGAAACTACATAAACTTAAGCACATATGCTAGGCTAAAAAAAGCTCCTAAGCCAACCAAGCATAGAAATGAACACAATATGAGAACCAGTAATACAGAGTGACAGAGAAAATCATTAGCATCAAAATTGTAATATGAACTTTGGTAAAAAATACTAGAGAAAACCATTAACATCAAAAAATTGCAATATGAACTCTGGTAAAAAAATGGGTTACTGAACATAAGGTTTATAAGTCCCAAAAATTCAGTTCTTGTCCTTAAGGACACATAGCCCAGTGGATATAGACGTTAGTAAGTTCCTTTGACTTGACTCAAAGAGTTGTGAGTTCGATACAAGTAACTTACATGGTTAGAGGGAGATAACTCATAATTACCAGAAGAGGCACTACTATGCAAGGAATGAGGTTCATATACCCCAGTGATTGTAATAAAGGGTTCAGTTCGAAATTCCTAGCACCTGAAAAAGGCCAGCACGTACAACAACCAAAACGTCGTACAAATGGCAACAAAGATGAAGACAATAGTCTGAATAATGTAAATGCTGTAAAACTTTTTCAGATAATAACTTTTTTCTTATCATCTAATAACTTCTATCATGTAATAATCATATTTTACAGGCTAGCAGAACTTATACCAAGTTATAATATTCCATCAATCATGAAAAATTCAACTTGAGTTTTGCATCAAAATGCTCATCAGGGCTAGATGTTTAGTCATCAACTTATTAATAACTTTTATATTTATACTCTTCAGAATGAGCACTAAATTCTAACTTTCATATTTGAAATTTTTAATGCTTAAACTTTTATGTGCTAAGAATCTCAAATTTGAAAGTTACAAATTATGTTCATCCATTTTAAAGTGATAAATGGAATAATTTCAATAGTTTTATCAAATATCTGGCTCTGAAGAGTCAGTCAACCAAATAAGTTACTTAAACTTTTCTCAGTTTATTGAATAATAATTTATATATAAGAAAAATTAAGGCAGACACATTCTTCTTCTATGTGCCTTGTCCCCTCAGGACGTAGGCGATCATGGCCTTCTACTTTTCCCTATCTATCCCTGGTGGCTCTGGGCACACCTTCTCCTGTTACATCATGCAATCCTTGTTCCGTCATCCACCTGATTAGGTCCTTCAAATATGTTATCCGTTGCTTTCTCCCATCTCTTTTGCCCTCTATCTGGCCTGTTAGTATCAGATTCACCAGGCCCTCTTTCCTCATTGCATGTCCCAGGAACTTCAGCTGTCTCTTCCTGATGCTCAGTATTAATTTCCTTTTTGTTTCCATCATTTCCAAGACCTTATCATTTCTCACATGCTCGATCCTTGACATCCGCAGCATCCTTCTGTAGAACCACATTTCAGTTGCTTCAAGTTTTTCCTTCATCTTTGATGGTATTGTCCAGCATTCACTGCCATACTGAAGCACAGACATCACATAGCAATCCAGTACTCTCTTCCTAGTTTCTAGCGAAATTGTTCTGTTTCTTAATACTTTACTCAACTTTTGGAATGCTTCCTTCGCCATGCCAATTCACCTTCGGATCTCTGTGTCGCACTTTTTATCTTCTGTTATAATGCTTCCCAGGTATTAAAATTTTTGTAACTGCTTGATTCTGGTATCCCCAACATGTATCTGGCATTTTGGGCTGCCCTTTTTACTGATGACCATGCATTCAGTTTTCGTGCAGTTTATTTCTAGTCCTTTCTTGTTACTTTCTTCTGCTACCTTCTGTAAGAGGTCTAGTAGTTTCCTTTCTGTGTCTGCTATCAGCACTGTATCATCTGCGTACCTTAGGTTGTTTAAATTGTGGCCTCCGATTACGAATCCATGCATAACTTCTAGGGTTCTCAAAATATTCTCACTGTACAAGTTGAACAGATCCAGTGAAAAGACACATCCTTGCCTTACGCTCCTTTCTATCTTTGTATATCTACTCAATTCATTACCTGTCCATATGCAAGTGGTTTGCTGCCAGTAAAGATTCTTTATTACTCTCAAGTCTTTTCCAAATATGTCCAGGCTGCCGAGCATCTCCATCAGTTCTTTGTGGCGTATTTTGTCAAACACCTTCACATAATCAATAATGCACAGGTATGAGTCCTTCTTCATTTGTATTGCCCTTTTAGAGAGCATCCTAATCATAAATATGGCATTCCTTGTTCCCGTGTCTTTCACAAAACCACACTGTTCTTGTCCTATCTCTGGCCTGATTCTGCTTCTCGCTCTATTCATCAGGATTTGGACGATCAGTTTTGTTACATGACTCATTAAACTGATGGTTCTGTGGAGTTTGCACTTGTTTGCTCCTGGCTTCTTAGGTAGTGCTATGAAGATATGTATATGCTTACTGATCTATAATACCAGCCTTCTTCTGCAGAGAGGCTTTTTAAATAGCAATAACAACATGCAACATGGAAGCATTTTTATTGACGATGTTGGTCAACATTTTTTTCTTGCACAACTTTTTTATGCAATTGATACAAAATAAACTGAACTCAGATGATTATATTCATTTTAAGTATTTCTAAACCTGTCGGGTACATTTTTTTTTCTCAGATGGGAAATTGATGGAGCTTCATTTTCTGATTTATGTGGACCCATTGACCAAGGTAAAGCCTTAGTTTTTGACAAAGATGGAATTCGACGAGCCTGCAGTCCTTTCATTGATGGAAGAGTGTTTGATAACTTCCGGTTTCATATATCATTTGGTAAGTATAATTTGATTAACAGTTCTTTATTGACTATACAGTTTAATTTTGGGATCATGTTCAAATGTTTGTTTTAAAATGATTCATCAGTGTTTCATAAAATAGCAACTGACATTTCTCATTTATTCTTTACTGTTTATAAGTGTGCAATGAAAAATATTGACCCTGTGACAGCTTTTGATTGACAGGAAGACAGAATTGCAGCTTTTTTGATACTATGGAAACCGATGTAGAAAAGGAGGAAGTGGTTATTCAGCCACGTGTCAGGCTGTGTTGATGGACAAAGGGTTGATAGAGAGTAGAATGACATAGCAGAATTTGTCTGAAATATCACCTAGCTACCTATCCATCCAGGCGAAGCACTGAATAAAAATAACTATATATAACATAGGAAATGGGGTCTGCATTCTTATTTCTCGATGTGATGTTTGTCATTCATCATGTTACCCCAAGAGTGTGCAGCACACCCTTCCCAAGCCAAGCTTTCAGCGCATACCAGTGAGTTAAAAAATCACAATGAATGTGGAATGATGAAGTTTCGATATGGGTCATGTTGTATATTTAAATGTTTGATAAAGTTCAAATTCTTTGCACGGTCTTGTCAGATTTATATGCAGCATTTTTTCTGCATATAAATGTCTATCTTTATTTCTATAGCAAATGTTCAGATGAGCGCTCCAATCTGTAGATAGACTAAACTATCGCCCGGTTCACACTCACCCACATCTATTGAACAGGTGAAGAGGCTCATCCCTTGTTTCCTGTTTAAGATGCGGTTTCCGGTTTTCTCTTTTCTAATCTTCTCACTCTTATGTAGCCCCCTGCACATCAGTGGCGTTACCACCTTGCTTGGGGAGATATGATTAAAAAAAAAAAAATTTCAGATATTTACAGCTATTTTCATCATGGAGTCGAATCACTTATTTCTTCTGTATTTCAAAAGTAAGGAGAATACTGCACTCAGACAACCTCTACTACCACAAGAATTTCTACTTTGTGGAATAGGTACTTGTGTTGCAGCTTCAGTCTTACAACCTCTTCAATTCAAGGATCATTGTCTTTCTCCTAATCTTCACATCCTACTTTCTTCACCTTTATTCATGTTGCTTGCCTCATTCATTATTATCATTTTGACTGTTTAATTTTCAGCGGCTCTCAGGTCTTGTATTGGCAAAATTTAGTATGAAAATAAATGCTAATTTATAGATGTTTAAGTTTTCGTTTCAACCCTTTTGTTATGTTAAGTAGAAAGATTGAAATTTTTATACTGAGCTTTCTGAAACTTGCTGTTTTCACATTACATCTGATATAATTTTTATAAATTATTTAAATCGTTTGTTGTTTTACAAAAAAGAAAATGGCAGCTTGAATCACATGTAAGTAGATTGTGTGTGTGTGTGGTGTGCCCAAATGTAAAAATGAAACAAGAAAATAAAATGCTAAAAAAAAAAATAACCTTAAAAACTCTCTCTACCCTTCTCTTTCTATCTCTCTATCTCTATCTCTCTCTCTCTCTCTCTCTCTCTATATATATATATATAAAGTATGCCTAGTGAGCCAGATTAGCAGGTTTGTCTGGCTCACTAAGTATACTTTATTTATTTCGCTCTACCTAAGTATTGAGCGCCTTTTGTTAGTTGATTACTCGTGTCAGGGTTTTTTCTTTGGGCTACGTGCTGACTTTTGACTGATGTTCATGTACTTAGCTCTTTCTTTTTTTAAAACCATTTTTTCCCTTCTTCGTAGATCTATGGAAGGTTTTTGGACCTGAGTATAGTTATTACTCTCTTTTATTTAAATATATATATATACACTTCTCTCTCAACTAATGGGAAAGCAACTCTCATATATCAGAGGAAGAAGAAAAGTCTGATTAACTGCCACAAATGCAAGTTCACTGACCCAAAGTCGACTTATCGTTACTAGAAACAAAAATAAAAAAGTCTCCATTCATAACTTCCACTATAATAAAATAATTTTGATGTTAGCTACAGCCAAGCATTACACCAAGTAGTCTGGAGCCTTTCAAAATTCTATGTAAAGAGACAGTTGACAAATAGTAACATGGAGGAGACAGCCAGAAACTGGCCTGAATGTTTGTTATGGTAAAACACACCTATTCCTCAGATAATGGACTCTCCCTCCTATATTAATAGTAGTTAACAGGAAGTTAACTCGAGAAGTTCTTGGGAGTTTTTAGAAGTTCTAGAGTTCTTTAGAGTTCTATTAGAGTTCAGTAGAACTATTAGTTAATTCCAGTTTGGACATCGTTGGACTAAGGCAGTTAGCCAAATACTAAGGAGTCAGCTTACAGTGGAAGATTACGAATTTCCTAACATTTAGGGTGCGTTAAATCGATTAGCAGCCGACATATCATGATTATACCTTTCAGTGCGAAAACTAATCCACAACAATGTGTCACATGAAGAACTAAGCAGTCATTTGGTGAAGACATTTTTCTGTCCTTTATGAGGGTTGAGATACAGAGTAGATTGGTGCGACAATATATTTCCTAGGTAATTATACTCCTGGCAGCTGCTAACAAGATGACAACTAATATTAAAGTCTGAATTATAAATTACAAGTACCAAGCTGGACAAACTTTTGCTAATCAGATTTATAAAGAATTTGCCCAAATTGAAATCGATTTAATAAACATTATTGTTTGATTTTGTAGGCCTTAATTAAAACATCAGTTCCCAGATGATCACTGAAGTTAAGCAATGTTGAAACTGGTTAGTACCTAGATGAGTGACCGCTTGGGAATAATAGGTGCTGTAAGCTTAGATACTCACTGAAGTTAAGCAATGTTGAAACTGGTTAGTACCTAGATGGGTGACCGCTTGGGAATACTAGGTGCTGTAAGCTTGGATGTGCAGGTGGAGTAATGGATAATGGCTCAGAATTGTTAATTGGAGATTAGAGTTCTAATTCCATTTGGATTTGTTTATATTCACTTAAATGCAGATACACTTATAAGGCTACACTGAATTTAGCTACTAATGCTTAAATGAAAGCAGTAGCAACATTTAGTGCAGTTAAGGTAGTTCAACTTGATATGTTTAATCATTTTTGCTTGCTGCCAATTTTGGCACTCTTTGTAGAACTCTTTCACTGACTTGTTCATCTGTGGCCAGTAATACCTTGATTTTAATAAGTGTAATGTAGCTTATATTCCTGGATGTGACAATGTATGCAGACTACCAAATATAGATTTCCTAAGCTCTTGCAGTACAAAAGGTCTCGGAAACAGTAACGATATGTTGCACATTATAATTTGGTTTTTACATGCAGGGTAAGGTTTCAACCTGTCTTTTAATTAAGGTCTTCCTCCTGGAGCCTATTCCTTTTTCTATTGGTCAAAATAAATTTTTGCACAGGCTTGCAAATTTGTAAACAGTGAAGAAAAGAGTTATTTTTATTTCATATTCACCACATATTCACTTACAAAAATCTTTGAGAAAAGTATAAATCCACCTTCTCTCGCCTTGCATCTTGAAAATCAATGTTATTCCAGAAAAGAAATTGTTTCTGCAATATTTATTTATTAAAAAAAAATTCTTACAATCTATAGTAGTGGTTGGTTAATGCTACCACTAATTAGTATATATGTGCATGTAGATGTTATGTATAGGCTGTCTATGTGTGGCAGTGGCACATCATGTTGCTGGAAGGGGGAGAGATGAGTAAATAATATGGTACTTACCTTGCTCATATTGTGACTCTGTTTTTGGGTAAAGAACAACTCTGTTGTGTGTTCATCTGCAGCCAAAGCACAGCTGAAAAAATATTGAGAGATGCCCAGACCTGGGGAACAGCTGCCCAGAGCAATACCCACTCATTGATCTAAAGAAGGGGTCAGTAATAATACCAATGCCAGTGCAACCAGCAGTTGTTGGGGCTGGACATTTTAGGGCCGTAACCCAGGTGTATGCACTTGGATGCTCTAACTTAAACTAACCCTGTGTCACATCAGGTCATCGTGGAGAGAAAAGTAAACATATGGTCTACTTGAACTGTAGAATACTGATTGTATACAACTGCAATTTCTACTTTAAATATCATAACAATATAATGTTGCCAATAGGATTTTGTTGCATGTAGAACAGTGCTTCTCAAACTATCTGATGTGCCAGGAACCGGCAAGCAAAGCAAGCCAATCCAGCTGAGTAAGAGGGGAGGACGGGGACTGTGAACCCCGGAATTTTTTTTTTTTTTTTTTTTTTTTTTGAGATATGTACTGTTTTAGGGACATTTTGAGACTATCTGTAATAAACATGAGGACATGATATCTTGTTCATTCTAAGGGCAGTCATCATTGACACAACAAGTCTTCCCAGGGTGCCATTGACTGGTACCATATTTGTGCTATATTAGCACAAATATGGTACCGGTCAATGGCACACGTTGCAAATTAATGTTTTGTCAACTTTATTCCACTTTTTAATTACTTGTTTAATGAATGATTTTCAATGCTTATAAAAATAATGGTGGTTTGTAAAGATTTAGGTAGGAAGTTCCTTTTGGAAGTGGCTTTGTGCCATTTGAAATCTCACAGAGAAATTAATTTAAATTAACTTTGCAGCTAGAAGCCTCCAAAAGAGGATTTTCTTTTCAATGAGATGAGATTGACAGTTTCTTATCAGGACTATTAATTAGTTTCAGAGTTATGCCACATGTTTACAGATGAGAAAGTCTGTCTGCATTAATGGAAAAACAGACCCCCCCTTTAACCATAATATACTCCATTATTGAAAAAAATGTGATATCATAAAAATAGCTGATCAGCACCCAAAAGAACAAAGTTTGTAATGCAGAAGGGAGACAATGCATCGTTAATATTTTAAAAAGGCAATAATGGTCTTGTCTATGCAGATCAAACAAGATCCAGACAAGAATATGAAAGAGAAATGGAAACTGAACCATGAAGCGAGTTCAGCTCAGACTTTATAAGCCAACACGAAATTGAGCCAGGATGAAAGAGCAGCTATGAACCAACATGAAACTAGTGATGATGAGTCAGTGAAATACCAAGACAGATTCAAACATTGATTGTAAAGGACTTAACCAACAAACAATACAGATCTAGATCTACCATAGAGAAAAATACACACAGATCTCTAGAGAGCGGGAGAGAAGAAAGTCAAAATGAAAATACAAACAGACCAGTGGTTCTCAACCGGGGTTCATGTAAGATGACTGGAATCCATTAAAAAAAAAAAAATAGGAAATAGAGTCCATAGAGCAATGGAATAGTTAGTAGGACTGAGAATTGGAAGTTCTACAGTAATCTACACCATAATATTCTTCTTTTATGTGCCATGTCCTTTCAGGATGTAGGCGATCGTGGCTCTCCACATCTCCCTATCCTTGGTGGCTTTTAGCATGCTTTCTCCTGTTACACAATGCAACCCTCGTTCCATCATCCACTAGCTCAAGCCCATAAATCTAGAATATAACTGTATAGAAACTAGCATGGCCAAAAAATGAGGGATCAGTTTGTATATTGATTATAATATAGAATTGATCCCCCATTTTATAACCACATTATAATTTCTTATAAACCATTGGCATATATATTCTTCTTCTATGTGCCCTGTCCTTTCAGGACGTAGGCGATCATGGCTCTCCACATCTCCCTATCCCTGGTGGCTCTTAGCACGCTTTCTCCTGTTACATCATGCAACCCTCGTTTCATCATCCACCTGATCAGGTCCTTCAAATATGTTATCCGCTGCTTTCTGCTGTCTCTTTTTCCCCTTTATCTGGCCTGTTAGTATCAGGTTCTCCAAGCCCTCTTTCTTCATTGCATGTCTCAGGAACTTTAGTTGTCTCTTCCTGATACTCAGTACTAATTTTCTTTTTGTTTTCATACTTTCCAAAACCTTGTCATTGCTCAATCCATGATATCCGCAGCATCCTTCTGTAAAACCACATTTCAGTTGCTTAGAGTTTTTCCTTCATCTTCAAAGATATTGTCCAACATTCACTGCCATATTGAAGAACCAACATCACATAGCAATCCAGTACTCTCCTCTTTGTTTCTAGTGAAATTGCCCTGTTTTTTATAATTTTTACTCAACTTCTGGAATGCTTCCTTTGCCATGCCAATTCGCCTTCAGATCTCAGTGTTGCACTTTGCGTCTTCTGTTAGAACACTTCCCAGGTATTTGAATTTTTGTACCTGCTTGATTTTAGTGTCCCTCACCTGTATTTGGCATTTTAGGCTGCTCTTTTTGAACCATATTAAAATACTAAAAATAGAAAAACAACTCAAATCAACGAAATCAAGCAATATAAGTTATCTCCCCCTTTTATTCTGTGGGATGTTTTGATTGTAAAAGTTGAATAAAAACTGAAGATATATAATGTTCATAAATGTTGTATAGAATTTAATTGTTAAATACAAGTTCATTTTCATTAAATTAGTTTTACTTCAAAATAAAAAAAAATACATTTACTATTTCTATAATGCATTTACAAAACTCATCTCTTCATAAAAAGAATAAAATAAGCTTTTTTTTCCATCAAAAAAAAAAAATAGTAAAAGTGGTCCATGGGTGAAAAAAGGTTGAGAACCATTGAAATAGACAAAGTTTACGATCAATGAAAGGCATAAAGCCTATTTGTTTGAAGATGTAGTAGTAATTGTTTAGTACCACCACTAATTAACATATGTCTATGAGTAGACGTTATATATAGGCTCACTACGTAAGGTAGGGGCAATGGTACTTGAACTTTAGAACCAATACTTACTTCCTAAATATGCAAACCCTACTTGGAATATCAAAACAGTTTGTCATCACCAAAAGGATCTTTGTTGCATGTAGAAAATCCAGACTTTGTTGAAACTTGGATAAGATGCTTCACAGTATTTACTAGAACAAAGAAACTACAGGACAACAAAATAAATAAATGTAAGTCAAAACGAAAATACAAATAGGCAAAGAAACTTGAGACCAACAAAGGGCATAAAGCCTAATCACTTCAGGGAGATGTAGTAGTGGTTAGTTAGTGCTACCACTGATTAGTATATGAGTATGAGTAGAGGTTATGTATATTCTTGTTATGTAAGATAATTGCTGTGGTACTTGGATTGTAGAACTAATACTGACTGCATACAATTAGAATGCTTACTTGGAATATCATAACACAATCCAAAATATGATTTGGCTTTAAATTGTGGTGATACCGACCGAGCAAAAGCAATGGACCGGATGCTTGCACCCTCACGACAAAAAAAGCAAATGACCAAAAGTCATTGGTGCGCAGCTGGATTTGCGCAGATATTCCGGTTGAAAACTAAAAATTAATTAAATATTAAATTCCAGTTTGCGAGCCTACACGAATTTTATTTATCAGCCAATGGGAAGCCCAGAATCAAATATGGATATGAATTCCCAAATGATCTGCTGCGATCCAAAAAGAAGATATAAAAAGCCGATACAGAAAGCATTGCCAGACAGACAGACCAACCCATACAGACTGATTCGCAACAGACGAGAGTAGTTAGTATCTCCCTTGACCAAGTCAAGTGGTTTACTATGCTTATCGCTTTTGCCTCCCTTTTCCTTCGTCCCTGTCTCAAAACTACTTACTGACCTAAGGAGCAAATACATCAAAAACATTCCTTACTTACAGCGCTCTCACATATCTAAGTATTAAGTTTCTTTTCAGCATTTTATTGCCATGAACATTTTAACATCCGTTGGACACATATTTAAAGGATTACTTTAATTGTAAAAACCTTTATTGATATGTGTATATATAAAATGTTATTTTTCAACTCAATTTGCTTTTCTTGATTTATAATCATTTTATGACTTATACTGGGCTATCTACAACAAGGCCAAATTCCGTTAATCTGCAACAACATAATACTATCCTTCACTAGAACAGATTCCCCCTTATAAATTGGAAAAGAATGGATAACCCGCTATAAAATAACCCACAATGGGTTGATAATCCATAAAAAACAAATCAATCACTCAAACCATTTCAGTCTTTCCTTGTAATTCAGGGGAAGAAAAGTAAATCTTAGACTCACCCAGGTTTCTCTTAAACTTGGTATTAATGGGAATGTAACAATTTTTGTTACATTTTGTATTTCTATCCACTACATTGACCACTTTTACACTCTTCCTTCTTTTCTTGCACTTTTCTGCAGACAGTATGTTCTCCTGAATCTTGTGATCATAAGAAAGGGAAAGAATTGTTAAACGCTTGTTGGACTTACCTTTTTCATTCTGGTCACCTTCACTCCAAGATTGCTTCACTCTGGGGAGCATATATATATATATATATATATATATATATATATATATATATATGAATAATGAATTAGAACACTCTCGGCTATTGGGCATGTATAATGATAATATACACGCTAAAACATCTGCCTCCTTCTACCAAGCGCCTGTAGCTCAGAGGTAGAATTGCCAACTGACGCCAATTCGGTCAAGTTTCAATCCTGGATAAAAAGCAATCGGCTGCCTAACTGTACTGATGAACTGTAATACAGCAAAACAGATCTGTCTGCGGATGACTATATATATATGTATATATATATATTCAAAATAATAACTAAATAGACTCTGTAAGTATTTAAGTTTTAAATTTATACTAAGATAAACCTTAAGAAAAACCATTAACAAACAGAACCTAATTCCGTTATAATCCGGCGCACTAAGGCGTTGGATAAGAGGGGGGGAAGAAATCCGCGGAATAAAGACAAGACATACGATACTCCGCAGTAAAGAAAAAAAAAAACAAACGGAACCAACCACAAAAAAAAAGAAAAAGTGCTCGATACAAAGTACAAACGAAATGCAAAAGTAGAGCAAAGACACACAAAGAATCTCAAGCTAGCCAAAACCTACCGCGGTTTCACACTACAGCTCGTCAGGGCAAAGGCAAAACCAAAGATTAACCAAATAAATAGACAACCACCAAGACAAGGACGAACCATACCAGTACCAAAACCAGGGGGGGGGGGGTAAGGAGAAAAGAAAAAAAAATAAATAAATAACATACGCTAACACACTAAGCAAGGAATTTAATCTTATGGAATTTACATTTGTTTAGGATTTCTGTTTTAGCATTAAGTAGATTATGGGCAGGTTCAAACATAGCTATCGCTAATTTCTCCTCACCACATAAATTACAGAATTTACTGCCTTTGTTGTAATCGGGACATTTTTTTATTATTTCCCATTTCAATATGGGGTCTTTTTTAGTTTTAGTTTTTATGTCCCATATATAATTAGATAAGGTCGTACTGTGTCTATACTTCTCATTTTTAAATGAGGTTTTATGATTATAAAACCTAATTTTAAACGAATCATGTGTAGCCCCTATGTACTTTTTAGGGTGTTTATCATTCTCATTTTTATAAACTTTAACCCTATAGACTACATTAAATTGGTTACAATTACCTCTAATGGGGCACTCAGTTTTTATTCTACAATTACAATTATTGTTAGTAGTGTCTTTAATAGTAGTACTATATATATATATATATATATATATATATATGAGGCTAACTCAGCCAATTATAATCTTACAATTATTTCCATGTAAATAACTTAATAGTGCCACCTGTGCAGATCTAACTTTTGCAAACTGCCATTTTGCCAAGGGGAATTAACTGAACAAGAACAACCCCTCTCTGTCTTGATTCTTTTTTTTTTTTCAACACCAGCCTTAACCACAATTCCTCACTGCCAGTCTGTTGTGGTTGCCACCCCACAGAATTCAATTCCTCACCTACACCTCAGATTCTCAATTCATTCACCTTATCTCTCAATACCCAATAGGAAATTTTTCCATCATTTTTTTTCTTTCCAATGTCAATAAACTTAATTCAGAATTGAATATTAGAAATATAGATTTTGTTGTGTTTTATTTAGCTGTATATTAACTTCCATTGGTTATTTAATGCTGAAATCTATTTTATATGCATTTTTGTTTTTGAAGTAATAATGATTTTAGTGATACAAGACTTACTAATTAACCCATAGATGGAGAGAGAAGAGGTTGATTCATACTTTTTCCAAGAAGATTTGCATGTAAGTGAACCCAACTGGAATTAGAACTTAGCTCTCTGATTAACAATTCTGAGCCATTATCTATTACACCATCCACAGATCCAAGCTAAAAGCACCTGGTATTCCCAAGCAGTCACCCATCTAAGTACTGACCAGGTTCAACATTGCTTAACTTCAGTGATCGTTAAGCATATAGATAAAACATTCTACAGAGTAAATATCGAATAATAATTGTTGTATTTGACTAAGGATATTGTCCGTAGTCAATGGTACAATACTTTTGCAATAAATAATATTTGTCTTTTACTTTTTCAGGGCATGCAAATTGTACGGGAGAATTGACAAACAAAGCCAAAGTGATTGTTTACATAGAAGCCAGCAACAGACAGACAGAAGTTTTGGCTTTTTACAAACCACTTTCACATCGAGTGAGTAATCTCATACAAAATGTCTTTTAATTAAATAATCAATTGTAATGTTGCAAAATTAATTTGCAGCCAAAGGAGTTCATTTCTGAACATTGCTCGTTTGGATAGTTAATTCATTGGAAAGTTTAGAAATAAAACAAACTGAGTTGAGAGGCAAAAATTATGTTTTTAATATTTGTCTATATTTCTGAGATGAGGTAGTATTTACATTCTTCGGACTATTGTTCTCATCTTTGTTGCCATTTGTACAACGTTTTGGCCATTGTACACTACGGCCTTCTTCAGGTGCTCAGTTTCAAATTCCTAGCACCTGAAGAAGGCTGGAACGTACAACGGCTGAAACGTACAAATGGCAACGAAAATGAGGACAATAATTCTGAATAATGTAAATATTGCAAAAATTATATTTTTATTCATTTTCTTGAAAGTGATGAGTGATTCCTTTGATATTTGATGTAGTTTAACAGCAGATATTGATAGCAGTCTGAAGAAATGTCTGTTTAAGTAAGACCATGATAGAGAAGCATTCCAGAAGTTGAGTAAGGTATTAAGAAACGGGACAATTTCATTAGAAACTAGGAAGAGAGTAATGGATTGCTACATGCTGTTCGTCCTTCAATATGACAGTGAATGCTGGACAATACCATCAAAGATGAAAGAAAAACTTGAAGCAACTGAAATGTGGTTCTACAGAAGAATGCTGTGAATCTCATGGATCGAGCATGTGAACAATGATGAGGTCTTGGAAATGATGGAAACAAAAAGGAAATTAATACTGAGCATCAGGAAGAGACAGCCGAAGTTCCTGGGACATGCAATGAGGAAAGAGGGCTTGGAGAATCTGATACTAACAGGCCAGATAGAGGGAAAGAGAGACAGGGGAAAGCAAAAGATAATATATTTGATTGACCTAATCAGGTGGATGACGGAACGAGGATTGCATGGTGTAACAGGAGAAGGCGTGCTCAGAGCCACCAAGGATAGGGAAACGTGGAAAGCCATGATCACCTACGTCCTGAAGGGACAGGGCACATAGAAGAAGTAATGTTAGAAATTATGTCAGATGTCAATCTACTGTATTCTTTTGGGCTCTGAAACAGAGCAGAATGTCGGCAGACCTGAAGGAGACTACCACCACCTTTAAATTTGTTGTTTTTCATTTTTTTTTACTTTTTCAGTGCAGTCTTATCAATTATTACATAAAGTTTTTGATTATAAAAAAAATTTGGAAAAATTTCAATATTTAAACAATTTTGGTAGGACTCTGTTTTTATACAACGTTATAGTAAATCAATCCTCCATTTTGGAACCACTTGCCAGTACAACATTACCACCACCTGTAAATTGGTTGATTATCAGTTGTTTTTTTTCTTTTTTAGTGCAATCTTATTGATTAATCCCTAAACTTTCCGATTGACAAAAAAAACTTGAAAATATTTCAACATTTAAAAAATGTTAGTGAAGGCCTCAATTTTGCATACAACCTTATAGTAAATCAATTCTGGGCAATTAACTTTTTTGTTTGCACATATTCAACAACTGAATCCTTTGCAAAATTTTTGAATAAAGCCATTCTAGGAGTTTCTGAGGAAGAAAATGCCATTGTAAGAACTGAAGAAAACTTGAAAAAGACCAAAACAAGAGCAACTGCTTGTCCCAAAAAAAACAAAACAAAGCAACCCTAACACTGTAATATAACAATCTGGCCCCACCCGAGGAAGGTTGATGCAATCGATGGTGTTTCCCGTCGGTGAAGGGGTCGGCGAACGACAAGACAGGTGTTTGAGAAATACATCCTGTCGGGGCCTAGAGCGGATGTCGCAGGGTTATGAGTCGTTTGACCTTATTTCCGACAGCGGCGGAAATGACTACGGAGGCAAACAGAACAGGTGTCTCTTGGAATTACGTGGGCGTTGCAAAACCGGAAGGAAAGTCCCGGTTCTAGAAGACTATAAAAAGACCTCGACACACGGATTCGCCAGCAGAGAACGGCCAGTGGAAGCAGAGAGACACCTCAGTCAAGACTACACTGCCGTCGACCCATTCTATGTGCGCTCTCACTCTTCCATTCTCTATTCCACACGGGTTCGTCGTCAGTAATAAAAATATAACCTTATATTTTTATATATGCGTATTCTCGTTGTTTTGTCGTCGTACGGCGATATATAACATACGCAAATTGGTGCCTAGTGACTTGCTGTTTTAAGACAACAACAACAAAATAGATAGATGCGAACTTGGTTACCACGGCGACAATTGAAATTCAACGGAATTACAACCACCAGATAGAGGAAGAAAAAGAAAAAGAAGACGAAAATAGAAAGCAACCGGACGACCATAGACAACATCAACGAAAGGTAGGTGACTTTTGATTCGATCTTGTGTGTGTTCTGCTCTTGTTCATAAGTTTATAATAAATCTAATTAAAAAAAAAAAATGGAACAGCATACTTTTGCCGATTTTGTTCAAGGTCTGACCCTAGAATTGAGAAATGTGGCTTGTTCGGTGTCGAACACTTTAAGGGGAGAATCTTTTTTAAAGAATATACAACCATTAGCGTGCAAAGAAGATGGTGGTTATAGTGCTTGGTTGGAGGATATGGAGAGGTATTTTAAAGTTGTGTGCGTGGCAGAAGAAGACAAGTGTCAGGCAGCTCTTCTCACAACAAGGGGAGCTGTTGGACACTATGTATATAGACTAATCTCTAATAACCCACAACTCACATGGAAGGAGTTCAAAACTTCTTTAAAGGAATACTACGGATTGGTTTTAGACCCCGACGCACGGTTAGTCGAATTAGTGAACATTAAGCAGGGTAGAACAGAGGGGGTGCAGGACTACATGCAGAGAGTAGTACGCCTAGCGGAGAGCGCATATGTTGGGGTTGACGGGAGGAATGAAGTTGTGATAAAACAAGTTCTAGGATTTTTCATAAAAGGTCTAAGGGATCGGGAAATAAAGATGGCAGTTATGAAGGATGAGCCACAAACACTAGAGGCTGCCTATCAGAAAGCGTTATCTGAGTTGAGATGGAAAATTCGACTCGATGCAAACTCTGAATACGAAGAGGAGCCTATGGAAATTTGCCACTCTCGGAGACGGGTACCGATAGAAGCCGTAAGCCCCGCTGAATCTAATACTAATAATAATAGGAATAAGAACAATAGAAAAGTTGGTAATAGGGGAACTAAATACAAGACTCGTGAGCGGGAGAGGAACGGGAGCGTTGTTAGGTGTTGGAATTGTGGGAAAGAAGGCCACATGGCGAAATTTTGTAGACGCGCCCCGGGAAACGGCAGAGGTCCGTTCGTGCGACGCCCAACGAACGGAACAAGACGGTACCAACGCACATAGTTGGTAATATGGGCGCGCCAAATTCCATCTTTATTAGAATAGAACGTAGACCTTATAGGGCATTGGTAGATACTGGAGCAGAGGTATCGGTTATAAGCTGTAGGGTTTTAAAAAATTGCGACTGGGACTTGAACTGCAAAAGAGGGACATTAAACTTCGAACTGCGAATGGATCCCCGTTATACGTTGAAGGCCTTTGTCGTCTACAGGTCCAGATAGGAAGTAAGTCCATACCCCATGATTTTTTAGTCGTGAAAAATCTCAATAGAAACGTTATACTTGGCCGAGATTGGCTGATGCAGAACGGGGTGAGAATGTATTTCGATTTGGGGGCATTGAAGATTGGTGAAGAATACGTGGCATTGGAGGAGGATGTTCATATTTCCTCTATTGTTAGGTTAGCTCAAAAAGTAACATTAAGACCTCAACACCTGCATGCTTGTCTGGGATTAACCAGGCTGAGAAATGGACGTGGCAAAGAATATGAAATCGAACAGCTGAGTAGTGGATATGTTAGCAACTTATGTGGTATATCAGTAGCCAACGCAGTTGTAAAAATGCCAAAGTCTCGTAAGTTTCAGTTGCTGATAATGAATAACACTAACCAGACAATCACTTTGAGACGGGGGTGTCCGCTGGCTAAATTGGAAAGGGCAGGTAATATTACTGAAATTACTATGCCCGATAAACAAAATAATAAAAGTCCTGATGTAGATTTGGAACAGGTACATGTACCGGAGGAATTCAAGCCTGAAATTAACAAATTGCTAAAAAGAAATAGGGACATGTTCGTTAGTGACGACAAGAACCTGGGCAGAACCGATACTGTGGAGATGCGTATCGATACTGGAACGCATGAGCCCATAAGAAAACGCCCATATCGCACACCCCTCAAACAAAGAAAGACAATGGCTTCAGCAATCGACGAAATGATGCAGGCAGGTGTAATTGAGAGATCCAATAGCCCGTGGGGTTTTCCAGTAGTTTTAGTAGATAAGAAAGACGGTGGTAGGAGATTTTGTGTAGACTTTAGAGCACTTAATAAGATTACAAAGAAATATGCTCGACCTCTTCCTGTCATCGATGATATACTGGCATCACTTGGTTTGGCAAGGTACTTTTCGAAGCTTGATTTAAAATCAGGGTACTGGCAAGTTAAGCTTCATGATGATGACAAAGAAAAAAGTGCATTCACCTGCCACAAGGGTCTGTTTCATTTTAATGTTATGCCATTTGGACTTGCAAACGCACCCGGCATCTTCCAGGAATTAATGTCAGTTGTTTTACAGGGACAGGAAGATTTTGCTCTGGCATATTTAGATGATATTCTGATATTTTCAAATACGGTGGAAGATCATTTAAGACATATAGACAAAGTCTTGAGTAGTCTACGTAAGCACAACCTTAAACTGAAGCCAGCTAAGTGTGAGTTCTTTAAGAAAGAGACCCAATACCTGGGGTTCAAGATAAGTGAAGAGGGAATACAACCAGACCTCAATAAAGTCAAGGCTATAAAGTCAGTTTCTACTCCAACCACTGTTAGGCAAGTAAGAGCTTTTATCGGGATGACCTCATACTATCGCCGCTTTATTAGAAATTTCTCTGATATAGCCGAACCGCTGGTCAATTTGACAAGGAAATATGCACGATTCCAATGGGTCGATGCTTGCCAAACCGCTTTCGATACACTAAAAACGAAACTCGCGGAGATGGTAACACTAGCCTATCCCAACCCAAATAAGGCGTATAGGTTATATACTGACGCATCCGATCAATCAATTGGCGCATGCCTATCCCAGGTGGTGTACGATAAGGAAAATAGGAAGGATGTAGAAAAACCAATTTATTTATTGTCCCATAAATTAAGTGATACACAAACGAGGTGGTCAACTATAGAGAAAGAGGCTTATGCCATACACTATGCTCTTCAAAAACTGAATCACTACCTGCATGGCGCAACATTCACAATATACACTGATCATAGGCCCCTGGAGCACTTACTTAACTCGCCCATACAAAATAAGAAGATACAGACTTGGGCTCTGAGCATGTCTGGCTACAATTGCAGCATACAGTATCTTAAGGGTAAGGATAATGTTTGCGCGGATCTCTTATCACGCGCTGTTGATGTGAACGAAGACCATATTGCTTCTCCAGTAGATATAGATGATAGAAATTACTTGGTTAGTGTTATAAACTCCAACCTAATGGAGCCGGAAGAATTAGCAGCCCATAAAAATGTCGGAAATTCATCAGAGGCACCCGAACGGCCCACATTGAAAGGAATAGACATAATCAGAGAGCAAGAATCAGACAAAAACATCTTAGACCTGAAGATTAGATTACGAAATGGTAGGGCTACCAAAGCAGAACAGAAGAGATATATAGTAATGGATGAGGTGGTGTACTATTTGTCTCAACCTGATGATGAACCCCTCATCAGGCTGTATGTACCATCTCACCTTAGAAAAAGGGTGCTAGTTCAATACCATGATGACAGTGGCCATATGGGGGTGGATAAGACATTCCACTCAATAAAACAAAAGTATTTCTGGCCTTGTTTACTTAGAGAAATAAATGATTTCGTAGGTAAATGTATCCCGTGTCAGACAAGAAACCTAAAGAGGCAGCAACCCCACATACAGGAATGTGACTTCCCTCCTTTTCCTTTCGCAAAGGTTGCTTTAGATGTCTCAGGACCCTACCCAAAGACCCATTCAGGTAACCAATACATAGTTACATTCATAGATATGTACAGTGGTTGGCCGGAGGCATTTGCGGTTCCTAACAAGAAGGCAGAAACAGTGGTGCATCTCTTAGTTGACGAAATCTTCCCCAGATTTGGGACACCACTTCAGCTTTTAACTGATAATGGGCCAGAAAATGTCAACAGGGTAATGAAAAAGACATTAGAAGACCTAAATATACACCATGTGACAACTTCTTTTTATCACCCCCAGAGCAACGGTAAGGTTGAGAGGTTTCACAGAACAATGCATGATGTTCTAGCAAAAAAAATCGGCAACAACGAACAGTCGTGGGATATTTACATTAACCAAATGTTGGCGGCTATCCGGTTTCATGTGAGCGAAACCACTAAGTTTTCACCGTATTACTTGCTCTACAACAGGGATGTTATTTTGCCCTTGGACAATATACTGAGGCCTCGTCGCATATATTATGGTGATGAGCATCACCAAATTGCACTACAGGAAATGCATCGTAGCTTCACTTTAGTTAGGAATAATATAAGAAAAGCGAGGAAAGCCGCGATAGATAAGTCGCGTGGTAAGACGAAAAATACAACTTTTGAGGTTGGTGATTTGGTGTCCTATAAGAATCACCAAAAGAAAGGGAAGTTAGATGTGCGCTGGCGGCCATATTATGTGATCGTTGAAAAGACTGGCCCGGTCTCTTATAGAATTAGAGATCAGTTAACCGGCTCAGTCATTAAGACGCATGCTGAGCATCTTCGGGCAGCGTCCATTGATGAATGGAAAATCCCTACTTCCGATAGGCCGTTACGAAAGATTGTATTGGCTGCTCCAGTAGAATCCAGTGATTCGGATGACGAATCCGGAGCGGAACAGACCGACTTTCCAGTGCACAAAAATCGACACCAACGTGTGGAATCAGACGATGAGTCTGATGTTCCATTAATGGAGCGTCGCATCATGACGCGACGTAAAATGGCGAATAAAAACGTGTCAACTATTGATAATGATGATAGAATCGGTGGTATAAATAATGTTTCATCCACGTTCGAGGATGATTGCTCAAAGTGTGAAACGACTGGATCTACTCATGTAGATCAGGGTTTTTCTAGGGAATCACCTAGCAGCGAAGATGTCCAAATGAGGCAAACATCTGTTGGGGCAAAAAGCACGGATAGACCTGCAGATTCCACAGTTGATCGGAACAAAAAGAAAGAACAACTGAAAAGTCTTGTAGACTTATTGGCTGATATGCTATAGGATTGGGAAAGAAAGCAGTGGGAGGATTAACGATAGTTTAAGTGAAATAGTTAGGTCACCTTCCTTATAGCAAAACATGCGGAAGATACAAACTAAGGAATTAAGAGTCACGGGTCCATTTTTTTTAGACTAAATTAAGATAGATGAAACCTCTAATCCTCCACAAGTAAATTGCATGCGGATTAACGTTGGAATCAGGGTAATTTTCTTCGTTTTCTATTGAACATTTCTCGGTCAGACTATGAATGATATGTACTGCAGATAATGGCAGTTTTTCTGTGTTCAAACATAGTATGTTTGAAATTAAATTAAATGAAATGAAGTTACATGTGTAACAATAAACTCGAGCGGAAACACGCATGGTGTTGGTCAAAGGTCATTTACTCGATGTCAGTTTAGAAACTGGGGCGCGGTTACCGCCTATGATCATATGGTCGTGCATCGAGGCGTCTACGCGTATGGACAGAGTCGAGAAAGGAAACGAACATTGAAAGTTACAGAAACTTAAAAAAAAAAAAAAGAACATTATGAAAATTCCACAATGGACACGAACATTGTTGGGTTGCCGATGTAGGCTCCCCTATATATATATATTTTTTTTTTTTTGCTTTGTTGTTTCGGCGTGCACATGTTTTGTACAATTGTCGGGCTTGTGTGGCATGGGGGTGTGTGAGGGTGTTGCGCTTAAAATGTTCTTAGGTGAACATTTTGGAAAATGGAAGGGGCGAGGAGTGTAATATAACAATCTGGCCCCACCCGAGGAAGGTTGATGCAATCGATGGTGTTTCCCGTCGGTGAAGGGGTCGGCGAACGACAAGACAGGTGTTTGAGAAATACATCCTGTCGGGGCCTAGAGCGGATGTCGCAGGGTTATGAGTCAGGCTCGTTTGACCTTATTTCCGACAGCGGCGGAAATGACTACGGAGGCAAACAGAACAGGTGTCTCTTGGAATTACGTGGGCGAGGCAAAACCGGAAGGAAAGTCCCGGTTCTAGAAGACTATAAAAAGACCTCGACACACGGATTCGCCAGCAGAGAACGGCCAGTGGAAGCAGAGAGACACCTCAGTCAAGACTACACTGCCGTCGACCCATTCTATGTGCGCTCTCACTCTTCCATTCTCTATTCCACACGGGTTCGTCGTCAGTAATAAAAATATAACCTTATATTTTTATATATGCGTATTCTCGTTGTTTTGTCGTCGTACGGCGATATATAACAACACAAGTGGTTCTAAAATGGAGGATCGATTTACTATAGCATTGTATGAGAAACTGAGCCCTCCCCTAAAATTGTTTATTGAAATTTTTCCAAATCTTTTTTGATAATCAGAAACTTTATGTAATAATCGATAAGACTGCACTGAAAAAAGTAAAAAAAAAAAATGTATAACAAATTTAAAGGTGGTGGTAGCCTCCTTCAGGTCAGCCCGAAATGTCAATAGCAAAATGACTTCTTCACTGCTTCTTTGTATGCCATCCTCGCTTGTGCTGGCCTAGAGATATCAGGTTTTTATATTTTTGAATAGGCTCAAGAATCTGGTGCTAACATAGTTTTGGCCAAATCAAAGTCTCTTTGAATCAATTTATTTGAGTGACCAAATTATTTCATTTTTTGGCTTTCCTTTCTTTTCTAATTTTTTTTATAATGGAAGTTATGCATGAAGCCTCCCTGATTTTAGGTGGTTCAGACTTATTATTTGAGGGTTGGTTTCTCATAGGTTTCTTTAAGAAGTTTAGAGAGAAGATAAAATAACAGTTTTAAAGAAAAGCACAAATGTTTTATTTTAGTTTGAATTTTTTTTATTTTTGCTTGCATATTTTACTTTTTATGTTTTTATTTTTATTCAAATTTCATGCAAATCAACAGAATATTGTTATATCAAACTGATCTGCCAATAATGCTGTTTCTATCTACTAAGCTATGAATAGTAGAGGTTTAAATTTAATGTGCTCAGTCTTTTGTCTATTATACTCTAATGATGTTTTTATAGTACTTATTTCTACACTAGGCTTGCTTATTGGATTATCTGCCAACTTTTTCATGTGTAATTCTTTGTAGCAAATCATTCTGATGGAGTAATTTTCATCTTTTCTTCAAAAGATCTGCCATGGGTAACTTGATATTTACTATACAAGCTGCAGCATTCCAATTTTGATTGCTTTTATCTTAGTATTCCTTGAAGGTGATCAGATACAACATAGCTGAAGGAAAGGTTAGAGAGTACGCCAGTTGGTTCACTGAAATGACACTGAGGTTTCATTTCACAATACTGTTGAAATTTATTAGATGACTTATTTGTGTGGCTCTTTACCGCAATTCCAAAGTCATTATTTTAACTGATGACATAGGCCGACGTCTCTTGAATAAACTGAGGTTGGCATTAAATGGAGATGGGCTTTCAATTTCCAAATAACCAATAAACAGGGTTTTAAATAAAGTGTGTTTTTTTTTTTTTTTTTTTTTTTTCAAAATATATTAAAACAATAATAAAAATCATTGCCGTCATGGAATTGTAATAAACGGTGAGGAGATCAAATAAAGTGTGTGTTAGGGCATCACTTTAGTTTTTAAAATCTTAATTAATGTACCTTTAATTAATGTACCTTTCCCATTAATTCAAGAAGTAAGATTAATCCTCTAGAGCAATCGGAATAAGCATATTTTATCTTTGTGACCTGCCTTTGGATGGAAATATCTTACTTATTAGGCTACTAGCAGTATAGCCCGTCATTGATCAGGTGTAATGAAAGCTTTAAAACTAATCCATGGTCCTGGAGCTCAGACTCTTTGGACGTTGGCACGAAAGACTAAAAAGCAATAGTTGTTTCCAGTTCAAGCCAAACCATAGACTGAAAGAAAAATGAAAAATCGGACCACTCCTTCTATAACATGATTTTTTCAATTATTGATTTTTGATATTTATCAGGGGGTACCTTGACACATAATCTAGCTAAAAACACTTGCAGACGCTTATAGTACAACTGTGTAAATTTTCAAGAAAATCGGTTCAGCCATTTCAGCGTCTATAGGTAATGCGCACACACACATAGACAAAGTTCCATTTATAGATAAGTTTAGATTAGATTAGATTTAGATTAGATTAATATAAAAAACAAACAGTAATTTAAATTTAGCCACATAGCTAAAATTTTATTTAAATTAATTAAAAATGAAACAATCTTCCTCGTTTTTCTTACTTATAGTAAAATCACCAGTAATAAATTTTGTTGTAGAATCACCAACAATATATTTTATAGCAAAATAACAATCAATACAACATTAAAAAAAAAACTATTAAGATACATTTTTATAGTAAAAGTACCAGAAATACATTTTATAAAATACCAATAACACATTTTATCATCTACAAACTATGCATTTATAAAAAATACATTTGTCCTGAAGTATAAAATTGTATACAAAATATTTAGATTTTTGGCATTAAACCCATAGAGGTGTTGATATGCCACAAAAAAATCAACCAACTAAAATATATTGCTAATGATTATATCAGTTGTTTGTGTAAGCCATAATATCAAAGGTAGATTTGTTAAACAGATGTGTTGAAACTTTCATTGACTCTAATGATTAATAGTGTTATAGTGCTGATGAACTGTGGTGATTTAGGCTGCATATGATGGTTAATGTGATGACTGATGAAGTCAGTACAAGAAGAATATAGAATACAACTTGGAAGTTTTAAAGAATATTATTATACAGTCATGTAAAATACAATTAAAACAATATTATTTGTCGCAAACAAATTGTTCTGCATGTTATACAAGATAAACAATTATGAGCCTACTTAACTGAAGTCCTTGTGTAGTTGAGTGTTTTACGTATTAGTTAGTAGTACAGTCCTAGTTCATGGTATAACTGCGGGTATTTGCAGCAGCGATGAAACATGTCTTAACCATTCAAGGAGCCTGGTAAAAGAAGACCTTAATGCATGTGCCCACTAAAGAGTAGAGTTGGCAGGGGGAGACAACTCACTTACTTTAAGTATAATTTTTATAGAACATGATTAGTCATGCTTTCATTCTTTTTACTTCATTCTTTACAGAGTTTACCATTAATTCTTTCCTCTCTTGAATAGTTTGTCATGCCCAACACTGAAAACTAGTATACTAGCAAAAAGTATTCATGGCAATAGTAGAGAAAAAAAAACTTAATTTTTCACTCTTTTTTTAAAAATCCAATCCTGGCAATCAATAATGCCACTAATATGCAAGGAATTACTAAATGAGATAAAATGAGAAGACATTAGTGAGGAGAAAAGACAATAAAAGAACAGGTTTCAAGAAAACAGAAAATGATTGATGTTGTATTTAAATTTATGAAGATTGTAGATGACAGAGAAGCAAGAGACCAAAAAGTACCAAAGGCAAGAAGGGGGGGGGGTAACCAAAATTTACAGGTATGTTTTATTGCCAAGGTAGATATGATACAGAGAGAAAGTGTGTGCAGTATTATTCAATAGAATATCTGGTGCTAAACGAATATACACAGAACAGTACAATAGTTACAATTTTCAGACAAGACAGAACTTATAACACAGAGTTTAGATCACAATAGTCGCTTAAGTAATCAGTCCAAATATTACTTGAATAACACACAAATATTACACCTCGAATACTACTATTCTATACTTAGACTATTTCAGGCCCTGGGCCATTCCATCATTGAGAGTGCTGCAGGGTTATCATCCACTCTACAACAGGTTACATATAGCTATTTTAACAATAAAATGATGATGCAAATTTAGTATTATGTTTAAATTCATGTGGTCAAGGTGCCAAGGAGAAAAGCTCATTAGGATAATTGCTGTGAAAATATTTATAGAAAAGAAAGAGGGAAGCCATATCATGGCAGTGTGAAAGTAACTGAAGTTTAAATGTCTTGTCAGGACCATAGCATTACAGATCTTTCTTTGGATTTTGTTGAGATATAGCACCAGATGTAGCAGTAATAGTCAATGCACAGATGACTGTTAAATGCCATATGTGATCATGTCTCAAAAAAGACATGACTGACGGGGCAGAACATTATCCCACAGTAAGTTGCCATTGCTTTCTGCAGTAGACTGGTTGCCAGCCAATGCTATAGAACTCAATCTGTTTTGTTATTTAACTCATAGCTAGAGTGGAAAGAGACAGATTAATACCTTTCCCAAGTGTATTTGTGCACAGATGACACTTGACATAAAACCTGTTTTGCTAAGTTTCATCACTCGGTTCTGTATGTAGTACAATATCGTTATTGTGTTTCAATGTATATATTAAAATATATTGCTAAGCCTTTGATCAGAAGATTGGCAGTTTTGAGGAGCATGAAACCATCTCTTAATTGCAGCTGTCATACATGGTCCATTGGATAAAAGTGTTGGTTAGATCCAGTGACTTGTCCCGGAAAGTTCTGAGTTCAATACCTGGCTACAGTAGTGGTGAACAAAAACTTAGAGAGTTGAGTTAAAGGAAGATAACTAAGACATCTGAAAGTGGCATAACTCATGGAACAAGAACAATATAGATATTTAAATAAAGGGTTTGGTTTAAAATTCTAATCACCTGAAGAAGGCTGGAACGTACAACAGCTGAAACATCATGAATATGGCAATACAAATTAAGACAACAGTCTAAACAATGCAAATAATTACAATACCTCATCTTAGAAGTATAGACAAATATAAAATTGCATGCTGGCATTAAATAACCTATTGAGATTGATATGCCGCTAAACAAAATCACCCAACCAACCATAATATACTGCTAATGATGATATCAGGGTTGCTTGAAATGTAGTTTCTGTTTTTTTTTTTTTTTTTTTTAATTTCAGCATATTTAATAGAATCACAAAAAGCATATGAAAATATACACAAAAGTTTTAAATTGAGAATCTAGTTTTTATTGTATTTTGTTTTTTTCTTAATCAGTTAGTCAAGTGCCATACATGATACACACTTGGGTGATCATATCTCGAAAGAGACATGACTGACTGAGCAGAACATTATCCCACAGTAGGTTGCCATTGCAGTAGACTGGTTGCCAGCCAAGGCTATAGAACCCAATCTGTTCTGTTATTTAACCCATAACTGGAGGGAAGAAACGGATTAGTACCTTTCCCAAGAGTATTTGCGCATAAGTGAATCCAATGAATTCAAGTGGAATTCGAACTCGGCTCTCTGATTTGTCCTTCCGAGCCAATATCCACTGCACCAAAACACACATCCAGGTTTTCTTAATCATTTCTCTTTTTATACTTTTCTCAACCTATTGTTGGTTTCCCAATAAAAACACCCTTGGTAGCCCTGGCAAGGCATCAAGTATTCAGCTATTTGACAAGATTGAATTTCGCTGCAAAAATTCACAGGGAATACTGGAGGGGTGTAGCAAGTTCTATCTCGGCCAATGGTCGCAAGACGACGACAACCTAAGAGAAGGCTACTGTCTTATAGAAAACATTGTTCTTTGTCCTTATCAGCTTTATCTAAAATCTTAATTCATCAAGAACTTAGGGTCTAGCTTCACACTGACCTTTGTGAAGATGGTTTGACCTGATTCTAGGGAGGTCCACTCCATTAAGTTAATCTTCTTTGCCAAGACAGATAATTTTCAAAGCAATTTCTGTGATACGTTACAAGCGGGTCCTTAGCAGGACATCAGCTGATATCACTACATATTATTTAACATGCTGTCAGAATAGGAGTACGACATGAATAATGTTGGTTGGTTGTTTAGTTTTTATGGCAAATCAACCTCGGCAGGTCATTTATTGCCAACTAAACTTTATTTATTTATTGCTGGTAATACCTTTTTCTTTCAAAAATTTATTGTTGTGTTTTATATAAGTTTTTTTTTGTGTCTAGTAATACATTTTTCTTTTCGAGTATCAAGATTCATTGGGATTTGTTTTTTAGGGGCAGTGTCCCCAAGTCCTACCCTTGTTGTTTAACCCATAACTGGAGGGAAGGGACAGATTAATACCTTTCCCAAGGGTACCAATGAATGCAGGGTATTCAACTGGAATTCGAACTCGGCTCACCGATTTCTCTTTCCAAGCTGATATCCACTGCACTACAACGTATATCCGTCATTATACGCTTACAGCACCTGGTATTCCCAAGCGGTCACCCATCCAAGTACTGACCAGGCTCAACGTTGCTTAACTTCGGTGATCAAGTGAGAACTAGTGTATTCAACATGATAGGTCATAAGCCCATAAATAATGTAAATACAATACTATTTATTTTAGCATCAAAATGCATTTACCCATTTTTTTCTTTTTGCCATATTTCATTTCCACACTCTCTTTAGCCAGAAAAATTATCTTTATTTTAGCATTTAAAAAATTTCTTTGTGCCGTCTCCCTTCAGGATATAGGTGATCATGTCTCTCCACAATTTCCTGTTTTTCGTAGCTCTTAATAAATTAATTTATTATCTTTTTTATTTCTCCTAAACCTTTTTCTGCCATCCATTTACTCAACCTCACTATGTAGGTTATACGTCATTTTCCGCGTGTCTCTCTTGCCTTCAGTCTGTCTTGTGAGTGTCAGATATTCCAAGCCCTCTTTCCTCATTATATGCTCTTGAAATTTCAACTGTTTTTTCTTTGTGGTAAGTGTAATTTTCCTTTTTGTTTCCATTTTCTCTAAAACGTTTTGGTTGCTCCAATATTCAGTCCATGGTATCCTCAGCATCCTTCTGTAGAACCACATTTCTGTTGCTTCTTCATCTTTGAGAAGATTGTTCAGCATTTACTGCTATATAGTAAGACTGATATCATGTAACAGTTCATAACTCTCTTCCTTGTTTCTAATAATTTTCTTTTTGTTTTTTTAATACTCTGCTTAGCTTTTGGAATGCATCTTTTGTCGATATCAATGCACCTTTGGATTTCAATACCAAAGTGTCTTCTCTGTTAAAACACTTCCCAGATATTTAAATTTTTCTACTTGTTGGATTTTTGTACCTCTAATTTGTAATTCACACTTTGGGCCCATCCTTTTGCAAACAGCTATACATTCTGTCTACTTGCAATTGATGCTTAGTCCTTTCTTCTTGCTTTCCTTCATTAGTTTCTATAGAAATCTTTTATAATTTCCTTTCTATATCTGCTATCAACACCATGTCATCTGCATATCTTAGGTTATTAAGATTATGGCCCCTAATCATAATTCCTGGTAGGACACTCAGAATCAAATCACTGTATATGTTGAATAAGTCCAGTAAGAAAACACATCTTTGTTTTAGGCCCTTTCCTATTTTTGTATATCTACTAAAACTCATTTTTAATCTGTATGCAAGCATTTTGCTGCCAATATAGGCTCTTGATTATTCTAATATCCTAAAAATATGTCCTGCTTACTGAGCAGTTCCGACAGATCTTTGTAATGTACTTTATCAAACACATTTTCATCATCTGTAAAACATTGGTACATGTCCCTCTGCTTAATAAGTTATTAAAAACTAACAAAAGTTGATTTTTTCCCTTATTAATAAAAATCCCATGAAAATATCAGTTTTGCATAAGTGATTAACACCAAACAAATTTTATACACTGTGACGCTTTAAATTTTGTTATTTTTGCTCAATGTTTAGATTCCTTTACTAAGTAGCTTGACGATTCCACCAGAAAACAAATATGCTGTCTCTCGTATCTGCTGGGAACAAAAGTACCATCGTGGATCTGACTGGGATCAGTGGGCCATCGACTCTGTCAGGATCTTGCCACATCTGAAACCTGATTATTTGAATGAGGAGGACAGATTTTTGCAGTTCAATTTAAACTTGCAATGTGGTCTAAATTTGACAGACAACAGGTAAGTAATATTCTATCTGTTTCTTTATGAAATCAAAATGCATGTGACCAAAGAACCTTTTTTTAATGATGGCTGTATCCAGAAATTACTCAGTTTTGTTGACTTTTGCTTCAAATATTAGCAAATACTATTGTAGTGGAAGCTGCTGCCTAGAGGAAGGACCTTTCAAAACCAGACCTCTATACTTAGAGGTTTCTAGCTAAGAATAGACAAAAACCTTCACCGATACAAAGTATGTATTGCCATTAGTAGCTTTGATATTATTGAACTTATGGCCATATCACATTGAAACACTAGTTCTCCTATAATTACTGAAGTTAAGCATTATCAAACCTGGTCAGTACCTAAATGGGTAACTACTAAGGAATAGCAAGTGATGCAAGTTTGGATGCATGGGTGTT
Source organism: Ascarosepion bandense (assembly GCA_037127315.1). Taxonomy (NCBI): domain Eukaryota; kingdom Metazoa; phylum Mollusca; class Cephalopoda; order Sepiida; family Sepiidae; genus Ascarosepion; species Ascarosepion bandense. The sequence goes on from JBBBDQ010001077.1 coordinate 782,177, forward strand.
CTAATGGATAATAGCACAAATTAGAGAACTGAGTTTGAATTCTAGTCAGGTTTATATTCACTTATACTCAGATACCTTTGGGAAAGGCATGAATCCACATCTCTCCTCGACTATGAGGTAATTAGAATTTGTTTGTGTAAATGATTTTCATTTGTTACAATCTAAAAATATTTTTTATTTTAAGAGCCATAAAAATCAATTGATATTGTTAGTGACAATATGTTCAAGAAAAACATAGTTTATAAAGAAAACTATACAATGCTGAATTTCTGCAAATTGCATAGCAAATATTGTATACTAAGTGGTGATAGAAATATTTTTTCTTAGATATAATAAATGATAAAAATGAATATGATACTAATTAGTAATAAAAGTTCATCTTATTCATTTACAAATCATTGCAGTCCTCCAGATACAGGTAAAATTTAGGACACTAATAAATTCATACAAAAGAATTTTTTGTATAATTGGTATTTTTATTCCAACAAATTTTAAATGGATTCATACACCTGAAGATGACGATAGAATGGATTGATCAAAACTTCATGGAAACAACAAAAAATGAGTTCAGTTGTCGAAAAATCTCTTTAAATGATTATGATTTCTCAAATCAATAGACAATATCTATGATATCTGCATTACTTGATAAATTACTTCAGGTCATTCTTTTTATCAATATCCATCATTTCATGTGGCTGTTTTGTCTGTAGCAATCCGTCAATCAAGACCAACCAGAATCAGGATCATAAGTTATTGTGATTCTTTCATTATCTGCATGTAGGAGGGAGGGTTTGAAAAGGCTACATATTCAGAGTTGTCCTTCTTCTAGACTAGAGCCTGGTTTGCTTTACTATTTAACCCAATGCTGGAATGGGAGAGATGGAATTTGAAATTGGATCCCTGATTTCTTATTTTGAACTACTATCCATTGCACCACCTGTGCATCTATGTTGATTGGATGCACAGGTGGTGTAATGAATAGCAGCTGAGGACGAGAAATCAGAGAGCCAAGTTCACATTCTAGTTAAGTTTCATCACATTGATTTTCACACAAAAACCCTTGAGAAAGGTGTGAATCATATCTGCGTTTCTCGCACCTGCCTGCCTGCCTTTCTCGCACCTGCCTGCCTGCCTGCCTGCCTGCCTTTCTCGCACCTGCCTGCTTGCCTGCCTTTCTCGCACCTGCCTGCTTGCCTGCCTTTCTTTGTCGCACCTGCCTGCCTGCCTTTGTCGCACCTGCCTGCCTGCCTTTGTCGCACCTGCCTGCCTGCCTTTGTCGCACCTGCCTGCCTGCCTTTGTCGCACCCGCCTGCCTTTGTCGCACCCGCCTGCCTGCCTGCCTTTGTTGCACCCGCCTGCCCGCCTGCCCGCCTGCCCGCCTGCCTTTGTCGCACCCGCCTGCCTGCCTGCTTGCCTGCCTGCTTTTCTCACACCTGCCTGCCTTGTCAACCTATCATAGTTTATATATAAATCTCTCTGAGTATATTAAGATCTTTCATACTCCTAGTATATATAGATCAAAGTATAATTTACTTTTGATCTCAATTGTTAGTCATTTTACAAAAATTATTACATTGTTGATGATTGTTCATATTCCTGAACCAAAAAAGTAACTAAATCCTTTTCTTTTTTTTTTTCTTTTTTTTTTTAAAGTGTAGCTTTGGAATTCTCTACTGACCATGGTCAAACTTGGGACCTTCTGCACAGTGCCTGTCTCCCTGGAAGTTGTGATGGTAGCATACAAACCTTGAATACAGTCTACCATAGTTTAGATTATGGGAGGTAAGTTAAAATTTGAAACTACATGTGTCACTTTGCAGAATGGTATAGCAACACGGCCACGACAGCATGAACTTATTAAATTACTGGTTCACATCCAACTTAAGTTTAAGAAAATTAAAATTTGAATATAGTATATTTCTGTTAATTAGGTTGTTGGTTAATATGGGCATCTGTTTATCTGGAAACAACTGTTGAGAAACGCAAACAAGTTATTTAATTTGATCAGAGTAGATGATTATGTGAATACTGTTCGTAAATAATTATTTGAAACAATTATTCGAAGAACATTTACTTAAATTGTAAATTGTTTGAAAGAAAATTAATTGAAAGGACAACTATACTAAATGATAATTATTTAAAATGCAAAATTCTTTATTGCAATAAAAATATAAAAATCAAGAGGAAATACACAAAGGATAATTATTCGAAATACAAATATCATTAATAAAACAATTTAGTAGGAAAAAATCCTTATAATGTTAAGTTATAGGATACTGCACACAAATAGTCAACTACAGAAGAGTGCTTGTTAAAGGATTCCACTAATTTTTTTAAAGTTTTCTATTTATCGTAGTATTTGTTAGCACTCTTGATATTTTGACAACCTGCTCTTACTTTTGCAATATGAATTTCTTTCAAGAGCATCTAAGAATTTCCATACTGTGGGATGATAGGATGTTATCCTTCATTAGTTTTATGTAAATCAGCATTGACTCTCTCAAAGCAAGACCGCGTACATATTTCAAAGATAGGTACTTTTAATAATTTAAATAATTCTCATGTTTTCAAATAATTACTTTTGGACAATTTTCTCAATCAGGAGAAGACAAACCAGCATTATTGTTTTTGTTGATTAACTTATCACTACTTCAGCCTCAGCCAGATAGTATCTATAGAGTAAGTATTTAAACCCTAAGAGTGGTCCTAGGCATGACAGCAAACTGCATCTGACAGCAAAGCCTCTGATTGGGAGATTGGGAGGAGCAGGAAACCAACTGTTAATTGCTGTTGTTCCCAGGTCCACCCTGACCTGAAGTGGTAGCACCTGTGAGGGTCCCAGCTATGGGCAAATAGTTTATTCCCAAACTGGGGTCAAAACACTATGAAAGTATAAAAATAAACTTTTATAGAAAAAATATACATTTTTTAAGGAAAAATATTGCCAACAATACATTTTTAAAGGAAAAAAGTTTACCATAACACATTTTTGAAGAAAAAAAAATATTACCAGCAATATATTTTTGAATACAAAACTAGAAGAAATCTTCAGTTTTCTAAAATAACAAAAAAAATTCTTCATCAAAATTTAACTAAATCAACCTTTTCACTTTGAACATTAAAAAATACCTTTAAACCTCCACCTTTTTGACATTAAATAACCCACAGTGGTTGATATGCTGTTAAACAAAACTCAAACTCTATAAACCCTAAGAGTACAATACTTCATGAAGATTCATTACAGTGTGTGTATTCGGAGAAAATAAATAATCTTCACGGAAGTGAATGCAGCCTAGCTGTGATAACTGTAATGCCAAAATCTGCAGTCAGATGTCTTTTTTTTATAAATTCCAACATAATTGGATTTTATGGCTTATCAACCTTTTGTAAGTTATTTAAATCCAGAACATATTTTGAAAATTTTCAGAACTTTTTGTTTCCTCATGAAAGATTGCAACATTAATTTTTTTGAGAATAACAATGATTTTTCCAGATACAGATCCTACTATTTAACCCATAGCTGGGGAGGAGATGAATTCATACCTTTTCTAATAATATGTAATAGATTCAACTAGAATTTGAACTTGACTTTTTGATTTTTCATTCCTAGCCACTATCCATTACGCCACCCACATATTCATTCTGGCCTGAATTGCCACTATCCAAACAAGAGGGGTGGAGACTTTTTGAAAAATACAAGTGAGAAGTTAAGCTAAAGCGATTCTCAGTCAAGCAAATATAAACTGAAAATGTTATTCCAAGTGTGTGGCCCTGTTGGAAAGTGCCTGAAAAACATGGCACAGGTTTATGGACGCCTTGACAGAAAATTGGTAGATGAAACTTTTTAGATGGCATCAATGGTTGTACTAACATGAAGTCACAAGTCATTTGAGCTTACTTCGCTCGTTCAACTACTAATCACACCCAATTTTTTCCTCTGTCAAAAACCCTAAGCTTCACTTAGCATAGTTGTAATATAAACCACAGGTTAGCTCTGGGTATTGAAAAAACACAAATGTGCTTGAGCAGGTACCTGCAACAGAGATTTGTTAGTCACCCTAGTTGACGCATATTTTCCAAACCAAACAGTCAGCCATGACATCTATTAGATTTGTTATTCTAAAGTGTTTGATACTTAAACAATATTGTCTGCATTCATTTACGAACACTTTCAGTCATGTATCTGTTTTGCTTTCTAGTTGGGAAAGGTTCACATTACCAATTCCTCATGGTGCCATGGTTCCTTACGTTCGTTTTCGTTGGAGAATGGTTTCCCCAAACAAGGCCAATTGGGCAGTCGATAACAGTAAGTTTCTTTGTTTTTGAACTTCAATTTCCATTATGTTAATATATATCTATACTATTCAAGTAGTGTGGAATGTCACTGCTTGATTATTTTCTCTTCAAATTATGTGCTATCCATTTTAGTTGTTGCTGCTGTTGGAAGTTATCAATTTATGTGGTTTCTGCTATTTCGTAGAGTTCTTTGATGAGGATTCTGTAGTACCAGTTCATGAGATTTGAAGAAGGATGGGCCTCTCTAAGACCAACAGGGCGCTTTTACTTAGTCATTTTTAACAATTGATCTGAAATAGCATTTGACAGTTTAGACATTTCTGAATAGGTTGGATGCTAATGCATGACTTTTATATGACAATCTTGATCTGACAAGACCATTTAAGAACATGAATCAAGTTAGAGTTTTATAGGAAATAAACCTTATTTCCAAAATTGCCTACTCACATACATACCATATTGAAACACAGCCAAATATTTCTTCTATCCAATAACAGACAATATTTACAAACATGCCAAGAATATTCCACAATACAACACACACCGCTTAAACCAAAGCATCTATGTGTTAGAAATTAACATTACCATGTGAAATATTTGACCAATCAGAGAAAACTAAAACCCTATTTTTCTCAAGCCTACTTTTGGAAAAAAATTCTTAGAAAAATCTACAATTTTTTACTTTCAGCAGCAGAAATGCAACTAACTCCAAGCCATTCAAACATAAAAGAAGACATGACTATACAGTTTTTTCCTTCCCCTTAGCATGTGCTGAAAGAAAATTGTGTCATTGACTTCAAACAAATCATCTCTAACAACAACATCAACAACAGCTTGGGTGATCAGTGAATCTTCACTGACAATCAATGTCTTTTCTAAACCACAGATTTTCTATAGACCAACTACCAAAAGATTTTAACTCAAAGATTATTTTTTATTCTTTTTTGAGTCTTTCGAATTCATGCAAATATGGTTGTGAATACAAAGGATTTAGTTAACAAGCATACCTATGTTTTTTGTTTTTATTTTCATTAGTCTGGCATTAGATGTTTAGGCCTTTTTTATATTAAAAATCCAGACAAATTTTTTAGAGGTTAAATCTTTGGTTTAGTAGCATCTTGAGGGATTGAACAAAACTACCTGTTATAGAGGAACATCCTATCCTACCCTACCCCCCGAATGGATATGGTCTAGTCTATAAAAGACTGTGACTAGAGCAAACTGGGGGCATACGTCAGCATACGTCACTAGACGGACGTATACGTCATAGGCGGAGACATTTTCTACTTGACCGTTATTCCTGTGACTATTTGTTGATTGTTCTTGTATGTCTATTGGTTTATTGTACTGTTGCATAATAAATCTCTTTGAATCTATCTTCAGTGTTAAGTATTATTCTTACAGTATTCTTTTCCCTGATATTCCTTCCCGGGATATAACAGATTCTAATGTCTGTAAAAAGATTCTGGAATAAATGATATGAATGTTTGAAAGTGTTGTAGAGGAACATCCTATCCTGCCCCGTAATGGATATGGTCTAGTCTATAAAAGACTGTGACTAGGGGCATACGTCACTAGACGGATGTATACGTCATAGGTGGAGACATACGTCATAGGCGGAGACATTTTCTACTTGATCGTTATTCCTGTTACTATTTGTTGATTGTTCTTGTATGTCTATTGGTTTATTGTACTGTTGTATAATAAAACTCTTCGAATCTATCTTCAGTGTTAAGTATTATTCTTACAGTATTCTTTTCCCTGATATTCCTTCCCTGGATATATCACTACCCCTAGTGCTGACTATAAAGACCATGACATGGACATGCTATTCATGCTGTAGTTTGAATTTCATTTTGTATTTATTCTCAAAGAAAATTTCTTTTCTTATTTTAGTTATGATTGGCACCTGCCCAGCAGGATGTAATGGACGTGGCGTATGTCGGAGAGACATTTGCGAGTAAGTGCATTTGACATCTATAAATTTTACTTACGTTCTATTGTCTTTTCGTACTTTGCCTCATATTTTTTTGTTTCAGTCAGTTAAGTGCTATATGTGATACACACTTGGGCGATCATGTCTCAAAAGAGACATGACTGACTGGGCAGAAAATTTTCCCACAGTAGTTTACCATTATTTTCTGCAGTTGACCAATTGCAAACCCAGGCTATAGAACCCAATCTGTCCTGCTATCTAACCCATAGCTGGAGAGAGAACTAAAAAATTAATACCTTTCTGTTATATACATATTTATGAATATTAATGGGTATGTCTCAGTCCTTATAAATACATTGGACACTATTGTGAGGGGTGAGATATTGCTATCTAGCAGTTCACGGTTGGTGAATATTGTATTTTCTTGATGTTATAAAGATTATTTCATTTTCTAACCTCCGTTTTGGTTATTTCTCATTCAGTAACCATTTTAGGTTACAACACTTTCCCAAGAATATTTGTGCGTAAGTGAAGGCAACTAATTCAACTGGAACTCAAACTTTGTTCTCTAATTACTCATTCCAAGCTGATTTCCACTACACCACAACACAACTTGCGGCCTATCACGTTGAATACACTGGTTCTCGCTCGATCACTGAAGTTAAGCAACGTTGAGCCTGGTCAGTACTTAGATGAGTGACCACTTGGGAATACCAGATGCTGTAAGCGTTCAGTGACGGATGTGCGTGCTTATAGCCTATCACGTTGAATACACTGGTTCTCGCACGATCACCAAAGTTAAGCAATGTTGAGCTTGGTCAGTACTTAGATGGGTGACTGCTTGGGAATACCAGGTGCTGTAAGCATTCAGTGACGGATGTGTGTGCTTACGGCCTATCACGTTGAATACACTGGTTCTCGCACGATCACCGAAGTTAAGCAATGTTGAGCCTGGTCAGTACTTAGATGGGTGACTGCTTGGGAATACCAGCCTTAAGCCTCTACATATCAAGTTGGGGACATTATTTCTAATTAATGCCTTCCTTCAGATATGAAAATATGACTATTAAGTCTCTTTCCCTCCTTAGCAGCATGTCTGTTTCTATCTATCTGGTTGTTTTATTTTGTTTATTTTTCTTTCAAACTGTATATGTCCTTAAAAAGCCTTTGGAGTAGATAGACTAAACTATCGCCCGGTTCACACTCCACCCACGTCTATTGAACAGGTGAAGAGGCTCATCCCTTGTTTCCTGTTTAGGATGTGGTTTCTGGTTTTCTCTTTTCTAATCCTTTCACTCCTGTGTAGCCCCCTGCACATCAATGGCATTACCGCCTTGCTCGGGGTGATATGATTAAAAAAAAAAGAAAGCTAAAAGAAAGTGTGAAGGGAAAAGTGCTGAAGATGAAATCTTATTCAAATCAGAGACTGATTAGTTTAATAAATTTTTGAAGCTTATCAGTGGGATGCAACCGAAGGGCTAGCCAAAATTGACCCCCTTTCGCCCCCCCCCCCCCGAATCCTCATTGGAGAAGGTTGACAAATAAAAAATGCTTCGGGGATCACATTGCCATCAATAATATAACCAAACTTGAGCCAATCACATCAGTTGCCAAATCAAAGGTACTTAAACTGTTTGGTTTGAACACATCAAAAGATCTGTGGTGTCAGTAAGATATGAATGGAGGGAAAGATGGTAAGCAAAAGAAACAGAGGTCAACCACCAAAACCCTGGCAAGACAATATTCACTTGTAAACTGGACTTTTATTCTACTAACTTAATTCAGCAGTTCCTTGATCAATCCTTTGTTGAGAAGGATATCTCATGTTGAGAAGGATATCTCATGTTGAGAAGGATATCTCATGTTGAGAAGGATATCTCATGTAGACACAACATGCACGGCAAAGGATTGGTGATGACGGTGTGTGTATGAAAGAAAGGGTTCAGGGATATAGACACGGAGAAAACATTTAATCACTTCTAATTTTATAATCTGAAACAGTTGTACATTTTATTACTTCTGTCACCCTTTTTCCTTTTCTTTTTTTTTTTTTTTCTTTTTCAAAATAAATCCAGATGTGATTTTGGCTTCTCTGGTGAAACATGTGAAACAGCCGTGATTCCTAACCCAACCTCCATGATGGAAATGTTTACAACGCCCACTGTGCTTACAAGCTCTGCCTACGTTTCCATAAAAGGCGCTGAACTTAGTTACAACTGCGGAGTGGTTTCAACTGGCAAGTCTCTTGTCTTCAATAAAGATGGTCACCGAGTATTGGTGACGACGGATATGAATACGACAAATGTCAAGTAAGTTTTTTTTACTTCATTTAATAGAATGTCCTTTCATGTATGTTCTAATTTGCTCTGCTTATGGGGGTAGAATACTCAATATGGGAAATAGTTTGTAGGTATAAACAGTGTAGACATAGAAATCAACACTGCATCATGATTGGCTGTTTCACTCTTTTCATCAGTCGATCATGTTTAATCACTTAAAGCATGAAATTGCTAACACGCAGTGTTGTATGCTGAGATCTTAAAATAGCTTAATTTGTACAGACAAATATGGTTGTAAGGATTGGTGGAATCCTAAATTCCCAAGAACAGGTTCTATAAAGGCTGGTAATCTGTAGAAACCTATTCTGCTTATTTTCTTTTCAATCTGAGAATGGAAACAAATCCTGAATCAAACCATTTTGAAAATTTAATAGAAAACATTTATTTATTAAAATATTTTCAGATTTAAATTCTGGGCAGACCTGACAGAGACTACCACCACCTTTAAATATGTTGTTTTTAATTTTTTTAAATTTTTTTTTTAATGCAGTCTTATCAATTACACCCTAAACTTTCTGATTAACAAAAAAAAAATTGGGAAAAATTTTAATATTTAAACAATTTAATGGGGGGGGGGGGGGCAGTTTTACATATAATGTTATAGTAAATCAAATCTCCATTTTGTATCAAGAGATTAAATGTATCATTCAACCATGACAGTGGTTGAATATATTAAGTCCAACACTGAGTGAATCTAAGCAGCTATCAAGCTTCACCATTAATTTAGTTCTCAACCAAATTTCAAACAGTCTACAGAGTTAGATAGGACACCTCCTTAGCTATATTTTGTAAAAAAACATTTTGAATTTTGGTTCAGTAGAAAAAAAGTTACATCAAAATATGTGAAGTACAAAAAGGGAGACTAACTACACAAGTACATAAGTGAGTGACTAACACTACTAATAATAAATCTTATTCTTTATAACTTTTTCTGTTTAATATTTTTGCATGCAGTTTTCAGCATTTACATTCTGATGATATTTTTTGTCATTTTTGTCAATCAAACTTTGCTTATCACTTATTTTATCAAAACTCATTTTCAGAATTAATTGTAAATCAATTCTTTTTATTTTTTTTAAAATCTGTTGCATATAATTTTTTTTCTTTTTTAATATTTTTGAATGTAGTTTTCAGTATTAAATTTATATTAAATTAATAGCAATGCCTGGAAAAATCATGGATTACGTGGAAAAATGCAAGCATGAAAAGTAATATTAAGATTATATTAAACCTAGAAAATAACAGGACAAGTTATTAAACCTGTAAAAGATAAGATATTCTAGTAAAGTAAAAAATAAGAAATTTCGGTAAATTTTCGTTGTAAGTCCCAACACTTTTCCCCTTCAAATTTATCCAAAATAGCATTATCTCTGTGCAAATGTATATGCTGAACTCAAATCAACTGTTAGTTATTGAGGAAACTTACCTTTTTTTATCTAAATGTCCATAAAAAAAACCCCTATATCTTGCACTTTTTCTCTCCTGTAACTCTCACAAAGTCATGTAATTAACTGCAGAATGACGGACTGCGTAATGCAATGAATTTTGGCAGATTTTTGCTCTATTATTCTTCATTTACTGATACTTCTGGTGATGGACTTCCGGGAATTAAAGTAATGCGCTATTGTATTTCTACGCTTATTGCTCTCAAAACAGGAAGTACATTGTCAAAAGTTTCAGTAAAGGATGAAATTCGACCAAAATTGCTGCCTACGTAGAACGTCATTCTGCAGTTAATTACATGACTTCGTGAGAGTTACAGGAGAGAAAAAGTGCAAGATATAGTTTGTTTTTTTATGGACATTTAGATAAAAAAAGGTAGGTTTCTTCAATAGCTAATTGTTGATTTGAGTTCAGCATATACATTTGCACAGAAATAATGCTATTTTGGATAAATTTGAAAGGGGGAAAAGCCATCGGCACCTAAAATAAACATTTACCAAAATTTCTTACTTAAAATATTGCTGCTAAAAATAAAATTTGAATTATTTTTAGCTGCAATATTTTAAGTAAGAAATTTATTTTTTACTTTTTTACTTAAAACAAATATCTTGCCCTTTACTTTTCCAGGTTTAATAACTTGTCCTGTTCTTTTTCAGGTTTAATAAAATCTTAAGAATATTACTGTTTATGCACACATTTTTCCATGTAAATGGGGAATAGGTGGAGAAGACATTATTGAAATCAAAATGAATTACAATTAAAAAAGCAGATATAGAAAGAACAGAAATATTTTCCTTTATCTTGAAGGTGTAGTACACAATAAGTAGAAACATACTCATTGGCCAAAATTAAGCTCCTAATTTTGATATCATGCTGGCCTATGTAAGATCAGTCAGTTAAGTACCATATGTGATACATGCTTAGACAATCACGTCTCTTTCAATCTTCTGACTGGGCAGAAGATTTTCTCAAAGTAGGTTGCCATTTCTTTTTGCGGTAGACTGGTTGGCAACCAAGGCTGCAGAACCCACTCTGTTCTGCTATTCAACCCATAGCTGAAAGGAGAAGATAGATTCATACCTTTTTCAAGGGTATTTGAATGTAAGGGAATATAACAAATTCAAACAAAATTCAAACACTGTTTATTTACAAAATATAAGGGATACTACTCTGTGATTAACAGTTAAATTTTATTTCTATGCAAAAAAAAAAAAATATATATATATTAAAAAATATATATTTTCTTTAATTAATAAAATAGAAGTATCATAATTTAATTTGTATCACTTTTTGCTACGATTAGTAATTTTTCAATGTTGATTAAATTTTGGGCTTTTTGGAACACTTAAGTATAGAATCAGGTAAATTTTTGTTGTAAGTCCCGATGCTTTTCCCCTTCAAATTTATCCAAAATAGCATTATCTCTGTGCAAATGTATATGCTGAACTCAAATCAACTGTTAGTTATTGAAGAAACTTACCTTTTTTTATCTAAATGTCCATAAAAAAAATGAACTATATCTTGCACTTTTTCTCTCCCGTAACTCTCACGACATCATGTAATTAACAGCAGAATGACGTACTACGTATGCAATGAATTTTGGCAGATTTTTGGTCGATTTTTCTTCATTTACTGATACTTCCGGCAATGAAAGTAATGCGCTATTGTATTTCTATGATTATTACTTTCATAACAGGAAGTACATCACCGGAAGTTTCAGTAAAGAAAGAAAATCAACCAAAATTCGACAGAAAATTGCTGCCTACGTAGAACGTAATTCTGCAGTTAATTACATGACTTCATGAGAGTTACAGGAGAGAAAAAGTGCGATATATAGTTCGTTTTTTTATAGACATTTAGATAAAAAAAGGTAAGTTTCTTCAATAACTAATTGTTGATATGAGTTCAGCATATACATTTGCACAGAAATAATGCTATTTTGGATAAATTTGAAGGGGGAAAAGCTGTCAGCACCTAAAATGAACATTTAGCTAGGATCATTATTATCAGCATAGCCACAAATGGAGATACCATACTATTATTAAATGTGTTATTATTGTTTGAGATCATCTTAGATGTAAGCTACCTCCAATGTATCTTATCTGGTAGAAAGATTCCTTTAAATAAATAACTTGGTGGAGGTGGTTGTTGTTGTTGTTTGTTTTATTGTTGTATGTGAATTGAAGATGAAGCAATCAAATCAGAGGACAAAAAGTCTCATCTGAACAATTTCTCTTTATATATATGTATATATATATAGCCTTTGAGATTTGAAAAAGAAATCACTCAACCAGCAATTGAGTGAGGGAAAATTTACTTGCCCCAAAATCATTTTACTCAACCAACTCAATTTTCTTAATAGTCGCTTTACGTAAACAAAAAATGAAATTTTAATTAAAATTTCAAACATGTTAGAAAGGATTTAAAAGTTTTAAAAATAATAACAACAAAATTTAATCTTTTCTCTTAATAATAGTATAAACATTTTGATGATAAAACTTTGTTTTTATTAAGCCCTTTTAATATCATGCTATGTTGTTTTTTTTTTGCTTTGTTTTTCGGGGGGGTTTGCAATTGAGTGGGGGTACCTAAATTCGTAGTTTCTTTCTTCTGTTTGACTACAACCTCCATTTCATAGACGATAAAAAAAAATAACAAATCTGATTTTCTCAAAGATTTTCTATAAAAAATTACTTACTTGTATAATTTGTTTTTTGGTGTGTGGTTGAAAGAAGTATGCGTACTTTTTTTTTCTTTCTTTCAAATGTTCATTTTTACTTTTCGTAAGCAGAGAGAAAATATAGATGTTCAGTCAAGGATAATATTTTTTGAAATGAGTTTCTAAAAATCTGTGAGCATTGCGACAGAGACATTTTGATTCCACTCTGGAAGTGTTAATTAAACAAATGTTTACACTAACCAGGATGATAAAAGGTCATTGTAGGTCATTCCAAGTAACTTGTGAATATTCAATGGCATACTTTTGGGTTCTAAAAGGAATTAAATTTTCTTTTTTTATATTTGCAAGATTTTTAATTGACCATGGGCAAGTAAAGCAATAAACTTTAATTGCCCAATTAAGTTTTTAATCAACTGAGTCGATCAGGCGAGTGAAATCTCAAAGTCTGTATATATATATATATATATATATGTGTGTGTGTGTGTATATAGTCATCTGCAGACAGATCTGTTTTGCTGTATGACAGCTCATCAGTACGATTAGACAGCCGATTGCCTTTTACCCAGGATTGAAACCCGACTGAATTGTCATCAGTCAGCAATCCCACCTCTGAGCTACGGGCGCTCGGTAGAAGGAGGTAAACTTTTTAGTGTGTATATTATCATTATACATGCCCAATAGCTGAGAGTGTTCTAATTCATTGCTGAATGAACGATATATATATATATATATATGTAAAAATTAAAACAGGCATGTTATTCCATGGTATAATGTGTCTGTCTTAATTTTTACATATATTTGCTCTATATGCATTTATATACACATATATTTAGAACTCTCTTATAGAGTTATCCTACCACTTTATGCACAGGATACTCCTTTGTATTCTTCTATATCTACACCACATGTTTATATATATATATATATATATATATATATATATATTTATTTAATCAATTGTCATCAACCAAGGCAATAATGTCACTAAGATGCAAGGGGCTACTGCAAGTGAAAGAGAAAGAAAGACTTTAGAAAGAATTGAAAACCAAATCCTAAACAGGAAATAAGGGATAAACATCTACTCATGTTCAAGAGACTGGAGGTGGAGTGTGAAATTCTAATCATTTAATGACTTTGTTTTTTTTTATTTTATTCTAGGTTTGTTCAGTTTCATATTCGTGTTGGCAGTGATTCTTCAATATCAGAATGTCGACCACCAGAGCGGACGTCTGAATCAGTTTTTCTAGAATATTCATGTAATGGTGGGATCATATGGCACCTCCTGAAAATGTTTTCATCAGTGATGTATAAAACACCACAGTGAGTACACTTGGAGAATATATACAAGTATCAAATATCACCTGCAAATTAACAGTTGCCATTGGTTGGAACCTAAAGGTCATTTCAGGAACCAAATTATGACACAGGATCCATGAGCAAGAATTTTGCTATAATAGTTACAATACAAATACTCCTTTAATTCGATAAAAAAAAAAAAAATAAATTTTCATTAAGTTTGTGGCCTTTTCCATTACGCTATACTGTTTGTTAAAGAGGATTAACAAATTAGTAAAAAAATGAAATAATAATAATTTAATAGGAAAAAATAAACAAACAAATAATTTGGTGTTTCATCTTAATAATGCCATCAACGATAGAACTTTGTTTTCATTAAATTTGTGGCCATTTTCATTATGCTAGGCTGTCCCCCCCTCCACAAAGTAGTGGAGGTGTCTACAACACACCACACACCAAAACACACGCACACACACACACATACAAAATAAAGTAGAATAAATTGCAAGAACTACACGCACACATGACACAGTTATGGACACACACACACCACCAGATAAAGCAGGTAGATAAAACAGTAATAAAATAGATCCTCTTCAACTCAGGCAAAAGTTAAACTAATGGTCAGGTCACACTTAGATAAACCACATATTAAAGCAGACTGATATCATCAGACCAGAAAAAGGTCCCAACTGTAAATCCCACATATACCATAAACACACACGCACACACGCATACATACTCTAACACACTTACACACACAAACACAGTTAAATTAATGACAGCAGCACCAGCAGCAGCCAGGCATGACCATTCCTTGAAAGGCACGGACTCACTCGGACAGACACACGCTCCTCTGTCATTCTGAAGAGGAGATTTTGATCTCGAAATATTAATGTATAATAAATAGGTAATACTCAAAAACTTCTTTACCTTCCTTTATTTTACTAAACGCATTGTGACAGCCTTCAACACCTAACCTTATACTCTTCAAATGGTAGTGTGCAAAAATATTAGGACAGGGGTGATTTTCCAAAAAACCTCACTGAAATTCAAATACAAGGTGAAGAGCCAAACCTTTGTAAGAATTATTTAACTAAAAAGGAAGAGGAATGAAGGCTTTGAAATTTTAATTGGCCCCCACAAAGCCCTGATCTCAATTTTATTGAACATCGGTGGGATATTTTGAATAAAAAATTGATAAATCTAATATTACTTTGCAAGACACACTTTGGGAACAAATACAAGCTGCTTGGCAGGAGATATCATTCGATACATTGAAGAAGCTTGTGATGTCAATGCCTGACAGAATGAAGGCTTTGATCAAAGCAGAAAGCTATTATACTAAATATTAAATTTATTTTGTAACAAGTATTTTTTTCTTGTTAAAGCATTTGTTGAGTAAATCAACTAAAATCACTTTAATTAAATTTATTTTCTGTCAATATGCCTCATAAAAGATAAAATAGTTCTTGTCCTAATACTTTTGCACAGTACTGTAAGTATATATACATATATATATGCACACACACACATATTATAAACCAAAGGTTTGGCAGCATCTTTTACATCTTCAGACAAGAGGTTCTTCCTCTTCCTGAACAGTTTTATCATACATTCAACAAAAACAATAATAATAAGGATAATAATAATATTGACAAAATTAACACATTGCTGCATAAATTTTCCCTAAAATTTTAGCTTTTTTAGCCTAAATTATCTTGAGGGTTAATGGTAATCTTAGTGTTTGTGAATTTAAAAAATTACTTAACCCCTCTATGAGTTACCTACCTTGCACTAATGGGTTAAATAGTTTCACCATCCTAATTTAGTAGGAGTTAATTTAACCAAAGCAGGTGTATACTCATTATTAAATCCAGAGCATGGCCCCCATCTTGTGTGTGACTACATACTTATCCGCAGACAGAACTGTTTCACTGTATCACAGCCCATCAGTATGTTTAGACATCCAATTGCTTCTAGCCAGGATTGAAACCCGACCAAATTGATATCAGTCAACGATTCTACCTCTGAGCTATGGGTACTCAGTAGAGGAAGGCTGACTTTAGCATGTTATATACAATGTAAACACACACCAGTAACCAAGAATGTTCAAATTCATTACTGAATGAACAATGCGTATATATATATATATATATATATATATATATATATTTGGATAGCAATCTTTCATTTAAAAATGACAGACAAGA
Organism: Ascarosepion bandense; assembly: GCA_037127315.1. Classification (NCBI taxonomy): domain Eukaryota; kingdom Metazoa; phylum Mollusca; class Cephalopoda; order Sepiida; family Sepiidae; genus Ascarosepion; species Ascarosepion bandense. Next base: position 798,380 of record JBBBDQ010001077.1, read on the forward strand.
AAGATTTTATTCATTTTTGACTTAATTTTTGCAGTATTCTTACATGTTCCCTTTTTCCTGGAGATAAGGAATGTAAAAATGTTCCATAGTTTTTGACCTTCCAAGCACTTTCAGCCTCTTCACAGGATGTTTTTTTCTGGTGTTGTTATGTCCTCATGTTTGACTGTAACGTAATTTTTTCTGCTTTTAAAAAAAATAGACAGATGCTCACATGATACTCACTGCACACATCACATGACGGCTTTAAAGAACTTTCTTTTTAAAAAACAAAAAAAAATCACTAAAAACGAATGAAAAGTCTCAACTGGAATTTGAACTTGACTCTGATTTCTCATTCTGAGCAGGTATCCATCTTACTAAATTTATTTTAGTACTGTAAAAGGTCAAATGAAAGGAAAAAAGGTCAGGAAAATTGTTCCTCTAGGTTTTCTAATTGAAAGAGACTGTTAACATTGAAAATCAGTGTTTTTAGCTTGAAATTCTGAAAATGGAAACAAAAAAAAAAGGACTACTTTTTAATTTTGTTCCCAGGTATGCAATGCATGGGATCCTGACATTAAAATGGCTTTTTACTTCATTTGAATAGATGATGGGTATTCTTTTAAATATCTTACCTAGGCTTGAACTCTGAACTCCAGAACTGACTGGTAATACATAATTCATGCTTATGTTGAATATGTTATGGATATGTTATGTAGTGACTTTTTGAATTTAAGTAGATATTTATCTTTTTTTTATTATTATTTTATTTTTATTGTCATTGCAAGTACAACCTGTGAAATTTTGTTATTTGAATTTTCTGATAAATCCAAATTCTTAAGTTAATCACTGAATAAGCCCATTGTGATTTTACAACTATAAAACATACATGGAAATTGTCCCCAGTGGATGATATTTGAGCTTAACAACTTTAACAAAATATTGCAATAATGATCATAGGCATGGCCGTATCTGACTATCGGGCACACCGGGCATGGGTCCTGGCCGATTCGTGCAATCATAGTGAAAATCCAGGCAAGGAAAAATGTCTTCATCAGAAATCAAACTAAACAATTCATGAAGAAAGAAAGAAAGAAAAACGAAAAAAACATCCAAATGAACACAGTAAAAATCTGTTTATTTATTAATTTTGGGAGAAAAGATTGGTTTTACTCAGAAAGTCCGAACCCGGTTTCCTGCTTTCATTCACGCTCTGTGCCTAATTTCCATTGGAATAACTGAAAAAATCCGAAAAATCATAGTTTCTGGAAACGGATGACACTGATGATGTCATCACATTTTCAACTAATAAATCCGAGCAATTTTCTCTGTGTCCGGTGTTTTTTTAGCATCAGCTACAGCCCTGATCATTAGTATGAATGCAGTTTATTATTTAAAGAAGTGGATACAAATGAAAAGATTTTTATTGGCAGGGTTTTCTATTTCACTAACTTTAAATACAACAAAGCAGTATCACAAACTATTGTTTTTTTCCTTTTTTTTCTCTTTCTTTTTTTTTCTCATTCTTTTGAACTGATTTAATGCATAATATTAATAATAATAATAATGCTTTTTTCAGAATGGATTCTGTTCAACTTCCTGATGAAGCAAAAGGAACCAACTGTCGCTTTCGTTGGTCTCAGCCTAAACACTCTGGTTCTCGCCTTGATGTGTGGGCCCTTGATGACATCAGTCTAAATGACTTTCTTTATCACACACTGGATGTTGAGAGTAAAGACTTGAAAGAGCCAATGAAAATACTAAGTCTTTCTCATGGGAAACTGATTGACACTTACTGTGGAATACCAAAAACTATAAGGTAAGCTGCGATTCAGTACTTAGATGTACACACACACACACACACACACACATATATATATATATATATATATATATATATATATATATATATATATATATATATATATATTCATCCCCGTTTATATGGGATACCAAAAGTCCATAAGAATGGTGTCCCATTACAACCCATTTTATCTATGATTGGGTCATCCCAGCATAAGGTCGCTAGTTGGCTCTCTAAAGTGCTACAACCTGTATCTTTGCACTTTAGTAGTTTTTGTATTAAAGATTCGTTTACATTTGTGGAATCTATACAAAATTTTTCTCCCAGTAGTGGTTTCATGTGATCATTTGATATTTGTTCTTTATTCACCTGCATTCCATTATTAGAGACAATAGATATATGTTGTGACATGTTGTACCATTCCTCTTTGTCTCCTCCAGATATTCTGGAGATTGTATTTGTTGATTTGATGAAGTTCGCCACCTCATCTGTTGAATTCAGTTTCAATGATGTTGTTTATCAACAGATTGATGGGGTTACAATGGGTTCCCCTTTGGATCCATCGCTGGCTAATTTTTTGTTGGTTATTGTGAGACTTTGATTTTTTTCTCGCAACACTCATCCTTTGATGTATCATCGATATGTGGATGATACTTTTTGTCTTTTTAATAATGAGGACGAAGCCGACAATTTCCTCACTCTTTTAAATTCTGTTCAACCGTCCTTGCAATTTACTGTTGAGAAGGAGTCAAATTGCTGTCTTTCTTTTTTGGATGTTCTTGTACATAGGAATTGTATTGGCTTTTTGACTTCAGTATTTAGAAAGGATACTTTTACTGGATTATATATACATTGGGATTCATTTTGCCCATGCCAACATAAAGTTAATTTAATTCAAATTTTAACTTATAGGGTTTTGAAAATTTGTTCCAGTTCCTTTCTTCACGGTGAAATGGACTTTATTAAGATGACGCTTTCCAAAAATGAATATCCTTTGGATATTTTGGATTCCGTTATGTCTCATGTCATTGATAATTTTTATAAGGTTAAGTCACAAATAGTTAAAAAATGTCCAATTTATTTACAACTACCTTATATTGGAACAAATGGTGAGGTTTTAGCTAAGTGAATTTCTCAGTCTGTTGGCAAATGTTATTTTTCTGCCAATGTTCGTGTAATATTTTTTACACAGCAAATTCTTTCCTCCATTCGTAAGGGTGTTTTACCGCCACATCATATTAGTTCTGTTATTTACCAATTTCAGTTACGGATGCAACTACATACGTAGAACATCCCAGCATTTGGATCAAAGAGTTAAACAGCCTTTACCTCCTAGAATTTTGGACTCAGCCACCAATAGTAGCCAACTTGTGAATACTTTAATAGTTTTCCATCTTTAATGGCTCGTTTGCCATATAAGAATCTTGTCCACCCTTTGCCAAACTTCTCTAGGCTGATTTGAAATCATATTTCTTTTTTTTTTTGACTGTTCGTCAACAAGGATCTAGGGTCCACTCTGTCTTGTTATTTAACCATAGCTGGAGGGAGAAGATATAAATGCATATCTTTCTCATGATGATCTAATCTATCTAAACTTATTTATAAATGGAACATTGTGTGTGTGTGTCCGTTACCTATAGACTCCAAAACTGCTGAACCGATTTTCTTGAAAATTTACAGTTGTACTAAAAGTATCTACAAGTGTTCTTAGCTAGGTTTTGTGTCAAGGTCCCCCCCCCCCCGCCGATAAATATCGAAAATCGATAATCGAAAAAATTGGGTTATAGAAGGAGTGATTCGATTTTAATCAAATTTGATACACTCATAGACAAAGACATAAGAAACGATATTCAGAAGTTTCAAGGTTGCAGTTCTTACAATAGTACAGAAAATTGATAATTTATATATATAAAAGGAAAGATGTTTGTGTGTGTGTCTGTTTATCTGCCTGTATGTCTGTATTTTTATCAGCCCTTTTATTTTAGTTTTTGATTCGGGTTTGGCTCTAAGTAGGTATAATTGTAGTTCTTAGTCTCAGCCATGATACCATTTACTCAGAGGGCTTATTTAGCCTTCAAATTTCAGTTTACAACGAAAAAAATTTATTTGATATCAATACCAGGAAATCAAAATTTGACTTACATCCATTCATTTTTCTTTCAGTCTACGGTTTTGCTTTAACTGAAAACAACTATTGCTTTTTAGTCTTTCATGCCAATATCCAAAGAGTCTGAGCTCCAGGACCATGGATTAGTTTTAAAGCTTTCATTACACCCGAGCAATGCCAGGCTATACTGCTAGTTTGTTTATAAGTGAATGTAACTCAACTATAATTTGAACTCAGCTGTTATCAGCTACACCATCTTCACATCTAAGCTTATAGCAACTGGTATACGCAACAGAACTGGTTTCTGTGGCTAATCGGATAGTAAAATGCTTTGACTAGAAAAGCAGTTACCTTGATAGAATTGGAATACAGGTTTCATTCTTATTGAGAGATACAATTATCTTTTATTAATACTTTTCAATCTGGACTGGTTGTTATTAATTTCACTGTTTAAGAAAGTAAAAACAGGAACTGCCACTCAAATACATGTACCACCTAAAGTAACATTTTTAGTCATAAGAAATTATAATAGAAATTATGTATATATATATATATATATATATATATATATATGTTTATTCAGAAATTATAGCATAAATATGTTATAATATCACTACATAAGGAGCTGTTTTGTTTCAAAACTACTTCTGTCTTATCAAGTGATAAGGTTTATTTCAAGTTGAAGAGTTTTAAAAGGTTAAAAACAAGCCAAACCCCATTAATCAGGGAGGCATTGTTGTATTGATGGTGTGGACCAATCAGAATAAAGTAACTTCTAATTTGAAGAATATGAGAACAAACTCAAAAACAATTTTTGGGGGCATTAATATTAATATTTGATTAAATTCAAAACTTGACCCCCATAAGGTGAGTGGAGACGATGGAATCCTGGTGATAGTCCTTAAGAAGTGTGCTCCTGAACTCTCCCCTGTCCTCTCTAAACTGTTTAACTACTGCCTTTCTGCTTCCTGTTTTCCTGCATGCTGGAAGTTCTCTTCAGACGTTCCTGTATTTGAGAATTGTGGTGAACCCTTGGACCCATCCAACTATTGCCCTATCAGTCTTCTACCGATATTCGGGAAAGTGTTTGAGGCCATAATCAATGCTGAAATAGTTCAACACCTTACTGCCCACAAACGCTTCTCTGACAGGCAATATGGCTTCCGCTTTGCCAGGTCCACGGCCGACTTGCTAACAATCGTAACAGAGTACATGCTCCAGACCCTTGATGAGTCTGACGAGGCTCGCACGGTTGCTCTGGACATCTCCAAGGCTTTTGACAGGGTTTGGCACTCTGGCCTTTTATGCAAGCTACGGGGTTACGGTATTACCGGTCGCCTGCTTGACCTAATCCAATCTTTTTTAAATAACCGCAAAATGAAGGTCGTTTTGAATGGGCATGCCTCTTCATCCTACAGCACGAATGCTGGTGTCCCACAGGGCTCTATCCTGGGCCCGACGCTCTTCCTTATTTTCATCAACAACCTCCCAGATGAGATCAAGAGCCATGTAGGCATCTATGCAGATGACACCACAATATACTCCTGCACCAGTAAGAAATCTGGCGTAGCGGATAGACATAATCTCGCTTCTGACCTTGAACGGGATCTACACTCTGTGGTGAATTGGGGCAAGAAGTGGCTTGTCAACTTCAATGCGTCTAAGACCAAGCTGTTGTCTGTCAACCATCACAGGCAACCTCTCCTGTTTCCCATAAGCATGGACCAAGCAATTCTCCCTGAGAGCAATACACTGCACCTCCTCGGCCTTACCCTCTCTTCAGACCTCAAGTGGAACCACTATATTGAATCCATAGCTAAATCCACTGCAAAGAAGTTTGGGTCATTATGTCGATCCAGGATGTTTTTTCCGCCTGAATCCATCCTGCATATATACAAGTCAACCATTCATCTGTGCATGGAGTACTGCCGCCATTTATGGTCATGTGCACCTGCCGTTCACCTCAGTGATCTCGACAGGCTCCAAAGGAGAGTCTGTAATGTGATAGATACTGACTTGGTGGCTCAACTGCAGCCACTTCCCCACCAACGAAATGTGTCCTCTCTTTGTCTGTTCTATAAATGCTTTCATGGCTTCTGCTCGGACAAACTTAAGTCACCGGTGCCTCCTCAACAGGTGTTTACTTGTGCAACCAGACCCATTCACAGTTAGGTTAGCCAAATGCAGACGACAATTCTACTCTTGCAGCTTCTTCTCTCGCACTTCCCGCCTGTGGAACTTGCTCCCATATTCTTGCTTTCCTGATAGCTACAACCTTCAAGAATTTAAATGCAATGTCAATACTCATCTATTAACCACTGGAATCTAGCTCTCTCCCCACCCCGTATATCCTTCCCTTTCCCTCCACCTATGTAACTGTCATCACACCTGCATTCTCATCTTTCTATTGCTCTTTTCTAACTGGTCTGTACTCCTCACTCTCTTCTAATTAATCTTTTTACAGTTATGTAGCCCCCTTCACATCAGTGGCATTTTTGCCTTGCTTGGGGTGAAATGATTAAAAAAAAAAATTAAGATCAGTATTATTAATCAACTATTAGTGTCAAAACAAAATAGCTAATTTTGTAGTGATATTATAACATATTTATGTTATAATTTTTGAAAAAAATTTATTAGCTCTACTTTGTATTGAGCACTTTTTTAAGAATAGTGTTTCTTTGGATATGGAATATTATTCCATTCATACCTACCCTATACTTGAGATATATATATATATATATATATATATATATATATATATAGCCTCAAGATATAACAATTACTAGTATTAGCATTATTATTTTTGTTACTATTAATATTGTTATTATATATATATATATATATATATATTAATGTAGAGACGGTTGTCACTTAGTTGAGCACTGTTATTTCAGTCATGCAATACCTACAAAAGATTGAATACATTATGCTGATGCTTTCATGTTGACATAATTGAAATAACACTGCTTAGCTAACTAACACTTTTTTTCACATTAATTCTATTAAATTTCTATCCTAATTTTGATATTAAGCACTTTATGACGAAAAAATCTGCTTGCTTAAAATGCTTTTCTAGCAGTAAAGCACTGAAAAAACACTGCAATTTTGGCAATAAACATCATTAAAATTTAACACACGGTTATGTTTTTGTGTCTTTTTCCTTTTTCCTTTTAGGAAATTGGTTGCAGCATATTTAATTTATAGCAAAAGCCACCCTGATGTAAAATGGGGTATAAGTTCAGTTCTTTTCAGGAGGCACAAATTTTTCTTTTTTATTAGGATTTCTTAATCTAGGCCAGTTATTATTTCACTGTTAAAGAAATTTTTACAAAATGGATAGCAACACAATTATCGTAATAAGCAATAATGTTAGATAAAAAAAAAATTCATAAAAATTTTGTAAAATATATATACATTTGCAAAAACCTTTCTGAAAGAACTTGTCTGAGTCTTACTTAGATAAAATGATATATATATATATCTATTTTTTTTTTCTTACATGTTAAGTGTAACGAAAGAAAAAATATGATTGACCAAAACTCAGAGTTAAATCACATACAAATATTTAATTTACGATAAAGTAAAATGATATATATACAAAATTTACAATTGCATTCAAAACAGAAACGTAGAGTTTTTTTTTGCATTCAAAACAGAAACGTAGAGTTTTTTTTTGCATTCAAAACAGAAACGTAGAGTTTTTTTTTGCATTCAAAACAGAAACGTAGAGTTTTTTTTTGCATTCAAAACAGAAACGTAGAGTTTTTTTTTGCATTCAAAACAGAAACAGTTTTTTTTTGCATTCAAAACAGAAACGTAGAGTTTTTTTTTGCATTCAAAACAGAAACGTAGAGTTTTTTTTTGCATTCAAAACAGAAACGTAGAGTTTTTTTTTGCATTCAAAACAGAAACGTAGATTTTTTTTTGTTTTTTTTTGCATTTTTTTTTCAAAACAAAAGAAACGTAGAGTTTTTTTTGCATTCAAAACAGAAACGTAGAGTTTTTTTTGCATTCAAAACAGAAACGTAGAGTTTTTTTTTGCATTCAAAACAGAAACGTAGAGTTTTTTTTTGCATTCAAAACAGAAACGTAGAGTTTTTTTTTGCATTCAAAACAGAAACGTAGAGTTTTTTTTTGCATTCAAAACAGAAACGTAGAGTTTTTTTTTGCATTCAAAACAGAAACGTAGAGTTTTTTTTTGCATTCAAAACAGAAACGTAGAGTTTACTACTTGCAGGCAAAGTGTTACGAAGGGGAAGGAAGGGTCAGTATCTTCACCCAGTTAAGTTAACAAAGTAGTTTAAGTGCTATAATTTTTGGGAATTCTTAAATGTGCATATAAAAAATAATTTTTCCAGTATGGTCAATGAAAAAGTCAAAATATCTATTTACTCATATAGTTCTATGAGGCTCTCTTTCAGATTTTAGTTGGTCGGCAACTTTTAGTAGAGATTCTTTCGGCTGGATATAAATCCTTGTATCAAAGCCAGAGTTGATAATGTCAGCAAATTCTTTTAACAACTAACTACTCTCTTCCCAAAACCTATTTTTATAGGTGTTAACACCTAATTTGCATATTTCTAGAATCTTTTAGAATTCTCTCAATTTTACTGGAATATTCTACAATCTTCCAAAACATTCTCTTCCTAATTTGTCTATTTTTACAACTACTTCATGAACTACAACTTTTTTGTAATAACAAATAGGACTTAATAGAATTCCTTACTACAACTTTTTAGACATTATTAATATAATTTTTATATATAAATGCATCCTCACAACAATATATAAAAAGATATGTTCAGCAACTTAGATTTGGTTTTATCCATCAATCACCATTTATATTTAAAAAATAAATTTAGTTTGAGTAAATGATAGTTGTAGACTGGTTGCTGAGATGTTAAATTGTTTGGAGTTGTAAAATAATATTGATTTTCTTTTCAGCTTTGTGGAAGTGCCTAAAAAAGGAGAAGCTCGATACATCATGACTGATGTAATGAAAATCGGACCATCCTACATGATTCAGTTCAACCTGTCAATGGGATGCGGAGATCCATATGTTCCAGGAATTAACAACAAAATTTACTTGGAATACTCTACAGATCATGGCCTCAATTGGGAAATGGTTGAAACAGCCTGTCTTCCTCCAACCGGTTGTGAAGAATTCAATCCTGGAACTGTTTATGAATTTTCTCAATATCCAATGTGGAGTCGAATTACAGTAGAACTTCCACCAGACACTTGGTAAATCTTGGTCTTTATTCTTTCTTTTATCATCCGTGTAATAACTCTCATCTGTCATTAATGCTCGTTTTAGTTAGCCTGACTGCTGACTATCCCTTCAGGATGTTAGTGATAATGACTCTCCATAGTTTCTTCCCATTTGTAGCACTTAATAAATTTTAATTTTTGTGATCTCTTCTAAACCCTGTTCTGCCATCCATTTACTCAGGCTTGCTAGATAAGTTACATGTTTTATTTTGTCTCTCTTGTTTTCAATCTGCACTGTGAGTATCAAATTTTCAAAGCCTTCTTTCCTTATTATATACCTTAGAAATTTTTTGAAGGGGTCCTTTTTGTTTCCATTTTCTTTTTGTCACTGCTCATGTGTTCATAATATTCTCAGCATCCTTCTGTAGAGCCTCATTTCTGTTACCCCCAAGTCTCATCTTCGTCTGTGAGGAGATTGTCTCTGCCATTTAGGAAGAATTATATTATGGAACTGTCCGGTTCTCTTTTCTTTGTTTATAATAAAATTTTCTCGTTTCTTAATATTTTGATTAGCTTTTATAAGGCTTCTTTCACTATCCTAATGTGTCTCCAGATTTCAAACAAGGCATTACATTACTATCAGCTATATAATAATTACAGTTGTGTATTTATATCTTTTGTGTCATGGGAAAGGAGGTATATCAACTTAACATATTAAATTTATGAGTTATTATTTTCTTTTGTCATTTTAATCTGAATCCCTGCTTTATTAAATACTAATACATTGTTTCAAAACTTTTGTTTCATTGCATCTCGATATTTAAGCTTTGTAACAACTGTCAACATTTTTGACAGCATAGGTACATTAGTTTCTAATAATGCTTGCATTGATTCCTGATCAATGACAATCCCTTTCTTCTTGATTGTCAGTTTGTAACATGGAGAATTAGTGCCAGACATAAGAAAATTAAAATTTTAGATTAAAAAGAAAATTAATGCCTAATCATCAAATCTTTTCTTGCCTCTGTGTAAAGGACAGTTAGAAGAAAATTTAAACTTTGTCAACACATTCCAGTTTCAAATTCAGTCAAATGGCAATTATTTGATTTTCATTCTTGATACCAGAATTTGGTGAAACACTAGAATCAATGAAACTTTTGATCATATTTGTTTGTTAATTCCTATCTTTAATAACCATAGGTTAAATATGTAAATTATTTTAATGATTAACTTTTTAATAAAATGGTTCAAAGAAAATTATCAAAGTAAAGAAATATTTCAACGATTCTCTCTTTCTCTTTATATATATATATATATATATATATATACACAGGTGTATTCAATGTGATATTGACCGTATCACGTTGAATACACCGGTTCTCGCTCAATCACCAAAGTTAAGCAACGTTGAGCCTGGTCAGTACTTAGATGGATGAAACCTTGGGAATACCTGGTGCTGTAAGCGTTATTGACGGATGTGCGTTGTGGTGCAGTGGATGTCGGCTTGGAGGGGGAAATCAGTGAACAGAGTTCCAATTCCAGTTGAGCACTTTGCATTCTCTTACGCACTGGTACCCTTAGGAAAGGTATTAATCCATCCCTTCCCTCCAGTTATGGGTTAAATAACTGAGGTCTGTTGTTCATACAATCTGTAGCAGACAGCTGTTTGTTATCAGCAGTTCCAAAAAGTGTGGATGGTGCTACACAAGCCTTCACCACTTTAAACAATTCTTTGTGTGGTTGTCTGTGTTAGACGCTCATACGTCAAAATCGACGGGAGAGTCCATAGTAATAATATATATATATATATATATATATATATATATACACACACACACACACACACACACACACAGAGTTGATGCTGAAATGTTCTTGGCCTGTCTTATTTCAAAAATTCTGGTCAAACATAAGAACTTTTAAAATCCCTTCTTGATCTTGTAGGATGTGCATTGTGGTGCATTGGATATCGACTCAGAACAACAAATCGGGGAGCCAAGTTCGAATTCCAGCTGAATTCATTGCATTCACTTACATGCAAATACCCTTGGGAAAGGTATTAATCCATCACTTCCCTCCAGTTATGGGTTAAATAACAGGATAGAGTGGGTTCTATAGCCTTGGCTGGTAACCAGTCTACTGCAGAAAGCAATAGAAACCTACTGCGGGATAATCTTCTGCCCAGTCAGTCATGTCTCTTTCGAGACATGATTGCCCAAGCGTGTATCACATATGGCACTTAACTGACTGACTTGATCTGAATGTGATTTCATTATCCATGGTACTTAAGTTCCAAGAACCCTTTTCATACACACACACACACACACACACACACACACAATCTTCAGATAATAATGAACCTTATGTATACAGCTGAAGAATTTAATTAGGAAATTGCAGCTTATTTTAAAAATGTAATTAAAATTTAAAGATTTTTTGACAAAAAGAAAAAAGCACAATTTTCCTAAGAAAAGAACTAAGATATTTTCATAAAATTGAGTTATAAAGTCAATTTCCAGCTTAAAAGAGAATATTTTTCTGTAAATTTGAAGCTCGTGTAAATGACAAATGGGATGCAACATAATGAACAAAATTCAATTTAAGTGGCAAATTGTTATGTCGTGAGTAAGAATAAATAACTCAACAACAGGAATAGGTTAATCATTGTATTCCGTGAAAATAGTATTTACAAAGGTTATTAGTATCCAATACAAGAATAAAGGTTAATCATCCCAACCGTCGTAAGATGTAGTATGAGCAATGGGTACTACCGGGTCGTCACCGGAAGTCTACGACTGACTTGTCGATCGGCTGCTCGGCACACTCTCTCCCTACGTAGATGCCACCATTACTTTACATAGTAATGGAATAGTCCATTGTAGCTGAATAGGTGTGGGCGTCCCAACACAAACCAACTGAAAAATTAAAGTGATTATCCCAGTAGACAAACATTTTGAGCTTTTCTTCTCACACAGGCGTTGATAGCTATGAGGACATTTTAACTGATACATCTTTCTCCTTCTTATATATATATATATATATATATATATAAATTCAAATATTATGTTTGAAAGATAGCCATTCAATGGGTTTGTTGTTGCATGGAGTTGAAGAGACAAGTTTGATAACCTGTTGAAATGGCTATCCTCCAAATGTAATATTTTAATTTATATGTGGAATAAATATTTGGAAATTTAAATTTACATCAAGCTCTGTTGGATCAGTTTTAACATTTAATCTAATATTACTAGGATCCACTGGGATTATTACCAAATCTTTTTTTCGAATTTATTTCTACTATATATATAGATATAATTAATGTCCGAAGTGTCTTTGTTTGCAGGTCTCACGCTACAAAATTTCGTCTAATACAGTATGAATGGAGCCCAACTGATACGTGGTCAGTTAACAGAATCTACATTGGTCAGCAGTGTCCGTTCATGTGCCATGGACATGGAATATGTGACAAAGGAATCTGCAGGTTAAGATTTTATTCATGTAGACTTTGTATTCTAAGTATAATGCCTTGCTTAACCTAATGTATATCTGATAATTGTATTTTTTTACCAAGGTTGATGTTCGAGCCCAAGTATTAAAAAAAATGTCAAATGCTTATTTTTTAAGACACTCTCCATATTTAGAAGACCGGCAGAATATAATCGTGATAGCTCATTTTGTTTTTACTAGAAAAAGCTTAGTAAATATCTACAACTGAGCATCACACCATCATACAATGGTTAGTGAGCTAGTCTTGTAGGCCATTAAAATTAGGAGTTTGATTCTCACTGGGTTATCCCTGCTCATTGTTTTGTACTGTTATAAAATAAGCATAGTAAATATCTTTATATATGTGTCAAGCAGACTTTCACTCATGAACAAGTTAGTTGCTTATTTCCCACTGTTAATAGGCATCAGTTTCAAATGCAGATTCCAGATGCTGATTTTCAAGTTAGACATTTCAAGTCTCATCAACATAAACAAAATTAAAATCCCTGATGCCATTATAAAGAATGCAGAGTTGTCACATGTAACGTCCCCAATTTTCAGAATTTGAGATGTTTTCTGTTTAGGATTGGGTTCCTGATTCCTTTTCCACTCCCTGTAGAAAATTGATCTTAGTGGCATTATCACCTTGCTCGGAGCAAATTGATTTTACCAGAAACGAAAAAAAAAAACATACACACACTTATATCAGATCATGTGAAAAATTAAGAAATTAATAATAATTTTAATTACCATATTGGATGACCTGTGACATCATTTTTTAAAAAAAATGTACCCAAAGACTGAGTTCAATTCACTTTTATGTACAAGAAGCAACAAGACATTTTTTACTTACAATAATATTCAACCTGTACAAAGCCCAAGAGTCACTCAAGAAGAGGATTACAGATCAAGGGACATAATTTATAGGGAAATGTTAGAAAATAGTGGTTGACTTAAGCCTTGAACAGGTTAAGATTGTAGTGATTGGGGAAACATCCATTTAGGTGTTGGTTCCATAAACATGTGGTTTATGGGAAGCTGCTTGAGTGGAACTTACATCTCACCAATGGAATACAAAGGGAATTTGCTACAGTGTATGTGGCATGGTTGGTTGTAGTAATGTATTTTAGAACTGGTTAAACTACGGAATTTAATTCATACGAGCACCTTTCATGGAGGAGACAATAGAGCAGTAATTTAAAAATGCATGTTTTTATAAAACTGCAGATGCAGCATAAAATATTCATGTGAAATGAAAATGTGGGTTAGATTTTCAAAATAGTCTTGGGTATGAAGATATGCTACATCTGGCAGTCTAGAGATGGTTGGCCATGCCAGGTACAAGGCCACTTCAAAGCATAGTCGACAATCCCCACAATTTAAAGATATCTGTTTGTTGAAATAATATTTAAAAGAATAAATGTTTTATTTGTTAAAAAAAATAAAAAAAGTGAAATTTTATTAACTGAACAGAATAATAAATTTGTAAGAAGAAAAAGTTCAAATAGAAACTGTATGTAGCTAATTAATTTGTAAGAGTTAAATGTTCAAAGAGAAAATGTAGTTAAATGTTCCAGAGAAATAGTAGTAAGTATTAGAATGTGTGTATGGAAAAAAGATTAACAGGTTAATAAAATCTGTGTTCCTTTCCCTTTTTTATGGCGAGCAAGAATGTGAAAAGGAAGGTTAGGCAATAAAAGAAATTGTACTTATCAGATGTTCATTTGTAGGAGTCAGTTGAAGTATCTTGTTGTTGTTGTCATCTTTGTTTTCTGCAAGAATGTTGAGAATAAAGAAGAGGGAAAAGAAATTAGCACAATTGAAGAAGGAAAACGAATTTGTGACATGACCTTACATCCTGGTCAGATTTGAAGTTTCCTTTGACACATTTTAGCATGCCATCTCTCTCTCTCTCTCTCTCTCTCTCTCTCTCTCTCTCTCTCTCCCTCCTCCCATTTGACTGTCTTTGGCCGGTCAAGAGACACAAATAAGTACTTAGCAGGTCACGTGGTTGGATACAACTGCTTACCCATTTTTTAGGTGTCAAGAATATTTGACCAGGGTCATAGTTCAGTTTGCTATTTTCTATCCAATCAGAATCTAGAAGTTTAATTTTCACACCGACTTGTGAAGTTTACCTTGGTCTGGGTTTTTCCAAAATGTTTTTAGTCATTTTGAATCCGATTTTGCAGGTGTGCAATTTTACTTTGTGTGTTTCAGTCAATTGTTAGATGATATAGGATTTGTATCCTATAGTAGTAAGCCATCTGATTGGGAGGTTTTGGGGAACATGGAACCACCACTTAATTACTGTTAAGGTGGTAGCACCTGTTAAAGTCTGTTAACTATGGGCAAGTAGTAACCCTCAAACCAAGCAAAAACAAAGCACTATTAAAGGATAAAAATATTTTTTCTAGTAAAATGACCAACAATACATATTTATGTTAAAATGTTCAGTGGGACCTCCATATATAGAATAAAAGAATGAAAACACCCTCCCTTAACTATTTGGCTTGTGATAAAACAAATTACATTCAATCAACAAGCATAAACAAACAAGACATTTTTAAGGTTTAAAAAAACAGGGTAACAAAAGCCTTTATTCAACATGGCTGACTTATGGGAACTGAAGTAAAAAGAAAAGGAACCTTAAAAAGGTTCCTGCGCCCTCTACAACTAAATAGGATCTAAGGACCAAGGGAGATAATTAGTTCCATATTTATCTCTGCTAAATGTTATCCACCAAGAGTGCAGTTTTTCAACAATTTAAAGCAACATGATCAGCAATACATTTGATCTGTAGTTGAAAGCATACTTTCAAATTATATTTAAAGCCATGAAAATGTGTTCAAAATATTTAGATATACCACAAAATGAAATCAACCAACCAACATGAGAGAGACTCTTTCATGATATTTATTCATATAATATCTTACAATTTCATAAATTAAATCAAACTGTATTCCAAAATATAACTTCAACAAAACTACAACAGAAAACACATATATCATTACCACTAGTAATTATGTCCACACAAACATGTATATGCACGAAAGCTGAGTATCATCTACCATGTATTCAATTGTGAAAGCAGAATAACATATCTTATTTTTATTATATCAAAGCACACAAGAAAATTAAATTTTATCATTAAATGGCCCATAAGGAGTTAATATGCCATCAAACAAACAAATCAGTCAATGATTAGATTTTCAAAAGCTACTTTATTCAATTAAGTTATCTTCTTTTTGCTTGTGTGTATCTAGTTATCAATTAAAATCATCAGTTTATAAACTTAATTCTTTTTGCTTTGCTTGCTTTTTTATAAGGTGTGACACTGGTTTTGATGGTGACAGTTGTGAGCCAAACCGTCGAGCTAAAAATGGTATCCAGGCTGATTTTGGAACAACTTACACTCCAGAAGATGATTTTGAAATAAAGGGGGGAGACACAGTCAGTGGTTTTGAAGGGTGTGGAACCATTGTCTCTGGCGAGTCTATGTATTTTTATCAGGTGAGGCTTACATTATATTATTGCTTATTTATTGTTATTTGCTTGTTTACACAAAAAGTTTCATGTAGACATCACTAAAAATACTTCATCAAAGATAATGGTTCTCCCCTTTTTTTATGTCTAAACCACTTTTACTCTTAATTCTTTTTTAGTGGAACCCCCATAACTATTCAATGAAAAAAAAAGCCTTATTTTATTAACTCATAGAACAGTTTAGGAATTGTATGATAGAAATAGTAAATGTCTATGCTTTATTTTGAAGTAAAACTAATTTAATGAAAATAAACTTGTATATAACAACTAAATTCTGTGGAGTATTTATGTAAAAAAAAATAATAATGTTTCTAAAACATCCTTTTTTATAATGGGGCAGGGTTGTTAGCCCTGCACCCAACCCCCAAACATGGATGAAGGTGATTTTCTAAGCGTAGCTTAGACGTAGCACACGGCTAAAAGTAGGGGGTACCCAGTGAGGATCGAACTCACTAATCAGTTATAATGATTCTAGTAAGACGAGCTTGATAACCATTTCACCATGCCGAGGTGCCCAGTATTTATGTACACTAGTAAAATGACTATTTTTTTCATATGGACCCCAGTTGAGAACCACTGATCTAAGACATATGAATGTAATTAGGCCTGATATTGCTAATGTAATGAAAAGTATGACAAATTCAGATGAATGAAATATTAAAAATAACACTTCTATCTCTAAGATATAGGGCTTACAGCCATATCATGTTGAATACACCGGTTCTTGCTCGATCACCGAAGTTAAGCAACGTTGAGCCTGGTCAGTACTTTGATGGGTGACCGCTTGGGAATACCAGGTGCTGTAAGTGTTTAGTGACGGATGTGCATGCTTACGGCCATATCACATTGAATACACCGGTTCTCGCTCGATCACCGAAGTTAAGCAACGTTGAGCCTGGTCAGTACTTAGATGGGTGACCGCTTGGGAATACCAGGTGCTGTAAGCGTTTAGTGACAGATGTGTGTTGTGGTGCAGTGGATATCGGCTCAGAAAGAGAAATCAGTGAGCCAAGTTTGAATTCCAGTTGAATACCCTGCAATTCACTTAAGCACTGGTACCCTTGGGAAAGGTATTAATCCGTCCCTTCCCTCCAGTTATGGGTTAAATAACAGGGTAGGACTTGGGGACCCTGCCCTTAAAAACAAATTTCAATGAATCTCGATATTGGAAAAAAGAAAAAAAGTATTACTAGACACAAAACTTATATAAAAACAACAATAAATTGTTGAAAGAAAAAGGTATTACCAGCAATAAATAAATGAAAATTTAGTTGGCAATAAATGACCCGCCGAGGTTGATATGCCATAAAAACAAAACAACCAACTAAGATATAAGAATGCAGTTACTTTGAAAACAATTAGTATAATAAAAAGCAACAGATAAAATGAAAGAAATAGTAGCCATCATCTAAAAATGTTTATTTTCTCAGGATGGTATAAGAGAACTAAAGACAACAGATATTCATACAATGGATGATGATTACATACAGTTTTACATTCAAATTGGTGGAAGCAGTAAAGATTGCAATGGTGTCGATCGACCAGAAGGAAGGTATTTTGCTGCAGTATTCAACCAATGCTGGTATTTCTTGGAAGTTACTTGAAGAACTGGTTTACACAGAATACCGAAAACCAAAGTAAAACTACAATTTTTTATTTTCATTTCTATCTTTCTATATTTTTGCTTATCAAGCCAATTGGAGTTTCCAGGTGAAAGATAGATTAACCTTTAGTACTCTGCACTGTTAATATTGCTTCCCTTTCCACTGCACTCTTTTTCAAGGCCTTTCAATTGCAGTGTTCTTGTTATTAATTTTACGCAAAGTTGTTTTCTGTTGCCATAGAAGGATATGATAACACAACTATGAAATCCAAACACACTATTGTTCAGGGATCAGTCACCTTCAGTGGTAAGATAAATTTTTTTTTTTACTTCAAATGAAATCACAAAGTGATAAAGGTTAACAATGAATGGAAGATTAAGTAGCATTTACTAAAAGAAAGTCACAAAATATACATTTGAACTCTGTTCACCAATTTCAGTTTCTTTACCAATAGCCATTAAAACATCCACCCACATATTCCTCTATTGAATTAGGTTGGAAAAAAAGGAAGAATTCACAGATTGTTCAATATTATCTGTAAATTGTCATGCATTCTTGAGAAAGGCAATGGAAGAGTTTCCTATGGCTTCCTCCATGGCTGGAAATTCAAACTTTCCTCTTCCTCAAGATTCATTAAAGCCCATAGTGACCTATGTCGTATGTTGTTAAATGAGTGACAGATTCTAGTTTTTTCCAGGATTTTCCATTTTACTTTGGATGTCTTATTTGTGTCCTTTAATTCCCAAAAATATGCAGAAACGGATGTTTGGTTTTGATAGATATTGTTTTTGAATGAAGTTAAGTGCATATACCAGCGTTGCTTAAAAGTATTCTTTGTAGATCCAATGTAGACTTTATTGACAGTTGGGTTTTCAATTGATGTTATATTGCATTGATAGACAATTGAATTTATTTTACACCTATTTTGTAGTGGGCAATTATTGGGGTTTCGACAATTGCATAAGTTGGTGTTATTGTTCTCTTTATTATTTTCATAGTTATTGTTATTTTGATTAACGTGCTGATTTAAGATATATTTATTATGATTTGTAATGATTTTTTCAAAGTTAAATGGGGAAGTATAACTTAGTTTAAGTGTATTTTTGTTAAAAATTTTACTTAGAGGGTTGTTAGTAGGGAAGTGTTTCTTAAAACTTATTTATAAATGGAACTTTGTCTGTGTGTCTGTCTGTGTGTGTTTGTTACCTATAGACTCTGAAACAGCTGAACCAATTTTCTTGAAAATTTACACAGTTGTACTATAAGCGTCTGCGAGTGTTCTTAGCTAGGTTTTGTGTCGAGGTACCCTCGATAAATATCGAAAATCGAAAAAACCGGGTTATAAAAGGAGTGGTTCGATTTTAATCAAATTTGATACACTCATAGACAAAGACGTCTATTGAACAGGTGAAGAGGCTCATCCCGTGTTTCCTGTTTAGAATGTGGTTTCCGGTTTTTCTCTTTTTCTATTTTCCAGTCTTTTCACTCTTTTTATTTTTCTTTCAATTGGAGTAGATAGACTAAACTATCGCCTGGTTCACTCCACCCACGTCTATTGAACAGGTGAAGAGGCTCATTCCTTGTTTCCTGTTTAGGATGTGGTTTCTGGTTTTCTCTTTTTCTCCTTTCCAATATTTTCACTCTTTTTTTATTTTATTTTTTTTCAATTGGAGTAGATAGACTAAACTATCGCCCAGTTCACACTCTACCCACATCTATTGAACAGGTGAAGAGGATCATCCCTTGTTTCCTGTTTAGGATGTGGTTTCCAGTTTTTCTCTTTTCCAATCTTTTCACTCTTACGTAGCCCCCTGTGCATCAGTGGCGTTTTCGCCTTGCTTGGGGTGATATGATTAAAAAAAAAAAGAAATGATATTCAGAAGTTTCAAGGTTTCAGTTCTTACAATAGTGCAGAAAATCAATTATATATATATATATATAAGGCAAGATGTTTGTATGTGTGTCTGTTTGTCTTTTATACAAATCCACAATTTTTATCCAATTCTCACAAAACTTCACACAAATATTCTTTAGTCTGAGCTCCAGGACCATGGATTAGTTTTAAAGCTTTCATTACACCCGAGCAACGCTGGGCTATACTGCTAGTTTTGTATATTAAACACTTTGCTGAATGTTATTTTCAACTGCATTTTTAAATGTTTTTATAAATTATACCATGACCATAGAAGACACAGAAAAAACAGCAAAACAATTTTCTTAAAAAATTAAACTCTGGAATATTTACTTTCAAAGATAACCAAAACAACTTTTTAAAATAACATAAAATGTTCTCGTTTACCTCTCATAAAACAACTGCAGTATAGACCAATAAGAGTTACCTCTTTTGATGACGATTGTCTCCCTTAAAAGAAAAACTCTCCCTCACTTAGATACAACAAATAAATGGTCTAGCTGTGCCTCCCCTTTCAAGCTCAAAACTTTCTTAAATCTTATCACATCTCTGAGTTGTTATTACAATAATTACTCGTTAAGTTTTTAAAGTCTATTAACAAAAAATAACCCGAGACATGGAATATCAGAACGATGAACAACTGTGAACAGCTGGAAAACGTGAAGCAGAAGATGACTAGATTAAATAAACATTTTGCACATACGTGAAATGAGATGGGTAAGCAATGGATACTTCATCAGTGACGACCACAGAATTATATATGCAAGAGGTGAAAATAATGAAAAAGGAGTTGGCATTGTACTGGATAAGGACATTTTCAGAAAAGAAATTAGGATAATCAAACAAATTGGCAGCAAACCGTTTGCGTATGGATAAAAAGTGAATTCAGCAAATATACAAAAATAGAAAGGAACGTAAGACAAGGATGTGTTTTTTTTTTACCAGATCTTTTTACCAGATCTTTTTAACTTAGACAGCAAAACAATTCTGAGAAGGTCAAAATGCTTGAAGAAAAATGTGAGGGTCAAAAGGAATTCTACCATATTTGTTGGTATATAACAGGGGTTGGCAACCTTTTGGAGATTGCAGTTCAGAAAGCTATACAGTATCTCAAAGGAGGTCCACGAGATCAAATATACTATAACAAATTGTATCAACCTCAGACGGCTCCTTCCAGAAGGTTGCCTTGGTCTGGAGGTTTAAAGAAAAAACAGCAAGGTTAATGTTATTAATTACATTGCTTCAACTGTTGTTCTCATCTTTATTGCCATATTCATGACATTTCGTTGTATGCTCCAACCTTCTTCAGGTGATTGGAATTTCAAACCTAACCCTTAATTTCAGTCACTAAGCTAGATTGTTCTTGTTCCATGAGTTATGCCACTTCTGAATGTCTTAATTGTCTCCCTTCAAGTTTTTGTTCATCACTGCTGTACTTGAAATCTCAACACTTTTGGTCAAGTCACTTTTGTCCACTGGCCAAAATGTTGTGAATATGGCAAATAAGATGAGGATAACAGTCCAAACAATGTAAATAAGTACAATGCCTCATCTCAGAAATATAGAGAAATATTGAAGTTAATGTGATATTATTTAAAAATGGATCCTTATTTTACATTGAGAATAACAGGATCACTAACACAATCAACAATGTAAATTTCTTACTACAAACGAAATACAATTACTTAACAAGTCCCTTGTTTCTGCTTATTTCTAAAAGTTTCTAAACAAATCAAATTTATTCAGAACCCACGAAAAAAGGAAAAACTATTCTATCCAATCAGATACTTATACCCAAATAATATCCTGTATTCCAAAAATAGGCTTACGGCCTATCACATTGAATACACCGGTTCTCGCACGATCACCAAAGTTAAGCAATGTTGAGCCTGGTCAGTACTTAGATGGGTGACCGCTTGGGAATACCAGGTGCTGTAAGTGTATAGTGACTGATGTGCATTGTGGTGCAGTGGATATCGGCTCGGAAAGAGAAATCAGTGAGCCGAGTTCGAATTCCAGTTGAATACCCTGCATTCACTTAAGCACTGGTAGCCTTAGGAAAGGTATTAATCCGTCTCTTCCCTCCAGTTATGGGTTAAATAACAAGGGTAGGACTTGGGGACTCTGCTTTTAAAAACAAATCCCAATGAATCTTGATACTCGGAAAGAAAAATATTGTAAAATAAAATAACCTTACCCAAAATCATTGGTTATGACCTTAAATGATCTCATAAGGATTGATAGGTTGTTAAACTTCCAAACAAACAAACAAAAAGCATTCTAAAAATGAGATGGTGAATATTAATAATTTAAGACAATAGTGCCTTGGTGTTAGTTAACTGACAACAAAGCTAGTCTCGTTGACCATAACTAAAGACTATTGAATTTGATCCTCACTGGATACTTGAGACAAAATGTTGACATCCAAATAACTTAACAAGAGCTGATATGTAAAATTAACCAGTAACCAACACCTTCAGTGAAATTATACTTAAATCTTAAAATTTAATTAAATACACTAATAATTTTAAAAATTAATAGCTAGGCACAGATTTAGTCAAATGTAAAACTTTTCTAACAATTTTTAAACATATATAAATAAAAATAAGGAAGCATGGTGGATTAATGGATAGCAGCTTGGATTGAGGAATTGGAGAGCAGAGTTCAAATTCCAGTCAAATTCATCACATTCACTTATGCGCTAATACCTTTGGGAAAGGTATGAATTTATAGTGGTTGCTATGTTTTTCACACCCACATACACTTCAAGTCATTTACTCGTCTGCGATTGGCTAATAAATCACTACTGTTTTTTGTATACGACAATTTAACAATCGCAGTTACCTTTTGACTCTTTCAGCTCTAAAGCCTATTTAACTAATCTGTTTAATACGTGTGTAGTGATTGGTTAATTTTTAACTAATCACATATTTTTAATGTAAAATCAAGTTTTCCCGTGGTTCCTTCAGGAGCCTCCTCTTCTTTTTATATAAGGCGTCTTTTCACAAGTTTGTCAGTAAGATCCAAACTGCTATACGAATCTACGCCAGTCTTGCTCAACATACTTTAACGCACAGACAGACACAGAACTTTATAATCACAGTTTTTTCTCTGAACATTTCGCCAAGCGTTTCTCTTGAACCAAAACCTAATCTTACATACAACACATTCAAAGGAATTACATTCTTCGTGTTATTCCTTCTTACATGCAAACATTTCTAACACTTATAGAACATCTTTTCACAGGAAAGAACTTTCTTTGCTCAATTGACTTCGATCAACGAGCAGTCAAAGAGGAACAACTTTTTCATCTTATTCTAGGTGTACTAATATTACATGCTTTGTTTTGTTCATTGTTGTATTTGATTTAATATATATTTAATATATATTTAATATATTTGTTGGTTACAAATTGGAGTTGTTGTTTTTATATTCTTAAATCATGTGTTGGACGAATCATAATATAAATCGTATAGGACCTAAAGGAAAAACTCTGAATTCAAAACCAGCCTCGAGAGTGTTGGGCTTCATCAGGCTATCTTGTCCAAGTACTGTGGTGCCCCTACAACTCTTGGGGAGTCATGGGACTAAAACAAAAAGTCAAATAAAATAAAGATAATTTTGTAATACATTTGGCCTTTATTTTTAGTACTATTCAATAATTGCTTGTTCTATTTTCACCAAGTCCAGTGTTGGTTCATGAATTTGGTGGTGTAGTAATTGTGAGTTCAGTCTCTTGTATATTCAAAGAGGTTGTACAAACTTAAACTCAATGAAGACAGGGTGAAAAATAACTGTGCAGTATTAAATAAGAATAAGATGAGACATCCCAAGACATGAGCAGTGGAACAAGAACAGTCTATTCCCATAAATTGAATAAAGGGTTCAGTTCAGAATTTTCTGTAGGTTATCCAGATTGATATACACCTGATGAAGGCCAGAGGATGCCATGTTCAAAACAATGTGATGCCAACAACAAAGATGAGAATAACAGTCCAATTGTAAATAGTGTAAATGTAGATGTCTTTTTTTTATTTTAATTTTGGAAATTTTTTTATTTTAAATTTGGAAAAGAGATCTTATTTAAAATTTTTATTCCAAATTTGGAAATTAGTTTTTGAATTTAAAAAAAATTTAAATTTGTTTAATTTTGATTTTTTTTGTATAACTCTAAATTATCTTCCGATAATCATTTTTTAGTCTCCATTTAATTGTCAATATTCTCTTTTTTAACCTCTTTCATATTGTCTATATACACTCTTGAAATTCATCTTTCAGCATTTGCATTCAAAATATCTTTTTGTATTGTTGTGGGAGGATTACCCACAGATCAGAATGAACTCACCCAAAGACATGAGAACTGAGTCACATAGCGGTAGTAGCACTATCACGATATGGCAAGATTTGGCCAGCATTATATTTGATTTGACCATCTTATGTATATGTTGTTCTGTACTTTGTATTGTTGAATATATGTATCTAACCAAACGGTTTGCGTTCGTGTTTTTCTCTGAGTGGTCTTAAACCAAGGCCACATCATGTATCTATATTCCTTATATTTAAAAAATGTTTAATCTTATACATGCTTGAAAGTTCTTTTCATTCATCTATCTAAAGCCTCTCTCCTTAAAACCTTTCTCTTTCAATGTCTACAATCACACTCTTTAAATTCACACCCTTAGATTCGTCCATGTGAAACTCCCTGAAGATGCCAAAACGGCTAACACTAGATTTCGATGGTGGCAACCAATGCACTCTGGAGAAGGAACTGACCAGTGGGCAGTTGATGGCATTTATATTGGCCGCTATGAAAAGATGAGGTTACTACAGGATAATTTCAATGTGAGTTGCTCATTGTTCTGTTTTCTGTTAACGACATGTTAGACGTTTTGTTCTTGCAGGAGTGGCAAATAGAAGCTTTAAAGAAAACTGACCACATTCTAAATAAGCTATATTTGATTCATTCTTTTAGATTTTTTGATTTAAATGACATTTGTTAAGTGAAAATCTTATCAAGAGGTAATTTTTAAACAAAGAAAATGAAAGTAACACTAAAAATCAAATTTACTATTTACTGTAAATAACTATAAAGACACTGATGCCTATTTTTTTCCAAATAACGTTTGTAGTACTACATAATAAAAAGAGGAATATCAACCATTTACGTTATCATGGTTTCAATTGATAAGGTTTCATCAGGCAGTTGAGGTTAATTGTATTTCTTAACATTTTATTTGTTTATATATACTAAACAGGAAGTCTGGTAGAAGGGGAGGGGCTAAGCAAGAGTAGAGAGAATTAAAAAGGAGGAGGAAAAATTACACATAATCTCATCCAGGTTCATACAAACCCAAAAATCCTTGAGTAAGTAATGCTGCCTTGGGTCAAGATGGTTGTTGCTGAAAGACTCTATGACTGGCAACAGGACTCTGCACCATGTCACACAAGCAAGAGAACACAGTTATGGCTGTCAGACAATTTCTGAAACTACATCACCCCTTACATCTGGCCACTTAACTCCCCAGACTGCCCCCACCCCCTTGATTATTATTAGTGTGGTACAGTTGAACAAGAGACAAACAAAACTCTTTGTAATATCAAAGATTAACTGAAGACAACGATTATGGCAGCATTCACCAACTTAAAGATGGAGACCATCCAAAAAAGGTGCTGGTGATTCTAAAATTGTCTGGGGACCATGGTTGAAGTCAATGGAGATTTTACTGAATAAATTTACTCTTTAGTATTTCAAAATATTTTTGGGTAATTTTGGTAAAATTTGAAAATGGGTTGTTAGTGTTATTTTCATTTTTGCATCATTTAGATGACAATTTATCCATTGTACCCTATATAACAATAAATTTATTTTTTAATCCATCTCAAAAAACCCACCAAGTATAAACTCGGAGGGGAAAAAAATGGAAACAAAAAAAGAAACAAGCTAAGCACTTGAACATTAGTCAAAGTACTCGTCAAAAGAAAAAAACCCGAAACAAGAACCCTAACACGTAAAGTGCTCAATACAATAGCAGAGCAAACAAATAAGTATGAATCTAACCTAGAGCCAACAGACCTACCTAGGTTTCACCTAACAGATTGTCAAGCCAACTTGCCCTGACGATCCGTTAGGTGAAACCTAGGTATGTCTGTTGGCTCTAGGTTAGGTTAGATTAGATAAGTTAGATTCATACTTATATATATATATATATATATATATATATATATATATAATAAAAATAGTTTTAATGTATGCTGTATTTATGAGTAAAAGTGTTCTATATCAAGGGTAGAGCAGATATAAATATAAAGGTGGACACTGAGGTCAACACCAAGTGATGACAGTCTGTCTACTTCATATGTACTGAATATAACATCAATCAGCTAAGTAATATGTTCTATTAATCTTATATATATATATATATATAGCTGTCCGTTACCTTAAAAGTGCACTATTATAGGAATTCTTTTGTCGCGAGAGGCGGAGGTGGTTAAGCTTGACAAATTAAATAATTTTAAAAAAATATCTTAGTCTGGCACAAGGTCTGGCAGAGGATTAATCTGAAAAACTAGCTTGCTTCTTGTCTCATTACAGTTAAGAGATGAAAAGGACCACATTGTGGAGAGATTGATATTTGCTGCCTGATCAGTTCTTGATTCAACATTTAACTTTATTTACATTATTTATGATTTTACATTGGACTTTATTTCTATTGCTCATCTTCTTCCAGAGAATGTCTGACAAATACACACTTGGGCCTTGGTTACTTGTAACTGACGGAATCAATGGCAAATACTGTGAGTCTGAATCAGGTGCCTTAATTTTGAGCAATCAAGAAAATGACAAATACGTAATAACAAAAGATTTGGAGCTGAGAGCAGGGGACACGATTCAATTCATGGTGAGTGTTCCCTTTTATTTTTACCTCTACTTATTCAGAAAGTGTTGACTGTATTTAAATATATTTGAATAAATGCTGATTGTGTCATATATACTTTTTACACCTAAAAATATTTTTTATAAAAAAAATTACCACATATATCATTGGCATTAGGATCGAGAAGCTCTATCAGTCAGGGGAGGGGCAAAATGTCTGAGTGATCGCATTATGAACACAAAATTAAGCAATTTATCATTATAAATGCTTTGATGCTGAATCTGACAGTTGTGTTTAAATATATATATATATATATATATATATGGCTTTCTAAAGAATACAAAAACCAGAATACCATGATGTAAAGAAAGAAATAAGGAATTCTGCTTGCTACACATTGCATCTTGAAAATGATTTTTTTTTAATTTTAATTGTATCACCCCCCCGAGCAAGGTGGTAATACCACTGATGTGCAGGGGGCTACGTAAGAGTAAAAAGATTAATTAGAAGAGAGTGAAGAGGAAGACGAACCAGTTAGAAAGGAGCAAGAGAAGGATGGGAATACAGGTGTGATGACAGTTGCAAAGGTGGAGAGAAAGGAAAGGATATACAGGGTGGTGAAAGAACTAGAGTCAAGTGGTTAATAGATGAGTATAGACATTGCATTTAAATTCCTGGAGGTTGTAGCCGTCAGGAAAGCAGGAATATGGAAGCGAGTTTCACAGGCAGGAAGTGCGAGAGAAGCAGCTGCAGGAGTAGAATTGTCGTCTGCATTTGATTAATCTAACTGTGAATGGGTGGGACCCAGTTGCCAATCTGGTTGCACGAGTAAACACCTGTTGCAGAGGCACCAGTGACTTAAGTTTGTGGAGCAGAAGCCATGAAAGTATTTATAGAACAGACAAAGGGAGGCCACATCTCATTGGTGGGGAAGTGGCTGTAGTTGAGCCACCAAGTCAGTACCTATCACATTACTGATTCTCCTTTGGAGCCTGTCGAGAACATCAGAAGGTTGGAGATTGGAATGTATACCTTTTATACTTGTAAATAGAAATTTATTAATGGATAAGAATAACATGAGCTGGTAGAAGTTAATGTTCAATGAGAAACAGTATTAAGAAGTTAAGGGTATCAAGAGTTCGTAGTAGTAGCTTGTATGTATATATGTATGAGCATTATCATTTAGTAGGAATGTCTTTGAAGTAATCGTTCAGTTTTAAAGGGTTCAGTTATCTATCTAAACTTATTTATAAATGAAACTTTGTGTGTGTCCATTACCTATAGACTCCGAAACGGCTGAACCGATTTTCTTGAAAATTTACACAGTTGTACTATAAGTGTCTGCAAGTGTTCTTAGCTAGGTTTTGTGTTGAGGTACCCCCAATAATTATTGAAAATCGATAATCGAAAAAATTGGGTTATAGAAGGAGTGGTCTGATTTTGATCAAATTTGATACACTCATAGACATAGACATAAGAAATGATATTCAGAAGTTTCAAGGTTGCAGTTCTTACAATAGTGCAGAAAATCGATAATATATATTTAAGGCAAGATGTTTTTGTGTGTGTGTGTGTCTATTTATCTGTCTGTATGCCCTTCATACAAATCCACAATTTTTATCCGATTCTCACCAAACAAATATTCTTTAGGCTGAGTCTGAGCTCCAGGACCATGGATTAGTTTTAAAGCTTTCATTACACCCGAGCAATGCCGGGCTATACTGCTAGTCAAGTATAAAAAAGAGACTGACAGGTAAACGATGAAGAGGAAGAAGGTGAGAGAGAAAGACAGATAATAATAATGATTGCTTGATGTTTGTCATTTTCTCTCTCTGGCAAC
This sequence comes from Ascarosepion bandense, assembly GCA_037127315.1. Taxonomy (NCBI): domain Eukaryota; kingdom Metazoa; phylum Mollusca; class Cephalopoda; order Sepiida; family Sepiidae; genus Ascarosepion; species Ascarosepion bandense. The sequence goes on from JBBBDQ010001077.1 coordinate 826,744, forward strand.
AGGCGAATTTGCTCTATCTTTTATTTTGTTTATGGGGCTCAAAAAGGTTATTTGGGAATTCACTCCCGAATGTGATTCTGGCCTTTCCATTGGACAATGAACAACCTTCGTGTCAGCTCACGAAAAGGTCTGTAAAAGAATTCATTTGTGATAATTGAAAATTATTTGAATTTTGTTTTTGACGTTTCCTAGTTTTCTATCAGCCGAAAAACATTTCTCATTTAGGTGTGAAATTTAACAAGTTTTGTTTTGGTTTTGCTTTTGCATGCGTGTTAAGCCATGTTTGTAAATTTGAGTCTTTTTTTATTTCTAACAAAATCAATGAGTTGGTGCTTAGCATTTGAATTTTAAATCTAGATCTTGTTTTGTTCACTACAGTTCATTTGCTGAGACCCTATTGTTTTCCATGCTATTGAGCACTTTTTGGGTCTACTTTTCCTTTTTTTCTGGTGTTTGGGATTTTTCTTCCCCCAAATAACAGAGATTACATTTTGGCTGTATGGACATTTCCCCACCTCAATGAGTTTAGTTGGTGTGCATGTACACATCAGCTACCCTCATTGTAATATCTTGAACTTGCCAAGGTGGTAAAAATTAGCTGTGTTTACAAATAACAGTTGAACTTTGACCTGAGCTGCTCGTTGACCATTTTAGATGTATGATATTGAAGTTTGGAATTTAAAGCTTAGGGGTTGAATCGACAAATGATTGTTATCATAATGTGGTACAAAAGAAATTAAAATCTAGAGACCTAGAATTAATAATAATTAAGGATTAAAAGATTAAAGGATTTTAGGAATAAAAAAAACTATAAAAAATATTCTAAAAATTTAAAAAATAAAATGAACCATTAAATAGTACAGTATAACCCGGATATAAGAGAAACCCGGATATAAGAGATATTTTATATGGCCTCAAATTGGAGAATGTGGTAATGTATATAAAATAGTCAAAACCCGGATATAAGATAATTCTTATCCAGTCCCAACAACTCTCTTATATCCGGATTACACTGTATAATAAAAGAATACGACTTTTTAGTGATGAGTGAATAACTAAGAATATGTCATGCATAACAGAAACATCACTAATAATAATAATCATAATGATGATAGAAGTACTAAGGATAAATATTAGTCAAACAAATCTAAAAATGGAGATACTAATAATCCTAATGATGAGGATAACATACAACAATAGGTGAGAATGAATTAATAATAATTATTTATATGCAAAACCAATTTAAAAGATATAATATATAAAAACCTATATTTCAATAAATTTAATATATATCTATTTTAATTAGGGTGAAAAAATAATAGTAATCATAATAATAACTATATCTTCTTCTATATGCCTTGTCCCTTCAGGACGTAGGCGATCATGGCCCACCACTTTTCCCTATCCCTGGTGGCTCTTAGCACACCTTCTCCTGTTACACCATCCAATCCTCATTTCATCATCCACCTGATTGGGTCCTTCAAATATGTTATCCGTTGCTTTCCCCTGTCTCTTTTTCCCTCTATCTGGCCTGTTAGTATCAGATTCTCCAAGCCCTCCTTCCTCATTGCATGTCCCAGGAACTTCAGTTGTTCCTTCCTGATGCTCAGTATTAATTTCCTTTTTGTTTCCATCATTTCCAAGACCTCATTATTGCTCACATGCTCGATCCATGATATTTGCAGCATCCTTCTGTAGAACCACATTTCAGTTGCTTCAAGTTTTTCTTTCATCTTTGATGGTATTGTTCAGCATTCACTGACATATTGAAGGACAGACAGTACATAGCAATCCAGTACTCTCTTCCTAGTTTCTAGCGAAATTGTCCTGTTTCTTAATACCTTACTCAACTTCTGGAATGCTTCCTTCACCATGCCAATTCAACTTCGGATCTCTGTGTCGCACTTTTCGTCTTCTGTTATAACGCTTCCCAGGTATTTAAATTTTTGTACCTGCTTGATTCTGGTATGCCCAACTTGTATTTGGCATTTTGGGCTGCCCTTTTTACTGATGACCATGCATTCGGTTTTCGTGCAGTTTATTTCTAGTCCTTTCTTGTTACTTTCTTCTGCTACCTTCTGTAGGAGGTCTTGTAGTTTCCTTTCTGTGTCTGCTATCAGCACTGTATCATCTGCGTACCTTAGGTTGTTTAAATTGTGGCCTCCGATTACAAATCCAGACATAACTTCTAGGGTCCTCAAAATATTCTCGCTGTACAAGTTGAACAGATCCAGTGAAAAGACACCTCCCTGTCTTACGCCCCTTTCTATCTTTGTATATCTACTCAATTCATTACTTGTTCGTATCCAAGCAGTTTGCTGCCAGTAAAGATTCTTTATTACTCTCAAGTTTTTCCCAAATATATCCAGGCTGCCGAGCATCTCCATCAATTCTTTGTGGCGTATTTTGTCAAATGCCTTCGCATAATCAATGAAGCACAGGTATAAGTCCTTCTTCATTTGTATTCCCGTGTCTTTAACGAAACCACACTGTTCTTGTCCTATCTCTGGCCTGATTCTGCTTCTCACTCTGTTCATCAGGATTCGGACGATCAGTTTTGTTACATGGCTTATTAAACTGTTGGTTCTGTGGAGTTTGCACTCGTTTGCTCCTGGCTTCTTAGGTAATTCTATAAAGATAGACTTGCTGAGATCATCGGGTATAACCCCACTATTATAAATTTCATTTATTATTTCAGTAATTTTTTCTATACCAAATTCTTCCAGGATTATCTGCAGCTCTATGACTATGCTGCCTGGTCCCGCTGCTTTGTTTCTATTCAGTTTGGCTATTGCAGATTCCACTTCAGACTTTAATATTTCCGGTCCATCCTCATCTTTGCATATTATTGGTTGTTCTCTCTTGTCGTGGAAAAGATCTTTTATATTTTCTTCCCATCATTGGAGTATTTCTTCTTTCTCCAAAATGATTGTTTTATCCTTAGATTTTAGACATCCTGTTGAAGAGCAGGTTTTTTGTCCTGTCAGTTCTTTTATTTCCTTATGCATGTCTGCTTTATTATTCCTGCTCAATCTCTCTACTTCTGCACATTTGTCATTGAGCCATTCCTCTTTAGCCTGTCTACATTTTCTTCTTATTTCCTTGTGTAGTTCCCAGTACTCTGTTCCATGTCTTGATATCATTTTCTGCCTCCTTTGCATCATTTTCAGAATCTCTTCCATCATCCACTCATTTTTCTTTCTGCACCTAATTTCCTTTGGTGCAATGTTGTTTGCTGATGTCAGTATTGCTTCCTTTAGTGAGTCCCATTTTGAGTGTCCTTTCCTAGTTTGTTCTTCGTATGTGGTTTTCATGCTGTTAGTGTATTCTTTCTGTAGTTTGAGGTCATCCACAAGTGCGTTGTATCTCAGTTTTGGTGCTGCATTAGGCTTCTTTAATCTCCAGAGTTTCACTTTTAATTTGCAGATGACTGGGACGTGGTCGCTTCCACAGTCAGCAGCTGGATAGGCTTTGCTTTGAACCACTGCATTTCTGAATCTGCTGTTAATGGTTATGTAGTTTATCTGGTTTTTTGTGTCGCCTCCTGGGCTTCTCCATGTCCATAGACATCGTGGGTGTTCTTGAAACCAGGTGTTAGTTATTACCTGGTCATTTGCCATGCACCATTGCACCCAGTTTTCTCCTCGTTTGTTGAGGATTCCTAAACCAAAGTTTCCAGTTGTCATATCTTCCCTCTCCTTGCCTACTTTGGCATTCAAATCTCCCATGATGATCCTGATTTCTTGGCTTTTACATTGAGCCTTGGCCTTCTCTAGAGTGGAGTAAAAAGATTCTATTTCTTCCTCGGTGCTTTGTGTTGTTGGTGCATATATGACTACAATTGCTATGTTGAATGGTCTCCCTTTCAGTTTGACCAGGAGAACTCTTTCAGAGAACTGGCAGTATCCCAAAACACATTTCTTCATTTCCTTTTCCAGTATTATGCTGACCCCTTTTTCATTATTTTTGCCTCCAGCGTATTTTATCCGATGGTTGTCGCTGTTGAAGTCGACATTATTTGGTCATCTGGTTTTGCATATTCTCAGAATATTGATTTTTAGTCTGTTCATTTCCTGCTTGACATTCTCTAGTTGTCTGCAGCTGTTTAACATCCTGACGTTCCAGGTCCCCAAGCTGATCCTTTCTTTGTAGTGCACAGTCGCAGGGTAACGGTCCAGAGATACCTGTTGCTCATGTTGTTCCTTCCCAGGCAAGAAACATATTTTGGGAAAAACTGTCTCCTTTTTTTTTTTTTTTTAAATAACTATATACCTACTCTTAATAATAGTGAATGTAATAATAATAATAATAATAATAATAATAACATGGTAGTAGAGTATCTATGATAGCAATACTGTAAAACTTTTTGAGCGTATAAAGTCTTAAGCAGGATATCCCAGGTTATTTTCAAAAAGCAAATTTATAGGTTTAATTTTCATCTTGTTAAGTGATCTTATCTGTTTCTATGTCTGATAGGTACTATGCTATATATATATATATATATATACACATATATATATATATACATATATATATATATATACATATAGCATAGTACCTATCAGAAATGAAAAATCCAAATCTTTCTCATATGAGTAACTAGCAGTATAGCCCAGCGTTGCTTGGGTGTAATGAAAGCTTTTATATATATATATTATCAATTTTCTGCACTATTGTAAGAACTGCAACCTTGAAACTTTTAAATATCGTTTCTTATGTCTTTGTCTATGAGTGTATCAAGTTTGATTAAAATCAAACCATTCCTTCTATAACCCAATTTTTTCGATTATCGATTTTCAATATCAGGGATCCTTGACACAAAATCTAGCTAAGAACACTCGCAGACACTTATCTGCCTTTTTAAGATTTTTTAAAATTAAATTTTTCTACTGCTTAGACATATACAACAGGCTCAGAGAAATAACAAACAAAATCTACAACAGTGGCAATATACAGGAAGATCTAAACAGATCAATTTTCATAGCACTACATAAGAAGCAAGATGCAAAGGAATGTGAACTCAACCAATCAATCAGCTTAATGAGTCACATAACAAAACTCATCGTCCAGATTCAGAGCATGCAGCAGAATCAACCCAGATATAGGACGAGAACAGTGTGGCTTCATTAAAGATATCAGAACAAGGAATGCAATATTCATGCTCAGAATGCAGTCTGAAAGAGCAATACAAATGCAGAAGAATCTCTGTGCTTTATAGACTATGCAAAGGCATTCGACAAAGTACGTCACAAAGACTTGATATAGACGCTTGACAATCTTAACATTTTCAAAAAAGACATTAGGATAACTGGGAAGTTTGACAAATTGGGGACATATTTTCAAAAACCCTTTCAACTGATATTTTTAATACTTTTACCTATGCATGGGTCATGTTCCTTTTAATAGGTGATTTTTTTTTTTTCCAAATATTTTTTGCCACTTATTGTTATTAGTCTCAGCCATCAGGAAATGCCAATACCAGGATTTTTGCAAAATTATATAATGTTCTTATTTCAGATACAAATACATTTTCCTTGTAATTTCAGCTTTGCAATGTGTATTTTGTCCTAAATCAACAGTAAGTCTCTGAGTTAATTTATAGTGGGTTATCCGTTTTAGTGAAGTGTATGTGTGTTGAAACAAATTAGTTTGATTTGACCTTGTTAGTAGATAGCCCACTATAAAAGAGGTACAAGAAAATCAAATGGTATATAAAAACAACATTTATATATATATATATATATATATATATATATATATATAAAAATTAAGGTTTTTACAAATCAAAGTAATGTCTTTTGGTTGGTACAAGGTTGTTCAAATGTTCATAGTAGTAATTGTTGGAAAGAGTTTATGCATACATATGTATGTATGTGTGAGCGTTTGTTTGTTAGGAGTGTCTTTGAAGTCTTCACTCAGTCTTTCGGGTACCGCTCAGTTATTAAGTGGATTGGTGAACAGTGATGAAAAAGATGAGAGAGAAAGAGAGGCAACAAGAATACGATCGCTTGATGTTTGTCAAGGGACATGTTAATTATGCTTGTATTTTCTCTACTGTGACTGTCTTCTTGTCTTGTCATTTTATTTCATTTACTGGGGCTCCAAACAGGTCATGTGGGAATTCACACACGGATATAATTCTGTGCTTCCCATTGGATGACAAACAAACTTTGTGTTGGCTCACGAAAAGGGTTCGTAAAAAGAATTTGATACTTATATTTTTTATAATTAAAGATTATTTAAATTTTTTTTTTTTTTTTTTAGGTATTTTCCTAGTTTGCTATTTGCCAAAAAACATTTCACATCGAGGTGTAAAATTTCACAAGTTTTGTGTGCAAAGTTTGTACATTCCAGAAAATTTTTTTTATTTTTCTTTTTTCTAACAAAATCAGATTTGAATTTTGAATTTGTTTTGTTCACTACAAATTACTCAAGATAATTAAATAGGAGACATTATAGAGTAATGGATAGCAGCTCCAATTAATGAATTGGAGGCAAGTTCTTATTGCAGTCGAGTTCATTGCATTTACTTACATGATAATACTCTTGGGAAGTGTATGAATCCACCTGTGCTTCCCAGCTATTTGTAAATAGCAGGATAGAGAGAGTACTCTTTAGCCTCAGTTGGAAAGACATCTAAGAGAAGGAAAATTGAATTCAAACCACCTGCTATTTTGTAGTTCTTGCCTCTTCAACTTCTGTGAGGAGTAACATGGTAACCTCAACATCTCCCAGTGAAAAAGGAAATGGTAAGACATTGCACGATTTTGCCTTGAATGTCACCATGAACCAAAATTGTAAGATGGAGGTGATCCCAGTACTACAAAATGTGCAAACTGAATAAATGATATATAGAATGGCCTTCAAATGTAATCTTACCTTAACTTCACAACTTCGTGGAACTTCTGTACTGACAATAAACTACACCAAGTGACACAAACTATCGGAAAAAAAGAAACCAATAAAAGGATGTCAAGAAGAGAAGTGGTAATGACTAGACTCCAAATAGGACACGCCCATATCACCCACTCATACCTACTGAAAGGAGAATACCAATCTGCATACCATGCCAAGAACCCTACACAGTACACCATATACTGACAAACTGCATAGACCTTGAACAGATCCGACTAAAACATTATCAAGAAAGTAATCTAAGGGATATTTTTAACAAGGTTGATCCTAAAAATATTCTCAGATTCCTAAGAGAGACGAAACTATACAACAAGATATAATCAAAAAGTTCCTCTGAATCATTAGTAACATTTAATTTCCACCCATCATACTACAACAACTAATGTTTTGGCATTAAACGACCCATAAAGTGTTGATTTGCCGTAAAACAAACCAATCAATGAATCATAACTTCTCAACTAAAAATCACTGAATTCCTTCCAAGCTGTTTCATTTCAAATGTTAAATAGCCTTCAGATATAAGTTTCATTTTAGCTGTTCCATTAAAAGCATTGAATGATCTTAAAATTACAATTCCTCAGACATTTAAACGAGAATATATTTTGGTTGAGATGAAATATAATAGAATTTTTTTTTTTCGTTTAGATAAATGTGAATTGTGAAAAGAAATTTCGTTGGGATCATCCAGTTATGTTACAATACAGTCATGACAATGGGAACACATGGAAGTTGGTTGAAAGCCCATGTTACGAAGAGAGTGAATGTGACTCCAAGTTGAATGAAGGAAGTGTTTATCATTCTGGAACACATGGAGACTGGACTCTCATCGTAATTCCAGTGACAGATGAACTAGCTTCCAGGTAGGGTTAGTTATTATGTGTTATTTTTTTTCAGTTTGTTACAATGTGGATGTGCATTGTGGTGCGGTGGATATTGGCTTGGAACGAGAAATCAGAGCTGAGTTAAAATTCCAGTTGAATTTGTTGGATTCATTTACGTAAGCATTTACTTTCAGTCATATCATGTTGAATACACCGGTTCTCGCTCGATCACTGAAGTTAAGCAATATTGAGCTTGGTCAGTACTTAGATGGGTGACCACTTAGGAATACCAGGTGCTGTAAGCGTTTAGTGACAGATGTGCATTGTGGTGCAATGGATATCGGCTTGGAAAGAGAAATCGGTGAGCCAAGTTCAAATTCCAGTTGAATGCCCTGCATTCACTTACGCACTGGTACCCTTGGGAAAGGTATTAATCCATCCCTTCCCTCCAGCTATGGGTTAAATAACAGGGTAGGACTTGGGACCCTGCCCTTAAACAAATCCCAATGAAACTTTCTCTATTGGAAAGGAAGCGTGCTTAACTCACGAGGGTGAATGCGGCTTGCATACATTGCATATACATTCATTTACGTGCAAATACTCTTGGGAAAGGTATTAATCTATCACTTCTCCCTCCAGTTGTGGGTTAAATTGCAGGACAGACTGGGTTCTATAGCCTTGGTTGGCAACCTACTGCAGGAAACTTTTCTACCCAGTCAGTCCTGTCTCTTTTGAGACATGATTGCACGTATGGCACTTAACTGACTGACTATAACAACAGAATATCTCCTTACTAAAGGAAATCAAATTACTAATACATTGTTTTTTTTTATTTCTTTTGTTTTGTGTTAGCAATTCTATTGGGTAATTAGAATGACTTAAGCAGAATTTTATTTTTAATTACTAAAGTCAATTGTATATACTGGTTCACAGCCCACCCACATCTATTGAACAGGTGAAGAGGCTCATCCCTTGTTTCCTGTTTAGGATGTGGTTTCCGACTTTCTCTTTTCCAATCTTTTCACTCCTTTTTCTTTTTTTTTTCTCTCAATTGGAGTAGATAGACTAAACTATCGCCCAGTTCACACTCCACCCACGTCTATTGAACAGATGAAGAGGCTTATCCCTTGTTCCCTGTTTAGGATGTGGTTTCCGGCTTTCTCTTTTCCAATCTTTTCACTCTTTTTTTTTCTTTTTTTTCTCTCAATTGGAGTAGATAGACTAAACTATCACCCTGTTCACACTCTACCCACATCTATTGAACAGGTGAAGAGGCTCATCCCTTGTTTCCTGTTTAGGATGTGGTTTCCGACTTTCTCTTTTCCAATCTTTTCACTCCTTTTTCTTTTTTTGTCTCTCAATTGGAGTAGATAGACTAAACTATCGCCCGGTTCACACTCCACCCACGTCTATTGAACAGATGAAGAGGCTCATCCCTTGTTTCCTGTTTAGGATGTGGTTTCCGGCTTTCTCTTTTCCAATCTTTTCACTCTTTTTTTTTCTTTTTTTTCTCTCAATTGGAGTAGATAGACTAAACTATCACCCTGTTCACACTCTACCCACATCTATTGTACAGGTGAAGAGTCTTATCCCTTGGTCCCTGTTTAGGATGTAGTTTCCGGCTTTCTCTTTTCCAATCTTTTCATTCTTACATAGCCCCCTGCACATCAGTGGCATAACCGCCTTGCTTGGGGTGATATGATTAAAAAGAAAAAAAAATACCATGATTTTTAATGCTTTGGATAAACTAGTAAAAATCTAACATTCTATGAGGATTTGAAGAAATCAAATATTAAATTCACTTTTTTTTTTTTTTTTTTTTTTTTTTTTTTTTCAACATTAAGTTTTTTTCTGTTATATTGAAGGAAAGGGCTTTAAGTTTTAAATCTTTTTTAAGTAAATTATTGCCAAATACTGATTAATATTATTTAAGGTGATATATTACATTGTTCTTAGATTATAAACTTGATGTTACCAGGTGGAGATTAGATTGCAAAACACTATCTGCTTTATTTACATTGTTCAAACTATTGTCTTCATCTTTCTTGTCATATTCACAATGTTTCACCCATTGTATGCTCAGATCTTCTTCAGCTAACTGGAATTTTGAGCTGAACTCTTTATTACAATTGCTAGAAAAAAAACAGGCATAGCTGACCACATACAGAGGGAAAAAGGAAATCACTGCTCCCTGTGGGAGGAATTTAAAATAATAGATAGAAAACACCACAGGAAAATGTGAAAATTTAAGGAATCGGCGCATATGTTAGGCCACAAAAATCTCCTAAGCTGGCCAAGCATAGAAATGAATACAATATGAGAACCAGTAATATGGAGGGCTAGAGAAAACCAATTACAAGAACCAAGATTGTCATATGAGCTCTAGAAAAATATTGGTTACTGAGACATCAGGTTTATAATTCCTTAAAATTCATACGCTGATGTCCTCAAGAACACATGGCCCAGTGGATAAAAGCGTTGGTTGGGTCCAGAGTTGTGAGTTGGCGACAGTAGTGGCACTAGTGATGGCAACATTATACCTCCATTCATCTTCCCACAGAGGCTTACATCGTGCTTTGAGAATCTTGTACTACCATGGGTCAAGAGGGTGGCTGCTAGAAGACCGTATGTCTGGCAACAGGACTCATCACCATGTCACACAAGTCATGGCTGTCAGACAGTTTCTGAAACCACGTTACCTTTTACATCTAGCCACCTAACTTCCCAAACTGCAATCTTCTTGATTAATATATGTGAGGTACAGTTGAGTGAGAGACCAACAAAACTCCTTGTAATACCAAAGATGAACTGAAGGCAAGGATTAAAGCAGCATTCACCAACTTAAACAAGGAGACTGTCCAGAAGAGTTGCAGGAGATTCTAAAATCATCTGGAGGTCATAGATGAAGTCAATCACACTTTTATTGAATAAATTTACTCTTTAGATATTTAGTGTAATTTTGGTAAACATATCTGTTAAAATGAGATGTCAGTATTATTTTCAGTTTTGTGCAATTTAGATGACAATTTGTCCATTGCACTATTTAATATTTTTGATTATTTAATATATGAGAAAAAGTGCAGGCAAGCATTTTACTATTACTAGCAATTTCAGTCCTTACTAAGTGCTTCTCTACTGTTGTTTGGTAGAAAATGAAGTTTAGCACTCTGAAAGGAAGTTCTGGCCAGGAAGCACTGATTATCAGATTATTTTTGCAAATGAGTTTAAACCTGACTGTTGTGATTGTATATTAAATCAAGTTAAGTTTCCCAAGTATTTAGTCTCAGGGTGAAGCTTGGATGAATTTCTATAGATTTTTTAATTTTTTTTTAATTTTATTTTTTAGACCCATTCTGTTGAGATGGTGGCAACGAGGAGGAATGTCTGACAGCTTTGCTTTGGACAATATTCACATTGGATCTTCCTGTCTAGACTACTGTTTCAGAAATGGTATCTGTCAAACTGATACCTGTAATTGTAAAGAAGGTTTCAAAGGTAATTTTCAGTTTTGTTTCACATTTTTATGGTCTCTCTCTTTCTCTCATTATTTGTTTTATAAGTTTATCACTCGCCATTTTTTTTTCTTTCTTTCTTCTGCCATTAATTATTTTTCTTTTCTCACTTGTACCACTTGGTGTCATGGAAAGATTTTCTTTTTTGTTTAGCTTTTACTTGAGCAATTTATTTAATTCCCTTTTGACTTTGCTCGGCCTGTTGTAACTTCCTTGGAACATCTATTGGTAACTCAAGCAAGACTAAATTTGATGTCCTAGTGGGATCGTTAACCCTGTTCCTTGCTAACATCCCTACAGTTTTCAGGGAATCTTTCCATGTGGCTATGAAGAAAATGAATTTTGATGTCCATGTTAGTAAAAATTCAAAAGCATTCCAGCATTTTTTTTTTTAAATTCTGATATGATGGATGAGATTTTCATATTCAGTGTATTAAAATTAGCTTAGAAAGATGTTTTTCAATTAACCCTGTTCCTTGCTAACATCCCTACAGTTTTCAGGGAATCTTTCCATGTGGCTATGAAGAAAATGAATTTTGATGTCCATGTTAGTAAAAATTCAAAAGCATTCCAGCATTTTTTTTTTAAATTCTGATATGATGGATGAGATTTTCATATTCAGTGTATTAAAATTAGCTTAGAAAGATGTTTTTCAATTAACCCTGTTCCTTGCTAACATCCCTACAGTTTTCAGGGAATCTTTCCATGTGGCTATGAAGAAAATGAATTTTGATGTCCATGTTAGTAAAAATTCAAAAGCATTCCAGCATTTTTTAAACCAGATCCTTGTAGTTATCTGATTCGTGATTACTTAAAAAGTTTTCCACAACTGCTACAAATTAATTCTATGTGTTTGATTCATTCAAAGTCATACAACTTACAAAGTTTTCATCTAGGATAAGTTTTCTGATGTTTAGACCATTGATAATGCCTACTTCACTCTTTTCAATGCTCAAGCCTGGAAACACTTCACAGAAACAATGTCCTTATCAAGAGATTTTACAATCTGTGTCATCAATCCCAGTTTTATGTGGAGAGGGGGAAAATAATTTTTTCTTCAGATACAAGAGCAACACATATAAGATTTTTCACTCCTACTGTTAAAACCTCTCAAATTGGCCACTCACTTTTTTGCCAGTGTTGATCCTTGGCACAACTGTTCCATAAACATAGAAAACAGAAATACTTTGTATAGCCGGACTGATTCACTATTTCTTGTTACAAAATGAGTCGTTCAACAATGAGTTATTCAACTGCAAAAACTTGCATAATTAAAGAAAAATGTCAAAATGTCTTGTCCATCAAAAAAAAATTCTGATATGATGGATGAGATTTTCATATTCAGTGTATTAAAATTAGCTTAGAAAGATGTTTTTCAACAAATAACCAAATTTTGTGTTGACAAGTATAATTCCTGTGTCATTTTTAAAAAAAACTGTGTAAAGAATACAAATTAATTTCATATATTTCAGGAAAGAACTGTTACAAAATAGAGGAAAATCCTGTTGGTATGATTGACAGATTTGACAATCGAAATGAACCCAATGAACTCTGGAAAAGGACTGTGGGTTCAATGCTTGGGACCATGTGTGGCACCGTGGATACTGAGAATGCCTTGTTCTTCCCTGGGGATGGAACAAGAGAAGCAGTAACTGTTCCCATAGACACCAGACACTTACGGTGAGTATCAACATGCTAGAAAGCATTCCCAAGGCGTTGTGGTCCAGTGGATATCAGCTCGGAACGAGAAATCGGGGAGCCGAGTTCGAATTCCAGTTGAATTCATCGCATTCACTTACGCGCTAATACCCTTGGGAAAGGTATTAATCCGTCTCTTCCTTCCAGTTATGGGTTAAATAACAGGACAGATTGGGTTCTATAGCCTTGGCTGGCAACCAGTCTACCGCAGAAAGCAATGGCAAATTACTGCAGGATAATCTTCTGCTCAGTCAGTCATGTCTCTTTTGAGACATGATTGCCCAAGCGTGTATCACGTATGGCACTTAACTGACTGATTTAAATTTGAGTTTGTCAGTTTGTAATCTCAAATGAAAATCTAGAAAAGTCTTCCACACCTGGTGCCAACCCACTGATAAAAGATAGTTAATATAAGACTACAAATTCTACAACAGTATCTGCAGAGTGTTTGATAATTAGGATAGGGATAAATTTTAGCTGACACTCATGAATAAATAACATTTGGACGCTAGTGAAGATGACAACTCTGCGGATCTAGAGGAATAAACCTCGATAAACTATCCTGCTATTTCCTTGAGTAGCAGTAGTCCATATGGTGCCCAACGCAAGAGTGGTAGCGGTTCAGATAACAGTATGGTTGTGTGGATGACCATCTACTTGACAACAGACAAGCACATCGCTCCAGTTAGCGGCGAACTATGGCGAGATGATGACTTGACAAATACCCGTCCCTTTGGACATGTTTGGTGTTAGGAAGTGCATCCAGCCATGAAAATTTTGCTTCAATTTCATATCTCATGTCAAATCCAGATATAGTTAGTAATAACGGGGCAGAACTAATAGTGAAGGTGTCGTTCGTGGTTGGGTGGGTCACTCTGTTGTGGGTCCCATCAGACCATTAATGAACATCAGACCTGGACGGCATGGCAGAACTTCCAACCCTTGGACACGGGGCGAAAAAGGGAAGTTAAACTGAGTAAGAAGAAGAAGAAATTATATAAGGTTTATAATTCAGGACACTAGTTTTGTGGTTTATCTTAAAAACAGATAATCTGTCAGCATTTTTTTCTCTTTATTAGCTTGTGCTGTCTGCTGATAATAGCCAATGCCGCAGAAGTTACATGTCTTCTATAAGTAACCTTTTGTCTTTTTTGTGGCATTTTTCTGGTTTTCTGACTAGGAACACCATGAATATTACACTTTTGGTCATACTGAGAGCAACAGGTCTGTAGGGGAGTTATAATTTTGAGTAAATAATTAATTATAAGCCCACTAACATTTATATATACAGAAATACTTGTAGAAATGAAAAACAAAAAATTGGGAAAAACAAAACAAGTATTATTTATTTTATTTTCTGGTTGTATTGAGAGAAAGTAATATAGAGAATAAGAAATTAATTAAAATCAACCTTCTTCTTCACTTTTACAAAAATTCACAATGACATGTGAAATTCTGGGTTTTCACAAACAGAAAAAGGATTGACCATGTGCTTAAAGAAAAAGTCAAACCCAGATTTCACAAGTCTTGAGGACTTAGCAATCCAGTGCTAAATTCAAAAAGACTATAGAAATGACTTGAATAACATCAAATCAAAGACAACTATGTTTGTTCTCTGGGGATCCATGTTCAAACTCAAATGTCGGCAGCAACACTTTATTAATATATGACAAAATAATATTCAAAAATGTTTCAAAGTTCAGAGTGTTCATTATTCACAGAAGGGATATATGGTTGCATACATTTAGAAGTAGACAAAAATAAATAGTTTGAAATACTTAGCTTTCTTGAGTTATTGAAATAAAGTACTTTGAAATGCATGCTAAAAGCAAATGATTGTCCATGTTTTTTAAATTTAATTAACATGATATTGTTAGCTTTTTAGTGTCTGCTGTTAATGTTATCTTCACCTTTTCTCTTTTTCTGTCTCAGGCTTATCCAGTTCCATATAGCTATTGGGAATATAAAGAGTGATGCCCAATGTCGAAGACCCCAACACAGACATGAAGGTGTCATTCTTGACTATTCAACAAACAATGAGATCACATGGGATGTTCTCAAAGTTGTCGAGCCAATTCTGTACAACACTACGACACAGATTGTCAGTTTGGAATTACCTCCAGAGGCAAAGACTAACAGAACCATATTCCGATGGTGGCAGCCATTAGGTTTTGGAAGTAAGTTTGTTTTTTTTTTTTTTTGTTTTTTTAAACCAAGTGTTAGAGAACCAGGACAGAGGCATGCTTCATGAAACTAGAGCAAACTACCCCAGTGAATTAAATAAAGGGTTGAGTTTGAAATTTCAATCACCTAAAGAAGGTCAGAGTATATAACAGCCAAAACATTGTGAAGATGAGGATAACAGTTCGAACAATGTAAATAGTATAAATAATTACAATACCACATTATATGAATATAGACAAGACCATGTAAATGAAAAAATTTAGTCGCCCTGTTGGCGGGGCATCAGAATACACCAACTGCCCCCCTGCAGAGAGTAAAAGTCTCTCAATGGGGCCACCTGGGGATGGGATCCTGGTGATTGAGCAGGCCATGGCCCGGGTGCAAAGAGGTCATGGTCCTGCAACACATCACTTCGGCTCTTACCTGGGCTAGATGGGCGGTCGAAGAGGCCCCATCTGATCAACCGGCTGGTCAGCTCAAGCCCTAACATCTACTAACAAACATACCCTCCCAAAACATTTTCTACATATTCCTCCCCCCCCCCCCCAAAAAAAACTACCAGACCATGGAAAGTTATATATGAGAAAACTACCACCAGCTTTCTATGAATAGATGTTAGAAGGCACTGGCTAAGGGTCAATCAACAGTGCAAAACACATAGGCCTGGACATGGCTGCAAGCCATCCAACTGCACACCTACATTATGGGGCGGTGCACAGGGGGAGGAGACAGGTGCTCCAGGTCTCTCACACTGTCGAGTATATTGGAGGGGAAGTCCCTGATCTGTCAGAGCACATGGGTTTCCCCCCTGACAGATCCCGTTCGTGGGCTCCAGCCTGGTTTTGTGGGTGGGGATAACTCTCCAATGAATAATATATTATATAGTATGTCTAATAAATATTCCAAACGTCCACATATAGAATCTCCATCAGACTCAGAAAGTGAGTTTATTATTACAAAACATTTTCCTCAGTTTATTGTTTTGGAGTCGTTAGAAGAAAAACAATTAACAAAGATATCCCCATTTGTTATTGAAAAAGTACTTTCTGGTGCTATAGTACCAAAGATGGTGAAGAAACTTAAAAATGGTACGCTACTTGTCCAAGTAGAGAAAAAATCATATTCTGATACACTTTTAAAAATGAAAACCTTTTCTGAAATAAAGATAAAAACATATCCACACAACATGCTGAACAAATCTAGAGGGGTAGTCAGAAGCACTGAGCTTTCATTCTGTACTATCAAAGAAATTAAGACTCAGCTAAAAACACAAGGTGTAATAGACGCACGACGTATTCAAATTAGAAAAGGAACAGATACCATCGAAACAAACACATATATATTCACTTTCAACCTCCCCAAAGTCCCGAAGGAATTAAAAATAGGATTTACAATTGAAAAGGTCAGCCAGTACATCCCAAACCCTCTATGGTGCTTCAACGTCAACTTTTTGGACACCATAAAGACAGGTGCACGAGACTTCCAATATGCAGAAGATGTGGAGAAAGAGACTCTGACTACCATGGGTAAGAATGTAACAAAAAAGCAAAATGTGTTGTCTTGAAGATCACTCATCAGATTCCAAACAATGTATAATCTGGAAAAAAGAAAAAGAGATCAACACTATCAAGTTTACACGTAATATATCCTTCTCTGAAGCTAGAAAGATAGTCGAAACAACTGGCTTATTCCCCACTAAATCATATGCATCAGTTACTAAACCAAAACCAAACAACTTTGAAAAACAAGAATGCCATTCTTGCAAACTCCTACTCAGTAAATTATCAAAACTTACACCAGAAACACTCCCCGCTTTCTTAAAAGAAATTAATCCACTCACTGAACCTGACAATAACACTGAACCTTCAAGCATGGAAAAACCATCAACATCAAATACCTCTATGGCAGAACAAAAACCTCTTCTCCAGAGGGAAACTATCAAAAAAAAATCCACTTTATGGAAGGAATCTAAGTCCCCTCCTCCAAAGAAAGTCACTACTACTCAGGAGCAGACTGTACAGAGATCTTCTTCCAAACAAAGAACTATAGTAGAGAAAAACACCAAAAAAAAACTGATGCATATCTGTAGATTCAGAAGACATGGAAACGGAGAGTATCCCTCCTGTAGAAAACAACCATTTCAATACTCATAAAGATAAACGGAAATCAAATACATAAAATTTAACCATGGCCAGCAAAATAATTCAATGGAATTGCAGAGGTATAAAGGCCAATCTGAACGAACTTCTTCTACTAATATCCAGTCTATGTCCTTTAATAATATGTTTACAAGAAACTTTTTAAAAACCGTCTGAAAGCATTAAACTCCGCAACTTCTCTGTATACAACCACATTGTAAATAACCCAAATAGAGCTTCTGTAGGAACATCCATTCTTATCAATAACAAAATAGCACAAAGCCAGATAAATTTACAAACTAATTTACAGGCAATTGCCGTTACAACCACTTTACATCGGACTGTCACAGTTTGCTCCATTTATCTACCTCCAAATGACCCTATAGACGAAACAGAAATAGAAAATCTTATTAACCAACTCCCTCGTCCCTTCCTACTATTAGGTGACTTTAACAGTCACAACACTGGCTGGGGATGCTCAGACACAAACAGAAGAGGAATCATAATAGAAAATGCTATCAACAATAACAACCTATGTATATATAATAAGAAGAAACCAACTTTTATTCACTCTGCTACAAACACATTCTCAGCAATTGATCTTTCTATAAGTGATCCAAGTATCTTTATGGATTACGACTGGACTGTTCATGAGGATACATGTGGAAGCGACCACTTCCCAATAACATTAGAACATACTGGCCCTGAAATAATATCAAAAATACCTCACTGGAACCTTAAAAAAGCCAACTGGAATAAATTCAAACAATTATGCAAATATAAACTCCTACCTGGAAAACATGAGAAAGATCCGATCACTCATTTTACAGATACTATTATTTCTATAGCTGAGGAATGTATCCCTAAAACAACTTCAACTAAATATAACTGGCCTTGGTTTAATGACGATTGTAAAAAGGCTATCAGGCTATGGCATGCTGCATTAAGAAAATTCAACCACCAACCCACTGCTCAGAATTTAAACCATTTTAAAATATGCAGGGCTAAAGCACGCCGAATAATAAAAGAAGCCAAACGGAAGTCATGGAAGAGCTTTGTTTCCAAAATTAATAACACCAAAAGTAAAACCATATGGAATAGGGTGTGGAAAATTTCTGGGAAAAACATCAGTTCCCCCATCAAGCACCTCTGTATAAACAACAACAAAATAACCCCAAAAAAGGACATGGCCAACCTGCTTGCAGACTCTCTTGCAAATAACTCGTCATCCAAAAATCACAGTAAAAAATTCCAGATTATTAAACAGGAATCAGAAAAAATCAAGCTGAACTTTAAAAGTAATAATGAAGAAGAGTATAATAAACCTTTTTCTTTTAATGAACTGAAGGATTCATTAAAGGCCAATAACACAGCTGAGGGACCAGACGAGATATCGTATGAGTTCTTAAAACAACTACCTGATCAATCATTGAAGTATTTATTATCTATTTTTAATGACATCTGGATCAGTGGTAATATCCCTGCCATATGGAAACAAGCCATAGTCATTCCTGTAGTAAAACCAGGAAAAGATGCATCTGACCCCTCCAATTACTGCCCCATAGCACTAACAAGCTGTGTATGTAAGACTCTTGAAAGAATGATTAATAATAGATTAGTTTGGTTTTTTGAAATCAATAAAACAATAACCAATCTTCAATGTGGTTTCCGAAAACAGCAGCGTACTATGGATCATTTAATAAGACTGGAAACTTTTATTAGGAATGCCTTTATCCAAAAAAAAACATATCACTGCTATTTTCTTTGACTTGGAAAAGGCATATGATACAACATGGAGATATGGTATCATGAAAAATCTCAAAGAAGCTGGACTGATGGGAAGACTACCTATTTTCATCAATAACTTTTAAACAATAGATTATTTAATGTTCGTGCAGGAGTATGCCTCTCGGACCCCAAGGAACAGGAAATGGGAGTCCCACAGGGGAGTATCTTATCTGTAACATTATTTAACTTAAAAATCAATGATATTGTTGGATGTATGAACCCAGGTGTGGATTGCTCACTGTATGTCGATAATTTTTTAATCTGCTACAGCTCAAGGTATATCCACATAATTGAGCAGCAGCTTCAACAATGCATTGACAAAATAAAAAAAATGGTCAACCAAGAATGGATTTAAGTTCTCCACTAACAAAACAAAATGCATGCACTTTTGCCAGCTTAGAAAATTACATCCAGATCCTCTGTTAAAACTGGACGGGATTCAGATTCCCGTTGTAGACCAACATAAATTTTTAGGACTAATACTGGATAAAAAGCTCACCTTTATTCCACACATTAAACACTTAAAAAACAAATGTAACAAAGCTATCCAGCTGATGCGAGTTATTGCCCACATAGATTGGGGAGCTGATAGACAAACCTTACTGAAGTTATATAGATCATTAGTGCGATCGAAATTGGACTATGGCTGCTACATATATGGCGCCGCCAGAAACTCATACACAGTCATTAGACACTGTTCATCATCAGGGGCTTAGTCTGGCCTTGGGAGCCTTTCAAACTTCTCCCATTGATAGTCTATATGCAGAAGCCAATGAACCACCATTATCAATTTGCTGCAACAAACTAGCTTTACAATATTTGACCAAAATCCTCTCTTGCCCATCCAATCCTGCCTACGACTGTATTATAAACCCATTATATCACTCTCTCTATGATAGGAAAAAGAAAATAATTAAAATATTTGGCCTAAGGATGAAAGAAATCATCAGAGAATCCAATATAAACCTGGAACGAATCCACGAATCACTCATTTCAGAAAGCCCTCCATGGGAAATCATCCAACCAACAGTATTGCTAAATCTCACCAAATTCCCTAAATCAAAGACCAGCCCTACTGATTTCTACGAAGAACTGAACAAGACTGTCAATAGTTTCCCTTCCTATAAACATGCATACACAGATGGATCGAAAGAAGGTGAGAAATGTGGATGCTGTGCCCTACTAGATAACGTCACAAAAATAAAGATGTCTATCCGATGGAGCATCAATTTTTAGTGGTGAAGCCACAACTGTTGAGCTGGCACTTGATCTAATCACTGACAATGTAAGTGACAGCTTCATTATATTCTCTGATTCACTCTCTGTACTATTGTTCATCCACAACAAGAATCTCAATAACCCGATTATCGTTAAACTTTTAAATCGATTAAACATGATGAACAAAACCAAGAATATTGTCTTTTGTTGGATCCCCAGCCACATTGGCATTCGTGGTAACACGAAAGCGGACATGGCTGCAAAGGAGTCTCTGAGAGAGGATATCTTCAATATGAAGGTCCCATTCACAGATCAAAGGCCTGCAATAAAAAGATATATTCAACTCAAATGGCAAAAACATTGGTCGACCTGTCAGAACAACAAACTCTTCCAAATTAAACCAAATTTGGGAGAGTGGAGAGGTGCATTAAGGAAATCCAGAAAGGAAGAGGTAATACTGGCTTGAATTAGGATAGGACACACCTTTTTTACTCACTCCTGGCTGTTAAGAGGAGTAGATCCGCCCAAATGCACTAAATGCCAGATGAATAATAGCATAAGACATATACTAATTGATTGTACAGACCTGGTAAAAATTCATCAATAATTTTATAAAGTACAGAACTTAAGATCTTTATTTGAAAACATCAACATAGACAAAATACTAGCCTTCCTTTGGAAAATTGACTTATTTAATAAAATTTAACTTTATTATATAGCTTCAACATAGACATATAAACTATAACATTTCCTCCTAGCTATGGGTAAAATAGCATGCTGTGTTCCGAATAAGCCTGTTTCCAGGGAATAACTTTCATTTAAAATAAAAATACGCTTCCGGCCTTAAATGACCCTTTAGATGTTGATAGGCCGTTAAACAGGAACGAACAAACAAACAAACAAAAAATTTAGATATATAATGCAATTGAATAACAGGAAAAATTCTGTATAATGCATTCTGTCCTCTAGAACTTCATCAAAATAATGTAATGTTTTTATTGATGGAATTATATATGTATAGGATGTATGTTATTGGGCAGTAGCTATCAGCTCATAACAAGATATTGGAGAGCCAAGTTCGAATTCCAGTTGAATTTGTTGCATTCACTTAAATGCAAATATCCTTAGGAAAGGAATTAATCAGTCTCTTTCTCTCCCACTATGGATTAAATAACAGGACAAATTGGATTCTATAGTCTTAGTCGGCAACAAGTCTACTGCAGAAAGTAATGGCAACCTACTGCAGAAAAATCTCTGCCCTGCCAGTCAGTCATGTCTCTTTTGAGATATCATTACCCAAGTGTGTATCACATATGGCACTTAACTGAGTGACTGATTTAAGAGCACTTGGAATTTGTATCCCTCAATATTTATGTGATGAGGAGAAATACATTGAAAATACTTTTAAGCTTCTCCAATACTGTAATTACTTCATATTTAACATGAAACAAAAAATTTTAATAATGGAAGAATGAAAATTTTTAAAAATGGAAGAATGAACAATACAAAAATTTTACCTACCAACTTTACCACAGCTTAACATAAAATTTGTTACAACTAATTCTTAAACAATAAAGTACTTAATTAACGCTAAAGGGATTATATGCTGTTATTTCTTAGTGAAGGTATATATCTTATTATTCCTATTCCCACATGAGTCAGTAAATATTATTAAGTCGGGTCACCAACATAACGGTGAGGTGGAACGGAGAAATGAAATGAATGAATGAACACTTGTTCTCAAAGAGACTTTTATATATTATGACATATGCAATAATACATATACAAACAAGTGTCCACAAATAGAGAAATACATATCTATTATAGCTAATGCAAAGCAAAATATCAGGAGGAACAAAAAGGAATGGTTTTACATTTAACTTGAAGATACTTCTGTTTGGCCAATGTTATGACTCCAGATTTGGAGGGACAAAATTCATCTATATTTCAAAGGGATATGGCAGGCTTCATTTATGTCTCAACAGGACAGCCCCATGTGCTTGTGAATTCATCTATGTCCCAAAGGGATGGCATGAGCTTTATGTTCCAGTGGAGCATGGTGGTAGGCTGATTCTACCTAGGCCAAAGTCCTGGAAGGGAACAATGTTCTTCCTTGGTTACTGTTAGCTGAAACAATAACTAGCGCTTGGGTCCCTATCAGGAGAGACATCACAAGCAGTTGTCATGTGACTATCTTGACCAATGGGAGATAAGCACTTTTTGTATCCATACAATTTAGCATGGCATACGGTCAAAAAGGGTTAAAAAAAAGCGATTTTATTTTTTGTCGGAAAGGAATTCATTTTCCCAGGATTGAGAACAGGTGAAATTCGGCAAAACACAGCCGGCAGGTTTAGGGGTCAGAGGTTAAAGTCATCTTGTTGAGAGATCTCAATGGCCACTTATTGGGAAAATTATCATTGTAAATTTTCCTGAGGGGAGAGAAAACAAAAGAAGACGTCAGGGAGATTGACATCATATAATAGCTCCTCCAAGAGGAGGGGGAATCTTTCAGAATTGGAAGTGTGAAGCAGAGAACAAAAGGAGAGGACTGGTTGAATTTTAGGATATTTGCATAAAACCCCTTATATACCCTCACCATACCAGTAGAAAGGGACACCCATAAATACAAGTGCCCACAGGGGCTAAAGTTAGTTGGAGTTGCAGAAGCTGCATTGGGGAGTTAAGAGATTTTTTTTTTTTTTGCCATAATGCTGTTGTGTCAATCTGATGATAACAATAGTTGTCACTGAAGAAAAAACTCCGACAATATCCTTGTGCCATTTTCAAAGTACAAACAACAGTACTTGGAATTAAACCCAGTTACTAAATCTGGCCACCCTTAGAGAAATTAGCAGAAATTTTTGTTCCATCATCAAATATTAGAAACAGGTTGGGGAAAGAAAAAAGGAAAGAACTGTAAATCTTTTTTTGTTTTTATTTTTTATATAAATATCATCTAGTGACTTATTCAGGTGTCGTCTGTTTATTTTCAAAATTGTGTGCACGTATTTAACTCCTTTGATTAGCTTGGTTGAGATACCCCAGTGATAATTAATTAAAAGAGAAAGCTGTTTACTAAGACAAAAGTGCAGAGAATGTGTTTTAATTGCTCAATCATCCACAGTAAATTTGCATCCAGGTTCTTACAATATTTCACCTTTTTTGGCAAATCTTCTGTTATCAAAATGTGGGATATTTAAAACCAAATGTGTAGGGAAATTGGCTAGGCTATACGTCCAGACATATCTGACGAAATTTTAAATCCAGCATTTCCACTCAGTACATAATAACCAACATTCAAGTTTAATCCCCTACATATACATAATTCCATCAATAAAAACATCACTTTAGACAGCTAAAGTCATTCTAGAGAACACATTACTTTTGTGGTCAAGCAATCAAATTCAAAATAAATTTGTTTGCTATGATTAATTTTTCTTTTAATTTTTATCTGCTGTTTATCACAACTTAAAATGAAGTGACAATTCAACAATAGAAAGAAGTCCACACAAGGCCAGAAATAAGGGATCAGCTGTCAAATGAGATTCAAGCTTTGGTACTTTTTTGTTCCTGGGATGTTTGGAATGCATTGGCTGCTTCAACCACTATAACTCAGATTTATTTTGCATGTGTTAAACCAGGCTTCCCTTCGGCAAAAAAAATCAGCACAAGTTCAAACCTCACTGAGTTTCACTTTTATTTCCAATCCTGCACTGTCTATTTGCTGACAAAGATCAATAGCCTGAGTAAAAATTAAGATGAAAGTAATTACTGATTAAAATTAATAATAATAATTAACAAGTCTTCAATGAAGTTGAAAGTAAATATTAGTCAAAAAATTAATAATGATTTATGGGGCATCATCTAATAAAAGAGGAATAAAAATGATACTACTGATAAACTCTTTTTATACCTTTAGAAGTATCATTCACTAGGGTGTATAAAGATTTATTGCTAACCAGATGCCAAAATTAGCAATATTCTGTGAGAACTGCATCTAAATCTAAAGTTATTTATAAATGGAACTTTGTCTTTTTGTGTGTGTGTGTGTGTGTGTGTGTGTGTGTGTGTCCATTACCTATAGACTCCGAAACGACTGAACCAATTTTCTTGAAAATTTACACAGTTGTTCTATAAGAGTCTGTGAGTGTTCTTAGCTAGGTTTAGTGTCAAGGTACCCCCGATAAATAACAAAAATCGATAATCAAAAAAAATCATGTTTTAGAAGGAGTGGTTTGATTTTAATCAAATTTGATACACTCATAGACAAAGACATAAGAAACGATATTCAGAAGATTCAAGGTTGAACCAATTTTCTTGAAAATTTACACAGTTTGTTCTATAAGAGTCTGTAAGTGTTCTTAGCTAGGTTTAGTGTCAAGGTACCCCGATAAATAACAAAAATCGATAATCAATAAAATCATGTTATAGAAAGAGTGGTTTGATTTTAATCAAATTTGATACACTCATAGACAAAGACATAAGAAACGATATTCAGAAGTTTCAAGGTTGCAGTTCTTACAATAGTGCAGAAAATTGATAAAAAATATATATAAAAAAGGCAAGATGTTTGTGTGTGTATCTGTTTATCTGCTTGTATGTCCGTATTTTTTGTCAGCCCTTTTATTTTAGTTTTTGCTTCGGGTTTGGCTCTAAATAGGTATAATTGTAGTTCTTAGTCTCAGCCATGATACCATTTACTCAGAGGACTTATTTAGCCTTCAAAATTCAGTTTATGACGAAAAAAACTTATTTGATATTGATACCAGGAAATCAAAATTTGACTTACATCCATTCATTTTTCTTTCAGTCTACGGTTTCACTTTAACTGGAAACAACTACTGCTTTTTAGTCTTTCGTGCCAACATCCAAAGATTCTGAGCTCCAGGTCCATGGATTAGTTTTAAAGCTTTCATTACACTCAAGCAACGCCGGGCTATATTGCCAGTATTTTATAAGTACATTTACTTAGGAGTGTGGTCATCTACATTTTTGCACCTTTACATGGTGTAGAATTTCCTGGCAGTGGATATTGAACAACTTCATTACAAAAGAAGAAAATACTGAAAGTGGTATATATGTGTTTGCACTGATAAATATTGAGAACATAATGGACAATATTGAGAATATAATGGACAAATTATAAGAAATGAGGAATCGTTAATGGCAATATTATCTTTTCCCTTATAAAGATATATTCAGCCTTCATTGACTGAGCTGCTGTGCCATTTTCAGTTGAAATTTATAAAATCTTTCTCTTAAAACAATTTTTCATGAAAATAGGTTTCTCAAGAACTGGAGCCGTTCTCACTCTTTTGAGTATTGATGGATGGTTTCCTTCCTAATCTTTTATTTAAAGTATTGTGGAAAGTCAACATCTTGATTATGTTATTATTTTCTCTTCTCATGTCCAGTAGCTGTTATCACTCTTTCTAGTAATGATAGTTTTCTTTCTAAGCTTTTATTTAAAGTACTTTGGAATAACAACATCTTGATAATGTCATTATTTCTTCTTTAAGTTACATGCACTATTTTCTGCTGTTGATAGTTCTCAAGTTAGGTGGCTTCTCTTATCTGCTACAGTTTTTCTTAGTTATTCTATAGTGCCAATTTACAATGTTCAATGAAGGATGCTTTTTGTCAAGACCCTCAGGTTTTACTCATTCAAAATTTTTTTTAACCATTGATTTGAGAAAGCAGTTGTATACAGCTGACCGTTTATATATTTCCTAACAGGCCTGGCATAGTGCATTTATAGGATACAAATCCTATATCATCCATCAACTAAATAAAACACACAAAGTAAAATTGCACACCTGCAAAATTGGATCCAAATGACTAAAAGCATTTTGGAAAAACCCAAACCAAGGCAAATTTCACAAGTCAGTGTGAAAAGCAAAATTCCTGATTGGATAGAAAATCAAAAATTGATATATGACGTCAGTCAAATTTTTTTCACATCTAAAGAAGAAAATGCCCGCTGGAGCTGGTGACAGGATAAACTCCACTACTTAAACCATGTTCGGTAACCAGTCAAATTCAGTCCAGCATGGGAGCAGTTAGCTGACGGAATTTGTGGCAATGTAACGAAAAAAATTTAAAGAAGCTGACCCAAACACAAGGGCGTGTCACATATTTATTTGACCTTTCTTCAGTTTCACTTCATGTCACCAAAGAAAACAACAACAAAGCACTCTGTCTGTGATAAGTACAATTCCTGTATTTGTTTCACCTTCTTCCTCATCCTGTCGTCAATCTACCAAAAAAGGGAAAGGAACCCAAGACTTTACATTCTGCGACTATCTCTAAACTTCTGTGAGACATTTTAAATACTTACATTTCTCTTTGAACAATTTTAACTACAAAACTACATGCATTTTCTCTATGAACATTTTCCTTCTCCTAAATAGGTTATAATGTTTAGTTAACAAAGTTTTACTTTTATTTTTCTTCTCACAATTTTGTTATCCTGTTAATAAATCTTTACTTAAATGTAGAAACGAAATATTTTATCCTTCTACAGTTCAACATTCAACCTTCTGAAATATTTGAATTGTGGGGACTTCGGTTGTGTTTGGCACAAGGCCAATTTGGCAAGCATAGCCGAGGCTCCTACACATGACATCCATATAAAAGTTTCAGTCTGATGAGGCTATTTAAAAACATGACTCAAGTTTTCAGGTTGATGTTTTAGTTTTTGTAGCAATCGATGACGTTGAGCAAAAACTACCTCTGGCTCAGCCTATCCTATGTTTAATTACTTTATCTCCTATACTAAATTTGTTACAACTAATCAATATGCCGAGGTACCTGAAATGTTTCATATTTACTAATTCTACATCCTGAATTTTTTTGATAGATTCAACACAGGTACCATCACTGCTTTCATTCCAATTCCAGATCATACTTTCTGTTGTGGTTGGTTGGTTGTTTTGTTTTTATGGCATATCAACCTCGGCGAGTCATTTATTGCCAACTAAATTCTATTTATTGCTGGTAATACCTTTTCTTTCAACAATTTATTGTTGTTTTTATATAAGTTTTGTGTCTAGTAATACTTTTTTCTTTTCAAGTATCAAGATTCATTGGGATTTGTTTTTAAGGGCAGAGTCCCCAAGTCTTACCCTTGTTATTTAACCCATAACTGGAGGGAAGGGATGGATTGATACCTTTCCTAAGGGTACCAGTGCTTAAGTGAAATGCAGGGTATTCAACTGGAATTCGAACTCTGCTCACTGATTTCTCTTTCCGAGCCGATATCCACTGCACCACAACGCACGTCCGTCACTAAACGCTTACAGCACCTGGTATCCCCAAGCGGTCACCCATCTAAGTACTGACCAAGCTCAACGTTGCTTAACTTTGTTGATTGAGTGAGAACTGATGTATTCAACGTGATATGACCGTAAGCCATTCTGTTGTGGAAAAGTTCATCTTGAGTGCTATTTCTTGAAATGCTTAGTAGACGATTTTAATT
This sequence comes from Ascarosepion bandense, assembly GCA_037127315.1. Classification (NCBI taxonomy): domain Eukaryota; kingdom Metazoa; phylum Mollusca; class Cephalopoda; order Sepiida; family Sepiidae; genus Ascarosepion; species Ascarosepion bandense. The sequence goes on from JBBBDQ010001077.1 coordinate 854,498, forward strand.
TCCTGTTCAAGATCATTCTTATCACAACTATGAATACCAATGTCATCAGCATAGTCGCCTTTATCAGTACATTGGCGTCAAGGTGTTTTTTATTGTAGACTGGGCTCTGAAAAAATATAAGAGAAAGAGAATTTTGAATTCCAAAACATGTAAAAAAATGTTGAAGAGAAGGAAATCAATTGAGTACTGCTGGCAGTTTCTGGTGAGGCTATTTAAGAAAACTAGCAGTATAGCCCAGCGTTGCTCAAGTGTAATGAAAGCTTTAAAACTAATCCATGGACCTGGAGCTCAGACTCTTTGGACGTTGGCACGAAGACTAAAATGCAATAGTTGTTTCCAGTTAAAGTGAAACCGTAGACTGAAAGAAAAATGAATGGATGTAAGTCAAATTTTGATTTCCTGGTATCAATATCAAATAAGTTTTTTTCGTCATAAACTGAATTTTGAAGGCTAAATAAGTCCTCCGAGTAAATGGTATCATGGCTGAGACTAAGAACTACAATTATACCTATTTAGAGCCAAACCCGAAGCAAAAACTAAAATAAAAGGGCTGACAAAAAATACGGACATACAAGCAGATAAACAGATACACACACAAACATCTTGCCTTTTTTATATATATTTTTTATCAATTTTCTGCACTATTGTAAGAACTGCAACCTTGAAACTTCTGAATATCGTTTCTTATGTCTTTGTCTATGAGTGTATCAAATTTGATTAAAATCGGACCACTCCTTCTATAACCTGATTTTTTTTTTTATTGATTTTTGATATTTATCGGGGGTACCTCGACACAAATCCTAGCTAAGAACACTCGCAGACGCTTATAGTACAACTGTGTAAATTTTCATGAAAATCGGTTCAGCCATTTTGGAGTCTATAGGTAATGGTCACACACAAAGACAAAGTTCCATTTATAAATAAGCTTAGATAACTCTAATTTTCATGTTGACGTTTTGGTTTTGTAGCAATTTTTGGCATTGAGTGAAACTATTCTATCCTTTCTTCCTATACTAAATTTGTTATAACTCATCCATAAGCCGAGATATTTAAAGTGTTTGGTATTTACTAAGTCCAAAGAATAGCAACTACAAAGAAATTGCTTCTAAAAGTCAGAAAGAGACAACTGAAATTTTGGGGAAGACATGAGGAAAGGAGGTTTGCAGAATTTAATACTCAAAAGATACATCAAAAACACTAGAAGCAAATGAAAGCGGCAGTAAAATGACTAGACAAGTTTGAGCAAATAGATGGAGGAACAAATACTACCAAAAGAAAGAGGGATCATAAAGTATCAATGAAGATCAGGAAGTTGTGGAGAACAATGGTTGTCCACATCCTGAAGGAACATGGCACAAAAAGTGATGTGTGATGGAGGTTTCCAGCCAGGAATAATAAACACAAGGCAAGTGGATAAATCTTTCATTGAGCCTTGATGGAGTCCAAAAGTGTCTCTTAGCCCTTGTGGGTGATAAATTATTCTCAATCCTCCAAGCTCTCTCAGACAGGGTGGGATATAGCAAGTCTCTCACCACCTCAGGAAAGTGTTCAAACTACATTCTCTGGTTTCACCTATTCAAAACATCAGAGCAAGGACATGACATGCCATGCCATTTACATATCTTCTGTATTCAATCAGTATGAAGTAAGTTCTTCCCACAAATCACTGCTCTGTGGAACTAACTCCCAAGATGATGTTTCCCCAATCACTACAATCTTAACCTGTTCAAGGCTAGAGTTAATCATTTTCTATGAAACAGATTCACAAGAGAATGTTTCCCCAATCACTACAATCTTAACCTGTTCAAGGCTAGAGTTAATCATTTTCTATGAAACAGATTCACAAGAGAATGTTTCCCCAATCACTACAATCTTAACCTGTTCAAGGCTAGAGTTAATCGTTTTCTATGAAACAGATTCACAAGAGAATGTTTCCCCAATCACTACAATCTTAACCTGTTCATGGCTAGGGTCAATAATTATCTTCCACTCTTAATGTAACCTTCTACCTCAAGTGACATCCAGGCCTTGTAAAGGCTTAATTTAAAAAAAAATAAATGTCAATATATCAGATTTCTTTTCTTCATTGAATTTCAGGTATGCCCCGAGCTGAATGGGGTATTGATAGCGTCATTATTGGTGTGAATGATACAAGTGCTTTAGGATTTCAAGATGATTTCAACGGGCAAAACCCAGACCCTTCATCTTGGTTCATCACCCATAGTGGAATTCCAAGAATTAGCTGCCATTCTAAAGGCCATGCCTTAGAATTCAGTAGGAACAGTGGTGAGTATAATTATTTAATAATTCACTCAGGCACTTTACTTTTTAGTAAACAAGCTTTTCATGTTTTTTAAAAGTTAATTTCGTGCTGTGATGAGTACAAAATAATACTAACTGCCTTTACTGCCACTGCCTTCAAATTCAGGTGAGCTGAGGTAAAAAACAGAAGAAAATTTTTGAGCCTATATGAAATTTTCTTTAGACCAATGAAAACTTTGACTTCAAGGAGGTTGGTGTTATGTCGCCAAGTATAAATGTATAACTCAACAACAGAATCAGAATATAAGTTGTATTTGGTGGAAAGACGGTTAATAAATACAGAAGTGATTAGTAATATTTACAATAGAAAGATACAAGAGTCCAATCCGTCGTAAGACGTGTGTATACGTGATTACTTCCAGTACGCCACTGGAAGTGTGACTAACTCTTCACTGACTCACACTGACTCTTCAGTAACTCATTAGAGACTCTCAAGTGACTCTCTACGACTCTCTTGCAGAGAATCCACCATTGCTATATATAGCAATGGGAACAGTCCATTTGTAGTCAAATAGGAGCGGTGCCCTAACAGTTGGCCAGCATGCTTGTAAAAAAGACAAAAACAAAATTCATGAAGTTATGTGAAATTTTCTTTGAACCAATGAAAACCTTGTATTCACAGGAATTAGCCAGTGAGCCTTGAAAAAGAAAGAAACAAAAATAGCAAACATATGCAAAATTGTTTTTGATATAAGATTAGAAAAAAATGAAGTCAACAAGAAAAGACTGAATTCATGAAAAGTTTCATTTCTGTTCACACATCTATTGCTCATGTATTTGTTAATGTCAAATGACTTGCTAATTATATTATCTGTCTTAACAAAGCATTTGGCATTTCAAAGAACTTTATTTCAACAATCCCAGAAAGCTAAGTATTTCAAACTATTTCTCTTCATCTACTTCTGAATGTATGCAACCATGTATCCCTTCTATGAACAATGAACACTCTTACCTTTGTTTGAAACATTTTTTAATATTTTCTTGTGTTAGATGATTTAAATTGTTGCATGAACATTTCCTCATCATGAAAATTCATTAAAACTACAGACTTTGAAAAATTCTGATTTATTTTCCTGAAATGAACGACTTACACAACTTATAAATGGCTTACCTTGTCTTGTTAAAAATCATCTGTGTGTTTCCTCATCATTATTTGCTTTCATTAATCTTCTTGGTGTGGATAAAACAACTGCTCATTTTAATCCTGAAGTCCCACACCACCACAACGCTACTGAGCTTTTATGAAAGACCTATATTAAATTGTTTTTTCTCTTAATTCAAAACAGCATAAAGTAAAGAAGAAATTATCATTAACTTATGTGGGGAAAAAAATTTTTAGTTTTCAGACCAGTAAAAATAACCTGAGATAAGAATAACAATCTAATTCAATATTTGTTACTGTGACTGATGGAGAATGCTAGAAATATGGAATTAAGTTTAACCTCATCGATTTTCTATATTTCCTAAATTTACAACATTCCCAACTTATGATGGTTTGTCTTTATGACAGCACATCTCATTAATATATTAATAAAATTATTATTCTGTCATTCCAACATATGGCACTTGCAGTGTAAAGACGCAGAACTACTTCTGTTAGTAGAGCAGATGAGTGTCATGGCAGGGCAGTATAAGAGGAAAGAGGACGCCATTGTTTATAGTCATATATCATACGAAATATTTGATTGTGCTTCAGTTACTTTCATTTGTGTTTCTTGTTATATATTTTTTTACCTTTCATTATATCTGCAAAGTGTAAATCCGATTCTTCTGGGGTCAGTGCTTCAAAAAAAAAGGAAAGCCATCTCCATGGAAGTGAAATTAGATATAATAAAATGGTGAGAGAAGGGTAAAACACCAAAGAAAATTAACCACATGTTGTACGAGTGTGTTAACAATCATCGACGATAAGGAATACGTACTGCAATATGCAAAAGGATCTGCTCGTATGCAATCGACTGTGATTACAAAGCAGTTTAATTATTGAGATGGAAAGATCATTAGTGCAATTGTTTTCTTTTCTTTATTTATTTTTACTGTACAGTGTTTTTATGATACTAGATTATGATTTTAGAACTGTATTAGTTTAGGTAAATGATATAGTGACTTATGTGCAGTATGTGAATTCCAACTTACCTTAAAAATCAATTTAGGTTGTGGTCCAGGAACAGAACTCCAACATATACTGGGTACCCACTGTAATACAATTCTTTGTAAGCTCACAAAACATACCGTAAATTTGCCCTAAATTTACAGGACCATTAAAAAAATTTTTTTTTTTTATCCACTGTCAGTCTTAGCAAAAATCTCATGCAAAGTTATTTTGAAGGTCTGTGAACACTTAAAAATGCTCCCATACAAAAAATTAAAATTATTGGTCCTGACCTGATATCTTGGCTTCAGTCACTTTCCAACTGCTGTAAAGTTATTTCCCTGTGTCTTTTCTATAAATACTTTTATGATAATTGTTAAGATGACCTTTTCACATTAGCACCTAAATGTTATGAATTTAAGGACAGTTTTAGATTAGCAACAAGGTCTTGTTAATTTCCAATTAAATTGGCTAGATGCAACCATAAGTTCGATGCAGACAGTTTTTTCTTGCAATTGTAGAACACTCTTCTAGCTCCATGCTTTCCAGCCAACTTTGACCTTCAAAAATTTAAATGGAATGTAAATTGTTATCTTCTGTCTTTTGATTTTTTTTTTTTCAATCATTTCATCCTAAGTAAGGCAGTTCTACTGCCACTGTTGCACAGGGGGTTACATAGGGGGAAGTTATGAGAAAGGGGGGTAGGTTATAGGGGGTGTCAGGAGGAAGGTAATAGAAGGATGAGAATACTGGTGTGATGAGGGTGGAGTGGATGGAGAAAAGAGCTTGAGAAGAAGGATGCATGTTAGTGAGATAGGAGATGACGATTGACCCTACACTTAAATTCTTGGAGATCATAGCTGTCGGGGAAGCAAGTTAACAGAAGGGAATTAGTTTACTATTGTTCTTGCTCCTTAATAATCTTTCTGTTTTCTAATTCTTTCACGTTCAGTAACTCCTTGTGTCTTAGTGGCTTTACTGCCTTGCATGGGGTAAATTTTGGGAAAAAAAACCCTGCTCCTTCACTATTTGCCCTTTCTAGTTGTTGTGGAGTAGTTTTCACACTGAAGGTAATAATCATGCTATGTCGGTTGCTAATCGACTTAACGCAACCAAAATGTTAGGAACTTGGTAATATTCCATTGTAAGCTGACTCCTTAGTATTTGGCTAACTGCTGACTAATATCAACTGCCTAGTCCAACTATGTTCAAACTGGAACTAACTAATAGTTCTACTGAACTCCAATAAAACTCCAAAGAACTTCTAAGAACTCCTTTGAATTTCCTTCCTGTTAACTCTTATTAATATAGAAGGGAGAGTCCATTATCTGAGGAATAGGTGTGTTTCACCATAACAGAGGGAGAGTCCATTATCTGAGGAATAAGTGTGTTTCACCATAACACTAGTAACACTCTACTTTTATACTTTCAGACAATGGGAGAAAACTTTGTTTATCTACTCAGTTCATTTATTTTATTTTTTTTTTATTAAAGAGAAAAGGTATGCAGAGACATGGGATTACAATGTCTTGCCATCTACTTTCCTCCAGTTTGACATCTCTATGGGTTGTGGTACTTTGTACAACACACTCTACAGTGTCATGTTGGAATATTCAATCGATACGGGTAAAACATGGCATGCTGTTGTCGATGAATGTGCACCCCCCAATTTTGTTTGCAATGGTTATCACTTAAGCAGCCAGTACGTGTCTGAACAACACATCAACTGGACCCGGATTACAGTTTATCTCCCTCCTGCAGCAATGCAAGTATCATTCTACTTATTTATTATTAAAGAGGGTGTTGTACCAATCTTTTAAGTACAACTTTGAAATTACCCACCATGTTTTAACTAATTTGGTTCAAAAGCTGTACATTGCCACAAATGAGTAATTCATAATTACCTCTAATGCAGCAAAAATAAAATTGATTTATTCAATTAAATTTAATAGATTATCATATCATGATTTATTCAATTCTAATTTATAACTAAATTTTAAAATTATTAGTGAATAAAGATCCATATGCTTCAAATAAAGATATTCTCTAGTGCTCAACGTTGCTTAACTTCGGTGATCGAGCGGGAACCGGTGTATTCAACGTGACATGACCGTTATAAGCAACGTTGAGCCTGGTCAGTACTTACGTGGGTGACCACTTGGGAATACCAGGTGCTGTTAGCGTTCACGGATGTGCGTTGTGGTGCGGTGGATGTCGGCTTGGAGGGGGAAATCGGTGAGCCGAGTTCCAATTTCAGTTGAGCACACTGCACTCACTTGCGCACTGGTACCCTTGGGAAAGGTATTAATCCGTCCGTTCCCTCCAGTTATGGGTTAAATAACAGGGTAGGACTTGGGACCCTGCCCTTAAACAAATCCCAATGAGACTTGCTCCGTCAGGGAGGAAGCCCGCTCAACCCGACTAGGGTGAATGCGGCATACATACATACATTCTCTAGTGGGAGGGTAAGTTTTTTTAAATTGCTTCAATCGCTTATGGGTGTTTTCCTGTGGCTTTAGGATATAGCAGCCAATTATTAACTGCAAAATGCTTTCTTTTACAGTTCTCCAGCAACAAGATTCCGTTGGGTTCAGCATACCAAGAGTCCCCGAGGAGACATTTGGGCTTTAGATAATGTTTATTTAGGTTCTGGTTGCCCTTGGCTGTGTTCTGGACATGGGTATTGTGATCATGGAAGATGTGTGTAAGTAAAAACCCTTTGTTGGATTCTCTTTCATATATAGGTTGCTCTAAACATAATGCTGCCTATTATGTTTACCTCTGAAAACCACCCATCCTTTGTTATAGATAGTAACTGAGTAGGAGCATGGCAAAATGGTGTCTGGCATGAAAGTGCTTATGAAGCAGAAGTGTCATACTAAATTGCTTAATGCATGAAAAAAATGCACTCATTGACAGTAATTGATGCTTTAAGAAGGTTTAGAGAGACCAAACAATGGATGTGAGCATTGTTAAAGTGGTGGGTAATGAGTCTTAGTTATATTATTGTGCATCTTATATCTGTTGTAGCTTCCATGAAAATAAGTGAGCAATTGCTTTCAAACTGACCCTTTGATGTTGGTGTTATGTATGTTTTTTTTGTTTTGTTTTTTGTTTGTTTCTTTTTTGTGAAGCATTTAAACATTTTATATCAATGGAAAGGGATCTGAGCAAAATAGATGCTGCCTAGGTCCTTTACAAAGTACCCTCTTTGGGATCTTACTAACATCCACGTTTTAAAAATCTGCAAAATTCTTTTTAGAGGTTATGATCAGATAATTCATTGCATTCTCTTTAACTCTCCTCTATAATGTTTTCAACACCAATTTTATATCTGTGAAAAAACAAATCAAGAGAGAAAAATTTTGACTATAGGGGATCAGCTGATATATCTGGAAGCTGAAAATATTTAATTTATATGGGAGCATTTTTAAGTGTTCACAGACCCTCAAAATAACTTTGCATGAGACTTTTGCTAAGACTAACAGTACAGTACAAGATAAAAATTTGTACATGTTCTAAAGTATAATTTATAATATATATATATATTATAAATCTGAAACTCTTGAAGCTATGATTTCTGCCAAATAGTTTCATCAGTCAAAGCCAACTGTGATTGCAAGTAAGTCAGTGTCCTGGATAGTCTATATCTTTACTTGCCCTACATTTTTGTTTTATGAAAATTGTATTGAGCATCCTTAATTTAGCCATTCTTTTGGCAAATATCATTTTTTATCAAAAATTGAATTTTTAAATATATATATATATATATATATATATATATATTAGAAAAGGAAATAGGGTTGTTCCAACGAAAGAAATTGGCATAGAATAAAAAGTGTGAGAGGGCGTGCGCGTTTAGTTTAAAGTGTGTATTTATTGTTGTATAAAGATATTATACATATTATGATATTTTAAGTGTTCATAATGGTATTTATGACGCTACATGTGTTTCGAGTCTATGATTGACTCTCTTTAGGCGAATAAACTTGTGGCTTTACATATCGAGTTCCTTTTGTTTCTGAGAGCCAAGTTCTTGTTTATATATAGGTAATGCAACAAAATGCAACAAAAAAAGATGTCGAATATGCAACATAATAATAGAAGGAAAATACTTCCAGTTTGAAAACGTAACTACATTCAAAATAAATTGGATGTGACCTGCAACTCAAAAAATGTAGTTTACACTCTAAAATGCGATAAATGTGCAAAAATATATATGGGAGTGACACAATGCTTGAATAATAGAATATCCCTTCATAAAAGCTATATAAGATTATCATACAACAGGAAACTATATGTCTCCCAACATATGCATGAATGTAGTGATTGCGATTTCAAAGTTGCGCCTATTTACCAAAATACAGGCTACGAAACATTAATAATGCAGGAAGAAAGATTCATAAAAAAATACAAGCCTTTGCTCAACAAAACAACATGAAAATAACACACACACTGAAAAACATACAGACACACACATACATACACAAACACAAACATACACACACATTCAAATGACAATAATAAAGAACTAGAAAAACACACACACCCAAAAACACACACATACATACACAAATACATACACACCAATTCAAATGATAACCCCAAACAATAAAAAAAGAACCAGATGACCCACAAAAAATAATTCTAAAATAATTCAAAGATGAAATCAAGGAGCACACACAGACACACAACAAATTCAAAACACCGGTGAAGCAATAAAAGCAACCAACTGACAGATGAAAAAACATGTAAATAAACAAAGGTGCCTAGAAGATAATTTTTAAGTACTAAAGAGGAAACCCCAGACCAAAATCATTTCAAATTGGGATAAGCAGTTGATTGATTCATTTATTTATCTATTCTTTTGTTTGTTCATTTATGTACGTGCTGATGTGAGAAAACACAGACTATTCAACACGTCGACATTTGAGTTTTTGGATTTACTTTATTTTTTTATTTTTTTACTTCACTGATTTGATTTATTTTTATATTCTTTATTCTTATTTTTATTTTCCACTGACCTATATATAAACAAGAACTTGGCTCTCACACTTTTTATTATATATATATATATATATATATATATATATATATATATATAGTTTTCAATAAAAACATAGTTTACTGCAACACAGGAGTCATTGTGTTTTAGTACTATTTTTTAGCACCTCATCAGGCTGCCTGACAAGGTGATAATGAGATAGTATCAAAACACAATGGCTTACGTTGCAATAAACTGTTTTTATTAAAAGCTCATAATAAAAATATTACCATATATAATGCTCTACAAAGTCTCAAGTACTCTTAATAAAATAAATCACTAGAAGCATTAAACTACTAACTCATTAGTTTGGACTACATCTAAGATATATATGTGTGTGTGTGTGTGTGTTTCATTAAAAACTGACAAAGGTTTCATTAATTTTTTTATTTAATTTTTCCAATATTCTTAAATAATACCTTTTTGTTGAATATAAGGAGTTTAAAAATGTTCCATAATTTTCAACTTTCCAAGCACTTTCAGCTACTTCACTGGCCATTGTCAAGGATATTTTTCTAGTTGTGCAGTAGAAATGGAGTTTTGAAAGTTTTTTAAAAAGTAGACTGATGCTCAGATGATGACCAGCTGTGAGCACCAAGTGATAGCTTCAAAGAACTCTCCTTTTCAAAAACACAAAAATAGCATTTAGGCAAACATGGGAACATAATAACCACACTGAAAAAATAGCATCCTTGAAAATGGCCAGTGAAGTGGCTGAAAGCGCTTGGAAAGTCAAAAATTATGACACATTTTTACATTCTTTATCTCCAGAAAAAAGGAAACATGTAAGAATATTGGAAAAATTAAATAAAAAACGTATAAAATCTTCCTTGTCAGTCATCTTTAACGAAACATGTTTCCATGAAAGATTGCTGCTCAAATTCATATATATATATATATATATATATATATAAAATCATTATTAGTCTGAAGTCTTTTAAAGAGATGAAACACAAAACATGGGGGTATATTTTTCGTTTTGTCATTCAACTACATATATAAAGGAATCAGTAGGGTTCTATGGCACATATATTTGGTAATTGTCAAGTTATGCTCAGCAGACATCATATTTTCTCAGTTGGTAATTTAAAATGATATGTTTAACTCCAGGAGAAATATTGGGGAAAAAACAAACACATTAGAAGCAATATTTTGATTTTACAAGGTGTCCCAAAAGTGATCTTATGATTTGAAAAAATTAAATAATATTTCTCTTAATTATTTAAAATTATTTCTATTCTAAAATAAAATTTACAAAATCAGATAACATTGTTTTAATTATGAAAACTGCTACTGTTTAAATGCTTTTCATTTTCGGCTTGGTCAATAAATGCTTTTTTAGTATCATTTTCCATAAGGGTGGAAAATCAGAGCCAGGTTCAAATTCCACTTGAATTTATTATCTCCACTTACACACAATTCATACCTTTGGGAAAAGGTATGAATCCACCTCCCCACCCTCAAGGATGGGTTAATTAGTAGGACTTGTATCAGTAAATTGTGATTATTTCAAAAAAATTCTTACAATCTAAAAATATTTTCTGGCTTTATGTGACCTGCAAAAGGTTGACAAACCATAAAAAAAACAAACAAATCAATCACTCAAACAAACAGAATTCATTTCTTTCTGCCAGCTATGATTTAAATAGGACATTTATATGGAAAAAAAAATGTTAATGAAATATTCATTTGGAGATAAAACTAAATTATTCTCACAATCCCCCCACCAAAAACAATTAGGCTTTAAATAACCTACAAAGGATTGATACATTGTAAAAAAACAAAAAAAAAATCAACCCATAATGACAATGAATAACTTTTAGGTGAATAATTTTTGCACAGATGGAATGAGCAAGAAATCTTTGAATTTCACTAAATTATTCAGTGATGTGAAATTTAGCTAAGAATAACTGCTTGATGAAATTTAAAATGAAATTCCATTTAATTTCTTTATTCAGTTGTAAACGTTTCAATAATGAATTGTTAAATGTTAAAGAAAGTAATAACAAATTACCAAAAAATTTTATTTAATTTCTAAATTTCACAGTAACTTTGGAGATAAACTGTATCAGCTAAACTGACAGAAACAGTGTCTCCAATAATGTGCATAGTTTCACATAAAAAAAACAGTGAGAGCAATATTCAACTGCTATTTTCTATTGAGAAATATTTGGTAAAATTAGTTGATGTCATAAAACCTTGTAAAATTAACATAATTCAAAATAATTTGAGAGCAATATTCAACTGCTATTTTCTATTGAGAAATATTTGGTAAAATTAGTTGATGTCATAAAACCTTGTAAAATTAACATAATTCAAAATAATTTGAGAGCAATATTCAACTGCTATTTTCTATTGAGAAATATTTGGTAAAATTAGTTGATGTCATAAAACCTTGAAAAAATTAACATAATTCAAAATTTTATTTTATTTTTGTTATAATTTAAACAATAAAAAATGAAACTTTATATTGCATTAGTACAGTTATTGCTGTCTCCTTTACCTTTAGAAAACACCATATTTATAAAAATAACTGTTATATAAACAGTGCAGATTAGTTATTTATGTTTCCATGTTTTTTGCAGCTGTGACCCTGGGTTTATTCCACCAAGCTGTGTTCCTGAAAAGACTTTACCAATGAACATGAGGGATGACTTCAGTGACCCTAAACTTGATCATCGCAAATGGAAAGAACTCTATGGAGGAGAAATTTCTGATATTTGTGGAAGCCTAAACGCTGGAAATGCTTTAGTATTTTACAAGGTGAACTGATCAGTCACGTATTTCTCTTTATAGCTCTGTAGCTTAAACATTATATTAGGCAAAACTATGTAACAAATAACAGCAGCATAAATATGGTTTAACTTAGTTTCTTTACATGAGCAATATATGCATTGTGTCAATCATCTGTATTGGTTTCTGCTACTGCTATTAGAAATTTCATGACCCGAGTTTCAAATTAAACTTAGAATGTCTCCTTGCTGTGAAACTTATTGGCCTACAAGCAGTCACTAGAGATGCAAGGTAGTACAACATTTATCAGCATAGTGACCATAATTGGATGTGTGTTGTGGTGCAGTGGATATCAGCTCGAAACGACAAATTGAGGTGCCAAGTTCGAATTTCAGTTGAATTCCTTGCATTCACTTATGCACAAACATTCTTAGGAAAGGAATTAATCCATCTCTTCCCTCTAAGTATGGGTTAAATAATAGGACAGCTTGAGTTCTATAGCCTTGTCTGGCAACCAGTCTACTGCAGAAAGCAATGGCAATCTACTGCAGGATAATCTTCTGCCCAATCAGTCATGTCTTGAAAGAGACATGATCGCCCAAAGTGTGTATCATGTATGGCACTTAACTGACAATATTTGTGAACCAAATTCAAATACAACACAGGCTGCCTATGTTCTCTTTACGCCATCTTTAAAAAAAGAAGTCATAGATCTCTACTCACTGTGCACCATTTTGACAAGCTTCTTTGTGATCATGAACCTAAAAGTGAGCCATCCAAAATAGTTCAGTATTTTGCAGTGATGTCAGCAGTTGAGCAATCAAGCAACACAGGCCAAAAGACATGAGTATTTTGAATACTACCTTTTTTTAATAGATGTAGTGGCTCTCCCATTTATATCTATTAGAAAATGAGTGAAAAGAAGATTGTCTTGCACCATTTTCCTATGACTCATTTTCTCCAATTTGAACTTATACGGTACCATGTTCCGTGATTATTGAACGAGTGCTTGGGCAAACCTTTTTAAATGCCATGTACCCTCAGGACGTAATTATTCATGGTGCACTACAGATTTCTTTTCTTTACTGTGAGTTGCCATAGATTCTTGGGAAAGATTGGTTTGGAATATGGAGTATTTCTTCTCTTAAACTGGCTGCCACTCAAAACTAAAGAGTCCAGTCTTTGCTGCTATTTAACTCATAACTAAGGAGAATAAGAGAATAAGAGAATACAAATTCCCAAAGGCATTAATGAAAAATTGAACACATTCTACCAGGACAAAATTTGAACATAAGTGCTACTTCTTTTGAAAATAACTGTACAGTTACTCATACAACAGCAAACTGCTCTTCTCCATAACTATTTTTGTTGTTGATGCAGCATAAAAAAATCCCTGCTATATTTATTGTTTCTCTTAACGAACCAATTAACTAAATATCAAATGGTATATAAATGAATTTCTCTCACTCTTATATATAATTACCAATAAATCTGAAACTCAACACTGGTTTAAAATTAGGCATTTCAAACAACATGCCTGGCCACATACACAATTCTGGAAAACCCTAACTGAAAACACAACTATACTTAAACATGAAAACAATAAACAAAAACTAAAAATTCTTGAAGCTATATACATAAAACAGTTGAAACCTAACCTGAACAAGATAAACTATGAAATCTTCACAAATATCTTTAAATGCCTATAATTAATAATAGAAGCAATTTGGTTCATTCTAATGACTTCCCATACTTAATATTTCTTGTTTTCACTCTTGCTTGGTCATGTGTGACGTCATGAGCTGTGATGCGACATTTGCTTCCAGCATCTTAAATGCATGAGTTTGTTGTTGCTTTGAAATCTTCCATGTAAACAAAAACAGTTTGTCATTATGGTTTGTCCGTGTTTATAATATATAATGTAATTTGACATCTTTGAAAATGACTTATGTTAGCTGAAAGCTCTAATTGGATTATTAAAAAAATTCTTTTTCTATGTGCCCTGTCCCTTCAAGACGTAGGCGATAATGGCCCTCCATGTCTCCCTATCTCTTGTGGCCCTTAGTATGTTTGTTCCTGTTACTCCCAGAATTCATAGTTATTGAGAAAGTTGGGGAGTGGTAGTTGGAGAAACTGCTTTAGGTGTCTCAATATTGTTCAATAAAAAAAATGAGAATTAGGTTACCATGGAGTTTTAATATTTGGGTTGCGAAAGGAAGCAAGATGGCCTGGTGTCTAGATAAGATACATAGTGAGACCATAGATATTTTTTTAAATGGGTAGACAATAATTTTTAACAGCCCTTTGGAGTTTAGGATATTTTTTATTAAAATTTATATTTTTTTACTACATCTTGAGTAAAGGGGCTGGAATGTTTAAGTTAGAACTAGGATTAAATAATTATGGTATACTTAGATATATTGTCATAAGAATAAGAATTAAGTATTGTGTGGGTCATTTATTTAATAAAATAATTTTTATTTTTTAAAATTATGTTGGTGTAAAAGTTATCAATGTAAATATTGTAATTAAATTTGAAAAAAATTATTTTGTTTGTGTAAGGTACATAGTAGGATCACACAATACTTAAATAGGTAAACAATTTTTAACAGCTTAGGCAATCATGTCTCTTTCGAGACATGACTGGACAGAAGATTTTTCTGCAGAAAGTAATAGCAATCTACTGCAGAAAAATCTTCTGTCCAGTCATGTCTCTTTCGAGACATGATTGCCCAAGCTGTTAAAAATTGTTTACCTATTTAAGTATTGTGTGATCCTACTATGTACCTTACACAAACAAAATAATTTTTTTCAAATTTAATTACAATGTTTATATTGATAACTTTTACACCAACATAATTTAAAAAAATAAAAATTATTTTATTAAATAAATGACCCACACAATACTTAATTCTTATTCTTACGACAATATATCTAAGTATACCATAATTATTTAATCCTAGTTCTAACTTAAACATTCCAGCCCCTTTACTCAAGATGTAGTAAAAAAAATATAAATTTTAATAAAAAATATCCTCATATACCCACCTTTCATAGGAGTGGTACTGAAAAGTTATTGGTCAACAATGAAATGATTCCAGAAATATTCTGAATTCGGTCATTTGGTCCTAATTTAAGAAGTGAGTCAACCCAAGAGCTTTTCAGCACACTCTCATATATATCACAATTATTAGTTTGGTTTAATAATAAACAATATGCATTTTTGGATATTTCAGGATTTGTTAAGGATGGTTGTAACAGAAAACATGGACACTACAATGATCAACGCTTTGGAATTTTATTTCAAATATGCCTGTAAAGGAGAATCACTTGCCTGGCCACGGCGTCACAGCGTTCTTCTTCAGTATTCCATCAATGGAGGCATCACCTGGAATTTACTGCAAGAGATCCATTACAAAAATGATTCAAACACACGGTATGTCAATCTAAAACAGTTTGCATCAAAACCACGAGGTCATCAATAAATAAATTATTTTATTAATAACTTTTTCAATCGGGTTTTCTTTCACCTTATTTTTGTTTTTTTCATTAACACTCATACAACATGCATACACATGAAATGTATGTATGTATAGATGGATAGATATCCATAATATATATCATTATCATGGATAGATATCCCACACACCAAACATTATGGTCCTCAAAAAGACTAATACAACCAGCATCAAAGTGTATATTCATTGCTACAGGCTTTGCTAAGCAAGCCATGTCCTTCACCTTGAAGAAAACAGAATACACAAGCAAATGCTCTACTGAAGCCTGCCATATAGACGATCTGCTATTTGTAATTGAAATGTATTTTTTAGTATGTTTCACTTTGTACAAGGTCTGAGGCCCATTTGAGGTAGAGGGTATATTTAATAGGTAAGTTGATAAGGATAGGAGAGGAAGAGAACTTGTGTAGTAAATTTAGTGTTATTGTACAATTCATAAAAGTGATAAGATCTTCCAGGAACATGAACTGAGTTAGAAAAATGTCAAGCATGCAGCTAGGAAAGGATTTACAAAACAGGCTAAACCCTGTACAGAACAACTTTGTTTACTACGTCTGCTGTAAATATTGTAAATCACTTACTGGCTCCAAGAGCCATTGACATTCTTACAAAAAACTAAAAACACGGATCATACTCCTCAGTGACAGTTACATTTGTTTAACAACTCAACATATATGTATGTCCTGTTGACCACCTCTGGTGGACTTGAGGGTTACAAACTCATCATGCAAAGCATTACTGTTGTGATTTGTGTCGTAAGTACATTTTTATGAAGTAGAGTTTTAAGTCACAAGTCCAACCAAGAGTTGACCTTCTCTTAGACTGGTTGCCAACCAAGGATAAATAGGCAACTCTACCTTGCTGTTAGCTGGAGGAAACTGGTATAAAGATTGATTCATACTTTCTCAAGGGTATTTGTACATAAGTGAACACAACGGCTACTACTGGAATTTGAACACCAATTTCACTTTCTATAGCATTAAACACTATGTATCTGATGTAAAGAATAAAATTCTGGCAAAACTTGCAACACTATTCCCAGGAAACTTTCTTACCATAACGCATCGAAATGATTAAGTTATGAAAGTTCACCTGATTTTCTTTTTTGTTTTTAATAGCAAATGTGGAAAAATAATTTGAACAGTTGTAGAATATTTAATATACTTTCAATATATAGTTATAAATTTCATAATAAAATTAACAGATACCAAAAAAATAGATAATTTTAAAAAAACTACAATGCAGAATAAAGTTTAAACAATAGTAGATGTAAAAAAAAATATTTGGACATTATTCATGTTTTAATATTGAGTTTCATTGACAGTATTTGTAATTACCACCCAATAATTTTCATAATCCTTCGCAAGAACCTTTGATAATTTCTTTAGAAATCTTGTTCCACTCTTTCTTGCAACAAACCTTCAGGTCATTAATCCTTTGAAAGTTATTTATATGCACTCAATATTTCAGTTACCACCATAAATTTTCAATCTGGTCCAAGATGTTTTTAAAAAACTGTTTGTAAAATACTTTAGCTGTCATTATCAGACTGTTATCTCGCTTAAAGAACCAATCCTCGTCAAACCCCAACTATTTGAACCAAAAGAAGCAGTTAGCCTCCAAAATAAGTAAATCCAAATATAGGAAATATTATTAAATATTTTGCAAGTAATTCACCCTATCTTTTTAGATGATAGTGAGATATAACTCAAAATTATGAAGAAATTGCCCAGGTATTATTAAGTAAATAGTTTAACAAAATTCAACCAAACACAATATTTTAATTCTTATAAAAATTTAAACTATACAACATAATTTCAAGTACTTACATATAGACTAGCCCGATCCATGCTAATGGATTGGGCTAGTCTCCCTGAAAGCAAAACACTGTGTCTCCTCAGCTAAACTCTCACAACAGACCTCAAGTGGAATGACTATATAGAATCCATAGCTAAATCCACTGCTAAGAAAGTCAGTTCTCTGTGTACGACCAGGAAGTTTTGTTTTTTTTTGCCTGAAACAATCCTGCACATATATATAAATCTACCATCTGCCCGTGCATTAAATACTGCTGCCATATCTGGTCAGGTGCTCCTGCTATCCACCTAGGTGTCCTTGACAAAATCCAACAGAGAATCTGTAATGCAATTTATCCCAACTTGGCAGCTTTCTCACCGGCACAGTGTGGCTTCCCTGTGTCTCTTCTACAAATACTTTCACAGCTTCTGCTCCAATGAACTTAGCTCACTGGTGCCTCCTATATATGAATTTACTTGAGCCACAAGATTAGCAACTAGGTCCCACCCTAGGTCTCACTAACCTGCATCCTCTCTCTCATGCTCTTTTCTCCATCCACTCCACTCTCATCAGTATTCTCATCCTTCTCTTGCCCACTTCCTGACACCCCCCTATAACCTGTCACTCTTTCTTATAATTTTCCTCTTGTGTAACCCCCCCCCCCGCAAAACAGTAGTGGTAAAATGCCTTGCTTGGGGTGATATGATTATAAAAAAAATATGTGTACATTTGTGTATAGATGTATGTATGTAGTTAAATATAACCTACAGACTTTTGGCATTAATGTTGAAGACTGGGAATCTTCTGCTGGAGATGAGATCTGCATGGAGAAGGTTGATTTGGGAATGCTGCAACAATTTTGATCAGAAGAGAATTGAGCATTCCAACAAAAAAGCACACCATTAGGAAGGGAGAAATAGAATCTGTCACAAAACTATTAGAGCACGAAAACTTGCAGTAATTGTGGATAAACCTCTTGGCAGATGGTTTAGCCAGTCACATTGATATCGCTCCAGAGTGATCAGGTGCAAACTTCTGAGAATTCAATCCTGCCAGAAGGACCTGGAGGTTATTTGTGTGAATTTTGTGACGTTTTTTAAGATTGTTGCTGGACTCGTATATCATATGATTGTGCACAGAAACAGGCAAGTTTTAAACATAGATAACAGTCAAACATTGTTTTCTACATGTGTAAGAGAGGTTGTAAAGGTGAAACTGGCCTTAAGAATCACTTATGGGTCTATACCATAGTGTCAGCTCAGGTATGAATGATGTAAATAATAAAATTCTGAATGAAAAACAAAAAACAAAACCACCAAGAAGAGATGGTTTTCTTCTTCAAAGAAGTGACAATTATCATGTATGTATATAAAAACATGTTTATAAAAGGTTTTAAACCTTTGTGACATGATATAACATCCTGGTGTCAAATGATCATTAAATACAAAAAAATTTAAACACAAGACAAAGCTAACTCCTATTTACTGAGTACAACATAAAGTGAAAATGGAGAAAAATTAGAGTAGAAAAGTTGTACTAGTCTTGCCTTGAAAATCATCATTCATAAAACTAGATTTTGCCTGGATTTAAAGATTGATCACTGGCCAGTGAGAATATGTAACTAATATCTATCTCAACTCCAAAGCAGACGACCAAAGTCATGTTATTATTAAGTTAAATCCATTGTAGATTTCCATTGCTATTCCTGACAATGCCATACTATTTATTCTATAAACTTAAAGATTTATTGACAGTATGAAAACCAATTACCAAATTCTGCCTAGAATGTATCCAGTCATTTTGAGTATCTTGCAAATTTGTGGTTCAGCTTTGATGTAACTTAACCAATCAGAGGAAACCTTACTGTGCATGTGTGAACACTCTAATCGGGTTACTCAATCAGTTATAAGTTTTTTAGCCAAACCCTAACAATCCAAATTTGACTCCCATCAACTTTTGGCTATCACCCTTGGAAGGAAATTTAACTCTATAGATGAAATAAAAGGAGATGCAATGAGGCAGTTACTGGTGATTTCAAAAGAGGACTTTACATCAGTCAGTTAAGTGCCATACGTGATACACGGGCGATCATGTCTCGAAACAGACATGACTGACTGGGCAGAAGATTATCCCACAGTAGGTTGCCATTGCTTTCTGCGGTAGACTGGTTGCCAGCCAAGGCTATAGAACCCAATCTGTCCTGTTATTTAACCCATAACTGGAAGGAATAGACGGATTAATACCTTTCCCAAGGGTATTTGCACGTAAGTAAATGTAACGAATTCAACTGGAATTCAAACTCGGCTCTCCGATTTCTCGTTCCGAGCCGATATCCACTGTGCCACAATGCACATCCCTCTCTTTACATACTTTTTTGAAAATGGGAAGAGATCTTGGGATATAAGTGTGTGAAGTTCAAAATAGTGATTAGAAAAAAGCTAAGATGTCATTTTTAATGGTTAATATATTCTGAAGAAATCTCATGTTTTCAAATATTTCACCTTCAGAGATTTTTCAAACTCTTCTGTTCATAATGCAACGATTCTCTTTTTAATAGTTTCTTTACATTGTTCCTGCCGCCCCTTGCAAAAGCCAATGCTACAAAATTCCGTTTTTGGCAACCAAAACATGGAGGTAAGTTCTTAATTTATTGTTCTGCCCTAAATGACAATGTGAAATCTTGACAGGATAAATGCTTTCACTCTAGTAATCATGTTATTATAGACTAGTCAATAAATATATTTATAGAGAAAACAGCAGAATTTAAAGATAGAATATAAAAATGATATAATAAATATGTACAAAAGCAATGCAATAAATGCAAAAGGAGTCAGCCAGTTAGTTAAGTGCCATACGTGAAACACGCTTGGGCGATCATGTCTCGAAAGAGACATGACTGACTGGGCAGAAGATTATCTCGCAGGAGGTTGCCATTGCTTTCTGAGGTAGACTGGTTGCCAGCGAAGGCTATAGAACCTAATCTGTTCTGTTATTTTAACCCATAACTGAAAGGAAGAGACGAATTAATACCTTTCCCAAAGGTATTTACGCATAAGTGAATGCAATGAATTCAACTGGAATTCGAACTCGGCTCCCTGATTTCTCGTTCCAAGCCAATATCCACTGCACCACAACGCACATCCGCATAAAGGAGAAAATACAAAATTGAATGCACAAGGCAACTAAGAAGAGATATACATAAGACAATCTTCTCTAATATAATAAAGGCTGTTGTGTATTGATTTGTGTGTGTGTGTATTGTTTCAACCCCAGCCCACACTACACTGTTATGGCAAGAGCAGAAGATGGGACTGCAACACATATACAGAATTAATGAAATTACAATTCTGTTAAACAAGGGTTTTTCTCCCAATCAGTCAAACGCCACCAAGCTAAATGTAACTGCTTACACACAAGGGAAGGCAAACACAAAAACATATTTATAACAAATAATAGACTTTATTTATAAAATATACCAAATAGTTTAATAGATGGGAATCTTAAATTATAGGGGCTGGAACAAATAAAAGCCAAAAGAAACAATGTTCGAAAAGAAACGACTTGGGGATGGGTATATCTGATTAAGTAAATTAATATTATCTTATCAGTTTGAAATCTGCATGCATTTACATGAAAGGAATACATATACATAGAACAAAAATACATCAAGGGATGAATGAGCGACTTATCTGTTGAATGGATATTTCCTTTCATTTGCCTTCAGAGTCTCTGGGTTTTTACATTTCTTTTATACTTTCGTTTTTCTATTTTTTCTTCTTCTCTTTTTTCCTCTTTGCTTTCATCACTTGATTGTTCTTTCTCTTTACTTCTTGTCTAGAGGTTGAGATGTGATATATTTTATCTTCCTTTTTTTTCTTTTTCTTCTTGTTCTTTTCCCTTTTCTTTTGTGTTGAAATTTAGTTTCTTCAAACTAATCTCTTCTTCAAAACTTTGTTCAATTTCTACAGATTGTCATAGCCAAACTGACTATCGCAAGCTATCACAAACCTTTGATCAGATCAAGTCTGAGATGGTAACTGAACTGAAAGCAGTTCTTACTTTCACGCCACAGCTTGGCACATGACATACATCTAAAATCGTGTTCTATCCATGCAGGCAAAAGCATGTCACTGAAACTTGGGTTTAAGTGTGTCAGGGTGTCTGGTCTGATCACCATGTTATCACATGATCCAGGAAAAAGAAAGCATGTTCTCTATAAGTTAACTATTCTTTATCACACATACATGCAGCTGAAATTTAACCGTCAGTCTGACCTTTGCATTTCTATTTTTTTTTTTTATGTACTATTGTTGTGTTTTGGGATGCTTCTAAAATATCTTATTTTTTTAATACCTCAGCTAGTGGTTTATAACTCTGTGTGTGTATGTGTGTATATATATATATTTCCTTCCTGTCACGCTCATGAAAAGAGAGACAATAGTGATGCAGTTTCGCCTTATTTCTTTCATTTTACTACCAGTTATTAAACCTCTTGATGCATGTTTGCTCTTTAACAGTGCTTTATTATTTTATTTTTTGCAATAATTATGTTATTGAATAGTGAAAAAGAATATATATATATAATAAAACAAAATTCCGATGTTCAAATTTGTTGAATGGCCATTTCTACAAGAGAAAAAATTTCTTCTGTCCTCAGCAACGAATTTTAATCTAAAAAAAAAAAAAAATTACAAAATGAACAAAGATATTATACCGGCAGAAAGCATAAAAAAATTTTCATCACAGAAAATTAAAGGGGTGGGATTAATAAGAAAGCAGACAGATATCTACGTCTATTTTATTATTTGATTTTTTGAAACCCCTTACCTCTTAATTGAGTTAAGAGTTGAAATTTAGCCTTGTCTGGGCGAAAGAAATGGTAGGGGGAAGAAGAAAATGAAAAAAAAAGAAAAAGGAAAGAAGTAAAAAGGGGAAGGGGTGATTGATAGGGAAGTAAGCTAAGAAAAGGAAAAAATCTATTTCCATAGAAACAAGGGAAATTGTTATCATTCATGTTGAAAAATAAGTCATAGCGATTTTTAGTTTAAATAAATGGGACAAATTTTACAGAAAATTTTTTAGGAAAATAAACAACGAAAACAACGAATTTGAACACCGGGATTTGTTTTATTTTTTATATATATATATTCCTCCAGTCATACTCCGGATGTGCGTTGTGGATATTGGCTTGGAACGAGAAACCGGGGAGCCGAGTTCGAATTCCAGTTGAATCCATTGTATTCACTTACGCGCAAATACCCTTGGGAAAGGTATTAATCTGTCTCTTCCTTCCAGTTATGGGTTAAATAACAGGATAGATTGGGTTCTATAGCCTTGGCTGGCAACCAGTCTACCGCAGAAAGCAATGGCAACCTACTGCAGGATAATCTTCTGCCCAGTCAGTCATGTCTGTTTCGAGACATGATCGCCCAAGCGTGTATCACGTATGGCACTTAACTGACTGACTTAATGTAAGATATTTAATAATCAGTAAATCAATATATATGTTGCCATCATTTTAGACTGCACATCAATATAAATATTTTGAAGGCACAGGCCCAGTCCTATAAACATAACTGCATACAGAATGTAATGTGTACAGACAGCAACTAAGTAAATTCATGAACAAAATCATGTTGTAAGACAAAATGATAAATGCACACACAAGGCATTACAATAAAGAACATGTTACTGCATTTATTGGTTTTCAAAGGTCTGTGAATTAGATTACATGTCATGGTAGAAAATGTTTTCTATCAACTTATTTCCAACTATGGGTAATGCAAGAAACATACTTTCATGATTCTCTCTGAACTTCTGGGATGAGGAGTTATTATTATTTACATTTGGACTAATGCCTCTCTCTCTCTCTCTCTCTCTCTTTGTTATAACATTTCTACCATTGTGCACTCCTGCCTTCTTCAGGTATCTTTCATGTTGTAGAATATGGAAGATATGAGTGGTGTAGTTTATGTGAAGGAATGGTAATAGTCTGCAGATGTTTTTGTAATCTTGATTTCGTATCTGGAGTCACATCACTTTTTTCAACAGACTTGAAGTGGAACAAATATATCGGATCTTTAGCTGTATCTACTGCTAGGAAGGTTGGGTCTCTGTGTTGGGCCAGAAAGTGTTTCTCGTCAGAATCCATCTTGCACATTTAAAAATCTACCATTTGTCCATCCATTTAATACTGTTGCCATATCTGGTGAGTTCAGTTAAGTGCCATATGTGATACACAGTTTGAACAATCATGTCTTGAAAGAGACATGACTGACTCGGCAGAAGATTATCCTGCAGTAGGTTACCATTGCTTTCTGCAGTAGACTGGTTGCCAGCCAAGGCTATAGAACCCAATCTGCCCTATTATTTAACCCATAACTGGAGGGAATAGACGGATTAATACCTTTCCCAAGGTTATTTATACATTCAATTGGAATTCAAACTCAGCTCCCTGATTTATCGTTCTGAGCTGATATCCACTACACCACAATGCACATCTGGTCAGGTACTACTGCTATTTATCTTGAGGTTCTTGACAAAATCCAAAGAAGGATCTGCAATGTAATCAGTCCTGACCTGGCATCTCAACTTCAGCCACTTTCTCATCAACATGATGTGGCTTCCCTTTGTCTTTTCTACAAATATTTTCATAGAAACTTTTGTGATGAGCTTTTTTTCCTGGTGTCCTGTCCCTGTGATTGGCATTTAGGTCACATTCTTTTACAATTGAAATAGTTAAATGTAAACGTCACTTCTACTCCAACAGTTTCTTTTCTCGCACTTTCCAACTGTAGAACTAGCTTCCACTTACTTGTTTCCCGATAGTTACAATCACCAAAAATTTAAATGCAACATCAATTGCTATCTTCTCGAATCCCATTCATCTTTTATCCTGCCCTGTCAGCGGGGCTCCAGAATACACTGACTGCCCCCCTGCAGAGGGTAAAAATTCCTCAATGGGGCCACCTGTTGGCTGTGGGTGGTGACCCGTGACACCCTGGGACAGGATCCTGGTGGTTGGTGGCCTTGGAGGTCAGGTTAAGTACCTCTACTTCCCAACACACCACTTCGGCCCTTACTGGGGCTAGACGGGCAGTCGGAGGGGCCCGATCCAAACAATCGGGTGGTCAGGTCAAGCCCTAATGTCTACTATTGGAAATAAATGACATCAACCTTACCAATCTTCTCCAACTAAACTAACCAGAAGAACGAAAACTATGGAAAACTACGGAAGGATACCCAGAACCTGTAGACATTAGGAGTTCATTGAGGTTCAGGCCCAGACATGGCTGCAGACCCTCCAACCATGCACTGTGTCTTGGAGCAGAGCATTGGATGAGGTGACAGGTGCTCTGGACCTCTCACTAAGGTGAGTATACCGCCTGTGTAGTCTCTGGTCCATCAGGGCGATTGGGTTTCCCCCTGGCAGACTCCAATTGCGGGCTCTGAACTGGTGGGTGGGGAGCACGGGCAATGAACCTATACTAAAATAAATATTCTGGCTTTCCCTAACCCCTCCAAGAGACCCCCATATGGAGTCAGACAGTGACTCTGAGCTGTGCCAACCTGGCTTCACTAAATTCATTGTCCTTGAGTCCACTGAAGATACTCCCTTATCAAAGCTATCTCCCTTCGTGATAAAAAAGATAATATACTCCAGGATAACCCCCAAGATGGTCAAGAAAATGAAAAATGGAACACTGTTAGTAGAAGTCGACCAAAGGAAACAAGCAAATTCTCTGCTCAAAATGACATCCTTTCATGACCTAAAAATAAAAGCGTACCCTCATCAAACGCTAAACACATCTAAAGGAGTAGCTAAGAGCTGGGAACTCTCCCTCTGCACTCCAGATGAAGTCAAAACAGGACTAAAAAGTCAGTTAAGTGCCATACGTGATACATGCTTGGGCGATCATGTCTCGAAACAGACATGACTGACTGGGCAGAATATTATCCTGCAGTAGACTGGTTGCTAGCCAAGGCTATAGAACCCAATCTGTCCTGTTATTTAACCCATAAGAAGGAAGAGACGGATTAATACCTTTCCCAAGGGTATTTGCGTGAAAGTGAATGCAAGGAATTCAACTGGAATTCGAACTCGGCATAATAATTGTATTATTATGATCTCTATAATAATGATAAATATGGTTTTTCAAACTTTTTCATTATGTTTACTTATTAGGTTTTCATTATGTTTACTTATTAGGTTTTCATTATGTTTACTTATTAGGTTTTCATTATGTTTACTTATTAGGTTCGATGCAGTCGACTTGGGCAGTGGATAACTTCTTTGTTGGCACAATGCTAGTAAACCAAGGTATGTTATCTGATGATTTCACCAGGGACTATTTGGACCCAGATCTTTGGCAGTTCTCCAATAATGGTGAAATCGGTCCTTACTGTGAACATCAAAGAAGGTGAGTCACTTGGAAATATTGTTAGTTTATATACAAATATATTTTGTTTAAAATTACCAATTTTGAAATGAATAATTTTAATATTAAAAAATTTCAGTCATATAAATTTATTATTCTGAGTATTTGGAAATGTTCGTTTTCGTCTTTATCTGAAGAGGACACAAGGAATATTTTTAATTTAAAAAATTAGTGTAATTTTTGTTTACCGATTCTAATACTAAAATGAAAGAAAATAAGCAACATTTGAAGTTGAATACTAAGATTTTTTTATCTTAAGAATGTTAAAAATTTGACCTAAACAACAAAAATTTGTACCTTTTATAGAAAAGATAATGAAATAAAGCTGATATTTTGTGTGCATTTATAGCATGAATTTCAAAATTATTGCCAAAATACATAATCTTGATCCATTTTTTGGTTTGTGGAGGATTCTCTTTTTCCCATGAAAACAGGTGTTAAATTCTTACGGTAAATTCTAAGTTTTTTTAAAAATATAATTGATAATTATTAATTCATGTTATAAACCTAAGTTAGTAATAAAACTTTCTATTATTACAATAATCATTTTTGAAAAGTACAATTTATGTGATTTCTCTTCTTACCTTAATTAGCAGTTACCTATCAGTAATCTTTCTTTTCAATTTTTGTTCAGGGAAGATACTAAAACTGCAGGAATGTCTGCACTTGTTTTTAAACGTGGCATTGGAGAACATTCAATTGTAACCAGAGAACTGGATATTGGACCAATGTCAGTTATACAGTTTGATGTAAGTATAGTTTAACAACAAAAAATAATTTCATAAATGTGCCTTTGAGGACTATATTTCTGAGATGAGGTATTATAATTATTTACACTATTTACATTATTTGGACTGTCGTTCTCAACTTTGATGCTATACTCACAATGTTTTGGCTGTTGTACACACTAACCTTATTCAGGCAATTGGAATTTTGAACTGAACCTTTTTTTTAGTTCAAGGACATATGGCCCAGTGGATAAAAGTATTGATCCAGTGACTTGACCCAAAGAGTTGTGACTACAGCAGAGGTGAACAAAAATCTTAGTGTTGAGTTAAAGGGAGATAACTGATATTGAGACATTTGGAAGGTGGATGACTTTTGGAAGTAGAACAATCTCTGCCAGTAAATGAAATAAAGAATTCAGTTTCAAATTCCAATCATCTGAATAAGGGCAGAGCATACAACAGCCAAAACACAGATGACAACAAAGATGAGGGCCACAGTTCAAGCAACATGAATAGTGTAAATGTGGCAGCTGCTTCAAAATCCAAGATCTAACAAGAAGAATCTCACTCACTTGAAAATAAGTAAAGCAGACTGAGAAAAATCCAAGGAATAATCCAAGAAAAATTGCCACAAAATTACAACACAAGGGACCAGGCTAAGTACGTGACAAAAACACTGATACAATAACAACAGAGTAAATACCAAAGGCTTCAACTAAGAAAAAATATCACACACCATGCAAAAAAGCTATCCAACTGAAAAGTGCAGCTCTCTGTAAATTCCCAAAATTACCCTCAAACTCTAACTTAATTCCTAAAAGTAAAAGGCCAATAAATGAAGGAATAAAAAAAATGTTAGAAAATGTATGTGAGCATAACAAAACCAAAATCTAAATAATGGATGATTGGGGAAAATATATTATATTCTATAATCTTTGCTCCATTCACTGGATGAATCCATTATTGAAATTATTTCATTTTTTTTTTTCCTTTAGATCAATGTTGGCTGTGGAGCAAGTCCAACGCACAAGTATCCAGTTCGTCTGGAATATTCTGTAAATGGTGGGAAAACATGGCATCTGATTGTACCCAATTGTGCGGAGTATGCATTAGCCAGGTGTGATGACCAGACAAGACGTTCATCTATTTACTATGCTGGATATTCTAACTACTGGAATAGGGTTATTATACCATTAGATGGATTGCATGTTTGTGGGTGAGTTTTCTCTCATATTTTGTTTCTTGTGCACTTGACCTTCTTCCCCCTCGTCTGTGTCTTGTGTTCACGACCCGTTGTTCCCCCCTCGTCTGTGTCTTGTGTTCACGACCCGTTGTTCCCCCTCGTCTGTGTCTTGTGTTCACGACCCGTTGTTCCCCCTCGTCTGTGTCTTGTGTTCACGACCCGTTGTTCCCCCTCGTCTGTGTCTTGTGTTCCCAACCCGTTTTTTTCCTCGTCTGTGTCTTGTGTTCCCGACCCTTTTTTTCTCCTTCTCTGTGTTTTGTGTTCCCGAATTTTTTTTTCTCGTCTGTGTTTTGTGTTACCGACCCTTTTTTTCTCCTCCACTGTGTCTTGTGACCCTGACCCATTTTTCCCCTCGTCTGTGTCTTGTGTTTCTGAAATTTTTTCCCCTCGCTTGTGTCTCGTGTTTCCGACGTTTTTTTCCCCTAGTATGTGTCTTGTTTTACCGAACTTTTTTTTCCCCTAGTCTGTGTCTTTTTTACCGACCTGTTTTTCCGCTCGTCTGTGTTTTGTGTTCCCGACACGTTTTTCCCCTAGTCTGTGTCTTTTTTACCGACCTGTTTTTCCGCTCGTCTGTGTCTTGTTTTCCCGACCCGTTTTTCCCTTGTCTGTGTCTTGTGTTCCCGACCCTTTTATCCTCTATTCTGTGTCTTGTTTCCCGACCTTTTTTTCCCTCGTGTGTCTTGTGTTCCCGACCTTTTTTTCTTCTCGTCTGTGTCTTGTGTTCCCGACCCTCTTATCCTCTATTCTGTGTCTTGTGTTCCCGACCTTTTTCTCCTTCGTCTGTGTCTTGTGTTCCCGACACTTTTTCTCCTTCGTCTGTGTCTTGTGTTCACGACCCGTTTTTCCCGTCGTCTGTGTCTTGTGTTCCCGACCCGTTTTTCCCGTCGTCTGTGTCTTGTGTTCCCGACCCGTTTTTCCCGTCGTCTGTGTCTTGTGTTCCTAATCCTTTCCTACAACCTCATCTGTGTCTAGTGTTCCCGATTTTTTTTCCGCTAATCTGTGTCTTGTGTTTCCGACTCTTTTTTCCCCTCGTCTGTGTTTTGTGTTCCCGACCCTTTTTCCCCTCGTCTGTGTTTTGTGTTCCCGACCCGTTTTTTCCGCTCGTCTATGTCTTGTGTTCCCAAGCCTTTTTTCCACTTGTCTGTGGTTTGTGTTCCCGACTCTTTTTTCCCCTCGTCTGTGTCTTGTGTTCCCGACCCGTTTTTTCCGCTCGTCTATGTCTTGTGTTCCCAAGCCATGTTTCCACTTGTCTGTGGTTTGTGTTCCCGACTCTTTTTTCCCCTCGTCTGTGTCTTGTGTTCCCGACCCGTTTTTCCCCTTCGTCCGTGACTTGTGTTCCCGACCCTTTTTCCCCTCGTCTGTGTCTTTTGTCCCCGACCCGTTTTTCCTCTCGTCTGTGTCTTTTGTCCCCGACCCGTTTTTCCACTCGTCTGTGTCTTGTTTTGCCGACCCGTTTTTCCCCTTGTCTGTGTTTTCCTTCCCGACCCGTTTTTCCCCTTGTCTGTGTTTTCGTTCCCGACCCGTCTTTCACCTTGTCTGTGTCTTGTGTTCCCGACGCTTTTTCTCCTTCGTCTGTGTCTTGTGTTCCCGACCCTTTTTCTCCTTCATCTGTGTTTTGTGTTGCCGGCCCGTTTTTCCCGCCGTCTGTGTTTGTGTTCCCGACCCTTTTTCCCCCGCGTCTATGTCTTGTGTTCCCGACATTTTTTCCCTCGTCTGTGTCTTGTGTTCCCTACTGTTTTCCCTCGTCTGTGTCTTGTGTTCCCTACTTTTTTTCCCTCGTCTGTGTCTTGTGTTCCCGACCCTTTTTCTCCTTCGTCTGTGTCTTGTGTTCCCGACCCTTTTTCTCCTTCGTCTGTGTCTTGTGTTCCCGACCCTTTTTCTCCTTCGTCTGTGTCTTGTGTTCCCGACCCTTTTTCTCCTTCGTCTGTGTCTTGTGTTCCCGACCCTTTTTCTCCTTCGTCTGTGTCTTGTGTTCCCGACCCTTTTTCTCCTTCGTCTGTGTTTTGTGTTGCCGGCCCGTTTTTCCCGCCGTCTGTGTTTGTGTTCCCGACCCTTTTTCCCCCGCGTCTATGTCTTGTGTTCCCGACATTTTTTCCCTCGTCTGTGTCTTGTGTTCCCGACATTTTTTCCCTCGTCTGTGTCTTGTGTTCCCTACTTTTTTTCCCTCGTCTGTGTCTTGTGTTCCCTACTTTTTTTCCCTTCGTCTGTGTCTTGTGTTCCCGACCCTTTTTCTCCTTCGTCTGTGTCTTGTGTTCCCGACCCTTTTTCTCCTTCGTCTGTGTCTTGTGTTCCCGACCCTTTTTCTCCTTCGTCTGTGTCTTGTGTTCCCGACCCTTTTTCTCCTTCGTCTGTGTCTTGTGTTCCCGACCCTTTTTCTCCTTCGTCTGTGTCTTGTGTTCCCGACCCTTTTTCTCCCTCGTCTGTGTCTTGTGTTCCCGACCCTTTTTCTCCTTCGTCTGTGTCTTGTGTTCCCGACCCTTTTTCTCCTTCGTCTGTGTCTTGTGTTCCCGACCCTTTTTCTCCTTCGTCTGTGTCTTGTGTTCCCGACTCCCTTTTTCTCCTTCGTCCCTGTGTCTTGTGTTCCCGACCCTTTTTCTCCTTCGTCTGTGTCTTGTGTTCCCGACCCTTTTTCTCCTTCGTCTGTGTCTTGTGTTCCCGACCCTTTTTCTCCTTCGTCTGTGTCTTGTGTTCCCGACCCTTTTTCTCCTTCGTCTGTGTCTTGTGTTCCCGACCCTTTTTCTCCTTCGTCTGTGTCTTGTGTTCCCGACCCTTTTTCTCCTTCGTCTGTGTCTTGTGTTCCCGACCCTTTTTCTCCTTCGTCTGTGTCTTGTGTTCCCGACCCTTTTTCTCCTTCGTCTGTGTCTTGTGTTCCCGACCCTTTTTCTCCTTCGTCTGTGTCTTGTGTTCTCGACCATTTTTCTCCATCTGTGCCTTATGTTTCCGACCCGTTTTTCCTTCGTCTGTGTCTTGTGTTCCCGACCCGTTTTTCCCCTTGTCTGTGTTTTCCTTCCCGACCCGTTTCTCCCCTTGTCTGTGTTTTCGTTCCCGACCCGTTTTTCGCCCTGTCTGTGTTTTCGATCGCGACCCGTTTTTCGCCTTGTCCGTGTTTTCGATCGCGACCCGTTTTTCGCCTTGTCCGTGTTCTCGATCGCGACCCGTTTTTCGCCTTGTCCGTGTTTTCGATCGCGACCCGTTTTTCGCCTTGTCCGTGTTTTCGTTCCCGACCCGTTTTTCGCCTTGTCCGTGTTTTCGTTCCCGACCCGTTTTTCGCCTTGTCCGTGTTTTCGTTCCCGACCCGTTTTTCGCCTTGTCCGTGTTTTCGTTCCCGACCCGTTTTTCGCCTTGTCTGTGTTTTCGTTCCCGACCCGTTTTTCCCTTCACATGTGTCTTTTGATCCCGACCCGTTTTCCCCTTGTATGTGTTTTTGTACCCGACCCGTTTTTCCCTTCATATGTGTCTTATGATCCCGACCCGTTTTGCCCTTGTCTGTGTTTTTGTTCCCGACCCGTTTTTCACATCGACTTTTTCTTGTGTTCCCGACATTTTTCCCCTCGTCTGTGTCTTGTGTTCCCGACCCTCTTATCCTCTATACTGTGTCTTGTGTTCCCGACCCTCTTATCCTCTATACTGTGTCTTGTGTTCCCGACCCTCTTATCCTCTATACTGTGTCTTGTGTTCCCGACCCTCTTATCCTCTATACTGTGTCTTGTGTTCCCGACCCTCTTATCCTCTATACTGTGTCTTGTGTTCCCGACCCTCTTATCCTCTATACTGTGTCTTGTGTTCCCGACCAGTTTTTACCTCGTGTGTCTTGTGTTCCCGACCTTTTTTTCTTCGCGTCTGTGTCTTGTGTTCCCTACCGGTTTTTCCCGTCGTCTGTGTCTTGTGTTCCCGACCCGTTTTTCCCATCGTCTGTGTCTTGCGTTCCCGACCCGTTTTTCCCGTTGTCTATGTCTTGTGTTCCCGACCCGTTTTTCCCGTCTTCTGTGTCTTGTGTTCCCGACCCGTTTTTCCCGTCTTCTGTGTCTTGTGTTCCCGACCCGTTTTTCGCTTTGTCTGTGTTTTCGTTCCCGACCCGTTTTTCGCTTTGTCTGTGTTTTCGTTCCCGACCCGTTTTTCGCTTTGTCTGTGTTTTCGTTCCCGACCCGTTTTTCCACTTGTCTGTGTTTTCGTTCCCGTCCCGTTTTTCGCCTTGTCTGTGTTTTCGTTCCCGACCCGTTTTTCGCCTTGTCTGTGTTTTCGTTCCCGACCCGTTTTTCCCTTCATATGTGTCATGTGTTCCCGACCCGTTTTTCCCTTCATATGTGTCTTGTTATCCCGACCCGTTTTTCCCCTCGTCTTTGTCTTGTGTTCCGGACCTTTTTTTCCCTCGTCTGTGTCTTGCGTTCCTGACCTTTTTTTCTTCTCGTCTGTGTCTTGTGTTTCCGACCCGTTGTTCCCGTCGTCTGTGTCTTGTGTTTCCGACCCGTTGTTCCCGTCGTCTGTGTCTTGTGTTTCCGACCCGTTGTTCCCGTCGTCTGTGTCTTGTGTTTCCGACCCGTTGTTCCCGTCGTCTGTGTCTTGTGTTTCCGACCCGTTTTTCCCGTCGTCTGTGTCTTGTGTTCCCGACCCGTTTTTCCCCTTATCTGTGTCTTGTGTTCCCGACCCTTTTTTTCCGCTCGTCTATGTCTTGTGTTCTCAAGCTTTTTTTCCGCTTGTCTGTGGTTTGTGTTCCTAATCCTTTCCCACCTCCTCATCTGTGTCTTGTGTTTCCGACTCTTTTTTCCCCTCGTTTGTGTTTTGTGTTCCCGACCATTTTTCCCCCTCTTCTGTGTTTTGTGTTTCCGACCCCTTTCCCCCCTTTTCTGTGTTTTGTGTTCCCGACCCTTTTTTCCCCCTCTTCTGTGTTTTGTGTTCCCGACCCGTTTTTCAGCTTGTCTGTGTCTTGTGTTCCCGACCCGTTTTTCAGCTTGTCTGTGTCTTGTGTTCCCGACCCGTTTTTCAGCTTGTCTGTGTCTTGTGTTCCCGACCCGTTTTTCAGCTTGTCTGTGTCTTGTGTTCCCGGCCCTTTTTTCTCTCTCGTCTGTGTCTTGTGTTCCCAAGCCTTTTTTCCAATTGTCTGTGGTTTGTGTTCTCAACTCTTTTTTCCTCCTCGTCTGTGTCTTTTGTCCCCGACCTTTTTTTCCGTTCGTCTGCGTCTTCTGTTCTCGACCCTTTTATCCTCTCTTCTGTGTCTTGTGTTTCCGACTTTTTTTTCACCTTTTTTCTATCAGCATTTTGCTATGCTTACCTGCTTTTTCTCCTACCTTAGCATTTGCATTTCATATGCCTGGCCCTTTACAAAACCTTCATAATCATAAAAAATCTATATGATGAAATAATTAGTTTGATTCTATTCACATTAACAAGTGACTAATGCAGAAACACTGACAATAATTTAATCATAAAAGAAATATTGTAATTATAAATTTGATTTTGCATAAATGTGTGTAATTGATACAATAACAAAAACAAATTACTTATGTTACACCTATTATCTATCTACTGTTTCTTTTAAATGCTATAGATCGATATAAACATTAATAAATTTAATAAGACGCCGGTTCACACTCCTCCCTAATCTTTTTAAACAGGAGTAGAGATTTATTTCCTTGCTTTCTATTTTGGATTGGGTTTCTAGTTGCTTTTAAAAATTTACTTGAGCTCTATACTTCTAGCCCTCATCCTTTCCTATGCTAATATAACTCCAAACAGTAACTCCTCTATTTTCAGTGGCTCTTGTATTGGGTAAACATTAGTTTAAAAAAAAAAAGAAGAAAAAAAGGAGCGACATCATGGGTAACATGTCATGAGAATAAATCCAAATGAGTGCATGATCTAATTTTTCATTTTGATTTACATCTTCATTTAATTGAAATTAAAATAGAAAATGTGTTTTGAGAGTCAAACTTCACATCTGTTTGATTTTTGATTTTTTTTTATTTATAATCACTTCACCCTAAGCAATGCAGCTTTACTGCCACTGGTGCACAGGGGTTTACATAGGTGGAGAGTGATGAGAAAGCGGAACAAGTTATAGGGGGTGTCAGAGAATGGGTAAGATAATGACGAGAACATTGGTGTGATGAGCTGATGAGAGTAGAGTGGACGGGGAAAAGAACAAGGATGCGAGTCAGAGAGATAGAAGATGGCAATTGACCTTATATTTAAATTCTTGGAGATTGTAGCTGTCAGGGAAGCAAGTATATGGAAAAGAATTCCACAGGCAGGAAGTGCAAGAAAAGAAGCTGATAGAGTAGAAGTTTAAAGGGTGGGACCTAGTTGCTAGTCTAGTAGTTCAAGTAAATTCATGTAGAGGGGGCACCAGGGAGCTATTAATTTATGTTTGCATTCTATTTCTTGCAAGCTCCATCCGTTTCCGGTGGACTCAGGGTCATATTCTTCAATTTGACTATGCTCCAGAGTGGGCAATAGACAACATCTTCATTGGGATGATGTGCTTCGACAATTGTAATGGACATGGAAGCTGTGGTCCGAGTATGGAATGTGAATGTGACAGAGGATATGGTGGAGAATCTTGCACACCTATTGAGCCTCATGACAATTACATAAAAGAGGATTTTTTGATGCATGTTCCAGCAACATCCAGTGGACACTTGGAGGATATATATCAAGAACCATCGTTCCAGCTTGCTGAAGGTTGGTGTCAAAAAGCTTTGAAACTTGTATTTCTCTCTTTCTTTCTCTCTCTCTTTTTTATTGTCACACTCTTTATCACTTTATTCTTCTTTCACTCTCTTTCTCTCTATCGTTTGTGAGTTCAATCTACTTGCACTCAGGGGAAAAAGGACAAGCAATAAATCAGCTGTACTAAAAATAAGAACCAGACAAGTTATCTTACCTAGACATTGGCCATGGAACAAGAACAGTCTAACCACATAGATTAAATAAAGGATTCAGTTCAATCCTGGGACAGGGCAGTGTGTACTTGCACTCACTGGAAACAGGGCAAGCAATAACTGAACAGTACTAAAAATAAGAACTAGTCAAAATATCCCTAGACATGGGCAGTGGAACAAGAACAGTCTAACCACAGAGATTAAATAAAGGATTCAGTTCAATCCCTGGACAGGGCAGTGTGTACTTGCACTCATTGGAAACAGGGCAAGCAATAACTGAACAGTACTAAAAATAAGAACTAGTCAAAATATCCCTAGACATGGGCAGTGGAACAAGAACAGTCTAACCACATAGATTAAATAAAGGATTCAGTTCAATCCCTGGACAGGGCAGTGTGTACTTGCACTCATTGGAAACAGGTCAAGCAATAACTGAACAGTACTAAAAATAAGAACTAGTCAAAATATCCCTAGACATGGGCAGTGGAACAAGAACGGTCTAACCACAGAGATTAAATAAAAGATTCAGTTCAATCCCTGGACAGGGCAGTGTGTACTTGGACTCATTGGAAACAGGGCAAGCAATAACTGAACAGTACTAAAATTAAGAACTAGTCGAGATATCCCTAGACATGGGCAGTGGAACAAGAACAGTCTAACCACATAGATTAAATAAAAGATTCAGTTCAATCCCTGGACAGGGCAGTGTGTACTTGCACTCATTGGAAACAGGTCAAGCAATAACTGAACAGTACTAAAAATAAGAACTAGTCAAAATATCCCTAGACATGGGCAGTGGAACAAGAACAGTCTAACCACATAGATTAAATAAAGGATTCAGTTCAATCCCTGGACAGGGCAGTGTGTACTTGCACTCACTGGAAAAAGGGCAAGCAATAACTGAATAGTACTAAAAATAAGAACTAGTCGAGATATCCCTAGACATGGGCAGTGGAACAAGAACAGTCTAACCACATAGATTAAATAAAGGATTCAGTTCAATCCCTGGACAGGGCAGTGTGTACTTGCACTCACTGGAAACAGGGCAAGCAATAACTGAACAGTACTAAAAATAAGAACTAGTCGAGATATCCCTAGACATGGGCAGTGGAACAAGAACAGTCTAACCACAGAGATAAATATAGGATTCAGTTCATAATTTTCCATAATTTACCAGATCAACATTGTTATGTAGGAAGAAAATGTTGAAACTGACATGTGTGGTCAAACACGGATCTCCAGGCAACAAACATAACCGTTGAATGAATTGTGCTACTGGAATCACGTGACTATAAATATTTAGTATATAAAGCACTCAGACAGAAATCTGAATGTCTTCTGTGTTGTGCATCGTTGAAGAGATTGTTTCTTAGTGAATTACTGAGAGCATTATTGTGTATTATTTGAAGGATTCGTTTAGTATGTTGACTTTACACAAAGATACTGAAATAACTTGCTAATAGTGAGTTACCAAAAGCTCCTTAAGAATAAAGTTATGAAAAACATCATAAGATATTCACCTGATGAGGGCAGCTATAAACTTATGATAACAACAATAAAGATAATGACAATAGTCCAAAGGTAAATAGTGTAAAAATTAATACAAAAATTACTTTTAATAGGATACAATATTAAATTAGAATGATACAATATAAAAATTAGAATGATACTAACATGGTTCCTTTGAAAAAGAAATGGCCAAAATAAAGCCTAAAAGTTTTGATGTCAAAAAATGTTAATGTCGAAAAACCAGCCAGATTTAAGTTGCAAATGGGTGTGAGTTGATTGGAGAGTAACTCTTGAGTTTTTAACCACTTCGCATAAAAGTATATGCTCCTTAAAGAGTTAATTTTCATCCAGTCACCTATTTGCTATATAAAAGGGGAAATTTTGATTGCAAAGTTAGAATGGAATATATCACACCCAAGCAAGAAATCTGTAATCCAGAAAGAATTGAACCATCTCAGTGTGTAATTTCTGCTACTGCTGCTGCTAAAAGAATTGATTATCACAGTCATCTAGGTTAAAGGAACAGACCACACCTAGGCAAGAAAACTGATTTGGGAATAAAAGGTTGAATGTCTCTGGTATTTAAAGCCTGTTGTTTGTGAAAGGATGCAACCACCGAAGCAAAAAAGCTGCCACTAGGGAAGATAAAAGACTACTGCAGTTGTTATTACTATTGTTGCTGGTAAAAATTAATCTAAATATATATGAATTTTTTTTCTAAACCTGTGAGAGTTTATTTCATATTTCATTTTAAATGTCTGTTCCAAAAACCTGAATATTTTGTCT
This sequence comes from Ascarosepion bandense, assembly GCA_037127315.1. NCBI lineage: Eukaryota > Metazoa > Mollusca > Cephalopoda > Sepiida > Sepiidae > Ascarosepion > Ascarosepion bandense. The sequence goes on from JBBBDQ010001077.1 coordinate 891,586, forward strand.
AAAGGTCCCAGAGAACCAGCATAGCCCAAGGTAGGTCATCTTTTCTGACTCCATCTTCAACATTTTCAATTAGTAAACTTGTCAAAATAAGCAAATTTCTTTTGTCGTTAAGAAAATTGTTTTTCATGAATTTGTTTTCTAAAAGATATATAAAGGCAGGCAGGCAGGCAGGACTTGCCGGGGCCTGATAAGGAGGACAGAACCGGAACCACACGACAACCACTACCACTACCACCACTACTAATACTACTACTAAGAGATGCCACGCCCAACCCCACAATCACTTTGCCACTGCTGCTTGCTTGTAAAGCGAGACTTACGGATCCAGCACCTTTCGGGAAGACTTTTGCTCGCATCTTAGGACCGACTGACCCATGTTTGACCGCCGTTGGCACGGAACCCTTCTCCACTTTGGTCGTCAAATTCCAGTTGAATTCATTGCATTCACTTATGCACAAATACCCTTCCTTCCAGTTATGGGTCAAATAACAGGACAGATTGGGTTCTATAGCCTTGATCGGCAACCAGTCTCCCGCAGAAAGCAATGGCAACCTACTGCGGGATAATCTTCTGCCCAGTCAGTCATGTCTCTTTCGAGACATGATCGCCCAAGCGTGAATCACATATGGCACTTAACTGACTGACTGATATATTCAAAGAACTATTTAACTGCCTTGATAGTTTGTAGTACACAAAGGAAATTTTGTGGAAGGCCTAATATTGTACATTAGATATTATAATTTGCACATTGTAAATATATTTTATCATTTTAATAAATGTCAGTTTCTTTATAAATTTCACTTCAAGAATCTTGTCTTTTTCATTGATGCTCCTAAAAGTGCTTGTAAGGAAGGATAAGAGACTTGAAACCTTCGTCCCACTTCTCTTCTCTCTAGGTTTTTTTTCTTTTTACTATTAGCAATTATATCTTTATTATGTCTTAATTATCCATCCATTAATTTCATTAAATACATACTATTTATCAATTAGACTCTGAATTTTTATTGCAGCCCAAAGCAAGTTGAATGAGAAACGCTGGTTAGTTTGGAGTAATGGTCGGATCTCTAAGAAGGCATGTGGTTTGCTAATTAGTGGAGCCAGTTTATACTTTGGTGGAACCGGAGATCGAATTCTGGTGGCAAGAGATTTGGATTTATCAAGAGCCAGGTTGGAACGATTTCTTCTTGAATTTCTGTTCGTAATTCTTGATAATAATTTCTCTAATTCTGATATGATTTATCAGCATTTCAAGTTTTTTTAAATGGATTTGCTATTCAACATGAAGAGATGACAATTGTCACTATTTTTGAATATATGTGAATCAAAATTAAATATAAAAGCAACTCGACATTAAAAACTTTTAGCTGATATTTATAATAAATATAAAATCTTTTTATGCTTTCAGCTTTTTCACACTCAAAATTACTCATGGAAATTAATCTTTATTTCAAACTATGAAAAAAACAGTAGGGTACATTGAGTTCTCTAGCTTTGGTTGGCAACCAGTTAAAGATATTAACTGCTTCAAACTCTGCAAAATTATGTTAATAATTACTCGAAGGGGTTTAATAGGTAACCATAACCTCACCATAACTTGGTTTATGATTATAAAATAAATTAAAGCAGGTTGACATGCCAGTAAAACTAATTAACCAATCATTAGTTTGAGATAAAGTCATGTATGGTGCACTTAACAAGGATCAAACTATGCTTACCTGCTTAATGAATACTCTAAAACACCTACGTGAAATTCAATTGAATCTGGCACACATGGTGGAAAGTCAAAATCCATATACAATCGTAATGATCTCCGAGCCATTACTCTTTGTAATCTTTCATTTTAAATACTCTAACCTTGTTGTAGAATGTTTTACTACTACACAACCCCCTTCAAAATTTAATGAACTGAAAACTACATTAACCTTATCCCAGACAAGTTATTTTTGAGCTGTGAGAGTACACCTTTTGCTCCCTAAATTTAAAATGCTACAGAGCTCCTAATAAAGGCTTCATTTGGGTGAAACTTTGCAGGATTATAGTTTTACTTTTTTTATTTTAAATTTTCATTTTGTCTGTAAATCGTGACATCATCAAATGTAAGAAAAGTAAATAAAGCAAATACTTCAAAGCAAAAAGTTCATAGTGAATTTACTTTGAAAGATTTGTGTACTGAAGTCATAAGCTGCCTGTATTATGTGGCTAAACTAAGACTATATGTAATTTTCTGAAATTGTGAAAATCTTAACATCAATTATAAAACAAAAAGAGAATTCACAAAATTCGCGATTATCTTCAGAATAAATCAACAGTCTATTATTTACATTGTTCGGACTGTTGCTCTCACCTTTGTTATATACACAACATTTTGGTCATTGTATACTCCGGCCTTTTTCAGGTGACTGGAATTTTGAACCAAACCCCTTTTTTTTTCTTTTATCACTGCGATAGATTATTCTCATTCCATGAGTCATGCTATTTCTGGATGTTTTAGTTACCTCTATCTAACTCTCTAAGATTTTGTTCACCATTACTGTCACCAGGTATTGAGCTCAGAACTCTTTGGGTCAAGTTACAGGATCCAACTAATACACTGGGACATGTGTTGGATAATAAAGATGAGGACAACAGTCTGAATAATGTAAATGATTTAAAGACTACCACAACTCAGAAATGTAGACACATATCAACAGTCTATTTTGAGAAACATGCCTGTTATTACAAATCAATATCACAACCACAAACAGAAAAGTATAAATTGAAAGTTGAGTATGGGCAAAAAAAAACCCAGCCCTATCTGGAATATGGTTAAGCTAGAGATTATTGTATACTAGCAGTATAGCCCGGTGTTGCTCAGGTGTAATGAAAGCTTTAAAACTAATCCACGGTCCTGGAGCTCAGACTCTTTGGATGTTGGCACGAAAGACTAAAAAGCAATAGTTGCTTCCAGTTAAAGCGAAACTGTAGATTGAAAGAAAAATGAATGGATGTAAGTCAAATTTTGATTTCCTGGTATTGATATCAAATAAGTTTTCTTTCATTGTAAACTGAATTTTGAAGGCTAAATAAGTCCTCTGAGTAAATAGTATCATGGCTAAGAACTACAATTATACCTGCTTACAGCCAAACCCAAAGCAAAAATTAAAATAAAAGGGCTGAAAAAAATACAGACATACAGGCAGATAAACAGACACACACACAAGCATTTTGCCTTTTATATATATACATATTATCGATTTTCTGCACTATTGTAAGAGCTGCAACCTTGAAACTTCTGAATATCGTTTCTTATGTCTTTGCCTATGAGTGTATCAAATTTGATTAAAATCGGACCACTTCTTCTATAACCTGATTTTTTTTTATTTTTGATATTTATTATGGGTACCTCGACACAAAACCTAGCTAAGAACACTCGCAGACGCTTATAGTACAACTGTGTAAATTTTCAAGAAAATCAGTTCAGCCATTTCGGAGTCTGTAGTTAATGGAAACACACACACACACACACACACACACACACACACACAAAGTTCCATTTATAAATAAGTTTAGATAGATAGATTTAGATTTTGCAATTTCTTATGCAATATATGGCTGAGTGGCTAGAATATTTGAGGCCTTCATTACAAAAAGATACTTTCCACCATGTATGTGAAAATCAGATAAGTGTAAGCATTTGTATGTTAAAGTAGATGCTTTTAGCTTATTTTTTAAAAAATTGAGTCATTTATCTCAAATAGATCAAAAGTTATGATAATTCAAGTCGACAAACTTTAAATACGGTTTTCTCATTTTTTTTATTTTGTGGCAGAATGTACCTTCTAATTCAAAACACCTCATTTGTTATCTGACCATGAGACCTGGCATTCAAATCTTACCAGGATCGATTTGTCAGGAAGGTGACTTGTTGATGTTATCAGTCTGGGAGAGATCTCAACATGAGGGTTTATCCAAGCCTTGTGAGTGAAAATTGGGAAACAGAACTCTTTGGAAGCTGTCAGTGATTATGCTAGCATGAAGTCACAAGTCATCATGACTGAGGGTCTGAGTGTGCTGGCCTTGTTCAGACTGTGGTTCATGCCAGATAAAGTACTATCTCCCAGAAACTGTAACTAAACTTTGCTCAGCATAGCTGCAATATAAATCACAGGTGGGTGTTGAAAAAACATAAATATGTCTGAGCAGGCATCTACAACAGAGATTAGCTAGCCACTCTAGTAGATGGACATCCTTGGATATGGGTGGTCAGCCATTATGTAGTGTAGTTAACTAAGGAAGAGAGTCAAAGATCAAGCTCTTGAACTCTAAATTTCAACCATTTTTATATAGAATATTTTTCAGATCAGAACTTTTCAATATTGTTTTGTTATTTTAATACAGAATGTTTTTCAGATCAGAACTTTTCAAGATTATTTTGTTATTTTACAGTATGTTGCAGTTCTTTTTGAGACTTGGCTGTAAAGATTCTCCCCCCAGCACAGGAACGCCACCTATCTATGTGCAGTATTCCATTGATGGTGGAATCACATGGACAACTTTTGAACAGTTTGATTTTTCAAGTGAAAGCAACCAGCCTGAATACATAGCACTGCATTTGCCAGAAAAAGCACGAATGAATTCAACACAACTTCAATGGTGGCAACCATCAATTGATGGCACATTCCCTGAAGAATGGGCTATAGACCAGGTTTATATCTATCCATCATTTTTTTAAAATAATCATTTCACCCCAAGAAAGGCAGAAATGCAGAATGGAAGTGAGTTTTACAAATGGAAAGTGCAAGAAAAGAAACTGTTAGAGTAGAAGAGGAAGTTACATTTAACTATTTCTATAGTAAAAGGGTGGAACATTGATGCCAATCTAGTAGAATGAGTAAATACATCTGGTCAGGGTACCAGGGGGAAAAAAAAGCTTATCAGAGCAGTTTCCATGAAAATACCTGTAGAAAAGACAGAGGGAAGCCACATCACATAGATGAGAAAGTGACTGAAGATGGGCTGTCAGATCAGGATTGATTATATTGCAGATCCTCCCTTGGATTTTGTCGAGAACTTCAAGATAAATAACAGGAGCAATTGACCAGATATGGCAACAGTATTCAATGCATAGATGAATGGTAGATTTATAAATGTGCAAAATAGATCCTGGTGAGAAAACTTTCTGGCTTGACACAGTGACCCAACCTTCCTAGCAGTAGATGCAGCTATAGATTCAATGTAGTCATTCCATTTGAGGTTGTTTGAGAGATTGAGGCCAAGGAGGTGCAGTGTGTTGCTCTCTAAGAGACTAGCGTCATCTATTTTAGTGATAGGCAAGAATGATTCTCTATGGTGGTTAAAGGAGAAGTCTGTCTATTGATTTTGTATCTACCTCAAATTTTCTCACTCTCTTATCTTCTACTAGACTCATAAGCCTTGTAATTAAATGACAATGCAATAGTGAAAAGATTTATCTTTCTGTTTATTGGTGAGTATACAGTATAAAACTCATCTTAGATGATGACAAAATAGATTTTGCATTCTGTGTCCACTAGAGAAGTCAAGTGCATCAGCAGGTTCAGATCTGCATCTAGAATGTGAACACATGACACTAACTGAATAACTGGTAGAGATATAAGCACCCATTCAGTGTTAAAGAAGAAACTTATAAAATCTGAAAAAGTAGAATCAACGTTCGGAGAAAAACCTAAAGTCACACACTCACTCGCCAAAATCAACTGATGAAGTTGGGAGAGGAATCAACATTAATGTTACATATGAGAGATTTAGTTTTGTTTTGTTTCATTTTAGTCTGCATAAAAGCCAAATTCAAATTTCTTTCATGTTACTTTCACACACATACTTTTGTGAATGGTACGAATATATATATCTTTCCCCATAAGCTATGACAGTACACTGGGGTCTATAGCTTTATAGCATAACCAATCTAAGAGAAGAGAAATTATGGATTCCACAAATGTAGAGAAAACAGCAGGAAACCACTATCTTTCCTAATAATGATGGCAATTCACAATAGATAATAAAGAAAAGGAATTTATGAGAAACTATGATCATCTATGTCCTGAAAAAATATGGCATTTAAAAAATATTGTGGGTGGGGGTGAAAGTACATGTTATATGCAATAAATCTGGTGAAAATTGGGAATCACATTGTACATGAATCTTTTCTAATTAAAAATAAAAGCTTTTCATTTTACAAAATATTTTCATGCGTTTTTAAATTTTAAAAATATAGTGTTTTATTTGGCTGGAAAATGGCTAGAATTAACCAATTTCTTGTTAAATATATGCTGATTATTTTAAAAATGACTTTTGTAATTTATTTTTATTTTTTAAACATTTAATATAAGCCTACAACTCCATCTGCCTTAAATTTTCATACAATTCTATATGCTTTTAATTATAGTTCTACAACTCTGTATGGTTTCAATAATCCTTATAAAAATCTGTATGCCTTTAATAATCTTTCCACAACTCTATATGCCATTACTAACATTCCTATGGCTCTAAATGTCTTTAATAACCTTCCTACGGCTCTATATGCCTTCAATAACCTTTCTATGGCTCTATATGCCTTTAATAACCTTCCTACGGCTCTATATGCCTTTAATAACCTTCCTACGGCTCTGCATGCCTTTAATAACCTTCCTACGTCTCTGCATGCCTTTAATAACCTTCCTACGTCTCTGCATGCCTTTCATAACCTTCCTACGTCTCTATATGCCTTCAATAACCTTCCTACGGCTCTATATGCCTTTAATAACCTTCCTACGGCTCTATATGCCTTTAATAACCTTCCTACGTCTCTGCATGCCTTTAATAACCTTCCTACATCTCTGCATGCCTTTCATAACCTTCCTACGTCTCTATATGCCTTCAATAACCTTCCTACGGCTCTATATGCCTTCAATAACCTTCCTACGGCTCTATATGCCTTTAATAACCTTCCTACGGCTCTGCATGCCTTTAATAACCTTCCTACGGCTCTGCCATGCCTTTAATAACCTTCCTACGTCTCTGCATGCCTTTAATAACCTTCCTACGTCTCTGCATGCCTTTAATAACCTTCCTACGTCTCTGCATGCCTTTAATAACCTTCCTACATCTCTGCATGCCTTTAATAACCTTCCTACGACTCTATATGCTTTTCATAATCTTCAGATTTATGCTGGTGGAGACATTGATGGCACAGAGATGCTTCAGGATGAACCAAAAAGAATACAAGATGATTCAAGTTGGCTACTCAAACCTGGGGCAGAAATTAAAAAAGTCTGTGACTCCCCAAGTGACACTTTAAGTTTTGAAGGTGATTTTCTTTTCTTTTTTTTGTTTTTTAATCCTATCTTGTAAGAAAAAATACCAATGACTGTGATAATTCCATACTTGACCTTTTACTTGGTCAGTTTCATTTAAATAAAAAAAAATTTTCAGTCAGCAAAAATTATACCCTTTACCAAAGATATGCTTGCACTAAAACATCAGTAAATTTTGCCATCTATAATGTTAGATCAGTGTAATTAATGGAGAATTATTAGGTTAAGTATACTGAGACTGAAAGAGATCATGTTGAAAGATAAATGATTTGGGAAGAGTATGAATCCATCTCTTCTTCCCCAGCTATGGGTTAATTGGTATGACTTATATCACTTATCACTAAATCATGTTAATCATAAAGAAATATTCTTAATTCTGCAAAATATAATTAATGCAGATTTTTTTTGTATTTTTTAAAGGTGCAAATCTGTTGCTTCTCCCTTCAACTATGGGTTAAATAGGAGAGCAGATTGAGTTCTATAGCCTTGGTTGGTAACTATGGGAAAATGTTTTGCCCAGTTAATTAAGTCTCTTTTGAGACATGATCGCCGAAGCATGTATTACGTATGGCACATATCTGATTAATAGATGTGAATGGAAGCTGATTAAACAAAGTACTGAGTAGAGTTTGATTTTAGATACATTAGAAACTCAAAATCATTTAATAATTATGACCTTCTTTCAGTCTGTCTCAGAAACCAGATTTATTCATATAAAAATGATTTCTGTTCAATTTTCTAGATGTGCATATAAGCATGTTAAAAACTAAAATTACAGTAGGGAAAAACAGGGTTAGGCAAAAGTCATGCACCATAGGAATAATTTATTAAAAGTAGAATTACACATGAAAATTTTATTTACTGGTTATTGTTGTGCACTGTTGAAATTGTCCTATTTTATCAAAACATATTTCAATTTTGTACCTGCAGGATTTAATTACACATTAGAAAGATTCCTCTGCCATTTTACTGCATTCATATTGATCCTTTCTTTAGGTTCCTCAATATTATCTGAGTGCATCTGATAAACAACTGATCTCAAATGGCTCCACAGAAAAAAATCCAAGAGTGTGAGGTCTGGTAACCTTGGTGGCTATTCAACAGGACGTCTTCGACCTATCCATTACCCGCTATGGTGCATGACTTTAATCTTACCCTGCACAAATTATTTATATTGAGTTACTTTGCTTATCCTCTATTATAATAAAAACTGTTGTGTATTTATTTGTGTGAGTGTGTATGTATATATATATATATATATTAAAATAAAACTTCGAAAATTGCATATGTCATATAACCATTTCAGTGAGGAAAAATCTCACCTCTTCAGTGACAAAATTCCTTTATTATGCAAATACAGTACAAAATTCATTTCCCAGAAGTTTACTCAGAAAGAAATTAATACACCAGACGTTTACATGAAAGAAGGAAAAATATAAGATAAAATAAGAAAGAACAATGAGAGGTGTGTTAAAAGAGAGAGTAGATTTTGTTAGAAGGTTGTCGTCTCGACATTGATATGGAGGGCAAGGAAGAAGAGAAAAAGAAAAGAGAGATGACCAAAAGGATTCAAGACACGATAATTGAAAATGACTTTTATATTACATTTGTGTTAAGAAATAAAAAATTAAGCATTTTACAGAAATGTAAGTGGGGGAAAGGGAAAATGAAAAGAAGGGGAGAAAGAAAGAAAACAACAGGGTAGAAAGGGAAAGAGTTAAAGAAGTGATGGTGGGAGGGGAAAAGAAAGAAGAAAAATTCAAGCCAGAGAGCTGCCAAAAGAAACACCAGTTAAAGGAGAATGGAAAGAAAAGGATAGATACATAAAATTAAAAAATGAAAAGGAGAAAGAAAAAGGGGAAAAGGGAAATAGACAAAAATGTAACATGATGTAATATTTGGCTCTGCCAAAAGTTTTTTCAAAAATTTTCCATTTAAAATAACATTGTCTTACTATTGTAGGGATAAAATTTCTTTAAATTCTACTACTGAAATAAAAGGGGAGAAGTGGAAAAATGAAATATTGCATTGCAGAAGTCTAAACAGATAATTTTGATAAATAATATGCACACACACACACACACATATATAAATTTATAAAGAAAATATATGAATACACAAAAATAGAATGGAAATTACCTAATATAGAAAGATTATTATAAGGAATTTTAAAGATATAGATAATTGTAATGTAGATCATAGATTCCCTTAAGTTATCTCACTAAACCAATAAGTTGATTATTAATATGAATGAACCACAAAAAGTATAAGTCAGTAGGAGGAAAGGAAAATAGAAAGAAAGGGAAAAAGAGAACACTGGGGTAAACAGGGAAAGAGTTAAAAAAGAGATGGGGTGGGGAAGAACAAAAGAAAAGATCACACCCAAGAGCCATCGAAAGAAATGCTAGCTAAGGGAAAGTAGAGAGAAAGGGATAAATAAATAAAATAGAAAAAGAAAAGGAGAAAGAAAAACTTAACATGATGTAATATTTGGCTTTGCCAAGAGTTTTTAAAAAATTTTTCCATTTAAAATAATATCATCTTAGTATTGTAGGGATAAAAATTACAAGTAATTCTACTACTGGAATAAAAGTGGAGGTGCAGGAAAAAGAAATATGGCATTGGAGTGGGTATAAAAATATGTACACACACGCATATATATATATATATATATACATATATACATGCATAAAAATTTATCAATAAAGTCTATATAAATACACAAAAATAGAATGGAAATTACCTAATATAGAAAGATTATTATAAGGAATTTTAAAGATATAGACAACTGCAATTTAGATCATAGATTCCCTTAAGTTATCTCACTATATCAATAAATTGATTATGGATATGAACAAAACCTTAAAAATATAGAGGGAAAAAAAGATTTAAAATGAAAATTTTGGGTAGGGGAAGTATTCAAGGATTGGGAAAATAAACTTAAAATTTGTGATTAGTTGATATTTAAAATCATGTGCTCAGAAAATGTAAGGGTAAAAATGTTAGATTTAGATGGTCATTTTAATTAAAACTACACTGATTAGGAAGAGGGAAGAAAAGCTTCTATCAGACATAAATTAATTTGGGATTAATTTTAGGAGGGTTTTTATAATTTAAAATTTTAGATTTATGGCGGCATTTGCTTATGAATTCCTTACATATATTTAAAAGTAGATTTTGTTTAGGATAATTTATTATTTTAATTTTTTTCAACTAAACATAGATGACATCTATCATAAAGGTTTTTGAGGGTGCTAGCTGAACTAATCAGTTTCCAATTTACTATGGGGTTTAGTCCCTCTTCTTTCATTTCCCAAAAAGGGATGCTTGAAATGAGTGATGTTAGTAAAGAAGTGTTTTTGATTGCAGTAATGTTTAAATTCATATACAGAAATATCAATATAGGTTTGGTAATTTTTCCTGTTGTCATTTGGGGAAATTTGGGCTTGGTAGATTACCTGTTATATGCATTGTGGAGCATTGGATATCAGCTCGGAACGAGAAATCGGGGAGCCGAGTTCGAATTCCAGCCGAATTCATTGCATTCACTTACGTGCAAATACCCTTGGGAAAGGTATTAATCCATCTCTTCCTTCCAGTTATGGGTTAAATAACAGGACAGATTGGGTTCTATAGCCTTGGTCGGCAACCAGTCTACTGCAGAAAGCAATGGCAATGGCGGGATAATCTTCTGCCCAGTCAGTCATGTCTCTTTCGAGACATGATCGCCCAAGTGTATTTCACATATGGCACTTAAATGACTGAGATTACCTGAGTAGATCTACATTTGCCATCCACTGAACAGTTGTTTATGGACATACAATTACAAGAATTTAATTTTAATTTTAATTTAAAATTCTATGAGTAGCTAATTTTGAGAGTGGATTGTAGGTGTTGAAATATTTAGTTTAAGAAAATATCTTCCTATATTAATATTAGATAGTCAACAGAATTGGGAGTTAAACTATATTACTTGCCTTTTTCTATGTTTATTTTTAGTATTAGATGGTTCAGAATTAATAATCAACTTTTATACTTTTCAATTTATTCTTGAAACCGCTCTCCTGGAGGACCTTGTTGTATATTTTCTTATTTTCATTGAAAATTTTTAGGTTAATCCTTGTGTTTACAATGCCGGGTATTTGCTTTATTTGGGTGGTTGGAATAGATATTGATGTAACTGGGGGTATTATTGTCTTTGAGATAAGGCTGGTGGGAGCCATCAATCAGATTAAGGGTAATGTCTAAGTAGTTAACTATTTTTAGATTAGAGTAGGCTTCAATTTTAAAGCCAAGGAATTTAAGGGCTCTAATGATTTTTAATTGATTCTATTTATTAAAGGTCCATTACTATCAGGGATGAACATAGGGACATCATCCTGATATAATTCAATCTGTTTACAGTTTAAAAATCTACTTAACATATCTAATATGTCGATTCCTACAAGATCAGCGATCTCGGTCGAATCATATGCCACCATAGGTACATCAAAATTATCATAGGGAATTTTTGTCAGGGTAGAGTTTATTGAAGGTGAGAATTGATTTCCTAGCAGCTAAAATAATTTCAATTTCTTTATCTGTGATTTCTACGTGATTTTTAGCAAAGCTAATACAATTATCTAGGTCTTTGGATATCGAAGAATAAAAATCTATGATGTCAAATTTAAGGAAGGTGGATTTTTTTTTTTTCTTTTTTTATAAGCGTTTCACCTCGAGCAAGGCATGTCACTGCCACTACTGTGCAGGGGGCTACGTAGAGTGGAGAAAGGAGATTTAGCTTTATCTTTAATATTGTTGAACCAATTAATGGTATCAGTAGAGTCCTACCAGAGATTTGAATTGAAATCTCTCAATTATTCTTTTTAATATTTTTCTAGCAACTAATCCTAAATCACTTCTACTGGGATTGATTAATCTAGTTTGTAATTTATTTTGAAAATTTGGTTTATGATCCTTAAATAAAATATATGCGTCTTTAGTGGAAATCTTTCCTATTCTATCCGCAATATTTAAATAATGGGCAGACTTGGCTGTATCACTGTCTCAGATAATGTGTTATTAGTTCGATCTACTTAGTAATTGCTGGTAATTTTGTTTTTAAGAAGGTTAATGTAGTGTGAGGGTTTGCACTTGTAGACGTTGTTTGACTTATCAAACTTAATCCAAAGGTCCTAAGAGTTTCTTAAAGTTCTAATGTCATTTTTAAATAAATTTTGGAAGGAGTTGGAAGATTTCTGTAATTTAATTTTTGAAATTAAATTGAAAAGGTCCTTCTCTAAGGGATCCAGGAATATATATATATATATATATGAAATGGTTACAGTCATATCAAGTTGAATACACCGCTTCTCACTCAATCGCTGAAGTTAAGCAACATTGAGCCCGGTCAGTACTTATATGGATGGCCGCTTTGGAATACCAGGTGCTGTAAGTGTTTATTGACGTATGTGCATTGTGGTGCAGTGGATGTCAGCTCGTAAGGGGAAATCAGTGAGCCGAGTTCCAATTCCAGTCGAACACTTTACATTCACTTACACACTGGTACTCTTGGGAAAGGTATTAATGCATCCCTTTCCTCCAGTTTTGGATTAAATAACTGAGGTCTGCTGTTCATGTGATCCATGGCAAACTTCTGCATGGATTGTTTGTTATCAGCAGTTCCAAAAAGTGTGGATGGTGCTACACAAGCCTTCACCACTCAAAACAATTCTTTGTGTGGCAGTCTAACTGAGCTAGACATACATCAAAATCGATGGAAGAGTCCATAATATCAGAAAGAAGCATGCATGCAACAGTATTGGCAAGAGGTCATCTTTGATTTTCTGCAAGTTTTCGATGAGAATGTTTGTACACAATGTGAGCTGTGCATCAATATGAATATATTACTATTTTTTGGTGGAATTTTATATTGGATAGTAATGAATTGTGTGCTACTGTTAGAGCAGTATATAAAGCTGAAAAATGTTTTTCCTCAGCAAAAATTTATTTGACAAGTGGCCAAGAACCTCACTTGACCCTGATCTTCTTGAGAAATTTCAAGTCATCAAGAAAGAAAATATTCAAAAGATATAGGCAATCTCTAGAGCATTTGAAGGGACTAAGAAGAAACAAAAGAAGTTTCTTTAAATTGGTTAAAACTGCATAAGGTTCCATAAGGGCTTTTAGCAGGAAAGTAATGAAAAATGTTGTTAATATATTGATTTAGTATGACTTAGAGAAAATGTTTTTATTGTAAAATACCTTTTAGATTGGAGATATTTTCTTAAAAGGCAAATTTATGCATGTTTTGATAATACTTGAAAGTAACGCTAATTTTTTTTCTTTTTCACATAATTTGAGAAATTAAAATGTTTTTTCTTCATTACAGATGATGGCAAAATGAGGTATGCAATTTCGAGAGATGTGACAACTCGTGCAGGAACATTCTTGCAGTTTGAATTTGCTATTGGATGTGAACCAACTGAAGAATGCTATGGTATATATTTGTTTCTCTTGAATCAATTTAATTTTCATTGTTCCCTTTCCAAGGTCTCATGTTTTAACATATTTCACTTGTCCATTTCTGTTTTTACCTCTTTCGCTTGTTCCTCTATATTTTTGCCCATTTCCCCTGGCCCACTATGTTTTTGACCATTTTACCACTTTTCTTTTGTCTATCTGCTTTCATCTATATTCCTTCTCAGTCTTTGCCCATTTCCCTTATCCCTCACTATTTTTGAACATTTCCCTTGTCCCTCTCAATTTTTGCCTATTTCTCTTGTCACTCTCAGTTTTTGCCCATTTCCCTTGTCCCTCCCAGTTTTTACTGATTTCTCTTGTCCCTCTCAGTTTTTGCCCATTTCCCTTGTCCCTCCCAGTTTTTACTGATTTCCCTTGTCCCTCTCAGTTTTTGCCATTTCCCTTGTCCCTCTCAGTTTTTGCCCATTTCCCTTGTCCCTCTCAGTTTTTGCCCATTTCCCTTGTCCCTCTCAGTTTTTGTCCATTTCTCTTGTCCCTCTCAGTTTTTGCCCATTTCCCTTGTCCCTCTCAGTTTTTGCCCATTTCTCTTGTCCCTCTCAGTTTTTGCCGATCTCTCTTGTCCCTCTCACTTTTTGCCGATCTCTCTTGTCCCTCTCACTTTTTGCCGATCTCTCTTGTCCCTCTCACTTTTTGCCGATCTCTCTTGTCCCTCTCACTTTTTGCCGATTTCTCTTGTCCCTCTCACTTTTTGCCGATTTCTCTTGTCCCTCTCACTTTTTGCCGATTTGCTTTGTCCCTCTCCGTTTTTGCCAGTTTCACTTGTTCCTCTCAGTTTTTGTTTAGTTCCCTTGTCCCACTCAGTTTTTGTTTAGTTCCCTTGTCCCACTCAGTTTTTGTTTAGTTCCCTTGTCCCACTCAGTTTTTGTTTAGTTCCCTTGTCCCACTCAGTTTTTGTTTAGTTCCCTTGTCCCACTCAGTTTTTGTTTAGTTCCCTTGTCCCACTCAGTTTTTGTTTAGTTCCCTTGTCCCACTCAGTTTTTGTTTAGTTCCCTTGTCCCACGCAGTTTTTGTTTATTTCGCTTGTCCCTCTCAGTTTTTACTCATTTCGCTTGTCCCTCTCAGTTTTTACTCATTTCACTTGTCCCTCTCAGTTTTTACTCATTTCACTTGTCCCTCTCAGTTTTTACTCATTTCACTTGTCCCTCTCAGTTTTTACTCATTTCACTTGTCCCTCTCAGTTTTTACTCATTTCGCTTGTCCCTTTCAGTTTTTGCCAGTTTCCCTTATCCCTCTCTGTTTTTGCCAGTTTCCCATGACCCTTCCCTGTTTTATTGCTCGTTTCCTCTATGACCCTCTCTGTTTTATTGCTCGTTTTCCTGATGACCCTCTCTGTTTTATTGCTCGTTTCCCATGAACCTCTCTGTTTTATTGCTCGTTTCCATGAACTTCTGTTTTATTGCTCGTTTCCCATGAACCTCTCTGTTTTATTGCTCGTTTCCCATGAACCTCTCTGTTTTATTGCTCAAGCTTCCCCAGAACCTCTCTGTTTTATTGCTCGTTTCCCATGAACCTCTCTGTTTTATTGCCGTTTCCCATGAACCTCTCTGTTTTATTGCCTGCTTCCCATGAACCTCTCTGTTTTATTGCCTGCTTCCCATGAACCTTCCTGTTTTATTGCTTGCTTCCCATGAACCTCTTCTGTTTTATTGCTCTAAGCCCCCATGAACCTCTCTGTTTTATTGCCTGCTTCCATGAACCTCTCTGTTTTATTGCTCGTTTCCATGAACTTCTGTCATTGCTCGTTTCCCATGAACCTCTCTGGTTTTATTGCTCGTTTCCCATGAACTCTCTCTGTTTTATTGCCTGCTTCTCATGAACTCCCCTGTTCATTGCCCTCTGCTTCCCATGAACTCTCTCTGTTTTATTGAAGCTGCTTCCCCATGAACCTCTCTGTTTTATTGCTCGTTTCCCATGAACCTCTCTGTTTTATTGCCTGCTTCCATGAACCTCTCTGCTTTATTGCCTGCTTTCCATGAACCTCTCTGTTTTATTGCTCAAGCTTCCCATGAACCTCTCTACCATTGCTCGTTTCCCATGAACCTCTCTGTTTTATTGCTCGTTTCCATGAACCTCTCTGTTTTATTGCTCGTTTTCCCAGAACCTCTCCATTTTCGTTCGTTTCCCTATGAACCTCTCTGTTTTATTGCCTACGCTCTATGAACCTCTCTGTTTTATTGCTCGCTTCCCTATGAACCTCTCTGTTTTATTGCCTGCTTCCCCATGAACCTCTCTGCTTTATTGCTCGTTTCCCATGAACCTCTTCTGTTTTATTGCTCGTTTCCTATGAACCTCTCTGTTTTATTGCCTGCTTCTCATGAACCTCTCTGTTTTATTGCCTGCTTCCCATGAACCCCCTGTTTTATTGCTCAAGCTTCCCCATGAACTCCCTGTTTTATTGCCTGCTTCCCATGAACCTCTCTGTTTTATTGCCTGCTTCCCATGAACCTCTCTGTTTTATTGCTCAAGCTCATGAACTCCTGTTTTATTGCTCGTTTCCCATGAACCTCTCTGTTTTATTGCTCTGCTTTCCCATGAACCTTCTGTTTTATTGCTCGCTTCCCATGAACCTCTCTCTGTTTTATTGCCTGCTTCCCCATGAACCTCTGTTTTATTGCCTGCTTTCCATGAACTTCTCTGTTTTAGCTGCCTGCTTCCCATGAACCTCCTTTCTGTTTTATTGCCTGCTTCTCATGAACCTCTCTGTTTTATTGCCTGCTTCCCATGAACCTCTCTGTTTTTGCCCTTTTTTTCCCCTCTCTTCACTGTTTTTTGCCCATATCCCTTGACCCACTCTGTTCTTGCTTGTTTACATTGTTTCTCTTGTCTGCCTTGTTCCCCTTTCTAGCATCTCTGAGCACTTAAGAATTGCTGTATTAGAAAATAATGTTTCTGTTCATTTTTTTTTTATCTTATGAGTTAAGGCTAGTGGATTTCACAACATATCAATACTTGTATTGATATATTGTAAAATGTCAAAATTATATAGCTGGAACAAAGTTTTGTTGCACTTTGAATAGGTCGCAATTAGACATATTTAACTTTACGTGTGAACAAAATTTATGACGTGTGTGTGTGTGTAAAAATTCTCAGATATAATCTGTAGCGGGGAACAATCTGATTAAGTAAAAGAGACAAGTGGTAAACTGTATTTAATTTTAGCTGGCGCATTTTCCCCATTTACGGATTTTATCAAGGCAAAAATCAAAATGATTTATTTTTGTTTATAGATATTTTATTTCAAATTACCCTCATATTATTATTTCATATTACCTTCTACTTATGTCCAATATAACCTACCATACATAAAATAATATTACCTTCTATTAATGTCCAATTTAACCTACCATACATAAAATAATATTACCTTCTATTAATGTCCAATATAATTTACCATATATAAGATAATAAAACCTACTAATGTCCAATATAACCTACCATATATAAAATAATATTACCTTCTACTAATGTCCAATTTAACCTACCATACATAAAATAATATTACCTTCTATTAATGTCCAATATAATTTATCATATATAAGATAATAAAACCTACTAATGTCCAATATAACCTACCATATATAAAATAATATTACCTTCTACTAATGTCCAATTTAACCTACCATATATAAAATAATATTACCTTCTACTAAAGTCCAATTTAACCTACCATACATAAAATAATATTACCTTCTACTAATGTCCAATTTAACCTACCATACATAAAATAATATTACCTTCTATTAATGTCCAATATAATTTACCATATATAAGATAATAAAACCTACTAATGTCCAATATAACCTACCATATATAAAATAATATTACCTTCTACTAATGTCCAATTTAACCTACCATACATAAAATAATATTACCTTCTATTAATGTCCAATATAATTTATCATATATAAGATAATAAAACCTACTAATGTCCAATTTAACCTACCATATATAAAATAATATTACCTTCCACTAATGTCCAATTTAACCTACCATACATAAAATATTACCTTCTACTAATGTCCAATATAAAGTATCATATATAAAATATTATCTTCTACTAATGTCCAATTTAACCTACCATATATGAGATAATATTACCTTCTAGCAATGGCTACCATATATAAAACACTTAACTCTAATAGAATCTTATAAAATCTTGTGTGTCTTTTTTGTATCTATTTGTGATGTTGTTCCTAATTGTAAAATTTTTAACACAGGAATGGAGCTAGAATTCTCTCTTGACATGGGCGTAAGTTGGAAGTTGCTTCAAGAAGCATGCATTCCTTCCCAGATTGACTGTACCAGTTATCATCAGAGCAGCACATTCATGTCTGACATGTACCATGGCTGGAATCGTGCTACAGTTCCAGTGCCTTATTACGCAAAGTAAGGAAGAAATTTTAGACTGTCTTTTAGTTGTTTTGTTTTCTTTTACACAAGCCTCATTTATATTCTTATCTCAAAATGTTAATTTCTAAAAACTTCACTAAAATGAAAGTCTATGAATTTGTGTTTTGATAAAGGATAATTAATTTGATCTTGTTTGTCGTCATATCTATTAGCACCCATGCTTATAGCTTTCTTTCATTCTGCGTTTTAAACAGAGGGATTTCTACTCAAACATGTGTAGCCAATAAACATAATGTTTATAGTAATAAGAAATAACATCAATTTTTTATTATCCATTGATTTAAAATTACGTTTGTTTACATTTGTCTATATTTCTGAGATGAGGTATTGTAATTATTCAGACTACTGTACTCATTTTTGTTGCCATATTCATGACGTTTCAACCATTATACACACCGACCTTTTTCAGATGATTGGAATTTTGAACTGAACTCTTTATTTTGATCACTGGTGACTCTGTAAAAGTGTACTAAATAACAGTAAGCCCTCAATCCCCCTTCTAATCAATGAATTTGAAATCCTCACCTCTTCAGCAAACAAGGATGAGTGCTTTGCTCACAGATTCTCTACTAACTCGACACTAAATTTGTCTGGAGTATCTGTACTCGACTTCCAACCTAGAACTGAGGCCCAACTGAATGACGTCCATATTACCCACTTGCTGGTCTCAAACATAATTTTAAAGCTTGACCCCCATAAAGTGAGCAGAAGTGACGAAATCCCAATCATATTGTCCTGAAGAAATGTGCCCCTGAACATCATGACTTCAAACTCTATAACTACTTCCTCTCTGCTTCCTGCTTTCCTGCCTGCTGTAAGTCCTCCCTCTGTGGTTCTTATATTTAAGAATACTGGAGAATCCTCTGACCCCTGTAATTATCACTTTATCAGCCTCCTCCTGATTTTTGGCAAAGTGTTCAAAGCAAATATCAATGCCAAGGTGGTTTAATATATCACAGTCCACAGTCTCTTCTTTGACAAACAGTATGGTTTCGGCTTCACCAGGTCTACTGCTGATATGCTAACAACCATCACTGAGTATATATACCAGGCTCTCAATAAGAACGGCAAAACACGAACTGTTGTCCTGGATATCTCCAAAGCATTTGACAGTCTGGCTTGCTGTTCTTCTACACAAGTTACGGGGCTATGGTATAATTGAACGATTGTTTGATCTAATCCAATCATTTCTTTCAAATCACATAATGAAGGTAGTATTGAACAGACATGCCTCCCGTTACTATCATACAAATGTAGATGTCCCTGAAGGATCTATTCTAGATATTGTGCTTTTTCTGATCTTCTTTAACTATCTTCTCAACGTAATCAGATCCCAAGTAGGCATGACGACACCACATTTTACTCTTGCCTCAATCAAAAATTAGCTGAGGCTGACTAAGCAAACCTCGCTGCTGAGCTTGAAAAGGACCTCCAATCTGGGAGAGACTATAGTAAGAAATGGCTCATGAATTTTAATGCTTCCAAAACAAAGCTGCTATCAGTTAACCATCAAACAATTACTCCTCCCCTCCATTAGGATAGATCAGACTCCCTGAAAGCAAGACACTGTGCCTCCTCAGGTTAACTCTTACAACAGACCTCAAGTAGAATGACTATATCAAATCCATAGCTAAATCTGCTGCTAAGAAGGTCGGTTCTCTGTGTAGGGCCAGGAAGTTTTTCCCGTCTGAATCCATCCTGTACATATATAAATCTACCATTTGCCCGTGTATTGAATACTGCTGCCACATCTGATCAGATGCCCCTGCTATTCACATTGGGGCTTTTTGACAAAACCCAGCAGAGAATCTGCAACGTGGTCAATCCTGACTTGATTGCTCAGATGCAGTCACTTTCTCACCAGCATAATGTGGCTTCCCTGTGTCTCTTCTACAAATACTTTCACGGCTTTTACTCCAATGAGCTTAGCTCACTGGTGCCTCTTCTGTAAGAATTTACTAAAGCTACTAGACTAGGTCCCACCCTTTTACAGTGAAACCAATAAAATGAAACAGCAACTTTTACTCTAACAGCTTCTTTTCTTGGAATTCCCTTCCATATACTTGCTTCTTCGACATCTACAATCTTCAAAATTTTAAATCTAAGGTCAATAGTCATCTCCGAACTCTGACTTGAATCCTTTCTCTCGTGCTCTTTTCTTCATCCACTCCATTCTCATCACACCAGTATTCTCATCCTTCTCTTACCCAAATGTAAAGTCAATAGTCATCTCCTATCTCACTAGCCTGCATCATCTCTCTCATGCTCCTTTTTCTGTTCACTCCACTCTTATCAGTATTCTCATCCTTCTCTTACCCAAATGTAAAGTCAATAGTCATCTCCTATCTCACTAGCCTGCATCATCTCTCTCATGCTCCTTTTTCTGTTCACTCCACTCTTATCAGTATTCTCATCCTTCTCTTACCCATTTTCTGATACCCCCTATAACTTGTCCCTTTTCGCATCACTTTCCTCCTGTGTAACACCCTGTACACCAGTGGCAGTAAAACTGCCTTGCTTGGGGTGAATTGATTTAAAAAAAGAGTCATAAGTAATTTTCATTTTAGGAAAACTAATTTTAATGATGAATGTATTCTTCTGAATACCAATCATACCAATCATATATGGCAATTAAGAATAAAATACCAATCATATGTTGGTAATGAAGAATAAAATACCAATCATATGTGGCAATTAAGAATAAAATACCAATCATATGTGGCAATTAAGAATAAAATACCAATCATATGTGGCACTAAGAATAAAAATGCCAATCATATGTGGCAATTAAGAATAAAATGCCAATCATATGTGGCAATTAAGAATAAAATGCCAATCATATGTGGCAATTAAGAATAAAAATGCCAATCATATGTGGTAATTAAGAATAAAATGCCAATCATATGTGGTAATTAAGAATAAAATGCCAATCATATGTGGCAATTAAGAATAAAATGCCAATCATATGTGGTGCAATTAAGAATAAAATGCCAATCATATGTGGCAATTAAGAATAAAATGCCAATCATATGTGGTGCAATTAAGAATAAAATGCCAATCATATGTGGTACTAAGAATAAAATGCCAATTGTATATGTGGCAATTAAGAACAAAATGCCAATCATATGTGGCAATTAAGAATAAAATGCCAACTGTAGGGTAATTAAGAATAAAATGCCAATCATATGTGGCAATTAAGAATAAAATGCCAATCATATGTGGCAATTAAGAATAAAATGCCAATCATATGTGGCAATTAAGAATAAAATGCCAATCATATGTGGCAATTAAGAATAAATGCCAATCATATGTGGCAATTAAGAATAAAATGCCAATCATATGTGGCAATTAAGAATAAATGCCAATCATATGTGGCAATTAAGAATAAAATGCCAATCATATGTGGCAATTAAGAATAAAATGCACAATCATATGTGGCAATTAAGAATAAAATGCCAATCATATGTGGCAATTAAGAATAAAATGCCAATCATATGTGGTGCAATTAAGAATAAAATGCCAATCATATGGCAATTAAGAATAAAATGCCAATCATATGTGGCAATTAAGAATAAAATGCCAATCATATGTGGCAATTAAGAATAAAATGCCAATCCTCATATGTGGCAATTAAGAATAAAATGCCAATCATATGTGGCAATTAAGAATAAAATGCCAATCATATGTGGTACTAAGAATAAAATGCCAATCATATGTGGTATCTTAGTGAATAAAATGCCAATCATATGTGGCAATTAAGAATAAAATGCCAATCATATGTGGCAATTAAGAATAAAATGCCAATCATATGGTAATTATTAGCTGTAAAATGCCAATCATAGGTGGGGTAATTAAGAATAAAATGCCAATCATATGTGGCAATTAAGAATAAAATGCCAATCATATGTGGCAATTAAGAATAAAATGCCAATCATATGTGGCAATTAAGAATAAAATGCCAATCATATGTGGCAATTAAGAATAAATGCCAATCATATGTGGCAATTAAGAATAAAATGCCAATCATATGTGGCAATTAAGAATAAAATGCCAATCATATGTGGCAATTAAGAATAAAATGCCAATCATATGTGGCAATTAAGAATAAAATGCCAATCATAATTAAGAATAAAATGCCAATCATATGTGGCAATTAAGAATAAAATGCCAATCATATGTGGCAATTAAGAATAAAATGCCAATCATATGTGGCAATTAAGAATAAAATGCCAATCATATGTGGCAATTAAGAATAAAATGCCAATCATATGTGGCAATTAAGAATAAATGCCAATCATATGTGGCAATTAAGAATAAAATGCCAATCATATGTGGCAATTAAGAATAAAATGCCAATCATATGTGGCAATTAAGAATAAAATGCCAACTTATGTGGCAATTAAGAATAAAAATGCCAATCATATGTGGCAATTAAGAATAAAATGCCAATCATATGTGGTAATTAAGAATAAAATGCCAATCATATGTGGCAATTAAGAATAAAATGCCAATCATATGTGGTAATTAAGAATAAAATGCCAATCATATGTGGTAATTAAGAATAAAATGCCAATCATATGTGGTACTAAGAATAAAATGCCAATCATATGTGGCAATTAAGAATAAAATGCCAATCATATGTGGCAATTAAGAATAAAATGCCAATCATATGTGGCAATTAAGAATAAAATGCCAATCATATGTGGCAATTAAGAATAAAATGCCAATCATATGTGGCAATTAAGAATAAAATGCCAATCATATGTGGCAATTAAGAATAAAATGCCAATCATATGTGGCAATTAAGAATAAAATACCAATCCGCATGGCAATTAAGAATAAAATTCCAATCATATGTGGCAATTAAGAATAAAATTCCAATCATATGTGGTAATAATAAAATACCAATCATACCAATCATATGTGGCAATTAAGAATAATATACCAATCATATGTGGCAATTAAGAATAAAATACCAATCATATGTGGTGCAATTAAGAATAAAATACTAATCATATGTGGGAATTAAGAATAAAATTCCAATCATATGTGGCAATTAAGAATAAAATACCAATCATATATGGCAATTAAGAATAAAATACCAATCATATGTGGCAATTAAGAATAAAATACCAATCATACCAATCATATGTGGCAATTAAGAATAAAATACCAATCATACCAATCATATGTGGCAATTAAGAATAAAATACCAATCATACCAATCATATGTGGCAATTAAGAATAAAATACCAATCATATGTGGCAATTAAGAATAAAATACCAATCATATGTGGCAATTAAAAATAAAATACCAATCATATGTGGCAATTAAGAATAAAATACCAATCATATGTGGCAATTAAGAATAAAATACCAATCATACCAATCACATGTGGCAATTAAGAATAAAATACCAATCATATGTGGTAATTAAGAATAAAATACCAATCATACCAATCACATGTGGCAATTAAGAATAAAATACCAATCATATGTGGTAATTAAGAATAAAATACCAATCATACCAATCATATGTGGCAATTAAGAATAAAATACCAATCATACCAATCATATGTGGCAATTAAGAATAAAATACCAATCATACCAATCATATGTGGCAATTAAGAATAAAATACCAATCATATGTGGCAATTAAGAATAAAATACCAATCATATGTGGCAATTAAGAATAAAATACCAATCATATGTGGCAATTAAGAATAAAATACCAATCATATGTGGCAATTAAGAATAAAATACCAATCATATGTGGCAATTAAGAATAAAATACCAATCATATGTGGCAATTAAGAATAAAATTCCAATCATATGTGGCAATTAAGAATAAAATACCAATCATATGTGGCAATTAAGAATAAAATTCCAATCATATGTGGCAATTAAGAATAAAATTCCAATCATATGTGGCAATTAAGAATAAAATTCCAATCATATGTGGCAATTAAGAATAAAATTCCAATCATATGTGGCAATTAAGAATAAAATTCCAATCATATGTGGCAATTAAGAATAAAATTCCAATCATATGTGGCAATTAAGAATAAAATTCCAATCATATGTGGCAATTAAGAATAAAATGCCAATCATATGTGGCAATTAAGAATAAAATGCCAATCATATGTGGCAATTAAGAATAAAATGCCAATCATATGTGGCAATTAAGAATAAAATGCCAATCATATGTGGCAATTAAGAATAAAATGCCAATCATATGTGGCAATTAAGAATAAAATGCCAATCATATGTGGCAATTAAGAATAAAATACCAATCATATGTGGCAATTAAGAATAAAATACCAATCATACCAATCATATGTGGCAATTAAGAATAAAATACCAATCAAATGTGGTAATTAAGAATAAAATACCAATCATTCCAATCATATGTGGCAATTAAGAATAAAATACCAATCATACCAATCATATGTGGCAATTAAGAATAAAATACCAATCATATGTGGCAATTAAGAATAAAATACCAATCATACCAATCATATGTGGCAATTAAGAATAAAATACCAATCATACCAATCATATACTTGGCAATTAAGAATAAAATACCAATCATATGTGGCAATTAAGAATAAAATACCAATCAAATGTGGTAATTAAGAATAAAATACCTATCATATGTGGCAATTAAGAATAAAATACCAATCATATGTGGCAATTAAGAATAAAAATGCCATTAAACCAACAATCATCATACCAATCATATGTGTAATTAAGAATAAAATACCAATCATATGTGGCAATTAAGAATAAAATACAATCATATGTGGCAATTAAGAATAAAATACCAATCATATGTGGCAAATTAAGAATAAAATACCAATCATATGTGGCAATTAAGAATAAAATACCAATCATATGTGGCAATTAAGAATAAAATACCAATCATATGTGGCAATTAAGAATAAAATACCTAAATCATACCAATCATATGTGGCAATTAAGAATAAAATACCAATCATATGTGGCAATTAAGAATAAAATACCATAAATCATATGTGGCAATTAAGAATAAAATACCAATCATATGTGGCAATTAAGAATAAAATACCAATCATATGTGGCAATTAAGAATAAAAATACCAATCATATGTGGCGATGTAAGAATAAAATACCAATCATATGTGGCAATTAAGAATAAAATACCAATCAAATGTGGCAATTAAGAATAAAATACCAATCATATGTGGCAATTAAGAATAAAATACCAATCATACCAATCATATGTGGCAATTAAGAATAAAATACCAATCAAATGTGGTAATTAAGAATAAAATACCAATCATACCAATCATATGTGGCAATTAAGGAATAAAATACCAATCATATGTGGCAATTAAGAATAAAATACCAATCATATGTGGCAATTAAGAATAAAATACCAATCATATGTGGCAATTAAGAATAAAATACCAATCATACCAATCATATGTGGCAATTAAGAATAAAATACCAATCATACCAATCATATGTGGCAATTAAGAATAAAATACCAATCATATGTGGCAATTCAAAATAAAATACCAATCATACCAATCATATGTGGCAATTAAGAATAAAATACCAATCATATGTGGCAATTAAGAATAAAATACCAATCATATGTGGCAATTAAGAATAAAATACCAATCATATATGTTTGGCAATTAAGAATAAAATACCAATCATATGTGGCAATTAAGAATAAAATACCAATCATATGTGGCAATTAAGAATAAAATACCAATCATACCAATCATATGTGGCAATTAAGAATAAAATACCAATCATATGTGGCAATTCAAAATAAAATACCAATCATATGTGGCAATTAAGAATAAAATACCAATCAAATGTGGTAATTAAGAATAAAATACCAATCAAATGTGGTAATTAAGAATAAAATACCAATCATACCAATCATATGTGGCAATTAAGAATAAAATACCAATCATACCAATCATATGTGGCAATTAAGAATAAAATACCAATCATATGTGGCAATTAAGAATAGAAATACCAATCATATGTGGCAATTAAAATAAATACCAATCATATGTGGCAATTAAGAATAAAATACCAATCATATGTGGCAATTAAGAATAAAATACCAATCATACCAATCATATGTGGCAATTAAGAATAAAATACCAATCATATGTAGCGATACAGAATAAAATACCAATCATACCAATCATATGTAAAGCAATTAAGAATAAAATACCAATCATATGTGATTCAAAATAAAATACCAATCATACCAATCATATGTGGCAATTAAGAATAAAATACCAATCATACCAATCACATGTGGCAATTAAAGAATAAAATACCAATCATATGTGGTAATTAAGAATAAAATACCAATCATACCAATCACATGTGGCAATTAAGAATAAAATACCAATCATATGTGGTAATTAAGAATAAAATACCAATCATACCAATCATATGTGGCAATTAAGAATAAAATACCAATCATACCAATCATATGTGGCAATTAAGAATAAAATACCAATCATACCAATCATATGTAGCCGTTAAGAATAAAATACCAATCATATGTGGCAATTAAGAATAAAATACCAATCATATGTGGCAATTAAAAATAAAATACCAATCATATGTGGCAATTAAGAATAAAATACCAATCATATGTGGCAATTAAGAATAAAATACCAATCATATGTGGCAATTAAGAATAAAATTCCAATCATATGTGGCAATTAGAATAAAATACCAATCATATGTGGCAATTAAGAGAATAAAATACCAATCATATGTGGCAATTAAGAATAAAATTCCAATCATATGTGGCAATTAAAGATAAATTCCAATCATATGTGGCAATTAAGAATAAAAATTCCAATCATATGTGGCAATTAAGAATAAAATTCCAATCATATGTGGCAATTAAGAATAAAATGCCAATCATATGTGGCAATTAAGAATAAAATGCCAATCATATGTGGCAATTAAGAATAAAATGCCAATCATATGTAGCAATTAAGAATAAAATGCCAATCATATGTGGCAATTAAGAATAAAATACCAATCATATGTGGCAATTAAGAATAAAATACCAATCATACCAATCATATGTGGCAATTAAGAATAAAATACCAATCAAATGTGGTAATTAGAATAAAATACCAATCATTCCAATCATATGTGGCAATTAAGAAATAAAATACCAATCATACCAATCATATGTGGCAATTAAGAATAAAATACCAATCATATGTGGCAATTAAGAATAAAATACCAATCATATGTGGCAAGTAAGAATAAAATACCAATCATACCAATCATATGTGGCAATTAAGAATAAAATACCAATCATACCAATCATATGTGGCAATTAAGAATAAAATACCAATCATATGTGGCAATTAAGAATAAAATACCAATCAAATGTGGTAATTAAGAATAAAATACCAATCATATGTGGCAATTAAGAATAAAATACCAATCATATGTGGCAATTAAAAGAATAAAATACCAATCATATGTGGCAATTAAGAATAAAATACCAATCATATGTGGCAATTAAGAATAAAATACCAATCATACCAATCATATGTGGCAATTAAGAATAAAATACCAATCATATGTGGCAATTAAAATAAAATACCAATCAAATGTGGTAATTAAGAATAAAATACCAATCATACCAATCATATGTAGCAATTAAGAATAAAATACCAATCATACCAAATCATATGTGGCAATTAAAATAAAATACCAATCATATGTGGCAATTCAAAATAAAATACCAATCATACCAATCATATGTGTAATTAAGAATAAAATACCAATCATATGTGGCAATTAAGAATAAAATACCAATCATATGTGGCAATTAAAGAATAAAATACCAATCATATGTGGCAATTAAGAATAAAATACCAATCGTATGTAGCCAATTAAGAATAAAATACCAATCATATGTGGCAATTAAGAATAAAATACCAATCATATGTGGCAATTAAGAATAAAATACCAATCATACCAATCATATGTGGCAATTAAAGAATAAAATACCAATCATATGTGGCAATTAAGAATAAAATACCAATCAAATGTGGCAATTAAGAATAAAATACCAATCAAATGTGGCAATTAAGAATAAAATACCAATCAAATGTGGTAATTAAGAATAAAATACCAATCAAATGTGGTAATTAAGAATAAAATACCAATCAAATGTGGTAATTAAGAATAAAATACCAATCGCACCAATCACATATGTGGCAATTAAGAATAAAATACCAATCATACCAATCATATGTGGCAATTAAGAATAAAATACCAATCATATGTGGCAATTAAGAATAAAATACCAATCATATGTGGCAATTAAAAATAAAATACCAATCATGTATGTGGCAATTAAGAATAAAATACCAATCATATGTGGCAATTAAGAATAAAATACCAATCATACCAATCATATGTGGCAATTAAGAATAAAATACCAATCATGTGGCAATTAAGAATAAAATACCAATCATATGTGGCAATTAAGAATAAAATGCACCAATCATACCAATCATATGTGGCAATTAAGAATAAAATACCAATCATATGTGGCAATTCAAAATAAAATACCAATCATACCAATCATATGTGGCAATTAAGAATAAAATACCAATCATACCAATCACATGTGGCAATTAGAATAAAATACCAATCATATGTGTAATTAAGAATAAAATACCAATCATATGTGGTAATTAGGAATAAATATAATCATACCAATCACATGTGGCAATTAAGATAAAATACCAATCATATGTGGTAATTAGAATAAAATACCAATCATACCAATCATATGTGGCAATTAAGAATAAAATACCAATCATATGTGGCAATTAAGAATAAAATACCAATCATACCAATCATATGTGGCAATTAAGAATAAAATACCAATCATATGTGGCAATTAAGAATAAAATACCAATCATATGTGGCAATTAAGAATAAAATACCAATCATATGTGGCAATTAAGAATAAAATACCAATCATATGTGGCAATTAGAATAGAGCTATTCAATCATATGTGGCAATTAAAGAATAAAATACCAATCATATGTGGCAATTAAGAATAAAATACCAATCATATGTGGCAATTAAGAATAAAATACCAATCATATGTGGCAATTAAGAATAAAATACCAATCATATGTAGCAATTAAGAATAAAATTCCAATCATATGTGGCAATTAAGAATAAAATTCCAATCATATGTGGCAATTAAGAATAAAATTCCAATCATATGTGGCAATTAAGAATAAAATGCCAATCATATGTGGCAATTAAGAATAAAATGCCAATCATATGTGGCAATTAAGAATAAAATGCCAATCATATGTGGCAATTAAGAATAGAAATACCAATCATATGTGGCAATTAAGAATAAAATACCAATCATACCAATCATATGTGGCAATTAAGAATAAAATACCAATCATACCAATCATATGTGGCAATTAAGAATAAAATACCAATCAAATGTGGTAATTAAGAATAAAATACCAATCATTCCAATCATATGTGGCAATTAAGAATAAAATACCAATCATACCAATCATATGTGGCAATTAAGAATAAAATACCAATCATATGTGGCAATTAAGAATAAAATACCAATCATATGTGGCAAGTAAGAATAAAATACCAATCATATGTGGCAATTAAGAATAAAATACCAATCAAATGTGGTAATTAAGAATAAAATACCAATCATACCAATCATATGTGGCAATTAAGAATAAAATACCAATCATACCAATCATATGTGGCAATTAAGAATAAAATACCAATCATATATGGCAATTAAGAATAAAATACCAATCATATGTGGCAATTAAGAATAACATACCAATCATACCAATCATATGTGGCAATTAAGAATAAAATACCAATCATATGTGGCAATTAAGAATAAAATACCAATCATACCAATCATATGTGGCAATTAAGAATAAAATACCAATCATATGTGGCAATTAAGAATAAAATACCAATCATATGTGGCAATTAAGAATAAAATACCAATCATATGTGGCAATTAAGAATAAAATACCAATCATATGTGGCAATTAAGAATAAAATACCAATCATATGTGGCAATTAAGAATAAAATACCAATCATATGTGGCAATTAAGAATAAAATGCCAATCATATGTGGCAATTAAGAATAAAATGCCAATCATATGTGGCAATTAAGAATAAAATGCCAATCATATGTGGCAATTAAGAATAAAATACCAATCATATGTGGCAATTAAGAATAAAATACCAATCATATGTGGCAATTAAGAATAAAATTAGAGTACATTAACCTACATTAGATTTTGCATGGTAATGGCAGTGTAGACATGGATTAAAAGAAAAATCTTTTTTCTCTTACATGATAATTCAAGGCCACATGCAGCAAGAATAGCTCAAGAAAAATATTGTTTCTCTGTTGGTCTGTTCTATTCCAGCTGCCATATTTACCTGATTATTCACCAACCAATTACCTTTTTTGATTGCCATGAAACAATTTAGTGGAGAAAGCATCCTCTGATGAAAACCAAATTCAAGATTTCATTGAAAACTTTTCACATCAAAACCTGAAGAATATTTTTTCTCCCGTTCTCTGATTAGTCAATATAATCACTGACCAATCAAATAACTCTGAACTTTTTATTGTACTTTGTTACTCAGCTAAAAATGGCAACATAGATATAAAAATTATAGAGGTTTTATAGCTTAATTGTACCAATGATTCTTGTGAAATGTGGCTTATTTATTTGGAGGAATGTACTTATCTAGCTTTTTCTATAAAAATTCTTATTATTATAATTTCAAGTAAACTAAACTTAAATAAAATCAATTAAAACCACCAGCTTCTTCATCTTTCAAACAGAAAACGTCCCCACATAAATTACTTTTTATCTTTTATAACAAAATTTTTTCAATCTATTAAATGTATCTTTGCACTAAAAGCATTTAGAGTTTTAGAGAGATTTTGAAGAAAGTAAACAAACCTTTCAAGTGTATGAGACAAACGAGTTAGTCCTTTCTATGCAAGACATGAAATGCCGCATCTGACATTCGTAATATATAAGGCAGCAAATTGTGAAACATGTCAAAAATACAGTGTTTTTTTTTAACGTGATTAAATAACACTAAACTACTTTTGACCTCTTCCCAAAGTTCATCATTAAAAAGAATAAAAGCATGATTCAATATTTACTAGGCATTAAAGCATGTTGTTATCGTCTTTTATTTTTTTTCCATCTTACAGATCCAAATCTACAAGATTCCGTTGGATTCAGCATGCACCGTTTGACAAGAAGCAATCGTGGGCATTACGCAAGCTCTACATTGGTAAAAGTTGTGCTCAACTGTGCAGTGGGCATGGCTGGTGTAACGGGGAAGTTTGCAGGTAATCTGAATTTCTACTTTCTGAAAATGCACATCCAGGCACACAAACAAAATCTACAAGTACTACCCACACCAAAATCAGCAACTGGTAGAATGTGTGATACAATTTTGCTGAAATTGCATTGACCAAATTCATCCAGTTTTAGAACATCAAAAAAGTAATGTGCATTGTATTTTTTAAGCAAATTACACCAAACAAGTTAGTAAATCTACTTGGTCTCAAAGAACAGAAAACTGAAACATTACTAAGATTATAGAAGAAATTCATAATATCTTACAAAAACATACAAATTGTAAGCATATATACACTGATGGCTCCAAAAATATTGATAGTTGAATGTTCAGCATACTGAATGAAAACATAGTTCAAATGCACCTGCTTCATAAATCTTTAATATTTAGTGCAAAAGCTATGGCAATAGACTTAGCTTTGGATATTATCACAGAAGGTGAGTCAGACATTCATTATATTCTTGGACTCCCTATCTGTTTTTACATTATTGAAGGATAAAATCCTGACCAATCCTGTTATAACAAAACTTTGAAACAAAATCAATATACTTTGTAATCAAAAACACATCATATTCTGCTGGATTTCTAGCCATATAGGCATCCAGGGAAATAGAAAGGCAGCTAAAAAATCACTAAAAATGAATATATCAAAATCAAAATTCCCTTGCACAGATTTCAAAACAGTAATTAATACATATATCTTAAATAAGTGACAAGAGTCATGGAATACTCACCCAAATAATAAATTGGGCAAAATCAAACCTACACTTGGGATATGACACCATAATGCCAGGCTTTCCAAAAGAGAAGTATTAGTCTTAGCAAGGACCAGAGTCGGTTATACCAATATCACATATTCATTTCTTCTAAAAGATGAGAAGTCATCTAAATCCATAGTATGCCAGAAGACTTACACAGTAAAACATTTTATGATGGACTGTGTCAAAGTTGCATCTATTCAAAAACACCTTTATCAAGCAAATAGCCTTAAAGAACTTTTCTAAAATGTTAATGGAAAAAACATTTTGATCTACTTGAGGAAAAGCAAATTAGATACCAAAATTGAATCCAGACAACGACAACTGTAGATGAATTATATAACTCATCTTCAATTATATTTCACAAATTTTAAAACTCACTGAGATATTTATGAATGAAAATTCAATTTTCAGCATTAAATGACCCAAGAGGGTTGATATGCTTGTGAAACAAACATGCCAAACCAAATCTAACAATTATCATTTGGCCTGAGTTATTCAGAATGTGTTTGAGAAACATTCTGACAATTTTCAAACAAACAGTATACTTGACATGGCCCAATCAATTAACACATCACTCAATAAATCCAGGGCCTAACTAATAAAACAACCTTTAGATAAAATTCAACTTTATTCATCAACATAGTCTCCTTCTTGGGTGATACACTGATTCCAATGCTTCTCTAACAACTCTATGCCTTTTTTGTAGAACGATTTGACTTTGGCCTCAAAATGTGCCTCAGTTTCCAATATCACTTCTTCATTGGAGCCAAATCTCTTTCCCTGGAGCATTCTTTTGAGATCTGCAAACAGCCAGTAGTTACTGGGGGCCAGATCTGGAGAATAGGGTGGATGCCAAAGCAATTCAAAGTGCAATTCATGTAGTTTTGCTATCATTGAGATCGACTTGTGATATGGTGCATTATCTTGGTGAAAGATCACTTTGTTGTTCTTCATTTGTGCCCTTTTCTTTTTTTTTGGGGGGTAATTTTTTCCTTCAAATGCACCAATAATGCTATATAATATTTGCTATTGATGATTCTTCCTTTCTCAAGGTAATCTATGAACAAAATACCTTGCAGTATTTACATTATTTGGACTATTGTTCTCATCTTTGTTTGAAAGTCCTAGCACCTAAAGAAGGCCGGAGCATACAACAGCCAAAACATCGTACAAATGGCAACAAAGTTGAAGACACTAGTCTTAATAATGTAAATACTGTAAATACTACTTCATCTCAGAAATATAGACAAAATATCTTGCACATCCCAAAATACAGAGGCTAAAACCTTGCTTACTGATGTTTGTATCTTTGGTCACTTTGGACATCTTTCACCTGCTGCTGTTCACTTAGCTGACTGCCAATTTGACTCCAGAGTGAAGTGGTGGATCCATGTTTCATTTATTGTCACATTTTACGCAAAAATTCCTTCTTGTTGTGTTGAAACAGTTGCAAACAATGCTCAGAATCATTGACGTCGTGTTGTTTTTGATCAACTGTGAGTAAACATGGCACCTGCTTTGAACACTGCTTTCTCATTGACAAATGTTCATGCAAAATGGAAAATAAACAGCCTTCTGATATGTTCAGTTTATCTACTATCTCACACAACTTCAGTTTACGATTGGCCAAAACGAATTTGTGGATTTTTTTATGTTTTCCAGGACAACTGCCAATTCTGAGTGACCTGAGCATTCAGCATCATTTGTGTCTGTACGACCACATTTAACTGTTGTTCCTGACGGAGCAGAGTTTGAATAACACTTATCAAGCCATTGCTTTACTTGAACAATGTTATTTCCCCATCAGTAAGCAATTCTTTATCAACACACGAAGTTCAGATTTTTCCATTGTTTTGAAAATTTACAACAGTAGCTTCACTTAAATAACTATAATTTGTAAACTAATAATCCGATTGGGCCCAAATCTTGTCTGTGCTATTTAAAGGTTAGTACTTCATAAAAATCATATGGAATTTTTATTAGTGGTGCCATCTATATGTCAGGCCCGGGACTTATTGAGTGATATGTTATGAGTTATCTTGGGTGGGTCTATTCTCATGTCAGATCTTGTACCTACAAATATCAGGGAAGAAATATGAACAACTTTTGAGACAACATAAATACAATACAATTTCTCAGTCTTTATCATTCAGATAATTATGACTGTACTAATTTTATGATACTTTATTAATACATGATTGATAATTCTGATTCAGTAATTTTTTAATCATTTCTTCCCCAAGCAAGGCAATAAAGCCACTAAGATGCAAGTGATTACTGAGTGTTATAGAATATGAGAAAAAAAAACACTATTAAGAAAAGAGAACAATAAAAGAAATAGTAGTGTGTTCAATGGACAGATTTGTGTGTTCAGCTGGATGACAGACAAAATGGACACCAGCAGGGAACTTTGGTCATTCTGTATACCTGCTACTCAAAATCATTGACCTACATAAGAAATTTAGCATAATCTCTGACCCAACAAATGTTGACTAATGTACTGACTAATATTTTTTAATTAGCTTTTATTTTTTAATTAACCATTTAATTGTTCAATGATTTAATTAGAAATTTTCTTATTTATTTCTCATTTGGCATTTCAAATCAATTGCAAATTTGATGCACCATTAATTTTCAAAACATAGTTTGAAAACTATTGTTGAGCCAATGTAGAATAATTAAAAACAATAGCAATAAAAAAGTCCAGACAGGTTCAGTAAAACATCTGTATACATTTTAAATTAAACATCTCTATATCGTTAACATTTTGATGCAAATGTTAACTGGCATTTGTTTTATTTTGTTTCTCCAACCACTTTCTTACATATAACAGATTTCATCAGTCAGTCAGTTAAGTGCCGTACGTGATAAACGCTTAGGCGATCATGTCTCGAAAGAGACATGACTGACTGGGCAGAATATTATCCCGCAGTAGGTTGCCATTGCTTTCTGCGGTAGACTGGTTGCCGACCAAGGCTATAGAACCCAATCTGTCCTGTTATTTAACCCATAACTGGAAGGAAGAGACGGATTAATACCTTTCCCAAGGGTATTTGCGCGTAAGTGAATGCAATGGATTCAACTGGAATTTGAACTCGGCTCCCCGATTTCTCGTTCCGAGCCGATAACCACTGTACCACAACGCACATCCCAGATTTCATCAGTGAAACTGTTATTAGTCTGATGAAGTTCTTGATTAAAGCAAATATATCACATGAATTTTTTTTCTTTTTCATCAAAATATATATATATAAGGCATATATATATAAGGCATATATATATAAGGCATATATATATATAAGGCATATATATATAAGGCATATATATATATATATGGCTTGACAAGTGTTTAAGCATGAAACACTGTTGCCTCTGGGTGTTGATTTCAATCTCCACTTTTATATAATTTATATATGCTCTATCCCTGACCACTTTAACTCATAAATATAGCATAGCTTAAAGTTATATTTTATCATATATATATATATATATATATATATATATATTGTAATGTTTGTTACAATGGTTTATAAAAGCATAGTATCACTACACAAAAATTTTCGCATTTCGGAGACACTTTCGGATGAGGTTACTTCATCACCAGAAGAGGGACAAATGTGGCTTCGAAACACGAAAATTTTTGTGTATTGATACTATGCTTTTATAAACCATTGTAACAAACATTACAATATAAAGCTCTACATTGTATTGAGCACTCTTTATAAAAGTAAATGCATGAACAGTGGGTTTAAACCTACATGTTCCATAACTTTCTTACAATATATATATATTTATATATAGTATTTACTCCCAAAATTGCTGGGGTCTTTTTCAGTAATGTACTGGTGGAAAGGCATTTTAAGAAAGTAGATTTTTTGTTATAAAGTGCTTGATATCAGATAAGCATAAAGTGTTACTAGATTTATATGGAGAAACTTGTCAATTAGCTGAGCAGTGTTATTTTAGTCATAATAACTTCAAAGTTTCATGAGGGAATTATTGTAATGTTTTCTCTCTTCAAGTTCATTTCATTTTTCTTAGCTAAGTGACAAATTTCTTCACATTAATTATATATATACTACCAAAACATCAATTTGCACCCCGGATTTTTCCCAATCTCACCTTTATTATGGAAATTATACTAAAACAGGCTAACGTACATAATAAAAAGTTCAAAGAAAACGGTTGAATTCTCTTCATTTTAATATCTCATGACTTTGCACTACACATGAAGAAATTCTAAAAACTAAAATATTCTGTTAATCTTTTGAAATGATTTGTGAGCGTCTTTGTGGTTGCCAACACTGTTTGTTTATAGATACGTAATTTAGAATAAAGCTCATTTTGTTTTTTGCCTTGATAAAGTCCATCATAGGCTGAAACACGTAGGCGATTTTAAAATACAGTTTTCCTCTTGTCTTATTTTATTTAACTATATATATGTATATTCAAACGTTTAAACAAAAATGTAAAAATGGTTTTAGCAGAACCCAATTTTTGTTTCCCTCTTTATGTATCTTTCAATCAATTCACTTTGCCAGGTGTGACCAAGACTGGATGGGTGATGGTTGCCATCAACCCAAGAAACCGCTACCAACTATTCTAAAAGATTCTTTTACTGATGTTGACTCTTCAAATGGAAACTGGCTGAAATTAGCCGGGGCCATAGTTGACAAAATATGTAAAGTCATAGCTTCTGGGAAGGCATTGCATTTCATTGGGGTAAGTAATGATCTATTATCAGTTATTTTAATTTTATTTTATTTTTATTTTTTTAACAGAAAAATCATCAGAACTACTTTGGTTATCAAAACTGTTTCATGATAGCAACACTTGTATGAATCTCTTTTCTTGATTTTACTATGCATTTTTTCTATTTTAATAATTGATCACCCAATACAAGGCCAAAGAGTCACTCAAGGTAGAGGGTTATTGTTATATGAACATAGGAGGTAAGAAGTACAGATTATGAGTATATGTAAGATAATTGTTGACCCCACACTTAAAGAGTTCAAGGTTGTAGTATCAGGGAAGTATTTTCTTGGGAGTTTATTCTACAAAGTAGTGGTTCTTGGGAGGAAGCTGTTTGAATGAAACTTCTCCTTAATGGACTAAAAAGAGAATGGAATGATTTCTCCCAGTGTACATAACACGGCAGGTCTTAGCTATGAAAGTCTGAACTGGTGGAAGTTTATTCCTATTTTTACAGCATTTCTATTGTAAAAATGTTTGGTTTGGTTGTTTTGTTTTTGTGGCAAATCAACTTCGGCGGGTCATTTATTGCCAACTAAACTTTATTTATTTTATTGCTAATAATACCTTTTTCTTTCAACAATTTATTGTTTTTTATATAAATTTTGTGTCTAGTAATACATTTTTCTTTTCGCATATCAAGATTCATTGGGATTTGTTTTTAAGGGCAGGGTCCCCAAGTCCTACCCTTGTTATTTAACCCATAACTGGAGGGAAGGGGTGGATTAATACCTTTCCCAAGGGTACCAGTGCTTAAGTGAATGCAGGGTATTCAACTGGAATTCGAACTCAGCTCACCAATTTCTCTTTCCGAGCCGATATCCTCTGCACCACAGCGCACATCCGTCACTATACGCTTACAGCATCTGGTATTCCCAAGCAGTCACCCATCTAAGTACTGACCAGGCTCAACGTTGCTTAACTTCAGTGATTGAGCAAGAACTGGTGTATTCAATGTGATAGGCCATAAACCAAAAATATTTGGAATGATAGATATAATAAATCGTAAAGTAACTTATTCCCAATGCAATCAAGTTTTCTCAGTTGAAATACATAATATTAGACTAACTCAATTGCACATTTTGGTGCAATGGATATCGAATGAGAATGAGAAATCAGAGAGAGGAGTTTGAATACCAGTTGAATTCGTTGCATTCACTTACACACAGATACCTTGGGAAAGGTATGAATCCATTTCTTTTCTCTCCAGCTATGGGGTGAATAGCAGGACAGATTGGGTTTCATAACCTTGGTCTACCACTGAAAGAAGTGGCAACCTACTGTAGAGAAATTTTCTCCCTAGTCAGTCATGGATCAAAAGAGTGTATCATCAAAAGTAACATATCCAGCAGCCAAATTTGTTCAGAAGTACACATCCGTTGGGGGAGGGGGAGTACGTTATGTTCAAAATTATTAATACAATTTAAAATATTTCTCCATGAGACCAACATGTTCAGTGGTGATTTTAGAAACCTCTCCAGCAGATTTTTAACAAAAGTTATCAAGTAGAAATAAAACTTTAAAATACTTTCACCAAATAACCAAAAACCCCTTCTTTGTGATCACAAATATTAACTGCTACGAGTTATTTTGGATGGGTCTATTCTCATGTCAGATCTTGTACCTACAAATATCAGGGAAGAAATATGAACAACTTTTGAGACAACATAAAATACAATTTCTCACTCTTCATCATTCAGATAATTATGACTGTACTAATTATATGATACTTTATTAATACATGATTGATAATTCTGATTCAGTAATTTTTTAATCATTTCACCCCCAAGCAAGGCAATAAAGCCACTAAGATGCAAGTGATTACTGAGTGTTATAGAATATGAGAAAAAAAAACACTATTAAGAAAAGAGAACAATAAAAGAAAACAGTAGTGTGTTCAATGGACATATTTGTGTGTTCAGCTGGATGACAGACAAAATGGACACCAGCAGGGAACTTTGGTCATTCTGTATACCTGCTACTCGAAATCATTGACCTACATAAGAAATTTAGCATAATCTCTGACCCAACAAATGTTGACTAATGTACTGATTAAAATTCACAAAAGTAAAAATAACCGTATTACAGGCTTCCGTAAAACCCACCCCTGTTCTTCTAATTGTACATGCATCATTCCTGTTTATTGGCAAAATTGACCAAACATGAATCTTGTTTTACAAATACAACAAAAACCAATACTTACTTCATATTTTTTTAACTTACGCAACACGGCAACCTCATACTGGAGCTTTTTGGATAAGCACTTGACCTTAACATTTCAACATAACCACTAAAAAACCACAAACAATGCTGGGCTAAACAGCTTGTAGTACAGAACAATACATACAAAAGTAATACAAAATTATCAGTATCCAAAGGCGACACTCTCTTCTCTGCAATTGTGCACATGTATCTTCCTTTTTAATTCTATGCAAGAGACACTTCCCCAATGTAAACTCTAAGTTAGCCTCTTAAGTTAGTTATAACTAGCAGTATAGCCTGGCGTTGCTCGGGTGTAATGAAAGCTTTAAATCTAATCCATGGTCCTGGAGCTCAGACTCTTTGAATGTTGGCACGAAAGACTAAAAAGCAATAGTTGTTTCCATTTAAAACGAAACTATAGACTGAAAGAAAAATGAATGGATGTAATTCAAATTTTGATTTCCTGGTATCGATATCAAATAAGTTTGTTTCGTCGTAAACTGAATTTTGAAGGCTAAATAAGTCCTCTGAGTAAATGGTATCATGGCTGAGACTAAGAACTACAATTTTACCTGCTTAGAGCCAAACCCAAAGCAAAAACTAAAATAAAAGGACTGAAAAAAATACAGACATACAGGCAGATAAACAGACACACACACAAACATTTTGCCTTTTATATATATATATATATATTATTGATTTTCTGTACTATTGTAAGAACTGCAACATTGAAACTTCTGAATATCGTTTCTTATGTCTTTGTCTATGAGTGTATCAAATTTGATTAAAATCAGACTACTCCTTCTATAGCCCAATTTTTTTCAATTATTGATTTTTGATATTTATCGGGGGTACCTCGACACAAAACCTAGCTAAGAGCACTCGCAGACGTTTATAGTACAACTGTGCAAATTTTCAAGAAAATCGGTTCATTTGTTTTGGAGTGTATAGGTAACAGACAGACACACAGACAAAGTTCCATTTATAAATAAATTTAGATAATAAATAGGCCAGAAAGTAATTTGCATATAAAAATGCTTTCTTTCTTCTTCATTTTCTTTCCTTTCTCCTTTTTTAACTTTCACTGAGTATCTTGTCTATCTAAACATTCTAAGACATGTTGGGCACTACAACGTGGTGTAATGATTAGCACAAGAACAATTACAACTGAGCAGTGAGCCTAATCCTCCCTAGGTTCTCCACAATTTCATCCTTATGCCACATTTAACCACACTTAGAATATCACTATTCCAAGATACATGATTACATAATTTATAACCATCAGAGCATTTTTCTTGTGTGGGTACTTTTGTCAACTTCCAAAGTTTTCCGTACATCTCAGACTCTGATATCCATAATGAAATTATAGCATCTTCTTGTCACAGCAATACCATTCAACTTTTCAGTTAGATATTAACTATTTTTTTTTCATTCCTTTTTGTTCCTTTGCTCATTCTTTTTTTTTTTCCATTTATTTATTTATTCATTCATTCAAGCACTAACTCATACTGGCAAACTAAAAGACTGGTATTCCTCACATTTTTTCTTAATTTTTTTTTCTGTAAGTTTGTTATTAACTTTATGGCATCAAGCAACTCCTTTCTTTGTGATACCCTGAAGAAAGTCCTTCCACAAAAAAAAAAAAAACGTACAATACACTTTTTTGTTATTTTTATTATTATTTTTTGTTTCTTTTTTAAAAACCTTAACCTACACACACCAGAATAATATTCAAAAGTTCTTTTTTTTCTTTTTTTTTCTTTTTTGAAGAACACACACAT
Organism: Ascarosepion bandense; assembly: GCA_037127315.1. Lineage (NCBI taxonomy): Eukaryota > Metazoa > Mollusca > Cephalopoda > Sepiida > Sepiidae > Ascarosepion > Ascarosepion bandense. The sequence goes on from JBBBDQ010001077.1 coordinate 932,790, forward strand.
CAAAAGAAACTTCTGTAATGTTCAAAAGTTTGTTTTTTCCTCTTTCTGTGTTGTATCATACCAGTAGACATCTCTATGCATGGCCATACAATTGTAGACAGTAACCACACCCCCAATTTACAAATTGACATCTGATAAATGACCTTTGCATACACCATGCATGCCTCTGCCCGAGTTCAACATCACACATGTAATTTCTTTAATTTCAACCATACTATGTTTAAACACAGAAATCTGCCATTATCTGCAGTGTATGCCATTCAAAGTCTAACCAAGAAAGCAACAACAAACAAAAAACAAAGAAAAATTACCTAAAGGTCTGATTTTATCTAATGATGATGGCATGCATTTTGCTTGAAGGATTAATCGTATCACCTACAGTTTTTAGCTCCCAACTTAGTCTAAAAAATGGGTCCGTAACACTCTAAATACTGTGTAACTTAACGTTTTCTACACAAACTGCAACTACTAAATACAATGTTACAATGAAGCTAATCTAATCCTCTTTCTCATGTACAGTTTCCTTCTCTTACACCTTATTTTACAGCAAATTTGCTAACACTTGTCTTTCTGTTTCTATGGTGGTTCTTATTGTACTCTAAATCAACCTCAAGCTCTATATCCTTAATTCTTGTTATATATCCTAACTATCTGTTGCCTAATCACTTTTTATATTATTTATCTCTCTGTTTAGTGTTTTTGTGACCAGCAGTAATTTCTATGAAGTAGGATCTTCAAAGTGGCAACCAACTGACCAAAAAGGAATAAAATGGATAAAAAATTGAACACTTTTGTGAACACATGCCACTTGGTTAGAAATTAGAAAGTTTCACTCTCAGGCATAACCAAACAGTCAGAGAATTGAAGGTATTTCTGATACCACCTGCTTTTCAGGGTTACAGATAATCCAATGAGAGTTCCAGCCTCTGCACCATGATGCAAAGATAGGCAGATAAGTGGCAAGAGAATCAGAGTTCTTGCAAGCCTATGGGAAGATCTCGTCTGTTAGTTTGTCATGAGAGAATTGTCACCTACTTTGATCCTCACCAGATTGTGCATGTTGTTATGAGGATGCATTTATGTAAAAATAATATTAATAATGTCTAAAAAGTAAGGGATTCTATTGACCTTGTTATTACAAAAAAGGTTTAATTCATGAAGTAGTTGTAAAAATAAGGAAATTAGAAATAGAACTTTTGGAAGATGCTAAAAAGTGTTCGAGAAAACTCCAGTAGATTCAAGAGATTTCAAGAAATATGCAAATTAGGTGTTAGTCCCTATAAAAATAGGTTTTGAGAAGAGAGTAGTTAGTTGTTAAAAGGATTTGCTGACATTATCAACTCCGGCCTGATTCAGGATTTGTATATCCAGACTAAAGAATCTCTACTAAAAGTTGCCAACCAACTAAAACCTGAAAGAGAACCTCATGGAACTAAAAGGGTAAATAGAAAATTTTGACTCTTTCATTGACCATACTGGAAATTATTCTTTATATACACATCTGAGGATTTCAAAAAAAAGTATAGCACTTAAACTACTTTGCTAGCTTAACTGGTTAAAAGATACTGGGCACCTTACCTTCCCCTTCTCTCCTTGTAACACTTGCCAGTAATAAACTGTATATTTGTAAAATATTTTATTTTGTGTTTTTGTAAATTAAATATTTGTCTGTGATTTAGATCTGTGTTTGGTCAATCATTTTTTTTTCTTTTGTTACAATTTATAACACGTAACAATGTGAATCCCTAAAGAAACAAATATACTGGAAAATGAATTTCATTTCTTGTCATGTTTTCACCTTTCATTTCCTTGTTAATGAGCAACAAGTCTTTCCTAGATTTGTGCACATCAACAAGAACGAGAAGCAAAAGACAATGTGAAATCATTTGTTCAGGTGCTAAAAAGGTGAGAGTGTAGCGTAGGGAGATGGTTAATGTTTCTTTGGTTCGGCCTTGAGTCATACATAACCGAACTCCCTACAGCTTACAAGTTTTATCCAGAATAATCTTCATCAGAATTATCAGAAGGTTGGTTGTCGACAGGTTGGAATGTATGGAATTGTGTGGAAGAATAAAATATACATTTTGCATTTTAAAATAGAAATTTATTAAAAGGAAAGAATAACACAAGTTGTAGAAGTTAATGTGCAATTAGAAACATTATTAACAAGTTAAGGGTAGAGTTTGTGTTCAATGATAAGGTTATGGGTATCAAGAATTGTAGAAAATGTTCGTAGTAGTAATTGTTGAAAGAGTATATGCATACAAGAAAGTCCTGATTCTACGTTTACTTTCATGCCAACTGTTTTAGGCATTTTTTATTAGAGCCTATTTTATGTTCCTTTTGTAGGGTTGTAACCGGATCCTTATCAGTCGGGATCTTGACCTGAGGGATTCCAAATTCATTCAATTTTATTTCATTTTTGGCTGCAACACTTACCCAGTAAAAAGAGATCAGAGCGTCTTGATCGATTATTCTGCAGATGGTGGAGTATCTTGGTCACATATTACAGAACTCTATTACAACCTTTATCAAACACCTACGTAAGTATAACATGATACAATTTTATCATTACATAGTCATGAATTAATTGTACATTGCAACATGGAAATTTCTATGTTTTGAGATAGTCTTTTCATCAGGCACTGTTTGATGTTGGTTGTACAGATGATTTACATGTGTGTTTCTTTTAACTAATCAGAGCAAAGATGTCTAACACGAGGATTGATGACTATTGTACAATATATATTAATTGTTGAATATTTCTTTTGATTATTTATATTATTTACACTCAGATTATTATCCTCATTTTGTTGCTGTTATCACAACGTTTCAGTTGTTGTCCCACCAGGCCTTCATTAAGTGCTTGTTGATTTAGCAAACAACAATGATGACAATAGTTTGAGTTTAAATAATGTAAGTAATGAAAGTTTGTCATCCCGGAAATTTAAACAGATTTTTTTTGTTATTTTTGTTATTTGAGAGGATGTGCAGTGGTGCAGTGGATATTGGCTTGGAATGAGAAATCGAGGAGCCGAATTCGAATTCCAGTTGAATTCATTACAAGCAAATACCCTTGGGAAAGGTATTAATCTAGATCTTCCCTCCAGTTATTGGTTAAATAACAGGACAGATTGAGTTCTATAGCCTTGGCTGACAACTAGTCTACCACAGAAAGTAATGGCAACCTACTGTGGGGAAAAATCTTCTGCCCTGTCAGTCATGTCTCTTTTGAGACATGATTGCCCAAGCATGTATCATGTATGGCACTTAACTGACTGAAGATCTGAGAAGTTTTCTGGTGGGGGAAATACTGACATTATCTTTTGTTCTTAGAAATCTTTGGTTTTATTGTATTTCCTTTAAAAAACAATGCATCAGAATAACAGATAAAGTATATTACAAAACTTGATGTTTCTTTTCTGTGCCTCTAATCATACAATGGCTCCTCATTTATGGAACTGCATTCTTACACATATTCAAAATCTGTAATTCTATAATTATTAGAAAACTAGCAGTATAGCCCGGCATTGCTCGGGTTAATGAAAGATTTAAAACTAATCCATGGTCCTGGAGCTCAGACTTAGCCTAAAGAATATTTGTGTGAAGTTTGGTGATAATCAAATAAAAATTGTGGATTTGTATAAAGGACATACAGACAGATAAACACACACACACACACAAACATCTTGCCTTTTATATATATATATATATATATATATATATATATATTTATCAATTTTCTGCACTATTGTAAGAACTGCAACGTTGTGTAAATTTTTAAGAAAATTGGTTCAGCCATTTCGGAGTCTATAGGTAACGGACACACACACACACACACAAAGTTCCATTTATAAATAAGTTTAGATTATTGGTCTAATATCAATAGAATTCTATCTGCAAATTTGAAAATTGGTTAGAATAAACAATGAAAAAATCCTAAACAATGATCAAAAGGCTTCACTGATTTATAATTTGGTTAAATTGTTTATATTTGATTCTGTACATGAGATAAACAGATGATAAAATAATTAGATTTTTATTTGTTGATATAATTATGTGTACATCATAAAAGGAATTAATAATGTTTATAATAATAATTAAACTTAAATTTATCTCATACTTCATCACATCAGAAGCATCCTGTGAAAATTGAACTCACTATCAATGGCTTGCAAGACTAGATTATTAATTATATTTTTAATAAATCTTATTAGTATTAGGCATGAGCAAAAATTTCTAAATTTCTTTTTATTTACATGTGAACTATTGTCCTCATCTTTATGGTTTTTATCACAATCTTATAGTTGTTGTACCCTCCAGCCTTCATCAAGTGTACATCGATTCAAGTAAGCTACAGGGAATTTAAAACTGAGCCCTTTATTTAATCTATGGGTGTAGATAGTTTTTATTCTGCTGCCCATGTCTAAGGATATCTTGTCTGGTTCTTGTTTTAGCACTGCTCAGCTATTGCTTACACTGTTTCCAATGAGTCCAAATACACACTGCCCAGCACAGGGACTGAACCTACAATTATTACGTCATCAAATTCACAAACCAACATGAGGCTAATTGTCTCATATTTATGTTCTGTTCTTTGTTGTTTTTGCTTGCATTTTTCTGTTTTATTTTTGGTGATTTTTTTTGTTTTTCTTTTGTCATTATTGTTTTTTTGTTGTTTTTTTTTGGTATTTTTTGTTTTATTTTTGGTGATTTTTTTTTTTTTGTCATTATTGTTTTTTTTTGTTTTTGGTATTTTTGTTTTATTTTTGGTGGTTTTTTTGTTTTTCTTTTTGTGTTTTTGTTTTGTCGTTATTGTTTTTTTTTGGTTTTGGTATTTTTTCTGTTTTGTTTTTTAGTGGGTTTTTTGTTTTGTTTTTGGTGTTTGTAGGTTTTACTTGTGTGTTTGAATTTTTTTTTTTTTTTTGCTAACTTAGATAAACATGCCACAATAAAATGTATTGTCAGAAGGATATTTTTTCTCATGACATCTGATTATTTTAACTATTTTCACTTTTTGCCAATGTTTATTATTTTGAAAAGTAATGAATAGAATTGGAATAAAACCTAAATATATGATGAAAGTGGGTCTAGATAGTTTTTTTGTTTGTTTTTTTTTGAGAATTTGAAACAAAAATATTTATTTATTAGATTGTTTATTTACAAGAATAATTTTATATTTTAACATTCTAAAAACATTAAGCAATTAGAACTAATGAAATGCAATTATTGTCATTTACCAATTTATAAACATTTACTAAATTATTAAAATATATGAACTGACAATAAGGAAATCATTACTATTATATTTCTGTTGTGAATTATCAACGACAAAGGAATTGTGCAAATTTATTTTCATGTGTTTTCTTTTTAACATTTTTTTTTCTTTGTCGTTGCATCTAATTCTGTTTGAAATATTAATCACATAAACTGAATGTCATATCTGGTCGGGTACCCCTGTTGTTCATCTTGGGGTTCTCAACAAAATCCAAAGGAGAATCTGCAATGTAGTCGATTCTGACCTGGCAGCTCAACACCAGTCTCTCTCTCACCAATGAAATATGGCTTCCCTCTGTCTCTTTTACAGATACTTTCACAGATTCTGCTCTGATGAGCTTAGCTCCTTGGTGCCCCCCCAGCACGAATTTACTCAAGCTACTAGACTAGCAACAAGGTCCTACCCCTTTTACTATGAAAACAATCAAGTGTAACCACAACTTCTGCTCTATCAGCTTCTTTTCTTGCACTTCCCACATGGAACTCTTTTCCATATTCTTGTTTCTCTAATAGCTAGTCTCCAAGAGTTCAAATGCAACATCAGCTGTCATCTCTTACCTCCTTGACTCCAGTCCGTCTTCTCACTTTACACTTTCCCCTCATGCAGCTCTCTTTATACCAATGTACACGTCCTGCTCTTACCCATTCTTCAACACCTACTGTAATCTGTTCTGTTTTCTCTTCACTCTCCTATTATGTAACCCCCCTGTGCACCAGTGGCAGTACTGTCTTGCTTGGGGTGAGACGATTATAAAAAAAAAATTTCAGTTAATAACTGGGTTAAGTTATGGTCTTATTGATACATTCTCAGGCTGTATAATATGCTGGTGAATTAGTTTGTGATTCAATACATGTGTCTGTGTGTGTACATATATATATATATATATATATATATATATATATATTGTCATCTGCAGACAGATCTGTTTCGCTGTATCACAGCTCATCAGTACAGTTAGACTCCGATTGCTTTTTAACCCAGGATTGAAACCCAACCGAATTGGAGTCAGTCGGCAATTCTACTTCTGGGCTATGGGCATTCGGTGGAAGAAGACAGACTTTTTAGTGCATATATTATCATTATACACACCCAATAGCTAGAGTGCTCTAATTCATTTTACTGAATGAGCGATTCATATATTTGCTCTATAAAGCAAATATATGAATTTTGAAATCAGTTACATTGACCAACTAAGAGATGAAAGACAACAGCAAAAACTTCAGCAAATATCCTTGTTGCACAAAAATGGCGATAAAAAAAGAACGAGCTAAGCACTTAAACATCAGTCAAAGTACGCAGCCCAAAGAAAAACCCCGAGACGAGTAACTTAAAACAAAAAGCGCTCAATATGCAAGTAGAGCAAACAAAGTAAATAACTAACCTAGAGAGCCAACGAACCTACCAAGGTTTCACCAAATTGGATCTTCAGTTGGCGCCAACTTTCCCTAAAGATACAATTTGGTGAAACCTTGGTAGGTTCGTTGACTCCCTAGGTTAGTTATTGACTATGTGTGTGTGTGTGTGTGTGTGTGTGTGTGCAAATAAAAACAAAAGAATTTGAAAGCTTGATTTTATAAGTGTGTCTGTGTATAACAGTTTTATTAAACTTAGAAGATATATTAACTAATGTTGAAATATTTAAAAAAATATTAGTAAGTATACTCACACAAGAAAGTTTTGAAAGATACCCGGTACAAACCATTTCAAAATTTTTTCCTTTGGAAAGGCTTCTTAGTTGAATAGGGGACACTTATTATGCAATTCTAATCATCACTTTTTAAAACAATAAACATTCCTGAGGAGTGAAGGTAGTTAAAATGATTGCGGTGTCATGGGAAAAACAATCCTTTTTGGCACTCCATCTTATTGTGAGCACATTTATCCATACTTCTAAGATGAGGTAATATTTACATTATTTACACTGTTCAGACTGTTGTCTTCATCTTCATTGCCATGTTTACGACCATTGTACACTCCAGCCTTCTTCAGGACACATGCCCAGTGGATATAGACATTGGTAAATTACATTGTCATGACCCAAAGAGTTGTGAGTCCAATACCTGACTACAGCTGTAGTGAACAAATTACTTAGAGAGTTGAGTTAAAGGGAGATAACTACATGGCATTCAGAAGTGGCATCACACATGGAATGAGAATGCTATACCCAGTGATTGAAATAAAGAGTTTGGTTAAAAATTCCTAGCACCTGAAGAAGGCCGAAATGTCGTAAACATAGCAATATAGATGATGACAACAGTCTGAACAGTGTAAATAATGTACATTTATCTATATTTGCTGTTTTTTTTTGTTTTTTTTTACCCATGGAACTGAATGCTCAGTTGAAACTGTTTTTTCACACAGAACTTTTGCAAACACCTAATATTGATACATTCAAATGTGGCTATTAATGGATTATTTCACATCATTTCTCAGATTTTATTACAAAATAATATCTATCTTCAGTCCTTCCATCTTGATATTGTATGATGCAAACTTCTAATACATTTTATATTTTCTTTTTCAATTTTCTGAATTAAGGTTTGTGAATTTCAAGATTCCACCAGGAGCCAAAAAAGAAGGTGTTCGCATACGATGGTGGCAACCTACACATGGGGGGAAACATGTTAACGACTGGGCCATCGACGATATTGTGATTGGAGGTAACACGGTCAACCCATTGGCAGTTACAAGTAACTTCACAACATCAGAATTCACCCCACCTGAATGGTTAACGACAAAAAATTTGGAAATTGGAGAATATTGTGGTCAACAAGAGGCGGCTGTTGCCAAGCCAGTTAATGGTGAAGGAGCCACACTGACCAGCCGGGATGTTAGTGTTGAAGAGGGTTACATCCTCCAGTTTTCTATCAATGTTGGATGTGGCGCCCCATGGAACAGTTCTATCTCCCCCGTACACCTCCAGTACTCAACAAATTATGGCAAAAATTGGTATTATGTGACCCCTCAATGCATTACCAAAGACCCTCAGTGCAATACTGATGCTACAACTAAATCTATATATTATCCAACTTATGGGTGGGAAAGAATCATTATACCCCTGAAAGGACACATGGTATCAAGGTAGGTTGAGGTTGAGATTGCTTTAGCGAAATAACAAAGCGTTGTGCAAATAAAAATGGTGTTCTTGATAGTTAAAGTTAGCTAAGTATGGCACAAGGCCAAATGGAAGAAGGAAATATGGTAATTTGTGCTATACTTGGCAAACAGTGAGAGCAATCCTACTAAAAAAATACATAATCATTTTTTTTTAGTTAGGCTCAAATATGTTTAATAAGCAACTAATTTCACAACTCCCAAGAGTATTCTTCCCCCATTACTACAATCTTAACCTGTTCAAGTCTTCTAAGGTTAACTGTTATCTTAACCACATAAACTCTGCCTCTTACTTTTTACTTTGTAACACTCTAGCTTAAGAGCCTCTTGGGCTTTGTACAGAGTGAACATTATTGTAAAAAAAACAATAAACAAAAAAACTATGAGGCTAAATTATGAAATTTTGCACTATTGAACATAGCCTTTTATTAATCCACTCTAAATACCAGGTGCTACCAACAGTTTGAAGAATTTGACAATAACAAAATTGACCTTACAATCTAGTTCACCTTGTTTTTTTGTGTACAGCAACTTTAGTGGTTTTTCCAAGATTCTGAGCATTTGCTGCAAGTCATCAGGTATGTGCACTTCTTGTAACTGCGTTTAAATCTCTGCATTTGTTACAACGCTCTTTCTGTCTGGACTTGATAAACAAGTCATCGTAGATCAAAGTAGGAATTGGGAATGATTGTGATGTTTTTAGAAGCCTCAAACAATGGTTGGCATGTGGGCACACGAGTGACTATGGTGAAAAATCCAGCCATTATTCTAAACACATGTCTGGATGTTTTCACTTTCTTGCTCCTTTATAATCAATCTTTAAAAACTGCCATTTACATTTTAACCAGAGGGGATGAACTGCATCCGTAGCTTACACAATCAGATGACAAAAGTATAACAAACAAATCAGGGCACATATGGGGGGAAAAAATGCCTTCCAGAAACTTAGCTAAATATTAAGAGATTGGAAAACATCCTTAAAAACAATGAAAAGATTGCTGAACTGTTGTGTAATTTTTTATCCAATCTTTGATGTAGCCGTGTATGATAGGTTGGTAATCTCCTTAAGGATAAATAAGACTCTTGAAGTAACATTAACGTGATTCTATCCACGAATGTCAAGAACAGGTGAAAAATGAGGACATTGTAAAGAGAATAGGAACAAGAGAGATACTGCTAAATAGCAGTCACAAAAAGACACCAACATTAAAACTATCTGTAGGAAATATGTTCTCGCAAATTACTCGAATATCGGGCCAGAAAAAGAAAATGCTGACAATTCAACTCGCCGATACAATATTGCGAACTGCTATCCACCTAACCAGTTAGACCCAAAAACATTCTTCCCTGCTTCGAGAACAACGACTGCTTTTATAGGCTGATTAATTTTTTCCATTGGTCGAGAACTCAGAGAGGATGCCAAATATTTGCATACACTCCCATAGCGACTCCTGTGACGGACTTTTTTTTTTTTTTTTAAATATTCCTTCTTCAGCATGTTATGCAAAATATGTGCTCCTTTTTTCTGTTTGGGTCTGTAATTTTCTTTTTCGCCGCATTTTCCGTCGTATACTATCTGGATAAAATAATAACGAACAATGAAAAATGTGACACAGAAAACTGAAGGTTCAAAGGAATAGCAAAAGATGATTTCTAGAAACTAAACAGTGTATTAAGAGATACTTTAGTTGTTTGTTTTACCAGCATATCTACCCTTTTGGGTCATTTAATGCTGAAGAATTCGTTTGGTTTTTGTTTACTGCTTGTTGATCTTTTGTGAGTATTTCTGTCGAGATATAAGTAGAGGTGTTGTGATTTGATGTGTGATGGTCATATGCTATTTTCTTTTGCAACTATATTTTGTTATATAATTTTGTTGCTTTTAGAAATTCTAAAAGGTTGTTTGGGTCAGCTTTGTTGAAGATGTCTTTCAGATTTTTTATTGATACTATCTTAATTGAATTTGTTCAAGATCTAAGCAGGCTGTTAGTATATTTTTCACTGTGTAGAGGTCCTGACATGGAATGCAAATTGGTGCCTCCTCACCTTTTAGTAGGTGTGAATGGGTGACAGCAGTGTGGCCTATGTGGCCTGTTTGAAATCTAGTCATTATAGGAAAATGTCCTTAATAAATAAAAGAAAAGAGTGCAGAATTGTTATGTCAATATAATATCTAATTTCCTATATGGTAATGAATTCTGGACTATCACCTCACATGAAGGGTAGACTTGAAACAATGATTCTATTGATGAATACAGAGAATATTATGTGAGTAACGAGGAAGTTTTATGGAAAATAAAAGCTATAAAGAAATTCATGATGACAATCAGAAAGAAAGAGCTGAAATTTCTAGGACACCTAATGAGAAAAGAGCATGTGGAGAATTTAACACTAGCAAGGACTTATTTGAAAGCAAGAGAAGAGTAAAATAGTGAATACTTAATTCATGAGTTTGGGTGAATGGTGCACAGGATAAGGACAAAGAATGATAGTAAAAGGATGAAAACTAGAGTAAGAAATTGCAGGGCGATGATCGCTCACATCCTCAACACATTGTTTACTTACAGAGTGTGGTCATATTTACCTCTCCTTCTCCCTCTCCAAAAAAAATTGTCCCAGCATCAGAAATACTTGTAGCTGGTGGCATTATGTGACATCTTCTCTCTCTCTCTCCTCTGTGGCATGCCAGTGACAAAACATTTTATCAATCTATCCAAATATTAATGCTTAGCAAGTACAATCATCCTCAGTTCAAATTCAAGCTCTGCTCTTCTTTGCTCTTCACTGGCATATGTTTGCATTTTCTGTAGTTGATTTTATTTCCTTTTTTTCTCTTTCGCTTTAGCTCAACACGATTCCAATGGTTTCAGCATTCTCCAGGTCTTCAGAAGAATTCTGAAGATGGCAAAGAATGGGCGATTAAGGATATCTACATTGGCCCTGCATGTAACAGCATGTGCCAAGGCCATGGCTTCTGCAAAGACGGATTTTGTGAATGTGACCAGGGTTATATATGGGAGGCATGTTACCCAAAAGGCATCGGATTTCAGCCGGTAATATGAAAAGCAACAACGTTTTCTTTATAATATTCTAATATTCTATCAGGTTTTCAAGGTTGTTGAAAAGATTTCCCTATCCAACCAAGAAGCCCTTCCAAAGAAAAAGATTTTGAAATGGTTTGTACCAGGAACTTTTCAACACCCTCGCACGTGTGTGTGTGTGATTATATATAAATGTGTTTCATTAAAAATGACCAACAGGGAAGATTTTAATTTTTGATTTAATTTGTTCAGTATTCTTTATTTTTTTTTGCTGGAGATAAAGAATGTAAAAATGTTTCATAATTTTTTGACTTCCAAGCACTTTCAGCCACTTATGGCCAGTAAAGTGGCTGAAAGCATTTGGAAAGTTAAAAATTATGGAACATTTTTACACTCCTTAGCTCCAGCATAAAAGAAACATGTAAGAATACTGGAAAAATTAAATAAAAAAATTAATAAAATCTTCCTTGTCAATCGTTTTTAATGAAACATGTTTAAAAAAAAAGGTTACTGCTAAAATATACATTAATATGAATGTGTGTATACGCTTACTAATGTTTTTAAATTTTAAATGGAAGTTAACATATCTTCTAAGTTTAATAAAACTGTTACATACAGACTCACTTCTTAAATCAAGCTTTCAAATTCTTTTGTTTTTATTCACACACACACACACACACAATGCACATTTTGATTGATTTTGATGTATGAGGATTTGACAAATTCATTCAATTTTTATGTTTGCATTGTATATGACATTTTAGTCTCACTAGTGACCTGCATACAAGCCCACATATTGTGCAACAATGAGGATCTTGGGACATAGAAACTAAAATATTTTCAGATGCTTTTCCTCATTATCTTTCACCCCTAAGCCAGTCAATATTACTGATTTCAAAATTCATATATTTTCTATCATATATATATATATATTTATATATAATTTTGTTAAATATAAGAGACAATGAATGTCTATTATATTTAATCATGAGCCATTCTAAACATTGTATTTTGGCTTTAATTTCAAGTGAAAATAAAAACAAAAATTCTCCAACATTTGGATATTTTGTTATTAAATGGGTTCTAAGCTTTTGGCTCACATGAGCCACCTTCAGAGAGGTTACAGGGACATTAACATAAAAACATCCACCATCAACGATGATTTTATCTTGTGTTGATATAAAACTTTGCTAAGCAACGATAACAGTTACCAAATAGCAAATGCAGCTCGTAAATTAGTAATGCGGTTCTATGATGTCACACCGCGTGAGAGCTCGAAATGATAACAGAACCATATATTTAAATGCAATGTAATGTGTTATGACCAGATTTAAATGTGATTTTATTAAGTGTGGGTTGTTTTAATGTAATGTAGATGGCCTCCAATATCTGAAGGTTCTTTTTACTGTGTGTATGAGTATTGTTGTATTGTTGACTAAAATCTGTCTGATATTATCTACATGGCTGTTTTTCTAAGAAATGTTGTTTAATTGAACTAGGATCAGAAAGGTGACAGGTAAGTCTATGAGAAAGTGTGGTTGTAGTAAAACCAATATATGTAGTGGGTTTATTATTAGTACCAGAGATACAATCTCTGAACGGGCATGTAAATTGAAACACTACATTTATTTTCTGTAGAGGATTTAGTTGTGCAGTTGTAGAGCTATTAGAGACTATGAGGTCAATTGTTTGAAATTTTTTATAATATATGATGAGCTTAATTTGATTATTATTATTTATTGGTTTAACATTTCTATGTATTATGTTTTCGAGAGTTTTTTCATCTTGTTTGTAATTATTATATATTTGGTTGATAATTATCAATATTGTTATAGCTATTGTTATGATTATAAACATAACAATAGCTGTAACAATATTGATAATATTAATAATAGTGTATGTCAAAACAAACATAACACTATTAACTTATACTATTGCAACCAAAAATAAATCGTTTCTACCATTTATTTTCAGTTCCACATATCCCCTAAAGATGAGCAGTTCTGCTCTGAAACAACCATTGTAACAACTATTATAATATAAAGCTCTACTCTGTATTGAGCACTCTTTATAAAAGTAAATGCTTGAACAGTGGGTTTAAATCTACATGTTCTGTCACTTTCTTAAATATATATATATATATACACACACACACACACACAGAATCATAAACTCTGTTTCATCAGCACAGAGGTTTTCAAACTTTTTGACTTACGGACCCCTTTATATTTCAAGTTTTAGTCTAGGGACCCACTATAAATGCTTATGAAATTTATAGATAAATTTTTACTAAAAATAGCTTATAGTTTTGTATTAACGTAGTAAAAACTGGTTTTAAGCTTACTATAAATTGACAAATTTAAATTTTCATTTGATAACATTAATAAGTGAAAATAAATATCCAGACATTGAAAATTTATACTTTGAATTTCACATGATGAGTTAATCCACAAACCTCCTATCTTATCCTTGTGGACCCCCTGTGGTCCGCAGACCACAGTTTGAAAACCCCTGCACCATTGTACAGACTGTATCAATAAGACCAAAGTCAAAAATAGTTATTAACTGAAATTTGATATACAATTTCCTCTGTACATTCAATTTATGCGATTAATATTTCTAACAGAATTAAGTACAATGACAAGGAAAGAAAATGTTAAAAATAAAATACCTGTGTTGAGTAAATCCTTTTTTTTATCACTTGCGCGTTGTGGTACAGTGGATATCGGCTTGGAACGAGAAACCAGGGAACCGAGTTCAAATTCCAGTTGAATCCATTGTATTCACTTATGCACAAATACCCTTGGGAAAGGTATTAATCCGTCTCTTCCTTATAGTTATGGGTTAAATAGCAGGACAGATTGGGTTCTATAGCCTTGGTCAGCAACCAGTCTACTGCAGAAAGCAATGGCAACCTACTGCGGGATAATCTTCTGCCCAGTCAGTCATGTCCCTTTCGAGACATGATCGCTCAAGCTGACTGTCTTAATATGTATAGGAAAAACTACTAAAAAGTAAGTTTAAAAATGTATTTTTTTTTTTTTTTGAAACTGCAAATGTTTACTAATAGATTCTGATTTTAGTTCCACATACTCACGCAGAAAGAAAGAAAAATACTGGATTTTAAAATTAAATGCACACAGGCTAGGGTTAAATAGGGATTTAGGTGTTTTGAATCTTTATAAATATTTCAATAGTTAAACATTTTTTAGATACACTTAAAAAATTTTCTTTAAAACAACATTTATAAGTATTATTAAAAATAGGTTTACGTTTACAAATATTTAAAACAATCTGTCGCTTTCTGCGTCACATGATGTAAACAATCTCTCGATGAACGCTCCTCGCAAAAACGCTTCTAATTTAAATTTTAAAATCATTTGTTTCTGATGAAAGGCCGAGGACGGTTTGAAATATCAAATATAATAATAGAAATAAATAAATACTGTCAAAAAAAATACATTTTTAAACTTACAACTTTTTAGTAGTTTTTCCTACAATAACTATATATATATATATATATATATATATATATATATATATATATAGCTATTACTTCTCTTTCTCTCTCTCATAGTTTATCAATGTACACTCGTCTGAGTAGAGGTTCAGTTTATTAAATTGTATATTTATTTATATGTTTGTGTGTGTGTATATATATATATATATATATATATATATACACACACACACACACACACACACACACACACACACACACACACACACCTGGTATTTTTGATAGAATACAATTGAGATCAAAATTAAGAATTCCCAAGTTGAAGTGCTGGGAGTTTCTACCCACATTATAGTCAGTCAGCTAAGTGCCATATATGATACATGCTGGGCAGAAGATTTTTCCCACAGTAGGCTGCCATTACTTTCTGCGATAGACTGGTTGCTAACCAAGGCTATAGAACCCAATCTGTCCTGTTATTTAACCCATAGCTGGAGGAAAGAGATAGATTAATATCTTTCCTAAGGGTATTTGCGTGTAAATGAATGTAACAAATTCAACTAGAATTTGAACTTAGCTCTCTGTTTTCTCATTCCAAGATGAATTGGATTCTATAGCTTTGTTTGGTAACCAGTCTACCAGAGAAAGTAATGGCAACCTACAACAGAAAAATCTTCTGCCCAGTCAGTCTTCTTTTGAGGCATGATCGCCCAAGTATGTATCATATAGGGCACTTAACTGACTAGATTGTTGGCAAAGTCTCATCCTTTTAGAGTTAAACTGTGAGCTGTAACTGTAAGTTCTATGCTAAGAGTTTCTTCTCTCACATTTATTGCTTGTAAAAGTCTCTTCTAGCTTCTTGCCTTTCGGACAACTTTGATCTTCAAAAATTTAAATTCAATGTTAATCGTTATCTTCTGTCTTAATTTTTGTATTTTTATTGTTCAGCTTAATTTTTTTTCTCATGTTCTTTAACTCTCAGAAACTTTTTGCATGATAGTGGCTTTATTGCCTTGCTTGGGATGAAATGATTCAAGAAATAAAAGGGCAATGGGACAGAGCAGGATGATAAATAATAATATGCCTTTATCAAAAACATTACTGTAAAGGGAAGCAGCCTAGGCAGAAATTGAAACTGTGTTTACCGATTCCATTTCCCATGCTAGTAATCATTATGCCACCTCATAATGAACAAGTCAATAATTTTAATCTTTGTTTATTGTGCCAACAACAAGAACAGAACTCAAACCTTCTCTTTCAATCTAATTCATTTTACATGAATGCAATTTTTTCACTATCTTGAGGTACCACAGATTGATGTCTTCTAGATGAATATTCAAAATGATTTTAAATCTTCATGAACAGGCTCAACTGAAAGACACATTCAACGAGACAGATATTGACAAAAATAAATGGTTCCTGGTACAAGGAGCGTCAATTCAAAATGCCTGTACAGAACTGGTCGATGGAACTGCACTGGTCTTTTCTGGCAGTGGCATGAGACTTGCTCAGACCATTGACTTGGACCTCAGAGATGCAACGTAAGTTCGTTTTGTTGATATTTCTACAATTTTCGTAAAAAAAATCTTATGTTAGTTTTGGGAATTCAGATTTAAAAATGCATTTATATGCCTGTAAATGTATAAATAAATTGGCCATCTTCCGTAGAGTATTGTCCAGTAATTTTTATCGAAAGTTGTCATTAGAGAGATTACTCCTCACTGGGTCTTTCTAAAACAATAAATTCTATGAACATCAGCTGGCAATAAGAAAGCAGAATTTAAAGCCATTAGCTGATCACAGACAAGACATAGTGCTCAACAGAATAAAAATTGGAGACACATACACACACATACATACACACACATACTCAAGGCAGAAACTACACCTTGGTGTATATACTGCAATCAATTTCTCACCATCAAGCATATCATTATAGAATATAAAAAGCACAAAAAAAAAAAATATTGTAGCAACTATTCTTCTTCTTCTATGTGCCCTGTCCCTGATTGCCTATGTCCTGAGACATAGGCAATCATGGCTTTCCACATTTCCCTATTCCTGGTGGCTCTGAGCACGCCTTCCCCTGTTACAAAATGCAATCCTCATTTCGTCATCCACCTGATTTGGTCCTTCAAATATGTTATCTGTTGCTTTCCCCTGTCTCTTTTTCCCCTCTATCTGGCCTGTTAGTCTCAGGTTCTCCAGGCCCTCCTTCCTCATTGCGTGTCCCAGGAACTTCAGCTGTCTCTTCCTGATGCTCAGTATTAATTTCCTTTTTGTTTCCATTATTTCCAAGACCTCATCATTGCTCACATGCTTGATCCATGAGATTCACAGCATCCTTCTGTAGAACCGCATTTCAGTTGCTTCAAGTTTTTCCTTCATCTTTGATGATATTGTCCAGCATTCACTGCAATATTGAAGGACGGACATTGCGTAGCAATCCAGTACTCTCTTCCTAGTTTCTAGCAAAATTGTCCTGTTTCTTAATACCTTACTCAACTTCTGGATTGCTTCCTTCACCATGCCAATTCACCTTCGGATCTCTGTGTCGCACTTTCCGTCTTCTGTTATAATGCTTCCCAGGTATTTAAATTTTTGTACCTGCTTGATTCTGGTATCCCCAACCTGTATTTGGCATTTCAGGATGCCCTTTTTACTGATGACCATGCATTCAGTTTTCGTGCAGTTTATTTCTAGTCCTTTCTTGTTACTTTCTTCTGCTACCTTCTGTAGGAGGTCTAGTAGTTTCCTTTCTGTGTCTGCTATCAGCACTGTATCATCTGCGTACCTTAGGTTGTTTAAATTGTGGCCTCCGATTACAAATCCAGACATAACTTCTAGGGTCCTCAAAATATTCTCGCTGTACAAGTTGAACAGATCTGGTGAAAAGACACATCCTTGTATTACACCCCTTTCTATCTTTGTATATCTACTCAATTCATTACCTGTCCATATGCAAGTGGTTTGCTGCCAGTAAAGATTCTTTATTACTCTCAAGTCTTTTCCAAATATGTCCAGGCTGCCGAGCATCTCCATCAGTTTTTTGTGGCATATTTTGTCAAACACCTTCGCATAATCAATAAAGCACAGGTATAAGTCCTTCTTCATTTGTATTGCCCTTTCGAAGAGCATCCTAATCATAAATATGGCATTCCTTGTTCCCGTGTCTTTAACAAAACCACACTGTGTATATACTGCAATCAATTTCTCACCATCAAGTATATCTTGATAGAATGTAAGAAGCACAAAAAAAAATGTAGTAACTATTACCAAGTACAAAATCTTAATATGCTCTTCAAAAATGCACCTACTGCCCAAATAATAGGATATCTTAAGAAAATAAAATACTTTCAGCTACTATAGAAAATAGAGCTTGGATTTTGAACTGTACAACTTAAGTTTTAAAATACTTTTAAAATTTTGAAATATCTTGTGATGTTTTAGAAACACTTGAAATGTTTTGAAACATTTTTGAATAAATAAAACAGTTTCAGCATAAAATGACCCACCAGGGTTTTGATATGCTGGTAAAACAAATAAACACTCAATCAATCCTCATTGGATATCTCCGAACTAAGACCTTATACCAGATTAGGCTAAAAAGAATCAGTATCTCCAACACCTGCCATAGAACAGTAGTTAGTAACTGAGTATTGCAGAACGTTATTTATGGAAAGGGTTTGAATCAGTTGAATGGAACCCATATTTAGGAAAAGTGTTGAATGCATCTGAGTTGTAATAAATAGAAATTGATGGCTAACAATATGAGGATTGATTTGGGAATCCCATGGGCTGAAAAGTATCCAATCATTTTCAATACCTTGTCTGCTAATCCTTGATGTTTCGTGCCATCTTATAATGGCAAAACATCACATTATACAGGCCTACTAGCCCTTTCTAGATTTGCTGAGAAAGAGAGAGAGATTACTGTGGGTGAGATTATAAAGAAAATGAAGCAACAGATGTCAATTTTTACAAACTGCTTTGAATGCTGGGATAAGTGTGTGAGGTTCCAAGGGAGTACTTTGAAGAGAACTAAAGTGTTGTTGCCATAGGTAGGCTACATTTTCATTAATATTGAATGATTGAATGAATTTTGAACAGGCCTTGTATATTTATTGGCAGCAAAGCTAATTTTCTTATGGTCCAGGACAATTCTTACATGGTGGCACTGATGGCTGGCATCATGTTTTGCTAACATGACATTACTCATTAACGTAGATAATAGACATGAGAATCATTGATGAATGAATAATACCTTTTATTGAAATTAAAAACGAAAATGACATGTTACGAGTAAAAAGAATAAAAATAAAAATTCTCATTCCTAAGTTTTCAAAACTTTGTGAACTATTCTTAGGTCTGTAATAATCATTCCGCCTACTGATGATTGACTCCCCCACTTCAAAAAACTAAATTTATTTTCATGGAAACTTAAAAAAAAAAATGATGTTGTAAGAAAATGATCATTTGAAATTATGAAACAGATTCTAAAATTTAATTCAAATTAATTGAAGTCATTGAATTCTATAATTCTATTTTGAATCATAACAAATGAAAATCATATTTTTGTCATATATTGTCTTTCCGTGTTATTTTAAAATTAATTTTAACGATATGACAAAGAAAAGGGCATTTGGCACATGTGACTTGTAAAGAAATGTAAAACTGAATACAAACAGGAATTGATTAAAAATTAAAAAGTAAAAGACATTGGAATGCAAAAAGAAAATGTTCCTGACCAATCAAAAGAAGACAGGTCCCTGATCGGCCAAACAGATGTGTTCATGACCAGCCAAACAGAAGATGTGTACCTGACCAACCAAAACAAGATGATCTTACAAAAACACTTTTCTCTTTTTACTCCAATTTGAGAATGGCAAAAAAACAAAAAAGGAAGGAATAAAAACAAATAAATGCCATTAAGAACAAGCTTTGTAAGTTTCCTATTTATTTGCAGTTAAAATTTTGATAGAGAAGAAAATAGTTTTAACTTGTTGTTTACATGCATTAAAAATAAATTAAATTCTTTACTAATCCTACTGCTCCTCAAATTATTTCATCCTCTATTCATTAGATTTGAAATCCTAAAAATTCCACACTCTCCTTTTATTCAAAACCTGAGAGTAAAAAAACTTTACATTCATTTTTTTTTCTTTTGCAACCAAAAATGAAGTACAAAATTCCCTAATTTTTCTCTTGAATAGATTTCATAACAGAAGTGGCAAATCTACAATTGTTAATATTGGGATTGAAAACTAATCACTTGTGATACTCTTTTTAGCTTCATCCAATACATAGCGCTGATTGGTGGAGAGCAAAGTGACCCACAGTGTTCCATACCAAAAAGCAGAGACCAAAGTGTAATCGTTCAATACTCTACTAATGGAGGTAAGAACTTGACATTTACCTTTGTTTCCATTTCCTGAATATGTCATTCAACTCCATCTTATAATTACAATGCAATTTTAAAGTGACATTATAATCATCAGTGTTAATATTAAATAAAAAGACAATAGAGCTTAAGCTGTAATTATCAGTTTTTAATGGCATTAGTTTACCAATTTTTAATGGCATTAGTTTACCAGTTTTTAATGGCATTAGTTTACCAGTTTTTAATGGCATTAGTTTACCAGTTTTTAATGGCATTAGTTTTCCAGTTTCTTGAAGAGTAGTATTTTCTTGTATTAGAGATAGGAATGGTGATTTTCTAAGCATAGCTTACAAGTGGCACAATACAGAAAATATGGGGGACCCAGTGAGGGCTGAACTCACTATTCATTCGTAATTGATCTAGCGAGATGAGCTTGTTAACCATTACACCATGTCCAAGTACCAACTGATTTTCTAAGCATAGCTTAGATATAGCACAATGCTGAAAGTATGGTGCACCCAGTGAGGATTGAACTTGGTATTCAGTCATAATCGATCAAGCAAGACAGGCTTGTTAACCATTACACCACATGAAAGTGTGTCCTTGTTGGAGATATATATGGGAGAAAATAAAATTAAAATTTCTATATACCAGAACAATATTAGGAAAATAATACCATGTGAAAAAATTTTTTGTCCTTTGACACTCCATCAGACTAAATTGGGGTTTATATTGATGTATACATGTGCATAAAAGGGAGGGGATGCTGAAATTTTAAATTTTTAAATTTAAATTAATCAAAATATATTATTCTACCCACCAACTCTCTCACAGCTACAACTGAAAAGAATATATTTAAGCTTAACATAAAATTTGTTACAACTACTTTTGAAACAATCTATGGCTGGCCACTCATATCCAAGGATGCCTGCCTACTAGGGTGGCTAGCTGATACCTATTGTAGACACCTGCTCAGGCACACTTGCGTTTGTTCAATACACACAGATCTCACCTGTAGTTTATACTGCAACTATGCTGAGCAGACCTTAGTTACAGTTTCTGGGAGAGAGCATATTATCAAGCGTGAACAAGAGTGTGAACAAGGCCAAGACACTCAAACCCTCAGTCGAAATGATTTGTAACGTTGTGGGTTACCTCTCTGTGCCTTTTCTATAAAAACTTTCATGGTAATTATTTGGATGAGCTCTTTGCTATGATACTAGACTTTAGGAATTTAACTGCAGTAGTCGGCTCGGAACTTATGGTTAAATAGCAGGACAGATTGGGTTCTATAGCCTTGGTCGGCAACCAGTCTACCGCAGAAAGCAATGGCAACCTACTGCGGGATAATCTTCTGCCCAGTCAGTCATGTCTCGAAAGAGACATGATCGCCCAAGCGTGTATCATGTATAGCACTTAACTGACTGACTAGGCTGGCCTCTCATCAATTTACAGTTGAGCTGGCTAGATGTAACCGTAAGTTCTATGCTAACAGTTTCTTTTCTCACACTTGTCACTTGTGGAACTCTCTTCCAGCTCAATCTTTTTCCAGCCAACTTTAAACTGTGAAAATTTAAATGCAATGTCAATCATTAACTACTCTTTTACTGATGATTTTTTTCTCTTCCTGCTCATTAGTAATGTTTTTTCTTCCTGATTTTTCCACACTCAGTAACCCCTTGTGTTTTAGTGGATTACTGCTTAGTATGGGGTGATACAGATTAAAGAAAAAATAATATTTTATATTCATCCTGCTCTTTGATTGCAGAATTCCCCTTTAATTCTGGGTCCTGGGCATGACGGTAAACTGCATTCAGCAGCAAGGCCTTTAATTGGGACGTTGTGAGGAGCATGGAACCACCTTTTAATTGCTGTTGTTCTCAGGTCCACCTTGACCCAGAGTGGTAGTATCTGTTAGGGTCCCAGCTATGGGCAAACAGTTAACTCCCAAAACTGGGGTCAAAACACTATGAAAGTATAAAAAATACACTTTTATAGAAATATATGCATAAAAATAGACTTTTTATAGAAAAGTATACATTTTGAAAGAAAAATATTACTAACAATACGTTGGTAATATTTTTCCTTCAAAAATGTATACTTGTATTTTTTAAGAAAAAATTATTACCATAACACATTTTTGAAGAAAAAAAAATTATTCTCAGCAAAACATTTTTGAATACAAAACTAGAAGACATTTTCAGTTTTCTAAAATAAAGAAGTATAAAAACAAAAAATTTTCATTAAAATCTGACTAAATCAACCTTCTCACTATAACCAAACATTAAAAAAAAATACCTTAAAACCCCACCTTTTTGGCATTAAATAACCCACAGAGGTTGATATGCCAATAAACAAAACTCAAAATCCCCTTTAATTCTGAATGTTTTTATCCAACCTACCCTTTTATTCCAGACAATAGTATATCAAGTACAAGGAAGGTTCATGCATTTACTTAGCCTCAAAGCCACAGGAATGAGGCACCAACTAAAAATTAAACTCCCTAGGGAATTGAATACTTTAGAAGAGGTGATGCTGACTTAGTCTAGCACAAGGTCATCGGTCATCTTCTGAGATTGAATTTAATATCTACAACAGGCCAACTCATCTCCGTGACAACTCACTCCTAGCCTACCTGAGAACTCAATGACATGTAAACTAAGAAAGTTTTTCAGCAAAAACCATTTTTTTTTTTTTTTTTTTTTTTTTTTAATAAATTTGCTGATAATTGTATGCAATTCCCCTCAAATATTCAGTTGGAGATCATTGTGAAAAAACCATCATTTTAGTGGGAGGAGGATAACTTCCAATTAATTTTTTAAAAATATTTTTACTTTCTTTGCAACTTTGCAGCCCTATAATGAATCTCCATATTGTGAGCTGCTCTATCCCCAGCTCTGTGAGCACTCTTTTATTTGCTGCTTCAACATGGTTATTCGTCCATTCTTAAAAATTAAACACCAGTCAACCAAATAGGCTGTTATAACTAATAAATCACTGAGACAAATATTCAAATTTTCAATCTCTACAACTCAAAGGCAATCTAAGAGTTGATTTTCTAAGCACTGCACAAGACCAAAAACATGGGGTACCCAGTGAGGATTAAGCTCACTATTAAGTTGTAATTGTTCTAGTGTGACAAGCTTTCTAACCATTACACCACATCGAGGTGCCCCCCAAAGGCAATCAAAGAGATGTGTGCACTATGACAGCCATTACTAGTCTGAAGCTTTGAATTCAATGCCAGTGTTGAGTTTTCCTTGTGGTGAGTTTTCCTTGTGGTGAGTTGTCCTGGAGTTGAGGTCCATGGTGATGAAATGTCCCATCCCGAGAGCAGGCACCCTTTATGAAACAATAAATTTTGATAATCACAAAAGCTATCTCTGGAAACAATGGAATTTTTTATTTTTATTTTGTAGGTATCCATTGGCACACACTTCATACCCTTGACTACCAAGAATATACTCGTCCAAAAAGGGATTACATACGTCTACCCCTTTCAGCCAGGACTGGAAGTACACGAATCCGTTGGTGGCAACCTCTCAACAGAGGAAGCTATACGACATCACCCAGCTGGGCATTGGATAACGTCTTTATTGGCGGGTTCGAGATTAACCCAAGTTATTTGTGGTTAAATTTCACACAAGGTATGAATGAAATGAATAGTAATTGGGAGTTTTCCCCAAAAGGCAAAGTCCAACGAGAATTCTGCAGTAAAACTGAAGAATCCCTGAGATGGCATGAAGATTCTGGAGAGAAGTCTTTAACAACAAATCAATTGATTATTCAGGAAAATAGTATTCTACAATTTAAGGTAAGGATAACAAAATTACTGATTGCTGAGAAATCATTTACTTTCAAATTCATGTACTGATCTCAACACATTCACTGCTACACTGAATATGCATCACAAAAAATATTTCTCCTCCCCAGGGCTGCAAGAAACTGTTTTGCCATAGCTGTTTATAATGCCTATTTTTAACTGGACCTTACCTGCAAGGTTTTGCACTGCTTTTATCAAAACCCCTCACCAGACGGATATACATTTATCAAACTGGGTGTCTTGATAGGTATATTTGACTTTGTACCCCAGTCTCACTCTGTTTCTTATCATCACCATTATTACCTCTACATTAAGGTGGAGGTATTGTTTTTAGTTGCATTTGTCTGACTGTGAATAAGATATCACAAGATCCACTAGATGGATTTGGATTAAACTTTCAGGGATTATTGGCCTCATGACTGGCATGAAATGATTAGATTTTGGGTTTGATCTGGTATGGAATAAAGTTTCAGGGTTATTTTTTCGTTGTTCTTTTTATTATTTTTTTTACATTTCACATGCCAAATACTAAATTACCTGCCTGAGATTGCTTTACATCATTACGTCTTCTGAACACACTATTTTTTCCACAAAAATATTATTTATAATACAAATTTAATATTTATTATCCAAAAGCAAAAAAAAGATAAAATACACAAAAAAATGAGTCAAAATTCAACTTTAGGATATTAAAAAGTAAATATGAATATCATTATCATCATCATTATATGTATATTTTCTTAGTTAAGTGCCATACATGATACACGCTTGGGCGATCATGTCTCGAAAGAGACATGACTGACTGGGCAGAAGATTATCCCGCAGTAGATTGCCATTGCTTTCTGTGATAGACTGGTTGCCGACCAAGGCTATAGAACCCAATCTGTCCTATTATTTAACCCATAACTGGAAGGAAGAGAGGGATTAATACCTTTCCCAAGGGTATTTGCACTAAATGAATGCAATGAATTCAGTTGGAATTTGAACTTGGCTCTCCGATTTCTCATTCCAAGTTGATATCCAATGCACATTTTCTTAGCGAAGGTCTTAATATTTTGCATGTTAATCATGGATAAAAGACCATAACCAGCAATCTTCTGTATCATCCAATTTTCTTCCAAGCGTTAATTACTTTTTAGATTGTTCTTGCTGTCCTTAAAAGGCTTCATTTCTGTAGTAGTTCCACTGGTCAATCAGCGTCAGTTTTCTTTATCTATGCTGCTATTCTGTTAGTCACCATACCAAGCACACCAATGACAGTTGGTATGATTTTGTCATTCTTCAATTTCTAAAGCCTACAGAGTTCAGGGGTCAAAGATTCCTTCTCTTCTTTTGGCTCTATACTTAGATAAAAAAAAAAAAAGTGACATGATAGTTCAATGATTTTCTACTTTGTCTTCCACTAATATGTCAGGTTTAATGTGTTCTGGTTTCGTATCTGTTTGTATTACAAAGTACCACAAAATCTTGCATGTTCCTGACTCGAGGACTTTCTCAGGTTTATCATGGTACCGTTCCTTTACTCTCTGAAAATCCCATTTCTCACACAACTTCAATGAATGATTTTGGAAACTTAATCATATCTTTATTATGTTTTTAGTCTTTATACTCCTTCAGATGTGCATTGTGGTGCAGTGGATATTGGCTTGGAACAAGAAATCGGGGAGTCAAGTTCAAATTCCAGTTGAATTCATTGCATTCACTTACACGCAAATACCCTTGGGAAAGTTACTAATCCGTCTCTTCCTTCCAGTTATGGGTTAAATAACAGGACAGATTGGGTTCTATAGCCTTGGCTGGTAACCAATCTACCGCAGAAAGCAATGGCAACCTACTGCGGGATAATCTTCTGCCCAGTCAGTCATGTCTCTTTCGAGACATGATCGCCCAAGCATGTTTCACATATGGTATTTAACTGACTGACTCCTTCAGAGCTAAACTTGAGCCCTCACTCACAATGGGTGCTATAGTTTCACTTATTCTGCAAAGTGGTGATATCACTTCTTTGTGGACATACTTCCTGATATTATTTGTACTAATATCCTGATCTTGAGCTGATATTATACTCCTTTCAGTTTCCTTTTCAACAAATATCATATTACTTTCCCTCAACTTCCTCCTGTTGGTTTTTCAAATTTTTCATGCAATGCTTTCTTTTCATTCTACTTTGTTCTCCTCTGAATCTTTCACTTATTCTCTTAATATTATTATTATTATTAAAAATCTTAGTAACAACTAGCATAACAATCAGAAATTCTGTGAATAGCAAATAGTTTTTAAGCAACTACAAAATAGTTTTTTGTTTCATTATTTTTCTTTGACCCCCTTCCTCAGATTGCTATTGGATGCAAACAAAATTTCAACACCTGTGAACCACATAGTCCGATCCACTTAGAGTTTCGCAAGAATCCAAGCACCCCCATCTGGGAACACATTCTGCCTGTTTGCCTCCCTGACAACAATGTACTGATGAGTTGCCGGCCAGATATTCATCACAAGGCAAGCATCTTATATGCTGATGAATACCCGAGGTGGACTAGGTACACACTAAAACTGCCTGAAAAGACACATTCTGGGTAATGTATTATTTATTTACATTTTTGCTACTTGAAAAAAGAAATCAGTTTTATTTCTTGTTAATAAGATTTTTATAATTATGGAATTAAAAAAAAATTAAAAATATCAATTATCAACAACAGGAAGATAATATTTCAATGCTCACTCACATCCTCAGAACAGTATACATACAAAAGTTAATCAGTTGATCTTACAACACATCAACACATGTTAAGTAACGCTCTCTTGCCTAATAAGTCTGGTGAGTGGAGAGAAAGATCAACTTCGATTTTTAAAATATTTTTGACATATTTTTATTATAATAAAAACATAGTTTACTGCAACATAAGAGCTGTTGTGTTTTTGGGTTAGCTTTTTAGCACCTCATTAGGCAGTGAAATATTTTTTCTGTTAGGAATCACTAGCATCATAGCCCGGCGTTGCCCGTGCAACTCAGAACATTTTAGTAATAATTAAATTAACCATTGGCACTTTTTTTTTTTTTTTTTTTACATATTTTGTTGGAAAAAACACTTTTTTTAAAAAAATATTTCTTTTGTTACAAAATTACGGGGAAAAATATTCACATTTTTTTTTTTTTTTTTGACTAAATGAATTTTTAAAACGTCAGAATAAAAAGTAAATATAAACTCTTTTTTTTTTTTTAATAAAAAAAATATTTTAGTTGCGTTTGACACATGTGATTTGATTTCTGTGACGTAATTTAGCAACCATCTTAGATCTTAGATGTTTTACGGAGCAAATGTAAACAATCGGCCACATTGGCCAAAAAGTGCGAAAGGGAAATTTGCTGAACTTAAACTCAAAAAGAATGTGTCGACCTGGCTTCCCTGTAGATATATGTCCCAAGAAAGTTTGAATGGTGTAGTTTAAAAAATGGAGGCGTGCATAGGGAACAGTCACACAAACACAGATTGCCTTTATTTATATATATATATATATATATATATATATATATATATATATATACACAGATTATATATAAAAACGACACAATTTTTACCATATCCAGACAATTTAGAGGGGAATTTGGAGGGTTTGTTTTGATTAACCAATAGAAAGTGAGGTCGTGATGAATAGAAGGAATTAGATTATAAGGGTAAGTGGGGTGGGGTAGAGAATTGAAATGACATGAAACTTAAACCTTTTCAGTGTCGGTAATGAAACATTTGGGTGTATACATATGTATTTTAGCAAGTCTGCAAAGGAATCATGTGTATTTATCACTTAAAATAGTGAACATGTAATAGACAGAAAAGTGTTAAAAATATAATGTACATCAAACATATGTAGTCAACTTAAGTGACTTATCTGTTAGTCAAAACAAATTAATTATCAGAAAATGGGAGAATCAATAAATTTATGCTAGTGGGTAAATTATAAAATCTAGTAATATCATATTAGAAAATAAGTTAACTATCCTTTAGAGTATATCTTAGATGATGATGACAGATGGAATTTATTTTGTTACGTTTGTTTAGCAGGTTTAAATTTGGGAATTTAATAATTTGCAGTTTTTCTTGTGAACATAGAAAATATGGCTCACGTAAAGATTTACAAGTTTGTTTTTTTATTTTATGGTAGGGGTTTTATTAGCTTCTTTAAATTGCTAATAATAAGTAGAAAATGAAGTGCTATTGTGGTATGTCATATTATTAAAAGTTGAGATGTGCAAATAATAGCAGGTTTTAAAAAGGTTCTTGGTACAACTGATATAAAAATTTTTTACTGTAGGATTTTCTATGGTAGAGATAGAGCATAGGTAGTAGCATATAGAGTCAGTTAGAGATTTCTTTTGTAATGGACACTCAATCAGTGTTCGACAATTGCAAGTATTGTTATTGTAATCATTAATTTTTTAGGATGCCGTTGATTGCTTTTTTTCTTTCTTTTTTAAACCAATATAGCAATCTAAGTAGGAGTACGAACCAGACAATAGGCTTGCTCTCTCTCTCTCTCTATATATATATATATATATATATATTATCCGCAAACAGATCTTTTTCACTATATCAAAGCTCATCAGTATGGTTAGACATCTGATTGCTTCTAGCCAGGATTAAAACCCAACCAGATTGACATCAGTTGATGATCCTACCTCTGAGCTATGGGCGCTCGGTAGAGAAAGGCAGACTTTAGCATGTTATATACAATGTATACACACACCAGTAGCCAAGAGTGTTCAAATTCATGACTGAATGAATGAGATATATATATATATATATATATAGAGAGAGAGAGAGAGAGAGAGCATACTTTAAAACTATATTTTTATCAGGTGTGTGTATGTGTGTGTGTACACACACATTAATAATATACCAATAATAATATATATTTATTATATTAGTATAAATTTTAGCTTAGTTGTTTTACATTGAGCATTGTTTATTGATACCAGTGCACTATGAGATATATATATACATCATAGTGCCCTGGTATCAATAAACAATGCTCAATGTAAAATAACTAAGCTAAAATTTATACTTATATATATATATATATATATATATATATATGTGGCAGACTCTCTCATCACGGACGGACACTAAAGATTCAGTAAAGAGGCGCCCAACTTTTATGGACACACATGTGTTTGCCAAGACCTACAGATGTTTCCTGAGGCATGCAGGTGTTTTGCAAACTTTTAGGTAGATAGAACATGTGGAAGACCCATTTCACTCAAGTGGTTGAGGAACAACTGCCACATGTTTCCACAAGTGAACAACAAGGTCTGCTGTACCGTGTGCAACAAAGCCACAGTGGTAGGTAAAAGGCTATCATTGATAGGAACGCCATACTGTCAACTTTCTTTACCATTTGCACGGAGCTGATCCTGATGTCCAAGTCATTCTTGCTCAAATCTTTGTATAGATGAGAAGCAGGACAGATGCCAGCTTCTTTGCTCTGACACTTTATGTGATTCCTGCAACTTGAAATTTTTTTTTATATACTTCTTACCAAACATCTTGATTTACGTGTTAAAACAGAAGATACTAGCAGGGCCACCTTATTCCACTCCCTACCAGTTTATTAGACATGTGAGTATATTAAATGTCAAATGATACTGAATTTTGTGTGGAGGGTCAAGTGACAGTAGAACTGATTAGTAATGGTCAATGTGACTAAACTCAGTAACCATTATCCCACACTGAGACACCTCATCCACTTAATTATAATAAAGGCCATTGTGTGTGTGTGTATGTATATATATATATATATATATATATATATATATATATATATATATATATATGGTGTTGGTCAAAGGTCATTTACTCGATGTCAGTTTAGAAACTGGGGCGCGGTTACCGCCTATGATCATGTGGTCGTGCATCGAGGCGTCTACGCTTATGGACAGAGTCGAGAAAGAAAATGAACATTTTTAAGAACTTTGCCCAATTCTGTGAAAATGGATATTAAAAAAAAAAAAAAAAAAAAAAAAGAACAATGAAACATCGAGCTGGTAGAACAATTTTCACGATGGACACGAACATTGTTGGGTTGCCGATGTAGGCTCCCCTATATATTTTTTTGTTGTTTTTTTTGTTTCAGCATGCACGTTTTGTTGTTTTGGCGTGCACATGTTGTATACAATTGTCGGGCTTGTGTGGCGTGGGGAGGAGTGTGAGGGTGTTGCGCTTAAAATGTTCTTAGGTGAACATTTTGGAAAATGGGAAGGGCGAGGAATGTAATATAACAATCTGGCCCCACCCAAGGAAGGCTGATGCAAGCGAGGGTGTTTCCGGTCGTTGAAAGGAACGGATGTCGTTTGACCTTATCTCCGGCAGCAGCGGAAATAACTACAGAGGCAAACAGAACAGGTGTCTCTGAGAATTATGTGGGCGAGGCAAAACCGGAAGAAAAAGTCCTGGTTTTGGAAGATTATAAAAAGACCTCGGCACACGGATTCGCCAGTAGAGGAGCAACAGAGATTGGCCGGTGAAGAGAGACATAACAGATAAGACTACACTCCCGTCAACCCATTAGAAGCGCGCTCTCTCAATTCTCTGTTCCCTATGCTACACGGTTCATCGTCTTTAATAAAAATATAACTTTATATTTTTATATATATGCGTGTTTGTTGTTTGTCGATATATAACATATGTAATCTAATTCTAAACTTATTTATAAATGTAACTTTGTCTCTGTGTGTGTGTCTGTTACCTATAGACTTTGAAATGGCTGAACTGATTTTCTTGAAAATTTACACAGTTGTACTATAAGCATCTGCGAGTGTTCTTAGCTAGGTTTTGTGTCATGGTACCCCCGATAAATATCGAAAATCGAAAAAATCGGGTTATAGAAGGAGTGGTCCAATTTTAATCAAATTTGATACACTCATAGACAAAGACATAAGAAACAATATTCAGAAGTTTCAAGGTTGCAGTTCTTACAATAGTGCAGAAAATTGATTATATATATAAATAAAAGGCAAGCTGTTTGTGTGTGTGTCTGTTTATCTGCCTGTATGTCTGTATTTTTTTTAAGCCCTTTTATTTTAGTTTTTGCTTCGGGTTTGGCTCTAAGTAGGTATAATTGTAGTTCTTAGTCTCCACCATGATACCATTTACTCAGAGGACTTATTTAGCCTTCAAAATTCAGTTTATGACAAAAAAAACTTATTCGATATCAATACCAGGAAATCAAAATTTGACTTACATCCATTCATTTTTCTTTCAGTCTACGGTTTGGCTTGAACTGGAAACAACTATTGCTTTTTAGTCTTTCGTGCCAACGTCCAAAGAGTGTGAGCTCCAGAACTATGGATTAGTTTTAAAGCTTTCATTACACCTGAGTAACGCCGGGCTATACTGCTAGTATATATATATATATATACACATATATTAAAAATAGAAATAGGGGTTTCTAACGAGGGAAATTGGTATAGAAGAAAACATGTGAGAAACTAAACATTTTGTTTAAAGTGTAGATTTATTGTTGCTATTATTAAAATTATTACTTGCTTTTTGTATGATATATTAATTGTCCATAATGGTATTTGTGTCACTGTGTGTTTGAAGTCTGAAATTGACTCTCTTCAAGCAAATAAACTTGTGACTTCACATGACAACATCTGTTTGCTTTTCTGATGTATCGTGTATAAATAGATAAGTCAACTGGTAAGTAGGTCAGAAAGTTCATATACGTGCAGGTAGTTTTTTTTCACACTCGCACGTTAAGTTTCTTCTCTCACCTTCCTTGACCGTAAAAGTTTTTTTTACTGACTTGCGAAATTTGATTTTGTCTCTATATATCAAAATTAAGTAATAATTATAATAATAGCAACAATAAATCTACACTTTTAACAAAATGTTCACGGCTTCTTGCACTTTTCTTATATCCCTCTTGTCTATTGACCTTACATTTAAATTCCTGGAGATTGTAGCTGTCGGGGAAGCAAGTATATGGAAGAGAATTCCACAGGTGGGAAGTGCGTGAAAAGAAGCTGTTAGAGTAGAAATTGTGGTTACACTTTATCAGTTTCACTGTAAAAGGGTGGGACCTAGTTGCTAATCTAGTAGCTCGTGTAAATTCAAACCTAGGAGGCACCAGTATTTTACTGGGACCAGCAAAATAGCCATTTCATTTTTCATATTTCAATTCTTGTTCATATCATTTTCAAATCATGTTGTTATTAATAACTTGAATTTTTGTATATGTATTTTGCTTAATTCTTATCCTGCCTGATTTCAGTACTTCTCAGATCCGTTGGGTGCAGAAACACTGGGAGAGCGTGAAGTTTCCCTCTTGGGCCATAGATGACATTTATGTTGGTGAAGCCTGCCCTGACATGTGCAATGGACGAGGAGATTGCCGAAATGGTCACTGCATTTGTGATTCAGGAACATATGGTAAGAAAACAAAAAAGTGAAATGCTATTTATAAAAGAAAACAAGATGGAGGTCTGTATACAGACGCTGTGTGTTTAGGTTTCCGTATGTGTTGTGGAGTTATTTTCACAGTGGAGGCTAGTATTTGTGCTAAAGTCGGTCCAATTAGTTTTGACATACAAAACGTTAATAACTTGATATAATATGTATTACGCAGTATAATCTTGCCAGGTCGCTGACTACTTTCGTATTCGACTAACTGTTGACAACTATCGTCCAACATCGAGTGACCCTTGTTCCACTTACTACTCCTACTTAAATTAGGTGGGAGTCTATTCACTATAGAATAGGTGTGTTTCACCATAACAGTATGTGCACCCAAAATTTTTTTTACTTCACTGATTTTTTTTTTTTCCTTTATGGATGTTAGGGACAAGTGAAAGCTGAGTACAAGCAGTTAACGAGTAACAATATGATTTACACTTATAACTGCCTAGAAATGGCTAGATATTTACTTTTTAAGGATGTTACATTTAGGAGAGCCGAGTTTACATTTATTAGAACTGACAGCCAAGTTCAGATTCTAGTTGAATAGCAGGACAGATTGTGTTCTATAGCCTTCGTTGGCAACCAGTTTTCTGCAGAAAGAAATGACAACCTTTACTGTGGGAAACCCAGTCATGGATTGAAAGAGATATGATCGCCCAAGCGTGCATCATGTATGGCACTTGAATCACTGATTGACATTTATGAGAGACTGCATGAAAATAAAATTCAATTCCTTCACAAGCACACTGGGGATTTTTAGATTTATTCATGCAACTGCTGTTTAATAATAATTAATAACAAACCCGTATTCAGCTTTTCTATTTGTACATCCAACAGCTTCTAATTTATTTGTAGTAATAGTAGTAGAGAGATGGTTAAATGTTTATCAAATTGACCTTGAGTCAAACATAACCGAACTCCCTACAACTTAGAATTTATTAGAATCATCAGATTTCTAAAATTTATCAGAATGTAGATGTTAGAAAGTGGAAGAATGAAATATTTTGTTTTGTATGTTAAAGTAGAATTTTATTAACAGAACGCAATAACATCAATTTTTAGAAGTTGAAAGAAAATGTAGTAAGGAGTTAAGTGTATCCAGAGCTTGTAGTCGTAAGTAGCAGAATGTGTGTATGTAGAAAGATTAACAGGTTACTAATAAAGTCTGTGTTTCTTTTTTTTTTCATGGCTGGTGAGAAAGTGAAAAGGAAGGTGAAGCAATAAGGGAAAATGGTACTTATCAAAGTTAATATTTAGGAGTGAGTTGAAGTATCTTGTTGTTGTTGGTGGCATCGGTTTTTTTTTTTTTTGTTGACTGTAGGAATGTTGAGTATGGAGAAGAAGCGGTAAAGGAAAATAGCTCAAATGAAGAAAGAGAACGAATGTGTGTCGGGACCTTATGTCCTGGTCAGTGTTTGAAGTTTTTGTCACATGTTGTGGGTGTATGATATCGCTGCTTCCATCTCACTGATTGATTCTGACTTTCTTTGTGTTTTTATAGCAATTTAGTTTTTCACACTGGATTGCTAACTTTTCTCTCAGTTTTTCAAATTGGTTAGAAAATCAATTTAACATTGGATTGCGAAATCCAGCTTCATCTTTTTCTTTCAGGATGGGGTTAATCTTTTTCCTATTCATCAAAATCAGGATTTCATAAGTAACTGTGAATTTTTGGAAAAAGTGAAAAAAAGAAGAGTTGCTTTTAATCCCATGTTTACTACACATTAATAAAAAAAAATGATGTGTTGATAAAAATGCCTAAAATTTATATTAATTTTATTATCATAAATAATCTTAATATCATTTGTAAGAAGAATGATTGAAGAAAATTCTGATAGAAAAAAAAAATGGCAAACCTGAATAAATGTGCAGGCAATAAGACAGTGTCAAAAGCAACGTTTTTTTTTTTTTTTCCATGGCACCTCTACACTCTTTGGCAATGTTTATTGTTTGAAAAAATGATAATTAGAATTGGTATGAAAAATAAACAAATGATGAATATTGAATACTTTGCAAGTAAAATTTTATATTTACAACACTTTATTTACATTTAGAACTAATACAATGCAATATTTAACCATTTATAAACAAATAAATATGAAAACAATTTTTAAATATTTATTAAATTATTAAAATATGTGAATAAACTATCAGGATATCTTTGATTTACAATTTTATAAAGTTTGATTTAATTGGCAATTAGCTGATGTTTTATCAATTATTCCATAATAATAGTGCAAATTAACAATCTAATAGTGTTTATTATTTTTGTTGTCAATTCTCAAGAACAATGGAAATGTATGAATTCACTTTCATGTGTTTAGGTTTTATTTCAATTTTTAAAAACATTGTCAAAGAGCAAAGGCACTTGAAAAAGCAGTGTCATGGGAAAAACTGTTGTTTACCAAAAAATATTGTCCAATGTATAAAACTGGAGATTTGTCTTTGAAAAGTTTCCTTTATTGTAATAGTGAATTTTTTACCCCAACTCCATACAATATTATTTTTACGTTATTTCTTCTTTACAATAAATTGAAATGTCACATGGTATTTGTTATAAGCCATTGGATTGTTTTTGACGGTCTGAAAACTAAAGACTTTTAAGACTCAGATGTTAAATGAGACTCTTACTCACCAGAAAAGGTTTCTTTCTCTTGTATGTTATGTTCTTTCAGGACACAAATTATCATGTCTCTTCACAACTCCCAAGATGACGTTTCCTCGATCACTACAATTTGGCCTGTTCAAGTCTGGAGTCAATCGTCATCATCCTCTCCAATCCATATAAACTACCTCTTAACAAAATTTTATCATTTTCCGAAGTGATCCTACATATTTTGTAGCAGATAATAAACAGTTGTCTGAAAATTTCAAAGGTCTCAGCATGTTTAAAAAATTATGTTGCTGATTGGTTAATATATGCAAATGTGAAAATTTAACTCAAAGCCAGATTTGTGCACAAAAATGAGTTAATTTTGAGTTTTAGTAAAATTACTTAAATCTATTGCATTTTTCTACAATTCTTTAATGGGGTTCCACACACATGCATTTTATATATATATATATATATATATATATAGAGAGAGAGAGAGAGATAGATAAAATATAGTTTTATGGTATGCTATATTTATGGGTTTAAGTGCTCAATTAAATTTGAAAATTATTTTCATGTATTTTGTATTTATTTTCTTTTGCCAAGATTGAAATTAAGAAAGTGATACAGAATTTCATTTTCTTTATTTCAATCTCAGTATCTCTCTCTCTCACTTCTTGAGATTGTCTCTGTCTTCAACACACATTTTTTATTTTGTTTAATCTAGGCAGAACCTGTGAACCTGTACATGATACTCTCTTACAGCGACTGATAGACTCTTTTGAAGGAGCCATCTACAAACACTATTGGGAGTCTGTTCGAGGAGGAGGCATTGGAATTGGTTGTGGGACCTTGCGTCCTTATGCTCACGGCAAGTCATTGTATTTCAATGGCTGCGGACAACGCCATGCTATTACTCAGCCACTGAATCTTTTCACAGGAGGGTCAGTTTTGATTTCTTTACAGTTTTCTTTAAAATTTCTTGCCATGAAAACTGCTAAGCTAACATCAATTGCATCTCTGAATATTGAATAGTCTCAAGCTAGTCTCATGCACCATAATTACTGGATTGTGATCTTTTATTGAATGCTCTATAATTATGGCCTTTCACCATACTAAGCTTAAATATTAATGATGCGTTATTGTTTTCAATGAATTCAAAAAAGTAACTCACGAGGCAGATACTGATTTTTAATAATTTCACCTTAAGCAAGGCCATAAAGCCACTATGATGCAAGGGGTTACTGGGTGCAAAAGAATGTAAGAAAAAGAAAAGCATTAGTAAGAAGAGAGAGCCCTCAATGAACAGGAATTAAGACAAAAGATAATGATTGATATTCAAAAATTGACTGGAAAGCCAAAAGCCAAAAGCCAAAAGGGAATTCTACAAGTGAGAAGCATGAGAAGAAAATGTTCACATAGAATTTCCAGTTACTTCTAGCAATTCCATTTGTAAAATAATGAGACCTAGTTGCCAACCTAGTACTGCACTTAAAATTTATACCAGAGATGAAAGCTTATCAGAACAATTACCATGAAAATATTTATTGAAAAGGAATCTATTTTGCAGCAAGAATGGGGAATAACTGAAACTGAGATGCTGGGTTAGTATTGATAACATTGCAGATTCTTTGGCTTTTATCAAGGATCTCTAAATATATAGCAGGAGCACCAGACCAGATGTGGCAGTAATATTCAAAGAAAGGACAAATTGTAGACTTAGAAATAGTAAAATAGATTCTGACAAGAAAAATTGTCTAGCACAACACAGGCAACCAACATTCCTAACATTTGATGCAATTTAATCTTTTCACTTCATGTTAGCCTGAGAAGGTGCAATGAAGCCACTCTCCTGGAGGTTAGCATCAGCCATACTGATGGAAGGCTAAAAAAAAAAATGTGCTTTTTAATTCTGTGTTCCTGCTAAGGTGTAATGTTTAACAAGCTTAACCAGTAATATTTAATGTTCTCTGGGTACACAGCAAACATAAATATTCTTAAGTTTTTGTATTTTCTTTTTTTTTTTCTCTTTCATTGCTTCTCTTTCATGTCATGTTCCTTTCTCAGGATTTAGTTTACTAAATAGACTGATGTCTGGCTAAGTGGTTGCACATCCAGACCCTGTTTTTCATGTATAATATCCTTCTCTCTCTCTTTTTTCTTTTCAGCAAAATAATCTTCGTTCTACAGATTGGTTGCCAAGCGCAAACAACAGAATGCAATGTGAATTTAAAATCTCAAGATTATTTTCGCGGTGTTCTTCTGCAATACAGCGACAATAAGGTAATAAATCCCTTTTCTAAATTTTGAATATTAATGTTCTGATAACAAGTTAATAATCCTCAAGGACATCTTGTTTTGTCATGACCACAAATGATACAAGCACTGACACTAGTACCAAATGAAATGCTGAGAGATGAAAGATATCAGAAGATATAAAAAGCA
Organism: Ascarosepion bandense; assembly: GCA_037127315.1. Classification (NCBI taxonomy): domain Eukaryota; kingdom Metazoa; phylum Mollusca; class Cephalopoda; order Sepiida; family Sepiidae; genus Ascarosepion; species Ascarosepion bandense. Next base: position 970,377 of record JBBBDQ010001077.1, read on the forward strand.
AATACTCACTTGTCAAAGAATTTAAAATGCAGGGAAAAAATAAATATTTTGTGTTTATATGGATAGGAGCTAGGAAGTGTCTAAAAAAAAAAAATACCTATTAATTCTCACAGATATCAAAGTTGTCTTAAGTTAGAAAATTAAAGAAAAAGCAAGTTTGCTTTTGTCAATGATGCTTGTAAAAAACAGTGTTAAAAAATCCAGTTCAATGGATTAATTTTTTGGCTGTCTTCAACTTTCAAATGTGGCAGAAGCGTTTTGATATGGTGCACCCACTCGGTCAGTTAATTACCATACATAAACATGCTTTGGCAATCATGTCTCAAATGAGTCAGTCAGTTAAGTGCCATACATGATACACGCTTTGGGTAATCATGTCTCGAAAGAGACATAACTGACTGGGCAGAATATTATCCCACAGCCAGTTGCCAGTGCTTTCTGTGGTAGACTGGTTGCCAGCCAAGGCTATAGAACCCAATCTGTCCTATTATTTAACCTATAACTGGAGGAAAGAGACGGATTAATACCTATCCCAAGGGTATTTGTGTGTAAGTGAATGCAAGGAATTCATCTGGAATTCGAACTCGACTGAATTCCAGTTGAATTCCTCTGAGACATGACTGATTCATCTAATGAGACATGACTGATTAGGCAAAAGATTTTCCTGCAGTAGGTTGCCATTATTTTCTGTGGTAGACTGGTTGCCAACCCAGTCTGTCCTGCTATTCAATTCTTTCATCTAGATCAGTCAGTTAATTGCTATACATGATACATGTTTGAGCGTTTATGTCTCTTTCAAGACATTAAGGACTATGCAGAAAATTTTCCTACAAAAGTTGCCATTGCTTTCTGTGATAGACTGGTTGCCAACCAAGGCTATAGGACCCAATCTATTTATCCAAAGGTACTTGAGCGTAAGTGATTGAAACAAATTCAACTGGAATTTAAACTCAGCTTTCCAACTTCTCATTCTGAGCCAATATCCATTACACCACAACGATGCACTAATAAACTGTAATATCAGAAGAGACGATGCAAAGTAATGCATTGCGGCTCGAATAGAGGAATCCAAGACATGAGTTTGAATTCCTGCAAGTTCATTACATTCACTTATGTGCTAATACCCTTGAATCCAACTCTTCACCCCCAGTTATGGGTAAATATTAAGACGGACTGAGCTCTATAGCTTTGGCTAATAACTGGTCTAGGAAACTGTCTGTAGCCCTGGCAAAGTACATACTGTGCAGCCAAGGAAAAGATCGTTCACACTGGCTCAATGATTCCACACTACAGAATACCAGGATATTATACATGGTGATTTGCCTATTAACTCAATTCTCACTGAAATGTTTCTTTTCAGCAAAACAATGTTTTGCCATTTTGCAAGAAATATTGTCTAACAAAAGTAATTAGTAGAACATAGATTTTAAGAATAATTTAAGTATATTTGAAATATGAAACCAGAAAAATAAAATCTGTTTTTGTATTACAGGGTGTGGAATGGAAACTTCTTGCCCGTCACGAACCCCGCGATTATTTGAATCCTAAACAAGTGGCATATGATATTCCCAGAGATTTGAGCAAGGTTGGTGTACAATTCCGATGGTGGCAACCAGAACATGCAGGTCAAGGTCATGATCAGTGGGCCATTGATAATGTAGAAATATTAGCGTAAGTATTCCTTCTATTCCCCCATGTCCCTTCAGGACATAGGTGATCATGGCTCTCCACAATTTCCTCTCCTTTGTAGCGCTTGAGAAATGTCTTACCTCTCCTAAACCTTGCTTTGTCATCCACTGCTCTTTAGGTAGGTTATGCATTGTTTCCCTGTCCTATGATTATCAAATTTACCAAGCTTTTTTTTAATAATGTGCCCTAGAAATTTCTATTTCTGATAAGTATGAATGTAGTTTTTTGCTTCCATTTTCTATAAAACTTCATTGTTGCTCACACGTTCGGTCCATGGTATTTTCAGCATCTGCAGAACCACATTTCTGTTGCTTCAAGTCTCCTTTTCATCGGTGAGGAGATTGTTCAGCATTCACTTCTTTGTTTTTAATAAAATCCACTTGTTTCTTAATACTTTATGAATGTGTCTTCATATTTCAGTGTTGTACTTCCTGATAAAATATTTTCTAAATATTTGTACTTGTTTGGTTTTGATTTCTCCAATTTGTAATTTTCATGTTGTGCTGTTCCTTTTGCTAACAACTCTGCATTCCATCATCTTGTAAATGATTTTTAGTCCTTTCTTCTCAGTTTCATTTATGACCTCCTGTTAGACTTTGCAGTCTCTTTTCTGTCTCTTCTGCATTTTTTAGGTCTTAGATTGTCTTTGCAAATAGTGAATCTTGATAGGACTTCACATCCTCTCAGAATTGCCTCACTCTATAGATTGAATAAGTCCAGTGAGAAGACATATCCATGTCCATGTCTTACATCCCTTTACATTTTGGTTTATTTACTGAACTCTTTACCAAACCAGCTATTTAAGTTTTTGTACGTGCTTAATTTTGGTTTCTCCAATTTGTAATTTTCATGTTGGGCTGTTCCTTTTGCTAACAACTATGCATTTCATCTTCTGGCAATTGAGGCTAAGTGCCTGTAATCCCCTGAAGATTACCGTATCCTATGTAGTTTCCTTTGTCTATGTAAAGTTCTAAGTACGGGAGTGGAATGGGTACGAATACTTCTTCATTGTTTTTGGTCATCCATTCCCCGGCTATGATGTTATCTGTTTTGAAACCTTGTTTCATGATTCTCTAAGATGTTGCATATCATATTGTTGCTTCCCATGTCGGCTGATTCCGGTTGCAACCATGTATGGTCTTTTGAATCTGTGAAACTTTCATATTTTGTGAGAGTACCTTTAACACTGTTCATGTCTGTTGTTTTAATCATGTTTCCGAAGCTTCTCTTGAAGCAAGTGTTGTTCGAAATTGCCTGCCCATTCATATATGTGTCGGACATCTTCCATGTTTTATACACCACTAGAACTATCGAGTTGGTTGCTATCGCTTCTGAAGTAGTTGTCTAATCCAAGCGCCCTCACAAGTCCGCCAATGAAGCTTGTTCCTTTAGTATCCTCAAGGAATTTATATTCGGAGCAGCGTAACTTAAGCTAGACCAGGCAGCTAAGGAACACTACTTATAGCCGAAGAATATTTAATTTTTTTTTTTTTTTTTCATACCTAAGAAAAGTGTAGCCTGTAGTTACTAACTCTCACTTTGCAATCTTTTTCTCATCAAAGTTTTAGAACCTTTCAAAGGCCTCTAATTTCAATCACTGAGGTAAATTCTTATTTAACGTAGTTATTTGTTGGCTGCTGTAGCCTAGTATTGAACTCACAATTCAAGTCACTTGATCAAACCAACATCTATATCCACTGGGCCATGTGTCCTTGAGGACACCAGTGTATGAATTTTTGGGACTTATAAACTTATTAAGTCCCCAAAAATTGTGAGTTCAATACTAGGCTACAGCAGCAGTCAACAAATAACTTAGGGAGTTGAGTTCAAGGGGAGATAATTACATGGCATTGCATATGGAACAAGAATTTTGAAATAAAGGGTTATGTTCAAGAAAACTGAAATGTAAATATCTCAATAAAGATGAGGACAACATACTTATGATGTAATAAGTATAGACAAATATTCAAGGTATTTCTGATGGTTTTGAACATGGAATTTTTTTTTTTTTATGATAATTTGTTAATTATCTGGCATAACCTGCAAAAGAAAACATTTATTATGCAAATTAAAATTCATAGATTTGAAAGCTTTTACCTTTACATGCAATTTATCTGTTAATTTTTTTTTTTTTTTTTTTTCCAAACATTCTCCCAAAAAAATCTTTTGTACATTTTCTGGATATTTTCTTTGGTCTTTCAATTGTAAATGGTACAAGCATGTTCAATAAGCGTCTTCTAAATACATATCTAGGACATGGCATTCTTAAGCCTTTCGTACAACTGAGTAGTGAACTTACAAAAGTGGTCTTATAAAAATTCATTGGCTGACTGTGAAGGAATGAATGAATGCTACAGCTATGTAAGCTTGCATTCATTAATTCCAACTCTTAATACCTGCATTATTTCTTTTCAGCTTAATCGACATCTGACTGTTCAAAGAAGACTTCAAAAGTAACGAGTATCAAATTCTCTTGAAAAGGGACAAAATTTGGCATTGTGATATGAAGTACTTGCAGGAAAATTCCTGCTGACATTAGATGATGCTCCAACTTTATCAACGGTGCAAAAAAGTGAGCAGCTGAATTTAAGAGGGTGCTGTGTGAAGAGAGCCTTGAAGATGCAACTGCCATTACTGTGGAAAACATTGATCGTATTCACCACATGGCAATGGATGACAGGCGACTGACTACCATGAGAATATTCTGAACAATGAACTTGGTATAATGAAGATTTCTAGTCGGCAGGTACCACGTCTGATCAAAAGTGCACCTGACTGATCACATCACAGGAAAATCTAACATTGTTTGAAACAGAGCTGGTTTCCTTGAACATTTCCTCATCCAGGATGAATGTTGTGTTCATCACTTGAAAAGAGCCACACCATCAATGGAGAGCACTACTTCAACTTTCTGAGACAGTTACAAAAGGCTATCAAAACCAAATGCCTAGGAAAACTGAAGAACAGGGTCTTGTTTCATCTAGCACACAAGTCATTGGTTTCAACAGCTGCTGTGTGACTAGTAGGTCACCCACCCTAGTCTCTTGATTTTGTCCGATCTATCATCTGTTCTCCAATATGAAATAACAGTTAGCTGAAAACCAGTATTGCAGTAATGATGTCATGTCTGCTGCTGAGGACTTCTTTGATCAACAGGATGAACAGCCAGACGTCAGTTAACCTGGGAAGAAACAATGTAATTATTAAGAAGAAGAGTTGAAATTAATGCATTTCGCAGCTCTAGGATCATTCCTTAGCCCACCCTTGTAGTCATTCCTAGAATGCTAAAAATGACACAATAACGGAATTGATGTATTTTTCTTACCTCTAGTTAAATTCATTAATTAATTTGGTTTCACTGAACTAAGCTAATCAATTATTGTGTCAATTATATTGCCTTGTGCAATTTATTTGTCATCCTCAAAGAAAAAGATTTAACAAATTAGAAACTCTGCATAAATCATTTTTGGAAACACTTTAGCAAAGATGCTACATGTAAATTTGTTCCCACATTTGAACCCAGGGTGAAAGCCAAAATTTGTGTTGAATTTAGTGGCACTTTAAGTGCTACAAACCTGATACAGGTTTGAGCGATCATGTCTCTAAAGAGACATGACTGACTGGGCAGATTTTCCTGCATTAGGCTGCCATTACTTCCTATGGTAGACTGGTTGCCAACCAAGGCAATAGAAACCAATCTGTGCTGCTATTCAACCCATAGCTGAAGGGAGAAGAGGAGGTGGATTTGTAACTTTCCCAAGGGTATTTGCATGTAAGTGAATGCAACTGGAATTCAAACTCAGCTCTTCGATTTCTCATTCTGAGCTGATAATCATTGCATCACAACTACAGTATTTAGGACATGCCACCACTATGACACCATCTTAACATTGAGACTTAAATACAAAAAAATTAATGTACTTTAAAAAAAACCCATCAAAGTACATAAATAAATATATAATATAAAGTACAGCTGATGTTTTGCATACAAGTTTCGTTCCTTTGACACACTGAGAAATCAGAATCTTTTAGTTCTATGGAAACTGTTGATGTGTACTAATGGTATTTGCTCCTTACAGGAATTTGGCTATAGTAAAGAGGTAACTTAATGTTTTGAAACACAAGAAGGTTCAGAGAAGAATTTAACTCACAGGGCACATCAAGCAGAGGTAAGCAGTGAGTAACCTTAACTGCGTAAATTGATAGAGAAAAAAAATATCACAGTGACAAAGGGTCATAAAGAAGAAAATGGTGCTGAGAGTAATAAGACAGGAAGCAGTGGAGAGCCACAATCCCATACTGAAATAGTGACACATGGAGAAGTGGTGAACATGTTTGATATTACTGTCTACCACTGTAGTAGGTTTGACTTATACTGTAGACATAGGCCTAAAAGCTAAATTCTAACCTGAAAGTCTTGGTCAATTATTAGACTTACAAATTACAGTTAATTTGTTGATTTTGTGCATGTATGTATTTATAAATTCAACTGTTTATAAGATGTAAAAATATTCAAAGAAAAATTAACTCCCAACAGTAATTCATATTTTTGTATATCTGATTATTTTTTTTTCTTTCAGTATAAAAAACAGACATCCAAATAGTCTACCACTTAGCCGTTGATCAGGAGAAGACATGAAATATTTCCTAACTTTTTGACAATGATGGTTTCTTCAAACATCTGCTTTCCGCCTACTTTCATCCTATCTCAATTAATACAAGATTCTCATAAAAGATCTGAAGGGATCATGGTTAATTCGTCTTTCATTAAAAAGACTTGCTTGAGAGACTTATCTGTCCAATATTAACAACATTTGGGGGGAGGGGGGGAGAAATTCAGTATAGAAAATATTTTTAGGTAATATCTCAAAGCAGCCCATTATAAAAATGCATTTCAATGAAATTCTACTTGGCAGGCATTTATGGAATTCTAAGAAGAAGAAATTAAAAAGAAAAACACACAAGTAGAAATTACTGCATAAATAAAAGGAATGTTCAGTTGGTCTTGACTTGACATCTTTCTACACTGTTACTCTCACTCTTTTATATATATATATATATATATAGATTGTTTAATACTTAGTTTTTGGTCCTAATAGGGTTAGACCAGTACACATTTGTGTTAAAAAATGTTCTATACAATTATATTGTAGAACTTTTGAATATTTTTCATTTTTAAACGAGTTATTTCGCTACCTTGGTTTCTACCATGAGTGGTGTCTTCAGGCGATTTTTAATAACACCACTCATGGTAGAAACCAATGTAGCAAAATAACTCGTTTAAAAATGAAAAAATAAATAAATATATATATAATAGTAAACTCTCCTTGTGACAGAGGAACAAAATTTAGTTAAACTTTATAAAACTCCATAATTTATTCTATTCAGTAATAACTGAAGATAAAAAAAATGCACAAAAACCATTGTTTGATATTCAATTGCCATCATTTTTAGGAGGTATGGGTCAACTACTAGTAATAATTTGCCAAACACTATAATAAATATAACATTGAATTCTTTAACGGATTTTAGTTAACTGGGACACAACAGGAAGCAAGCAATTTGGCCCATCGTGCAGACGAAAATATAAACATTTCAGGTTTATTATAAAAAAAAACCAAAAAAACATAATAGGTTAATTTACCATTTATTCATTAAGAAAATGGTTTTTGTTTTGTCAACATGCAGTCAAGATCTCCATTCATCACTGGCTTGTACAATGGTCCAACTGGAAAAGCTTGCTTTAAACCCCATAGCCAAACAAGAAAATACAAAAATTCATGGATTTTTAAATAGCAAGCTTTATTTTTTTTATCCAAGATTGAATGTTCAAAAGAAACAGTTTTATATTTTTATTTTAACTGTTCTTTCATTTTTGATACTTTGCTTGTCATTCCATGATAATTCTTAATGTGGATCAGAAACTACAACAAGAGAAATGGCATTGATTTGAATAAGCAAACTCTTGTTGTAATAGCAGTAGTAATCCCTTTTATTTAAAAAGGATTTTTATGTCCGAAAATTCATTTTAATCTATTCAAGATAAGATAATTTACTTTGTAATTTCATTTTTCTTCAGGGATTTTATATATAATTTAACAAAATCAAATCTCTTATTACTCATTTATTGACAATTACTTAATTAGGGAATATTTTTTTTTATGTTTATAGACATTTTGGAACCTGTAGAAAGATACCAAGTTAATAAATGAATTGAGGGTAAATTAGAGTAACTAGTAAATCGGTTTCTTTCTTGATAACCATATAAATACTATCTTTGATTTACAGTGTTGTTTTTCATCATAAGGTACTTCAATCGTGCAATTAGTCATCACAAAGTACCCTGACATTTTGGAATATGATTTTGAAATGCACTTGACACTTTTCCATGATAAACTCTATTTTATGCAGCTAATGTGATCGAGACAGGGACACAATATGAACAAACCTAAATTATTTGTAATGTAAACATTTAATCATTTCTCTTTTTAAAGCACACGTAAATATTGATAATGTCTTCCTATTCATATCCGAAAGAAAACTTTAAAATTTCAGTTTTTTTTCCTTTTTAGTAAAGGATGAGGGATATATGCTATAAAAAGTATTTGTATCCTTTGTGTAAATAAATTTTTTTAACAAAAACCACTGTTTATTTATATTTGTTTGGAACAAGGTCATGAGCACAAGAGCAACCAGCAAAGAGTGAAATGACAAGTTTGTTGACCATTCACGTTACAATGTTTAGCTTAAGATCATAAGTATAAAGCATCCAGTGAGGATTGAACTAGCCTCTTTCTACAGTCAAGTACCCTGGATACCCACTTACATCAAACTGTGCAAAATTTCAGTATTCAAATACAGTAAAAACTTTGAAGTACAAGTTTAGTTCACTTCCAGAGCCAAACTCATATTGCAATTTTTCCCATTCCAGCCCCAAAAAAACCACATTTTTAATTTTTTTTTTTTTAGCAGAAAAAGTGCAGTTAGAAAAAAAAATTAACAATAAAACATGCTACTTTTTAGAAATTGATGATGTCGCTAGCAACACTATCAATTGCCTCCATTTACCCCAATCACTGACCACTACTGTGCATGACAGACACTCATACCATGAATTTTTACTCGTTATATCATACAAAAATTCTTACGAATGGTAGCTTGTAAAACAATTTGATTGCACAACAGTGCACTCATGCTACAAGGTTCTAATGTACTGTCTTTTTAACACTTATGCTCCAGACATAATTGTACATCTTGGCAAAACTCAAAATGACTGCTGTCACTGTTAGGGGTGGGGAACCAACATTTCTAATTCAGTCATGTATAATACAATCTGTTTTGTGATTCTTTTTGTTATATTTTTAAACCAAGTTTGTGTCATTTTCCCAAATGGGCCAACACTAGCAGTGAAAATGTTCTCTCTATCCTAATAAAGCATACCCATACCCCAGAATATAACTGGTTGTTGATAAAAAATAAAAAAATAAAAATAATATAAAGAAAACTGGCATCGTTTTCCATTGTGAATCTGCCAAACAACATTGTTAAAAGAAATAATACAAAGCAAAGATTAACAAGTTTTATTTTGTGCTTGAGCACAATAATTTTGAATTTTGAATTTTTACAGAAATAAGTCATTTGAGCATTTACACAAAGAATTTTATGAAAAAAGAGGAAGAAATGGGGGTCCTATTTTAAAGTTTTGCACTTTCAACAAAATTTATAATCTACCTTTGGACTTAAATAAAATGTTGCTTAACTTGATATTTTTACAAATTAGGAGTCATTTTCTTTCATTCCTTATTGTTTTAAAGGATATTACAAAAAAGAAAAATATATATATATCTCCAGCATATAGGATCTGACCAATGTGTGAGCAATTTTTAGTGCTGCTAAATTTTGGTAATGAGTGATACACAAAAAAAAAAATTTTAATAAAACTTTTTGGTATAGCTTTCATATTTTTTATTTAAGGGCTATGAGCTAAGATTCTCTATTCTGTGTTTTTATGGAAAGGTATTGAAGATCAGTAGTATTGTAAAGAAATTTTTTTTCTAAAAATTTACTATTCAAAAAAAAAAAAAAAAAAATCATCTAAGTTTTTCCTCTCACAAACAATAACATAAGAATGGATTACACATTTTTCTAAAATGGATAATCAAACAAATGCTGGTAAATAGAATTTGGGTTTATAATATATAGAAATTTGCCATGATAAATATATTTTCAAATTCTGACAAAAGACAATCTTTTTAAAAATTTACAAAAAACATGCATTTACTAGACTAATCTATAAAATTGAAATAAAGAATTTCATACAAAAATAAAGTTTCTTTTATGTTTGAGATGTGGGAGGGAGGGGAATATTCACCATTACAAAAGAAAAGAAAGTATAATTAGTGCTGATATTTACTGATGAATAATGTATTTGTCAGGTAAAAAGAAAGAAAATGATTTGAAATCTTGTACCAAATTCTCAATGAAATACCTGCTCAAACCATGCTTTACTTCAACTTTCTTTTAGATTTCAATGGAAGGAGTAGGAAGGTGATGGCAGTGTCCATTAATTATAAAACCTCCTGAGAATTTTCTAATAGTCTTTCAGCAACTTCTTTTCATGAAGGTTGGTACATTTTGCTGATGTCTTCATATTGCGTGTTTTCAATGGTACGTCCAGCAAGTGGACCCTATAAATTACAAAGAAAGATCTATTAGACGAAAATATTTAGGGTAAATCTGGTTAAAGGATCTCCATGCACACAAGTAGGTGTTAAAAGGTTCATAGCCTGAATCATTTCCCAATTTCTGCCCAAACACATGATGCTTTCTAAAAGTTCAAATAATTTAACAATAAATAAGGCTTCAACTTTTATTGTGACCTAGATGTTTGCTTACTATTCTAGTGTCCTCAAATGATTGGACATTTGTCTCTACCATTTGGGGACACCCAAATAGTAGACAAATGTCCAGATCACATTTGATTCATGCATGTTGTTCAAACTCCCTGAATTTTAGATAGCACTTCGTATGAAAGCCATTTATGGCATTGTTATCATTTTGTAACTTTCCAATGCTTAATGGATGCTAACTGCATTATCATGCTTAATAAATCAAAACAGAAACAGGTATATACACAAACCCACTCACCTGTTTGATTATAACTGTACAGCAGAATTTTTCCTCATTGAGTGACTGCAGTGTTGCTTCACTCCCTCGATAAGCTCCATTCACAATCAACACATTTTTACCTGCAACAGAAATACAAGTTCTGCTTTATCTAAATATATTTCAGCAGAGAAGAGGATGCAACCAAATATGCATGTGACTATAGAAAATTACTTTTCACAAGCATCCTCATCTTTGTTGTTTGGATCATTGTTTTCAGCCTATTTTTCACATGTGCATGCTGCAAATAATAATCTTCAATTTTCTTATCTCCATTCATCAAAAGGTGAGGATGCAAACCCAAATAAATCAATGTTTGTTGTAAAACTTAAGGTCTTTCATTATTATTGCTATTTAAACATACAGACATGGAGGAAAAAAAGTAGAGGTAATCAGTTCCTTTTTTTTCTATCTCATGGAAATGTAATCAAATGTGCACCACAACTAAAAGTGGCTAAATATGCTATGCCATTTTCTGTTTTAAGCTAATCACATTTGGACTTGAATTTGAACATTTTAGACACCATATTTATTAAATTCCAGCAGTCTTGTGTAAACAGAAGGATTAATTGTTAGATCTTAATGTAATGTAATTATATTTTAATAGCAATGATACAACTTGGTACCCCAAAGAAAGCCTTTCAGAAGCTATCATATTTTAACTAAATGGTCATAAAACAAACTTCTGCAATATCAAATAGTGCAAAAATGATGTAACTAACCTAAAGCAGGAATCACAGTTTCTAAATGTGTTTGATCAAGTTTGACTTTATCACCAGAGTCTAAAACTTTCACAACAGCTGTAAAGAGATTCTGTACCTCCTACAAAACAAGAAAAATAAAAGTGGCTTTTATTTTCATCAGAGAACAGTTAACATTTACATATATACACATTTTTTTTTTTTTTTAAATCATATCACCCCGAGCAAGGCGGTATCGCCACTGATGTGCAGGAGGCTACATAAGAAAGAGAGAAAGCCGGAAACCACATCCTAAACAGGGAGCAAGGGATAAGCCTCTACACCTGTTCAATACACATGGCAAACCTGAAGGAGACTACCACCACCTTTAAATTTGTTGTTTTTCACTTTTCTTTTTCCTTTTTACAGTGCAATTTTATCGATTACACACTGAAATTTCCAATTGACAAAAAAAACATTTGTAAATATTTCAACATTTAAACAACTTTAGGTGGGGGCTCAGTTTTTCATACAACCTTATAGTAAATCGATGCTGTGCAATTAACTTTTTTGCTTGCATATATTCAACAACTGAATCCTTTGCAAAATTTTTGAATAAAGCCATTCTTGGAGTTTCTGAGGAAGATGCCATTGTAAGAACTGAAGAAAACTTGAAAAAGACAAAAACAAGAGCAACAACTCATCCTAAAAAAACAAAACAAAACGTGACCGATTCCAAAATCAGAGGATCGATTAACTATAACGTTGTATGAGAAAGTAAGCCCCCTACCTAAAATTGTTTAAATATTGAAATTTTTTCAAATTTTTTTTGATAATCGAAACTTTATGTAATAACCGATAAGACTGGGCGACAAAAAAGTAAAAAAAAAAAAATGAAAACAACAAATTTAAAGATGATAGTAGTCTCCTTCAGGTCCACCATATATATATACATACACACATACAAGTTTATAATAGCTAGTTTTCCTATTTGAAATTTTTGATGAATTTTAATTAAGTTAATGATTGCTCGATCATGACAACTTTTATGACAATAAAATATATGTAGACGTTCCCCTATTGCATCATTAAATATTTGAGCTTTAACAAAATATTGCAATAATAATTATAAATATGAAAATGCTGGTTGTTATTTTAAGAAGTGGATACAAATGATAAAATCTGAAATTGACAACTTTTTCACTAAAACAGCCATTAAACACTATCTTCTCAATATTTATTGAATGAAAATTATAATTGTGGCACAAGGCCGATTTGGGGGGGGGGGTGCTCAGGTTAGTCTTCAGTAGCTATACCTAGCTAATCTGACTAACGACCCAAACATACTTTACAATTTTCTCATCCACTACAAGAACCTGTCCATCATTTAATCCTTCATACACCAAAATACCTCAAACATACCAGAGAAAGACCTAAAAAAAAAAAACTCAAGAGTATAAAAAAAAAAACACTATCTTCTCACTGAAATCAAGCACTCTCTTTCCACACAATCAAAATGGAATAGTTAATTATTTATGAGGTATTGGCAGGACATAATTGTTGTGTGGATTTTATAATAGGATATTATTTATGCTATTGTGTGGTATAAGAATAAGCACCAAGAAATGAAAATCTTTCTCTTGGAAATCTTATACATTAACAACCTACCCGATGTAATAAGATCCCAAGTAGGCATATATGCTGACGACACTACATTTTACTCTGACCTCAATCAAAAATTGGCTGAGGCTGACAAAGTAAACCTCGCTGCTGAGCTTGAAAAAGAACTCTAATTCGTAGCAGACTGGGGTAAGAAATGGCTTGTGAATTTTGATGCTTCCAAAATTAAGCTGCTATATATTAACCATCACAGACAATCGCTCCTACCCCCCACTCCCACTAGCATGGATCAGGCTAAGTCTCCCTGAAAGCAAAACACTGCGTCTCCTCGAGCTAACTCGAGAAACAGACCTCAAGTAGAACGACTATATAGAATCCATAGCTAAATACGTTGTTAAGGTCGGTTCTCTGTACAGGGCGGGGAAGTCTGAAACAATCCTGCATCTATACAAATTTACCATCTGCCCATGCATTGAATACTGCTGCCATATCTGGTCGGGTGCTCCTGCTATCCACCTCGGGGTCCTTGACAAAATCCAATGGAGAAAGTAATGTGAGCGATCCCGACTTAGCAGACCAGCTGCAGTCACTTTCTCACCGGCGCAATGTGGCTTCCCTGTGTCTCTTCTACAAATACTTTCACAGCTTCTGCTCCAATGAACTTAGCTCACTAGTGCCCCCTATATATAAATTTACTTGAGCAACAAAATTAGCAACTAGGTCCCACCCTTTTACTGTGGAACCAATAAAATGTAAATGCAAATTCTACTCCATTAGCTTTTCTCACACTTCCCACCTGTGGAATTCCCTTATGTTTATTTGCCTCCCCAACAGCTACAATCTCCAAGAATTTAAATATAAAGTCAATCGTCATCTCCTATCTCACTAACCTGCCTCCTCTCTCTCTCATGCTACTTTCTCCGTCCACTCCACTCTCACCAGTATTCTCATCCTTCTCTTACCCACTTCCTGACACCCCCTATAATAACCTGTCACTCTTTCTCATAACTTTCCTCCTATGTAAGCCCCTGCAAAACAGTGGCAGTAAAATGCCTTGCTTGGGGTGATATGATTATATTAAAAAAAAAAAAAGAGAGAGAGAGAGAGAACAGTTTCAATTCATAAGTTTTAGAAATTAGAAACGTAGCTTAGACAGACTTAAGAAAACCAATGAAATCATTTTTTTTATCATTTAATATAAAAAGAAATTCTATTATTAATAAGTACATTGAATGTCAATTTACAAAGATTAATACAGACTTTAGATGTCACTGCATTTACTGCAAAAAAAAAAAAAAATTAAGTTCTGTAAAGCAAAGCACAAACCTTTACAACTGCCTTTTTTTTATAAAATCGTTCCCCTAACTTCTTGGTGATTATCTTTACAACAATATTTTCATGAAGCCAATTATCTTTTCTGTTCATTTTCTCTCGCTTCATCTCTTCAAACTGCAGAAAAATTAGTAAATCAAAAATCTATTAATAAAAGGCACAGATCTTCACTGTAAGTAAATGAAGATTTCATTTAATGCAACATTAATGTGACAGTAATATACATAGAAATTTAATTCAAAATTGTGTAAAAGTTTAATGTAATATCAACCATAAATGTATAAAAATCACACTGAAATTATATGAGATTACAATATATTTTTATATGTCAAGAACACTATACGAGAAATTGTATGACAAAGTGGAAAAAATTTTCTTGTGACACATTTTGTCCTTCAGGACTTAAGACTAAATTTGTGATGTTGGCACAACTACACATGCATAAAAAGGGATGCTAGAGATTTTTTTTAAATATCTTAATTCATTTAGAATTTTTTTCTTTTCCCTTAGTTTTGTTAGTAGGTTTCTACACTGATGATGAATCTACTAGGAATGATGAAATGTTGTAAGAGCCTGGGTGTAAATTTACTATAGATGACTTTGTGATCAAGGCGCTCCTAGACATTTAAACTAGTGAATTATTTTATCTTTTGATCAGAGTAGAATTTTTTGTGTCAAAATTGTGGTCAGTTTCATCACAGTGGGCAACCAATGCATTTGAATTCTTGTTTTGTAAAAAGAGAAAACGATTCACTATGATATTTTTTTTTTTTAATCATATCACCCCGAGCAAGGCGGTAAGGCCACTGGTGCACAGGGGGCTACGTAAGAGTGAATGGATTGGAAAAGAGAAAGCCGGAAACCACATCCTAAACAGGGAACAAGGGATGAGCCTCTACACCTGTTCAATAGACGTAGTGCTTTGATTGCAAAGTCATCCCCAGTAAATTTCTGCCCAGTCTCTGACATTTCACCATTCCTGGCAGATCATCTATTATCAGTGAAGAATATCTACTAGCAAAAGTGATAAAAAAAAAAAAAGAGAGAAAGAATTCGGATTGGATATAAAAAACAAAATTATAAAATCTCCAGCATTCGTGTGCATGTATAGCTGTAGCAAAATAACAAATTCAGTCTGAAGTCCTGAAAGACAAATGCTTCACAAGTAAACTTTGTCATACAATTTCGCATATATATATATAATTTTTTATTTAAAATTAATTTACATTGCGACATGGAAATTTCTATGTTTTGAGATTTAAAGTTTTCATCACGTCATCAGGCAATGTTCAATTTACTTTGGTCAAAATAATGCAAGAAAACAAAAGATTTGTTTAATAAAGAATTATTATGGAGGGGAAAAGACAAAATTTTTATCACATAGGCATATTTAATTTAACTAATCAAAATGAAATCAAATTTAAAATATAGGTTACATGTTAAGGGAAGTGGGGTGTTCATACATGTCATATGAAAAACTCATTTTTTCAGCTAGACTGCTTTCTTCTGATAGCATGTATACATTTTAGTTATTAAGAAATGCTCTTAGAGCTATATATATCCCTGCTCTTTAAAAAACAAAAAAACAAAAAAAAAAACTTTATTTGAAACCAGTTTTAAAGGGACTATATATATATATATATATAGGCAGTATTTTTTCATTAATGCATATTTCATTAAATAATATAGACAAGTTTAGTCTATTTTATGTAAATGTTTTTCATATTCTCTGATAAGCTTAATAGCATTATATTAAATGAAGAAAGAAAATTACAATATTGATACATATTTTTTTAATAATCCAATCTAAGCTTTCGGCTTACATAAGCCATTTTCAAAGATGTCAAATTACATTATATATTATAAACACGGACAAACCATAACGACAAACTGTTTTTGTTTACATGGAAGATTTCAAAGCAACAACAAACTCATGCATTTAAGATGCTGGAAGCAAATGTTGCATCACTGCTCATGACGTCACACATGACCAAGCAAGAGTGAAAACAAGAAATATTAAGTATGGGAAGCCATTGGAATAAACCAATGGCTTATGTTATTAATTATAGGCATTTAAAGATATTTGTGAAGATTTCATAGTTTATCTTGTTCAGGTTAAGTTTCATCTGTTTTATGTATATAGCTTCAAGAATTTTTAGTTTTTGTTTGTTTTCATGTTTAAGTATAGTTGTGTTTTCAACGAGGGTTTTTGGAACTGTGTATGTGGCCAGACATATTGTTTTAAATGTCTAAAAATGTTAGAAGTATTGTTCAAGTGTAGTGTCAAGCATCGTGAAAGCGAGTTTGTGGTGCGACTAACATAAATATTATTTAATCTGTTGGAGATACACTCTCCCAAAGGGGACTTGAATTTGTAAACGATGTTGGTTTTTTTGCAAATCGTTAACCGGGGGAGAAGAATCATTGCGAATAATTGAATCGGGTATACTAGATTTAGAGTAGTATATGATTAACTTAATTTTTTTTTGCTAGGATCTGTTGTAGATATATTAGTATTTACTAATTCTTTTAATATATTTTCATCTTGTTTATAATTTGAAACCTATTTAATAATAGATGGTAGGTGATTTGATTTAGAATGTATGTAAATAGGGTTAGCATTACATTTTATGTAGGGTAAGTATGCACTATTAACTAAATCTAGACTAACATCGAGGAAGTCAACTTCATTTGTACTATTACCGAGATTAAATTTTTTCATTAATCTATGTATTAATTTACAAATTCTATCTTTAGAATTTGTAGAATTATGGACAATCATGAGACCATCATCTATATAAGCCAATGTGTTGCAATGACATGTCCCACACTCCCTATCGCCTATATGAACTGACTATATTAGTAGCTATATAGAGTGAGCACAAGAGATACTTATGACTTGCTTCAGCAATTACTAGCCTGCTACTAGATTCCCACTCTTGTCATATTGTATTCTCTTTACAATAAACCTCTCTTCTTTCATCTACACACATTTTGCTGTGAGTACCACTTTGTCTATTTGTAACATCTTTAAAGAATACGACAGTGGCGACGAGATTCGACTCCAACTCACAGTGAGAAAGACCCCAAAATACTGTCTGTAAAATGTACAACAGTAGTAATTAAGGATTTAATTAACTTACGTTGAAAATACTCAGTGAAATTACTCAACAAAAATGGAACAACTGAATTGATTAAAGCATTACATGATAGTTTGCAGTTACAACAGCAGCAACAATTACAGCAACAAGAAAAATTTGAAAAAAAAAAAAATTCATAAAAAATTTTTCAACATGAACTGATACAATTATGAAAACAACAAGCAGAAGACACTAAACTATTGTACAAAACTGTAATATCTAAAACAGAAGAATGAGACAACAAATGTTTTTCCTCTGAAAGAATATTAAAATTCATCATCATAAT
Source organism: Ascarosepion bandense (assembly GCA_037127315.1). Classification (NCBI taxonomy): domain Eukaryota; kingdom Metazoa; phylum Mollusca; class Cephalopoda; order Sepiida; family Sepiidae; genus Ascarosepion; species Ascarosepion bandense. The sequence goes on from JBBBDQ010001077.1 coordinate 988,289, forward strand.
TTAAGTATGACCCAAACAATGGAGTAACTTTCCCCGCTTATTTTTGTAGGTACAAGATGATTTTTTTTTTCAAAAAGGGGTAAAAAAAAGGGAGGCCTGAGGAGATAATTACATTGTTAGTCCAAAAATTAGGTACAGAAGAGAACACTAAATACACAAACCTAATTTTACCCCCCCAACCCCAAAAAAAAAAAGTGGGGAGGCCTGAGGAGATAATTACATTGTTACTCCAAAAATTAGCTACAGAAGAGAACACTAAATAGACAAACCTAATTTTATCTAAAAAAAAAACGAAGGAAATCTAATTTCGAGGAGACAATAAAAATTTTGTCCGGAATGTTTGATGAAAGGAACAGTTTACTCTATACTAGACATAAGTGTTTAAACATTGAAAAACAAGAGAATGAAGACTTTGTGATTTATGCTGACAGTGTAAATTCACAATATGAATTGCTTAAATTGGGCGACCTTTCAGTCAACATGTTTCAATGTTTAATCTTCGTCAGGGACTTACAGTGGCAAAGAACAAAGATATCAGATCAAGGATTCTGACAATTACAGAACAAGACCCTCAAATTATGCTACAGAAGATCACTGAGGAATGGCAGAAGCTGATAAATGTAAAAATTGAAGAACATTTCTTGAATCCAAGCAATGAAACAAACAAAATTTGCAAAATATAAGTCAAAAACATCCCAAAGACAGTCACCATAATCTTTTGTTGGTGCAATTTTAGTTTTGAAAAGTGTTTGAGTCCTTCATCATGATCAAGTCATTAAGATGATCGTTTACAATTGTCATAAAGGATCCATTTCCAAACGCAAGTTACTATTTAATCAAGAAATGGATCAATTTTTCAAATGTAGCATCGAACACACTTCAAAGCATCAAACTCTTTGACTTTCCTCTTGAGATGGCCTGATATTGTTGAAATGCTGAGACATTTCTCCGACAAATTGATGTGAGTTTTGTTTGACTAGTGTTTTCAGATGTTGATTCAAGATTCATATCCTCCCTCTGGAACCTCAGAACCCAGCACCATACTGTCCAATCACACGTGGATCCTTCACCTTTGGCTCTGTTAATTATGCAATTTGAGAAGCATTATGACCAAGCTTGAACCCATACAAAAAAAGTAAACACATCACTTCTTTTTTCATGTTCAAGAGCTGAAATATGTTTTAAGTTACAGTCGAAGTGGCTTGCTGTAGCTCTAAGCTTTATGCTAACAGTTTCATCTCTCACACTTCTCACCGGTGAAACTCTCTTCTGGATTCTTGCTTTCCAGCCAATTTTGATCTTCAAAAATTTACATGTCAATCATTATCTTCTACTTTTATTGTTTCCTTTTCTTAATAGTGTTTTTCCCTCAAATTCTCTTACTCAGTAACACTCATGTGGCTCTATTGCCTTGTTTGGAGTGAAATGACTAAAGGGGGAAAATAAGGGTAAATTCTGGAAGAGAGTGATATAAAATTAAAGAAGACACTTTAATCATTATGAATAAGTAATACATTTTTGTGCAACTACTGTAATAGTATATTAGAAGACAAAAGGTTGATGCTAAAACAGAGTATTACTTTCCAAACAACCTAATATCTACAAGGCAATGTTTATTCATGATGCAGGAAATAGCAGTGCAGGAAACAGTACCATTCAAATTCAGTTTTCATGATAACATCTGTTGCTGTTTTCTGCATCATGAAAGCAAAAGATGCTTCGATTCTAAGACACCCTGCACATGATGAAATCTTCAGATAATTTCAGACTATATATATATATATATATATATATACACACAAGTCAGAAATGATTAATTTTTTACTTATAGGAAATCACTTCTAAGCTTTCCTTTCACATATCAAAATTGTGTCTCACTGATGCTTTGTTGCCATTATTAACATCTGACTATTATAAATTTTAAATTAATTCATTGTAACACAATATCACTAAGAGGATAAAAACACAACCCCCATTAAGAGATCACTTAAAATTGAAAACACAAAATATTTCAGTTCTGTTGTAGAGTGGCTAACACCCCTGCAGCACTTTCAATGATGGAATGGTCTATTTAAGTAAAGAGGTGTAATATTCAAGTATCATTCGAGTAATATTCAGACTGATTACTTAGGCAACTATTGCAATCTAAACCCTTCTACTGTGTTGTAAATTCTGTCTTGTCTGTCATTACAACCATTGTACTGTTCTGTGTATATCCGTTTAACACTGGATATTGTGCTAAATAATACTGCAACACGCTTTCTCTGTGTATTGTTTCCTTATAATTGTATAACTTATTTTTTATTATTATTAATTTGAACTTTATCCTTCACAATTTCACGCTTCAGAAACATTCAATTTTTTTTATAGATATTTAAAAATTATCCTTCACATTATCTTATATCTTGCAAAGGATTAAAATAATAAAAAAATGAAATTTCAAAATCTTTCAAAAGGTAAGTGAAACTCTGATTGATAGTTCTGCAAATGGTTAAATCCAACTGTAGTTAATTCACTTTGCCATAATAATTAATACTGTAATTTATAACAAAATGTCTGTTTTTGAAATTTAACTGTGCAAATTTTTGTTTAAATTTCTAAAATATGAACTAATATGATTTTAGCAGAAATGTTCTCACAAATGTCTACTTAATGTGTTGCCGTGACTTGTTTCACTCTCAGTTCAAAAAAATCAGATGCAGAGATTTTATTGGCATGAAATGAAAAGATAACAAACCTTCATGATTTCATCCAAAGCAGATGATTTTCTCTTTGTTCCACTTGGTGGAAGGGGTTCTTTGAAAGGTTTGTTTAACTTAGTTTTGCTCTCAGAAAGTTGTTTTCCAACATTTTTCAAGGCATTCTTCAGTTCCTTTCTGAAAAGAGAATAAATGGTTTGTGAGAAGAGAACAAAAACAAATTCACACATAGCAGGACTTGCCTGCTTTCTACCGAAATCGTACATGGGAAGAAAATCACATTCATTGTTTAAAAGATTTTTTATTTCCATCTTCTATTGGTGCAAGATAGGAAACCTGGTGGTTAATGTTAGATTTATTTAGAATTTCATGTAACAAAGAACAAACCTCAGAGTTGCTTCTCTATTAAAAATTTTCAAAAACAACCCAACACCTCTGATCCTTGCTTTTAAATCCAAAAAAAGAAATGCTGTCTTGTGACAAAATGATATGCTTATTGTACAAAAAAAGCAAGGGAAAAGACCATATTCAATTTCATCAGATATCACCTTGCAAAACTATAGATGACATGGAAGGGTGAATTCCAATTCTGATCCCCCAAAATACAATCCTGAAAATATTTCAGAGGGGAAGCGCATCTCGTGCCTCAAATGGGCATAATGTATTAACTTCAACATTTATCTTTTGCCTATAATATTGGTAAAGTTTTGTACACTTATAAAAAGACAGCTTTTAAGTGTGTGTGTGTGTATATATATATAAAACATAGGTCAAACAAATATGCATAAATGAGAAATTGCTATCCAAATGCAATATATATTTGTGAAAGCATACTCAGTTATAATCTGAGATTAAGAACAGCATGGTTAGTTAGTTACAAGTCAAAATGTCTAAAAGCAAAAAGGGCCAAGGACAAAAACGTTTATAGGCTACTTGGTGTCGCTAATATGTCAAACTTAAGTTTATTTACAGTAAGCATTTTTTCGAGAGGGGAGAAACAAATTTAATTGGATATTGATGTTTATGGCCCCAAATCATTTATTCTCATTATTTTAACTGTTCTATCTTATTATTGTGTGCATTTTTTTATTTTCAATTTCTCTTTAGTAACTATATTTATATTTCTAGTATTTCAACACATGCATGATTTAAGGTAAAATTATATTTGAATCATCTGAACTTTTAAATATTTGTTCTCAATGTGTGAAATGTCCCACTGATTAGTGAGTGCTTTTTGCCAAGATATCATCTAATAATGTTATCTAATGATTCTGAATTGAAAATCTCAAAATAAAGTGGTATGCATGCATTTGTTTTTCACTTTATTTATATTAAATGTTTGTCTTGTCTTTTTTATTCAACTGTTGACTTAATTTGTAGATGCAAGAATTATCCTCCTCCACCAATTGGTACTTTTATTGTTTAGTTTGTGGTGGAGAATTTAAATCATTGATGAAACCCTGTTTTTTTTAAATTTTAACATAATTAAAGTAATTTATCAATGTTATAAATTTATTTTTTCAATACATGCACAGTGAAAATTCCAAATCATGAAATGTGATAAAAATTTTTCTTTTGTATATTTTGGATAAAAAATACACTCAAATTTGTATTTTTAACGTTTAAGGAATTTTCAATTGCATGAACGAGTCTTGAAAAATTCATATGGCTACTACAGATCTCATTTTATATCCGTATTTTTAAAGATAAAATTCAAAGGATGTTTGAAGAAAAATTTCACACCCACAGAATGATTTCTATTAATAATAAAATCAGTAGCTTCATTCCCCAACAATAAATGATTTGGGGCCATAAACATTTTATCAATATCCAATTAAATTTGTTTCTCCTTTCTCAAAAAAATGCTTACTGTAAATAAGTTTGACATATTAGCGACACCGAGTCGCCTATAGACCTTTTTGTCTTTGGCCCATTTTGACTTATCACCGCATGGTTAAATAAAGAAGACAAGAGGAAAACTATATTTTACTTGCTTAGGCATTTCGTTCTGTGATGGACTTTCTCAGGACAAAAAGACAAAATCAATTTTATTTTAAATAATGTATTTTATTTATAAACAAAACATTGTTGGTAAACAGAAAAAATGCTCACAAATTATTCATAAGATCAACAAAAACTTTTAAATTTTTTTAAAAAACATCATAGATCATAATTGAAGAGAATTCTTTCACATGTGCAGTGTAAGGTCAGGTTATGAGATGTTAAAATGATGGGAATTAACCATTTTCTTTGAATTTTTTATTGTGTTGTCTGGTTTGAGAGAGTATTGTTTCTATAAGAAAAGGTGAGATTGGGGAAAAAAATGGAGTGTAAATTGATATTTTGGTAAGACTGAATGGTTGCACTCTTGAAAATTTTCCCTCTGAATAAATTGTTTTCTCTTTTTATGAATGTGGCATTTTTTAAGTCTAAATTGTGGTCAAATTTATTTCTCTCAAGCACTAATGCATTTGTTAAATGATTATTTGTGATATCTTTTCTGTGTTCATATATGTTTTTTTAGGTTTCTACTTGTTTCTTCGATGTACATTGAGAGACAATTTTGACAATTCATTTTGTATATCCCTGTTTGTTCATCATTATGGTTTCGGTGTTTTTTATTTTTAGATCCAGTCATGTCCATAATAGTTTTTAAGGTAGATGTTACTATTTGCAAGTTTTTTTTAGATGGGTTAAGTTGTTCTGGATATATATATATATATATATATATATTAAATTAAAACAACCCACACTTAATAAAATAAATGTTTAAACCTGGTCATAACACATTACATTGCATTTAAATATATGGTTCTATTATCATTTCGAGCTCTCACGTGGTGTGACATCATAGAACTGCATTACAAATTTAAGAGCTGCGTTTGCTATTTGGTGACTGTTGTCATTGCTTAGCAAAGTTTTATGTCAACACAAGAGAAAATCGTCTTTGATGGTGGATATTTTTATGTTAACGTCCCTGTAACCTCTCTGAAGATGGCTCACATGAACCGATAGCTTAGAACCAACTTCATAAAAAATTATCTAAATGTTGGAGAATTTTTGTCTTTATTTTCACCTGAAATCAAAGCCAAAATACAACATTTAGAACGGCTCATGATTAAACATAATAGACATTCATTGTCTCTTATATTTAACAGTATATGTTTAGAAAATTATCTGCTGCCTCGATACACTATATCTGCATACAAGCCTGTTTTACCATATCACAGCTCATCAATGTGGCTAGATAACCAATTGCTTCAAGTTGGGATATATATATGTTTGACCTATGAAAGTTAGTTGGTTTTTAAAACCACAAATCAACAAACAACATAACCTAACCTGAAATCCAAAAAATACTTAGCAAAAATACAGATATAATACTGTATAAAAAAACTACAAATATTAGAAGCTTAACCATAAACTTCAAACAAAAAAAAACATACTAAAGCAAATTAAAAAAAAAGAAAAAGGAAAAAAAAAACAGCTCAAACTGATGTGTGAAGACATGGTACTAAAAGAAAAAAAAAACTTTGACAACAAAAAAATCTGAATCCTAAACAAAGGACTTTCATTGGTTTTCAACCAAATGTGCATAAAAAAATATACACACACATTTAGACATTGATTATACTGTTTACAAAGATATTCTAGAATTTTTATTTATACAATTCTATTGTTGCATGTAAGAAAGATTGACACTTTTTAAATTATTGAAAGTAAAAGTATCCAAAGAAAGCTAACATGACATTCAGTCAGTTAATTGCCATACAGCATACATGCTTGGGCAATCATGTCTTGAAAGAGACATGACTGACTGGGCAGAAGATTTTTCTACAGTAGGTTGCCATTATTTCTGTGGTAGAGTGGTTGCAAACCAAGGCTATAGAACCCAATCTGTTCTGCTATTTAACTCATAGCTGGAGAGAGAAGCAACGAATTAATACCTTTCTCAAGGATATTTGCACGAAAGTGAATGCAACAAATTCAACTGGAATTCAAACTCGGCTCCCTAATTTCTCATTTTGAGCTGATATCTACTGAACTACAATGCACATGAGATTACAGAAATAAAAAGATGTCGCTCTGTTACGTTGTTAAAATCAGGCAGGTTTTCTTATTGGTATAATGTATCTGGTTTCCATAACAGAATATCTCATTATTTCAAATAGAGTAGATATGTAACTAATAAATAAATTCAGATTGTGTTTTCTCCATCATAAATTAAAGTTACCGAAGAATGAATGGTGTAAATGTCATTGTTTCAGTAATAAATAACAAATCTATGAAGTAAAGAGAAATTTAAATCTTCCTGTTACTTATAATAAAACTTTGTGGAAAGACAAAGAATCCCTAAAGCTGATACACAACAGCACTGGGAAGAGCATTTCTGTAGATTTTGAAAAGATTAAAAAAAAAAAATTAAATAAACACACACAAAAAAAAGAACACAGATCCACTTACTTCTTTTGCTCCTCCTCTTTCTTTTTTGCACAAGTTGCAAGGTTAAAAGCCACTGGGAGAGAAAAAAAAACAAGAAAAATTCTTAAATTTGTGAAGTGAATTAAATTTCCAGAATTTGTTAATCATATAATAAAGCCAGTCAATGTGAACTTATGTTAATGAGGACTTCACAGACAAAGAATTGGCAAGTAGAGATTACATTAAAAATTCCTTATATTGCATGACCAGCAATAAAGAAGAGTTATAATGCTACTCTTTCATTTCAAACATATGCACTGTAATGGGGGCGCTAGAGGGTGTCGTCAGTGATGTCATCACAAGGATCACTAGGGGGTTTCGGGTCTTTCAACATCATACCCCCCTCACCGCGCCGACCCGACCAGAGATGATCAGTTTCTGGCCCACCCTCGATAAGCACTTTCAGACACTGGAAAATTACGTTTAAGCCCAGTATGAAACCTTGCAAATGCTTCTGATTGGTGACAGTCAGAGCCACTTTCCATTTAGAGGCGAACCGTACATGTGCTCATCCGAAACATTAATTTAAATGCAGAATTTCGGGGAATTTTAGGTAACAATTTGTTTTGGAATCCAGGCACTCTCTCTTTTGATCCATAACCAATTAGCTGTTCTTTCCACTCTTTCGGTTATGAACTTGAGGGCTTTCCCTTTTTTTTTTTTACTCCCACTATCCCAATATCTGTTAAGGCTTTGCACAAGGACCTTGCTGCAGATCCTCTAGTCCCCACTTCTATAGGAGTGCAGCTAGCCCTCCAGCCTTTAACCCTGCAACTCTCCAGCAGTTCGTCATATTTTAACTTCTTTCTTTCATGAGCTTCTTCTGCGTTTTCTTCCCAAGGGACCGTTAGTTCCCACAAGACTATCTTCTTCAAATTATGTGAGAAGAAAGCTATATCTGGGCAAAGTTTTGTGATGGCAATTTGCTCTGGGAATTTCAGTCTTGAGCCTATATCGATCCTTAGTTCCCAGTCTGTTGCAGGAGATAGCAGATCTAATTAAAAGAGAAAGCAATTTACTGAGTAGAAAATGTATAGAAAGAGCTTTAATCACCAGATCATTCACAATAAATTTATATTCAGGTTCAACATTTCACCTTTCATGGCAGATATTCTATTATCACAATGTGGTGATATTTAAAAACAAAAGAGATGGAAATATAAACAAAAAGAAAAAGAAACTAAATAAAATCAGACAAAATACCTTAAACATATCCCAAAAAATCTTTTTCATGATATTTAAAATTCTCAGTGCTCCCCTTTCCTTCCTGAGCATGTGTAGTTGTATCAACATAAACATCACTTTAGTCCAATGAAGTCTTAAAGGATGAAACACATCACATAAAATTTTTTCTTCTTTGCCATAGTTGTTTTCCCCACTAAAATTCTTGATACATAAAAATGCATATATCATTTTCCAATGGTTGGACAACCAATTTTTATATTCTTTGTAATTAGACATTTCAGGAAAGTCAAAAAAATTCCTTTTCACATTCATCAAAAATAAACTCTTACTCTAAATCAGGGTTCAGCAACCTGCCACATGTGGGACGCCAGACAATTTCCAATGGCATAATTTGTTGAACTGAGGAAGTCTCTGGAAGATGAAAATTTAGAAAAGTCTGCTGCTATTCTTAACTGTTAGACATCCCTCCTGAGATCTTTCAACTATTTGAAGAAAACAGCTTTTGCTAATTTATGTGAGCAAATTTTCTCTCACATGAAACCAGTGTTAAGTCCAAAACAAATTAGCCTAACACCTGAACTTTTAAAAAATTGTGTAAAACTCAAAGTAACAAAATATGTTAGCAATATTGAGCAATTGGCTAAGACTATGCAAGGGCAAGGCTCCCATTAATAAAAAAAAAAAAAAAAAAAAAAAAAAAAAAAAAAACAAAAAAAAAACTTTTAAAAACACTTTATTTTTATTAATGTGGTTTACATATTATTGTATATATTACTATATAAAATATATTGTAGAACAGGTATATTGACCTTCATTTTGTATAAAAATACATGTGCTGTTGACACACTGAATGATTTTAGAAACCTAAGTTGGCACATATTAGGTTGTTACAAAAATAATGGCCACTCGAGATGTCATATTTTGAAAAGCCATTTTAATATAGTATTCACGGTATATATTAGGTGAATTTGGTATACATAATAATTAATGTGTGCTCTTTAATAACTTATTTTCAGACATAAATGTTCTTGAAGCATAAAAGCCCTTAATTATGAACATGACAAAACATGGTCTTTGTTTACTTTGCTTGATGAGTTCAAACTTGGGCACAGTGCCTCCTAAACTTCTGCCAATATCAACAGAGCATGGGGGGGAGATGGGTCCACACGTGATCGGACAGTACAAAGGTGGTTCCAGAAATTCCATACTGGTGATGAGAGCCTTGAAGATGAAGAAAATAGTGGATGGTCATTCAGTCTTGATAATGAACAATTGCAAGCAGTTGTTGAGCAAAATCCACGACAATATGTCAAAGAAATGTTTAAGACACTTGATGTCAGCCTTGCAACAGTCTCACACTATTTGTGTCGTATTGGCAAGGTGAAAAAGCTCAGTAAATGGATTCCTCATGATCTCAATGAAAATCAAAAACTTGGGCGTTTTGAAATGTGCTCGATGCTCTTTCTGCATGACACCAATGATCCTTTTCTTAACCTAATAGTGACTTGTGAAGAAAAGTGGATTCTTTATATTCGTAAACAATCAGGTCAATGGCTTGATTATGAGGAGTCCCCCAAACATTTCTCAAAACCAAAGCTGCATCAGCAAAAGGTTATGGTGACTGTTTGGTAGTCTGCAATTGGTGTTATCCACCACACCATTGCGGAAGACAATCAGAGAATTAATGCAGAGCTTTACTGCAATCAATTTGCTGAAATGCATGCACGCCTACAAAAAATGAGACCTGCATTGGTGAATCAACATGGTCCAATTCTGCTTCATGATAATGTGCAGCCACAAGTTGCAAGAATGATGTTACAAAAATTCACAGACTTAAGATACGAGAGTTTATCACATCCTCCATATTCTCCTGATCTTTCACCCACTGATTATCATTTTTAAATAATAAAACTTTTAGGTCCAAACCAGAGGTTGAATCAGCTTTCATAGATTTTGTTGTATCACAGCCAATAACTTTTTATCAACAAGTAATAAATAATCTTGTTGATCAATGGCAGAGAAGCATAGATGCTCAAGGCTCATATTTTGACTAATTTCAACATTTCTACAGTTAATTTTTCAAGAATAAAATATTTCTGTAATTGGCCATTATTTTTGTAACAACTTAATAGTTAGCAAAATGTTGCTGACCTCTGCTCTAAATAATAGTTTAAAAATCATGCCCACATGCTACTTTACAAACATTCAAGTTATAAATCCTTAGATAGGAATAAACATTGGGAAAATATTGTTGATTTGAACTCCGCAGCATCCTCCTTGTTAACTATATTTGCTTACTTTATAAAACCCAAATATTTAAATGTTTGCTGTTCTTTTTAATACAATAAATATCTCAATAAGTAATTCGATCATCTTCAAATGAGATGAGATTAATTTTTTACTTGGGTAATTTTTTTTTCTCTCTCTCCCTCTATCTTCAGAAAATTAGAGTCGTAGTATGTTGCAAGAATAAAAGCTATTGTCTAATAACAACTGCACATAAACAGTTAAGTCAGCCTTGTATACTTCATTTTGATTTGTTCAAGGCAGAAGTTCTGGGCAAAAACTAAAATTAGGTAATAAAGCACCATTTCAAATAATGTATGACTAAAAGTAAAAAAATATAGCTGCAATTCAATGAAAAATTTTTGGAAAAAATTTTGTATACATACAGATATGACACTGGGACCTCAGGAAGTTAAACAAACAAAAAAGGGGGGGGGAAGAAGGAAAAGGAAAGAGACTATTAAATTCGCAGGAAAGTGGATGGAAAATTTGAAAAGAAAATTAAAAATGAAATGCGTTGAAAAATTATGTTTGCAAATTAATAAAATGAAATCACAAATAGTTCCAAGGAGAAAAACAAAGATTAGTGCCTAAGACTGGGGGTAGGATTGTTGATTTTAATTTCTGTGAAATTCATCAAAATTTTTATGGCCAACATTATTTTGGATTCTTTTGGAGACAAGCTGATAAAGAAAAATTAATTACTAGCCCCTGGAGTGACCATGGACAACAGGCTGCACAGCCTGGCTGACCAAAAGACACATAAAGAGAAAGATATTTTTTTATATTACTGAAGATGTTGGGAATATTTTCATTCCCTTTCTGTTCCATCCATGATGACTGAAAATGAGCAAAACAATTCTTGAGATTGGCTCCTATTATCTTAGATATAGTCAAGTCCCTGGCTTTAGGAAATCACCTAAAACAGCCAATGTGAGACAAGCTGATAAAGAAAAATTAATTACTAGAAAATCCCTTTTTGCCTATGCGTTTTAAAAGTTTAGATTTATCACAAAGACGGTTGTAACAGCCCTCGGATGGAACCGAGGTTGAATGCTGGGAAGGTGGGTAAAGGCAAACTCCAAAAGAAGATCTTAGTGTCATTTGATTATAACAGTAGTAGGAAGGGTAAAACTACTGTATACAACAAATCATATATAAACCAAAACCGTTGTTAAAAATTTATAACTGAAGTTAATTCTTTTTGTTTAGCTAGTTGTCAACCTGTTTTTCACTTCAGTTTACTTCAACAGCAATTTTCTTACCACAGAGATCAAAAACACAATATGGCAGGATTAAGGAGGAGACAAACACCAGCTAGATTGAATAGAACCAGGCTCTTCAACATGATATCAGCATCAAACCAGCAGTATGTTAATGAGGAATCAGCTAGATGGTAACCACAGTGGTGTGAAGGAACCTGAAGACCCATGCAAGGAGGAGGAGGTTACACAGTCAGTCAGTTAAGTGCCATACGTGAAACATGCTTGGGTGATCATGTCTCGAAAGAGACATGACTGACTGGGCAGAAGATTATCCCACAGTAGGTTGCCATTGCTTTCTGCGGTAGACTGGTTGCTGACCAAGGCTACAGAACCCAATCTGTTCTATTATTTAACCTATAACTGGAGGGAAGAGAAGGATTAATACCTTTCCTAAGGGTATTTGTGCGTAAGTGAATGCAATGAATATGACTGGAAAGTACAAAATATTATTTTTATGTGAAATCTTAACTTCACCACTTAAAAATCTATATGAACACTAGCAGTATAGCCCGGCGTTGCTCAGGTGTAATGAAAGCTTTAAAACTAATCCATGATCCTGGAGCTCAGACTCAGCCTAAAGAATATTTGTGTGAAGTTTGGTGAGAATCGGATAAAAATTGTGGATTTGTATAAAGGACATACAGACAGATAAACAGACACACACACAAACATCTAGCCTTTTATATATATATATATATATATATTATCAATTTTCTGCACTTTTATAAGAACTGCAACCTTGAAACTTTTGAATATATCGTTTCTTATGTCTTTGTCTATAAGTGTATCAAATTTTATTAAAATCGGACCACTCCTTCTATAACCCGATTTTTTCAATTATCAATTTTTGATATTTATCGAGGGGTACCTCAACACAAAACCTAGCTAAGAACACTCACAGACGCTTATAGTACAACTGTATAAATTTTCAAGAAAATCGGTTCAGCCGTTTCGGAGTCTATAGGTAACAGATACACACAAACTTCCATTTATAAATAATCATAGATTACATGACTAGTCTTATTAAAAGTATCTGTATGTTCACAAAATTTATTAAATTTTATAAAAAACTACTTTTAGGGAATATGTTATTTATATAAAACTACCTGCAGGGTATATGTATAAACTGTGTTATGAAATGTAAAGAAATATATGTTTATGCTTAGGTTCCATTCCCAAGAGTCCCCATTTTATAGATGCTATATACGAATTAAACAGCCTGTATTCTAAAATAAAAAATAAAAAAATATGAAAACTGAAGAACTTCCAGTCCCAAGAATTTCAGATAAAGGATTCTCAACCTGTACTAATTTAAACAAATATTAATTATAGTTTACTAAATTTGAAACAATGTTAAAAAAAATAGTTAACGTTTAATAAGATAATATATTTAATAATAATTTCAAGCATTCTAATCCAAAGAACAGCAATTAATTTTAAGAGATTTTATTTAAAAAATTTTCAGGAGCTTTTGTAGATAAACATCTAGCTCAATTACTGCATATTTGCTGAGGAAAGAAAAGAAAATCACATCCACTCAAGGATGGTGAAACTGGTGATTGCTGTTGCAATCACCAGTTTCACCATCCTTTTCTCATGGTGTATGTTGCTTAGAAGGTGAAATTGAGATTATTTTCATAATGCTCGACTGGCCTTACCTTTTTCTTCTTCGTTTTCCCGTTTGAGTTCTGTGAATGCAGGTTCAGCTTTTACCTTCTCGGTTACAGATGCTCGCTGGATCTGCTTCTCAATAAATTTAGCACTTCTTTCTTCATCATCCATTTCCATTTTTTCCTTGGCTTTGCTTGCTAATTGCCTCTGAATACTCTCTGGTGTTCGGTCAATGTAACGACAAAACCAACCTTTCTCTGTGTAGTCAACCTCACAGTAACCTACAAAAGCAAAACAAATATTATTCAACAATGTCAACCACAACAAACAACACAAAAAAGAAATCTTAGATTAAATTTAAATATTATCAATCCTACTTGGTAGTATCATTTCTATTCCTAACCAATTCAGATACCACTGTGACACTATCTCTCACGGTGATGCTTTCCCTTCCCCAGCAGGGATACTTTCTTTTGGTTGGTTTAAAAGAACGGAGAGAGAAATTGATATGGGTGATATTATTAGTGTTTTATTGCGTCACGTGATGTGAGCTTAGGAAAAAAATAATAATTTTAGTACCATCAAGTGCTTCTAAAAACACGGGAGCATAAAATAAAGTTATTTTGGATAAATATACATTTCTCGTCTTTAATGATTTTCGAATCTTTTCATGTTCATATAAATTTCTCTTAGATTTGAAATGTATTCCGTTAATCTGAAAATGCATAGACAAAACAAGTGTCAGAGTGATTTGATAAGGTCACCCGGATGCCAAGGCCACTATTTAGCACAACAGTCTGAAGTGACCCGAGCTGGATTCGGTTCAATGTGAGTTGGCATGATCTCATTGGACAAGCTAAGACATCCGCAAATCAAAGGGGTGGAGACCAATTTTCATTGGCCGAAGACTGTGAGCCAGCCAGACCCCCAGAGAGGATCGAAACTGGTTATAAAAATAGATGCTCGACACGAAAAGTTGAGTTGGAGAGAGTTTTTTGAGTTGAAAAGTTTGTTTAGTTGAGTTTGAGCTGCTATCAGTCGAAATGTAGCGGCTGGGGAAAATGGCCCCAGCCTGGGAGCCATGACCCATGGCTGGTCGCCCACCATAGAACTTATGGCTAAAGAGTTCATTTTGAATGAAGCCTGCAGCAAATTAACTCAAAGAAGTTAATTTGGAATAATGCACCATCGACATGAAACCTGAAAGAACATTATTGTTATTTTTTTTAATCACGGGAAAATTGAAAATTCTGAATCTTCGTTCATTCAACCTCGGCAAACACCGTTAAACTCTGATGAGGACCTGAAAGAACTTTGCTGTTTTAGAAATTACATAGGAAAATTGACAATCCTGATTATAGAGAATTAATGAAAAGACTTTTAATGAAATACAAGAGACTTTAGCGAATATTTGAAGAGATCTGTTTATTTCAACGCTAACTAAACTCAGACATCTTACTTGAAGATTAGAAGCTTTGATGCTTTTGGCGAACTTTCTCTCTCCGTTGTAAAAATCATTTTCGACAACTGTATTCTTGGGAAAAAACAGACATTGTTTTTTTCTTTATATAAAGACATTCTACGTAGCTTTCCAGGTGTGTTCGACTTCGTTCATTTATTTTCATAATTTTTTTTTTTTTTGGTGCCGTGTTTATTTTTTTTTCAACCCACAAGTGAAATTGCATGACGAGGCCTCTGGGATCTAATCACAACGTGGGACAGTGGTTCGTTGTTGCAAAAGACATCCTGTAGTCCAGCTTTTGTGGCAACATCATCAGACGGGATCGTCGCGACCAGGTGACAGTGTCACAACTGGGATTGTCACGACTGTCATCGAGAACGAGTGTCACATTAGACAGATGGCCAGCCAGGCTGAGGCATCACATCTAGTGCCGTTTCAACCAAGACATGGCTTGAGGGCGGCAGTCCGGACTGCAGTAGTATCACACCACTATTTATAGAAGGATGAACTTGCATCTCTCTTGAGGAATAACAATTTCATTGAAATTTACTATTATTTTATCCTGCAAAATTTGTTAGATTTGTTTTCCCCAAACAGTGTGGCAGACAAAGGAAGTGGAATTATTGAAAGTAGGTACATCCACTAAATTGCTGAAAAAACAGCATAGTATGAAGAAAAAAAGGTCCCAAACTTAATAAAACAATTTTTTCTATCAAAATGTTTGTTATTATTAAGAGAAAAGATCAAAGTATTTTTAATTGTTTTTTAATCCTTTCTAACACTTTAAAAAATTTGATAAAAATCTTGTTTTTATTTTTGTTAGTGGGGAGCCAAATCGTTATGAGAGTTTCCAATAGAAAACATAATATTACATAACTAATCTTTTTTCCAGTGACAAACACATTAATTTGGAAATTCTTGCAAAAATCAAATAATTGTCAGATTTTAATGAAACTTTCAGGACTAATTTACAAATGAATGAAATTATTCTTAAAATCATTGTTTTTCCAATAAAATTGGTAAAAATATTTTTTTACATCTGGTACCCACCCCCTAGTAAAATAAAAGATGCAATAAAACTATAAGATTATTTAATTAGATAAGTTTTTAACTTAAGTTACTTGTTCACCCCTGCTGTAGCCTGGTATTGAACTCACAGCTCTTTGGGTTAAGTCACTGGAACTAATTATACCCACTGGGTCATGTGTCCTTAAGTACATTAGAGTCGGGTTAGAGGGAGATAACTCATGACTATCAAAAGAAGCTTTGCACAAGGAATGAGAATGATATACCCTAGTGATCGTAAAAAAAAGTTTGGCTCAAAATTGCTAGCACCTGAAGAAAGTCAGAGCATTCAATAACCAAAATGTCGTACAAATGGCAACAAAGATGAGAACAATAGTCTGAATAATGTAAATACTACTTCATCTCAGAAATATAGACAAATACTGAAGTTTTTAATTGCTTTAATAAATAATATGTAAGACATTATAGTCTGAAAACAAAAAAACTTTTTCGAATAATAATGAAATTTTAAAAGAATTGTTTTCATTTTTGTATTTTTTTAAAATTATAATAATAATATAATAATTTATAAAGTTTCAAAAACATTTCCAAGACTTGTAGACATTAGGCTGGCAGATTACATCATGAAGACTATATTTACTAATCAAAAATTGAGAAGTTTAATACAAATCACTTAGCCATCGTATTTTTAAAATAATTTTCAATTTTTTTTTGTGTGTGTATTTGAAGATTTTTTTGTATGGTAATTTCTATATGTACATTAAAAGGTCATGTGTTTCAGGGTTTCTTCCTCTTACCGGAAAAAAATTTGAACAATTATGTCACTTGTGATCACCATACACTTATCTTGCATCCGTCAACACATTTCAATTACAGTGGAAAGGTTAGAAAGGTCAACTCTGTGTTTAAAAATAGATTTATTCTAAATTTCCTACTTGTGTAAATCAGATTAATTTAACATGAAATTTGCTAATTTTCTAAAAATATGTCACAGATATAGATTTTATTTTTGCAAGAATTTTAAAACCAGAAATTAACTTTTGTTAAAAACCAGAATTTAACTTTTGTTTACAAATCTGTCAATTGCTCAAAAATGTTCAAAAAAATTGAAAAATTAAAAAACATCTCAAAATTTTATATCTCAATCAATATAATTTCTCTGTTTACCAGAGTATTTTGTTCACTGGAAATAGCATATTTAATCATTTAGCGTTCAATTAAAACTAAAATAAAAATTTCAAGACAAGTTTTTTATTTTTAAAAATTCAATTTAAAAGTTATCAAAAATGAGTGGAGATACACTCCCGATCAAAAATTTAAGACCACTTAAAAATCTTTAAAAAGAAATTTTTTTTATGGATAGATTTTAAACTCCTCCCACTTAAGGTTACCAATACTACAATCTAAAAGGTTATGGAAACAAAAAGCTACATTCCAAACATTTTATTTAGAAATTTACATTTTTATAAAATGAGGCAATTTACACATGATCAAAATTATAAGACCAGGGGTATAAATTGTTAGATCTATGGTAATTCCAATGTTTTTAGTTTAGTTAGAGATTAGCAATCACTGCGTAAAGGTGTTACCATGCCTAAAGCAAACAAACTTATCGAAGTTGAGCGTTCTCGAATTCTAGAATTCCATAAGCAAGGTTTGTCACAGCAGGTGATCGCAGCTAAGGTAAATCGCAGTAAAACTGTGATTTGCAACTTTCTAAAGAACAGTTAGAATTATGGAAAAGCAAAATCCTCTGACAGGCCCCCAAAAATTTCTCCTGCATTGAGTAGGAGAATAAGATGGATTGTTATGAATGATGGGGGACTTTCTTCTAGTCAATTTAAGGCAGTCACAGATGCTGATTGCAGTCCCATAACCATCAGACAACATTTACGACAAAAAGGCATGGTAAATAAAAAGCATAAACAAATTCCTCGGCTGCTTCCACGTCATAAGGTGGACTGCTTAAAGTCTGGTCATGAATACCAAACATGGGACGTTGAGAAGTGGAAGAAAGTCCTGTTTCTGATGAGAAAAAATTCAATCTAGACAGTCCTGATGGCTTCCAATGATATTGGCATAACAAAAACATGCCTCCTGAAATTTCCTCCACACGTCATAGTGGTGGAGGGTCCCTAATGGTAAGGGTGCCTTTTCTTACAGAGGGACGATGGAGCTCCAGGTGGTGCATGGTCATCAGACAGCGGCTGGTTATGTTAGCATGCTACAAAAAGCATCTTTGATGACGGAGGGCCATCGTTTGTGTGGGGATGAATGGTTATTCCAACAGGATAATGCTGCAATCCACACTGCAAGACGGACCTTGACCTTTCTACAAGAAAATAGGGTCCATCTCTTGGGACATCCTGCATGAACTTGAACCCAATTGAAAATGTTTGGGGATGGATGACAAGAGATGTTTATCGAAATGGCAAACAACATTCAACAAAAAATGAACTTTGTGAAGCCATCTTCAGAAGCTGGAGCAACATCCCCCGCACCTTAATGGAAACACTTATTTCTAGCATGCCTGACAGAATTTTTGAAGTCATCAAAAGCAGTGGAAGTAGAACTCATTATTAAATTTGGTTGTTGAATGTTTTCATACACTTTTTGTACAATTTCGTACAATTTTTGTCCCTGGTCTTATAATTTTGATCATGTGTAAATCGCCTCATTTTATAAAAATGTAAATTTCTAAATAAAATGTTTGGAATGTAGCTTTTTGTTTCCATAACCTTTTAGATTGTAGTATTGGTAACCTTAAGTGGGA
Source organism: Ascarosepion bandense (assembly GCA_037127315.1). Taxonomy (NCBI): domain Eukaryota; kingdom Metazoa; phylum Mollusca; class Cephalopoda; order Sepiida; family Sepiidae; genus Ascarosepion; species Ascarosepion bandense. The sequence goes on from JBBBDQ010001077.1 coordinate 1,007,078, forward strand.
GAAGTTTAAAAATCTATCTGTAAATAAAAAATTTCTTTTTAAAGATTTTTAAGTGGTCTTAAAGTTTTGATCAGGAGTGTACCTAATTGAAAGACAATCAAAGATTTAGAAACAATTTCAAAAAATTAATGACAAAAATATAACTTCAGAATTTTAAATTATGAGTTATTTGTAATTGCATACGTCTCTCCCAGTATAAATAATTACTGACCGCTTTTATCATTGCGATATTTTTTCATCATGCATTAAGAATATAGTTTGCAAATTGGATTAGAGATATCAATAATGTTCTGACGTAGAATCAGGTTATCTCCCTTTAACTCCCTTTGTTTTTTTAAAATTTATTTTTAAATGTACTTTTTATTACTTCATTTGGTGAGACACGAGCAAATTTTCATTCCAAAAATGCAGCCCAGAGGAAAAAAAGTTTGGGAACCACAGGATTAGACTAAAGGAAAATGCAAATTTTTCTGACTTCAATGCTAATTGTGTTTTTGGTATAAACAATGAACCTTTTAAATTTGAAAGTGTTTGTACTAAATATTATCAATTAAAGAGACTACAAAATTCAGTTGCAGATTTTTTTTTTTTAATCATACCACCCCAAGCAAGGTGGTGACGCCACTGATGCGCATGGGGCTACTTAAGAGTAGAATGATTGGAAAAGAGAAAGCTGGGAACCACATCCTAAACAGGAAACAAGGGATGAGCCTCTTCACCTGTTCAAAAAACGTGGGTGGAGTGTGAAACCGGGCGATAGTTAAGTCTATCTACTCCAATTGAGAACAAAAAAAAAAAAAAAAGAAGTGAAAGATTGGAAAAAAAAAAAACTTTTTGCATTATTATGGTAACAGTAGGCAGAGGCAGTAACCTCCCCTTATGTAATAAATATGTCTTCATGAGTCCCTCATTTCACTATTAACTAAGATTTTGCCGCTGACTTTCTGACCTGAAACAACAGACATTGATATATTCTTCTCAGAAAAAATATGGCTGATTTATACAGGAAAACAAACAAAATGAAGCTGAAAAGGTTTATCCTTCAAATCCTGTCTAATACGGATCACCACTAAATTGTATACAGGTGATGACGATGCGCAAACAGCAAGAAATAAAAAGAAATTTAAAAACTTAAGAACAGTTTTATTACTAGTAAAGGTCTGTTAATAAGTCTGAAATGTGCGTTGTAGTGCAGTGGATATCGACTCGGATCGACAAATTGGAGAGGCAAGTTCGAATTCCAGTTGAATTCCTCGCATTCACTTACGCACAAATACCCTTGGGAAAGGTATTAATCCATCTCATCTCTCCAGTTACGGATTAAATAACAGGATAGATTGGGTTCTATAGCCTTGGCTGGCAACCAGTCTACCGCAGAAAGCAATGGCAACTTACTGCGGGATAATCTTCTGTCCAGTCAGTAATGTCTCTTTTGAGACATGATCACCCAAAGCGTGTATATCACGTATGGCACTTAACTGACTGACTGAATATAATAGTTGGAAATATGATTAAGTCTTCTACTGAGCATAAAGTGGGGAATCGGTTTTCTATTGTTATGAAGTAATAAACTGATCTCTCACTAATTACTACTTAATAATACATCTCTTCTCCCTCTAGCTATGAGTCAAACAACAGGACAGATTGGGTTCTATAGCCTTGGCTGGCAACCAGTCTACCACAGAAAGCAATGGTAACCTACTGTGAGATAATCTTCTGCCAAGTCAGTCATGTCTCTTTTGAGACATGATTGCCCAAAGTGTGTATCACGTATGGCACTTAACTGACTGACAGTTAATAGAACACATTTAAGTTCATCTTGCAAAGCATCCTGGATAGTACACAAAATCACACAGAGGAAGCCATATTGTGATCATTTGAAGGGGGAACACGATCTTTAAGATAATAACCATCTGATAATATTAATCAGAGGATATAAAAGGACAATTTACATTGTTATATTAAAGCATAAAAACAATTATGTAATAAAAACATTAATATGAAGTTTCTTGACTTGAAATTTATTTTTTTGTTAAATTTTAACTAAAGTACTCTGGACGAACTAACTAAACCGGTTCCAAAAGCATTTCCTTGGACCTCATCAGTTTGGCCAAGAGGTGGGTCACTGTTGTTGGGAGAAGTCACTGCAATCTCCCCCACCTGGTGATCTTGACTGACCAAGACTTTACCATTATCTCACAAGATTCCAGCAGAAATGTTAGTTGCATGCTACCATAGAAATACTAAAGAAACCAAGGCTTTCTATAAACATATGAAAACATTAATGGGATTCGCTTAATGTCACAGATTTTGCATCTGATTTCTCACTGTTGAAAAAGCTTTCCAATCAGCTTAACAAACCTAAACAATTCCCACCTTTATAACATATTTTGTTTTTGTTTTGTGGATCACACTTAAAGAACCCACTGTTTTATAATATTGCATATCTGTCTCTGGACAATCACATATTTTATAAGTATGCAGTAATCCTCAATTACATTATTTCAATTTTGCACTGTCAAATAAACCAAATAAACAAGCAAACAAAACTGTCATTTTTGAAATTTTTAATAGATTTTTTTTTTATTATACTAAAGTTCACACAACACAAGGATCAAGAGCCACTCATGGTAGACCATGGTAGAGGGTTACTGTTAAAATTGTTGTGATGAATGAAGATTGTGATATGTATAAAAGAGGAAGTGGCAAATGGTGAAGTTTATGAGGATAAGAATAGATAACGATTGACTTGAAGGAGTTAACACATTAACTACCAGAGTTAATGACAAAATCTGACTTCAAAAGCCAACTTTATAAAAGCCATCTTAGGCAATAAAAAAATTTAAGAAAAGAAAAAAAAAAACAACGACAAAGAGTTGATTTATAGCTTCATCTAAAGTCTTAACATTGTTGTCACACTAAAAGTATCACTGCAAATAAACTCATTATTGGCACCTGCAGTCAAAAATATATCAGAAAAAGCACAAGTTGTAGTTGGCATCTTAATAAATACTGCCAACCACAAGTCATATGTAAAGAGTGTCCAGGGAAGCATCTAAAAAGCACAAGTTTTTGGAGAAACAAAAAGCTGTTTCAGTCTAACTTTTCTCTCTACATTTGGAACACAAAGGAAATAAAGATATGAAAGTAGCACAACATGTGCTTGTTGTAAAGGTCTGAGTGTATTTGTTTGGTGGCATATCAACTTCTTATGGGTCATTTGGATGTACATTGTGGTGCAATGGATATCGGCTTGGAATGAGAAATCGGAAAGCAAAGTTCAAATTCCATTTGAATTTGTTGCATTCATTTATGTGCAAATACTCTTGGGAAAAATTTAATCCATCTCTTCTCCCTCCAGCTACGAGCTAAATAGCAAGATAAATTTGGTTCTATAGCCTTGGTTGGCAACCAGCCTACCACAGAAAGAAATAAAATGGCAACCTACTGTGAGAAAATCTTTTGTCTAGTAAGTGAGGGATCGAAAGAGACATGATCACTCAAGTGTGTATTACATTTAACACTTGACTGACTGATGGGTCATTTAATGTGTAAATTTAATTTTCTTGGTAGAAGTAATTTTTTTTGCAAAACTGTATAGCTGATAATATTTTCCTTTCTTAAAGAAATGTACTGCTGGTAAGATTTATTCTTTTTATTTTTAAATGTATTACTGGTAATTTTTTTTACCATGAAAATGTATTGCTGGTATCTTTACTATAAAATCTTTTATACTTTTATAGTGTTTTGACCCCTATTTGCTTATAGCTGGGACACTAACAGGTGCTATTACCATGGGTCATGGTGGACCTAGGAACAACAGCAATTAAGAGGTGATTTCATGCTTCTCAAAACCTCCTGATCAGAGGCCTTGCTGCCAGATGTAGTTTATCATCATACCCAGGACAGGTAAAGGTCTGACTTAACAGAACTAAAGAATAGAGCTCATCTGAACATTTATCATGAATAAATTTAAATAATTTTTACAAAAGAAATTCTTTCAATATTTTCTATTTCAGTTACCTTCTCGTCCTGTCCATTTGACAAAGTCTGTTAATGTTTCCCATTGAGTGGAATTCATGTGAATATGGTGCCTGTCTGTGATGTACTCCTGATAGACAATATTTGCATGGACCCTCTTGGTCCCAAATCTCCGGCGTAAAACTTCCATGAAGCCCTCAAGGAAATCTCTGAATTACAAAACAAAAGCATAGCATAGATTTTGTAAAAGCTTTCAAGTTCAAAGAAGAAAATTTCACCAAAAACTACTTGATGATTTCTGAGCTAACTTGGGTGTTTCACAAATATATATATATATATATATATATATATAATATACACACACACACACAACAAAGTATAGGGTAGGTATGGATAGAATAAAATTACATATCCCCCAAAAAACCACTATTCTCAATAAAAAGTGCTCAATACAAAGTAGAGCAAATAATATTTATTCAAAATTTATAACATAAGTATGTAATAATATCACTACAAAAGTAGCTATTTTGTTTCGATACTTCTCGTGTCTTATCAAGTGATGGCACTGATTGCAAGATGAAGAATTTTAAAAGATTCAAAACTAGCCAAACCCTCTCAATAGGGAGACATTGTTACGTATTCTGTGGTGATCAATCAAAATACAAGTAATTTCTAATTTGAAGAACATGACAACAGACCCTAAAAACAATTTATTGGTGCATTAATGTTAATTTCTGATTAGAATAGAGTTCAGTATTACTGACTATTACACTTAAAAATAAAAATTTATTTTAAAAAATTATTACTAATTAATATTAGAAACTATGAATTTTAATTTCTAAATTTAACTGAGCATCAGGTTTACATTATTATAAAAGTATGTTCCTGTATGCATGTGTGTACATATACACTACCAGCCATAATTATTAGGCCAACCCAGTGTTTTAAAAAAAATGATGCATTTCATACTATTTTTAGTATTTATTGCCAATTGAATAATTGTAAATGAAAATAGAATGGCTCTTTTGTTAATACTGCACAATAATATGCACATCAAATGAATTTATAAATATTTAATAATTACCTATATTGCAGTTTCATCGATGAAAGAATGAAGAAAATTTAGGGTGATTCGGACGAGTTCATCTTCACTTCCGTGCCTTGTAAAATTTTGCAACGTAACAATAACAAAAGAAACATTCTTTTTTCATTTGGCAATAAATACTTAAAGTAGTATGAAATACATCATTTCTTCTATAAAAACAGGGGTGGCCTAATAATTATGGCCGGTAATGTGTATGTGTGTATATATATATATATTTGTTTATGCATGTACATGTGTGTGCATGTATGTATGTATGTTTCTGCATATATGTTCTTGTATCTGTGTATTTATGCATATAGTTGCCTATAAGTAGATCCATGTATATGACTTTATTTTGTATATGCTGCTTTGTGGGTTTTTTTTTTATGTGCATACATATTTTGTTTTTGGCATGTGAATTTGTGTAGGTTAGTTGTGTTATCGATCATTATATAAAAAAAATAATGATTGATAACACAAACATCCTACACCAAGAAAACAACGAAAGCGAACTACAGATCCTTGAGGCAATATTCATTAAAAAGCTTAAGCCATCAATTAATAGAATCAGTTATGAATACTGTGGTAATGTTCTAAAATGTTTAAAAAGAACAGTTTTTCCGTGCTTTAATATGTGCATGACCATGACATTACAACATAAAAAAATTCCATTGTAGATAATTTTCACATTCTAACAAATGCTAAGCAATTTGTCAGCCATTAATTACATTTGAAGCGAGAAGAAAATTTACAGTAATTTTTAGCAACACAGTTATTTTTTGTTATCACAACTTACACCCCTGAAGATAATCTCAGGAGATTGAAAGTACTTGGGAACATCAAGAAAGGAATAAAAATTATTCTATCAAAGTTACAGGGTATTTCTTACATCTTTTAATTATGATACACGAAAGATTATCTGTTGAACGGATTTTATTAAATATAAGCAGACATAATGGTTGCAATTTATTTAATCTGACATGCCTAAAAGAAAATTTCATGCCTAAATACACAAATAATATATATATATATATATATATATATATATATATATACACACATACACAAACTGAATTTCTAAATAAGAATTCAATTTACTTGGAGAAAGAGTCAATGTAATCATCAGGATTCTCGGCAAACAGCAACAGTTGCCTCTGGTGTGACTCTGACATCATGTGACACTTAAAGCCATTCTGAAACAAACAGAAATAACCATTAACAGAGCCACCCAAATGTATATTATAAGGATTCAGTAATAAAAAGTTGGCTAACAAAGCCATTCAAAATTTACAGTTTCAAATGGCTTTCAAAGAAAAAAAATATAACTTAAATTTTTTCAGCAAACATGAGCCTTCATGTCAAAAAAAAAAAAAGTGTTAAAAGGATGTTTTTTTCCCCCATAACATCAGTTCTTTTTTTTTTTGTTTTAACTCCCGTCAATCTTTGCCAATGTTTATAGTTTTAAAAAGCAATGATTAAAATTGTAGTAGAACCAAAACATAAGAAAGTGAGTTTATAATTTTTCTTTGTTCTTGAAAATTGACAGCAAAAAATAATAAACACTACTTGTTTATTTTCACTATTTATTGTATTATCTATTAGAATAGTTGGCAAAACATCGGCTAATTGCCAATTGATTTGATCATCATAAAATGGTAAATAATATGGATTTCCTTATAGTTTGGTTACATATTTTAATAATTTAGTAAATCTTTATAAATTTATGAATAAAATATTGTTTTCATATTTATTTCTTTATAAATTGGAAAATGATAAATACTTTCATGGCTTCTGCTCAAACGAACTTAAGTCACTGGTGCCTCCTCAACAGGTGTTTACTCGTGCAACCAGATTGGCAACTGGGTCCCACCCATTCACAGTTAGGTGAGCCAAATGCAGACGACAATTCTACTCCTGCAGCTTCTTCTCTCGCACTTCCCGCCTGTGGAAGTCGCCCCCATATTCTTGCTTTCCTACAACCTCCAGGAATTTAAATGCAATGTCAATACTCATCTATTAACCACTTGACTAGTTCTTTCCTCACCCCATATATCCTTTCCTTTCTCTCCACCTTTGAAACTGTCATCACATCTGCATTCTCATCTTTCTATAGCTCCTTTCTAACTGGTTCGTCTTCCTCTTCACTCTCTTCTAATTAATCTTTTCATATTTATGTAGCCCCCTGCACATCAGTGGCATTACCACCTTGCTCAGGGTGATACGATTAAAAAAAAAAATAAAATAAAATAAAATAAAAAATAAATAAATAAATATTGCATTGTATTAGTTTTTAGAATGTATCACTCAATAAATCCTAGGCCTAACTAACAAAACAACAACTTTTAGGCAAAATTTGACTTTATTCATCAACATAGTCTTCTTCTAGGGTGATACACTGATTCCAATGCTTCACTAGCAATTCGATGCCTTTTTTATAAAACGGCTTGTCTTTGGCCTAAAAATATATCAATTCTTCGGTGGAGCCAAATTTCTTTCCCTGGATCATTTTTTTGAGGTTTGCAAACAGCCAGTAGTCACTGGGGGCAAGATCTGGAAAATAGGGTGGATGCGGAAGGAATTCAAAGTGCAATTCATGTAGTTTTGACATCATTGCGATCAACTTGTCACACGATGCTTTGTCTTGGTAAAAGATCCCTTTTTCTTCTTCATTTGTGGCCGTTTTTTGGCGATTTTTTCCTTCAATACACCAATAATGCTATATAATATTCGCTATTAATGGTTCTTCCTTTCTCAAGGTAATCAATGAATGAAATACCTTGCACATCCCAAAATATGGAGGCCAAAACCTTGCCTGCTTTGGACAGCTTTCACCTGCTGCTGTCCACTCAGCTGACTGCCAATTTGACTCCAGAGTGAAGTGGTGGATCCATGTTTCATTCATTGTCACATATTTACACAAAAACTTTGTTGCATTGAAACAGTTGCAAACAACACTGTTATTTTTGATTGACTGTGAGCAAACACAGCACCCACTTTGAACACAGCTTTCTCATTGACAAATGTTTATGTAAAATGGTGAATACACTGCCTTCTGATATGTTCAACTCCTCTGCTATCTCACACAACTTTAATTTACGATTGGCCAAAACGAGTTTGTGGATTTTTTGGTGTTTTCCAGAACAACTTCCGATTTTGGGCAACCTGAGCGTTCAGCATCATTTGTGTCTGTACAACCATGTTTAAAATCAGCAACCACCTCTTAACCATTGTTTCCAACAGAGCAGAGTCTGAATAACACTTATCAAGCAATTGCTTTGCTTGGACAGTATTTTTCCCATTAGGAAGCAATGCTTTATCACCACACGAAATTCAGATTTTTCCATTGTTTTGAACAACAATAGCTTCCCTTAACTGTAATTTGTAAACTAATAAATCCGATTGGATCCAAATTTTGTCACGTGCCATTTGAAGGTTAGTACTTCATAAAAATTATATGGATTTTTTATTAGTGGTGCCATCTACAAGTCAGGCCCGGAACTTATTGAGTGATGTGTTAAATATAAAATTATTCTTGTAAATAGTCTAAGAACTAAAGTATTTAATATTTTTGTTGTAAATTCTTAAGCAAAAAAAAAAAGGAAAAAAAAAAAATGTATAAATTCACTTTCATCAGATGCTTAGATTTTATTCATATTATAATCGTTGCTTTTTAAAATAATAAACATTGCTAAGGAGTAATCAAAATAAAAACAGTGTCACAGGAAAAACTGTCTTTTTGACACTCAATTTTTTTTTTTGCAAGCACAAAGAACCATGTTGGTCAACTTTTCAAATTGAAATCTGTAACCAATATAGTGATTATCATTAAATGAAGCAACAAATGATCCTCTTCACTTTCTGCCTCTCATATGTAGACATTGACATATAGTTACAGAGCAGAGAGAGAAATAAGCTTACAAACAATGTTTTGCAAGATATATAAATTAACTATCATTTTAGAATAGAAGCTGTTCTTTAATGAAAGGCTGCTCAAATGTTCATGGAATTTGAACAAGGTGAATATATGGGAAGGTGCAAATAAATTCTTTGTTCACACTGCTTCCTGAAATTTGAACAAATGACCACTCAGAATAGGGGAAAGGCCCTTCATGTTAGTGTTAAGAATTTCTCAGCATGCCATCTTAGTAGAGACATTGCTGTTATGCGAGATACCAGTTTGAAGAAGATGGTAAAAACTCGAGAAGCAACTTTTGTGAGTATCTATGTGTGTATATATTACATATAACTTCATAATACTACATTTCCAGAATTTTTTTTTATCTTTCCTGGCAAGAACTGCTACAGGTGATTTTTGCAGCTGAAATCACTTGTGGGGAAGTCACACATCAAAGTGACTAATATAATGCAAACAGGTACAAATGATTTTCAACATTTCATATGCTGACAATCTCTTGTGTGACATAAGTAGATCATTTGAAAACAATCTATATTAACTGTGAAGGTTCATTCAGTAAGAAATTTCACAAACACCTTTTGACACATTTGATTATTCACACTAACTTCTTTTTTTTTTTTGGCATTTGAATTTCATTTTGACTTTTCTTTTTAAAAAACAAACATAATATTCCAAGAATAATTCTATCAAGAAAAAAACCACAAATACAGTCCAATTTTGACAATTATTTACATTGTTCGGACTGTTGTTCTTATCTGTGTTGTCATATTCACAACGTTTCAGCTGTTATACACTCTGACCTTATTCAGGTGATTGTAATTTTAAACTGAATCTTTTGTTTCAATTACTGGAGTAGATTGTTCTCATTCCATGAGTCATGCCACTTCCAGATGTCTTAGTTATCTTCATTTAACTCAACCCTCTGAATTTTTGTTTACCACTGCTGTAGCCAGGTGTTGAGTTCACAAATCTTTGGGTCAAATCACTGAAGACACATGGACCAGCGGATAAAGTGTTGGTTGGATTCAGTGACTTGACCCAAAGATTTGTGAGTTCAATACATGGCTACAGCAGTGGTGAACAAAAAACTTAGAGTTGAGTTAAATGGAGATATTTAAGACATCCAGGACTGGCATGAATCAAGAAACGAGAACAATCTACCCCAGTGATCACAATAAAAGGTTCAGTTCAAAATTCCAGTCACCTGAATGACAGAGTAAAAAAATGGCCAAAAGATTGTAAATATGGCAATAAAGATGAGGACAACAGTCTGAATAAGGTAAATAATTACAATTCCTCATCTCAGAAATATATTGATAATGTAATAAAAATTAATCTTTTTCATTGAAGTGCTTTTAAACAAAAAATATACCATCTAACGACAAACACAAGAAAAACATTTTGATCAATCCAATTGGAATAGCAAAAGACATTGGCAGAATGTCTCACCTCATCTCGACACTGCTTTTCACACATTTGGCAATACCATTTCAGTTTTTGAAGTCCTTTGGCCTTAATCCGATTAGCAATAGCCTTGGGTGTGAGAAAACCTTGACTGGCTTTACCCATGGCTTAAGCAGTTGATGAAAACACTGAAAAATACAAAAAAATAAAATCATTTCATGAAGATCACATCACCTTTTGTAAAGCTACCTCCACTAATTTTGGTATACATAAGATTGAAAATGAATTTTTGAAAATGATAAAGCTTTCTTGAAGCTTTCATTTTAGCTTTAAAATTTACTATTTCCGGTAAGCAAAATACTGTGGTGTATTTCAAACAAAAATTATAGTGATTGGAATTGATTTTTATTCAGTAAAATCAATAAAACCATTCATTTTGACACATCTGTAAATAAAAGTACATTCTCAGTTTTAAAAATCTTGCAAAAAATAAAATGTATATTTCTGAAACATTATTTTAAAAAAATTAACAAATTTGAAGTTATTCTGATTTGAAAAGAACATTGCATATAGCATAAAATGTTGTATACAAGCGTTTTTTTTTTTAACCACAAGATCTCGTTTTTTTTTTTGGCAGATGAATGACTATTGAACATGTTAAGTATGGTGGAGCAAACAAAGTTTATATGAGAGTTTTTTGTTTTTGTTTTTTTTGGTTTTTCATAAGGAGGGAACAACCCTTAAAACATGTGACCTTTTAAAAATAATGTTAGATTTGAACATCCATGTTTAGAAATTCTGTACATATATACACATACAAAAATGAATTGAAATTCTTTTAACAATATTTTGGGTCATCAGATTTTAAATACGCTTTAAAATATGATTAGTAAATATAGTTTTACTTCATCACAAAATTTCTTAAGAGTTATCACATTGAAATTAAATTTTAAAAGATTTAAAATCTTCATAGATTATTCAATTTAAATAGTAAAAAAAAAAATTAAAGAAAATCTTGTAAAAATTCATTTTTCATTGAAAAGTTTTTTCTTTAAATATGTATTATTTGTAAAAGCAATTAAAAGCTAATTAAATAATTTGTTTTATTGCATTTTTTATTTTTTTGTTCAGAGCAGATTTTCAGTAAGATGGAGTCTGATTTTGCAAAAAAAATTCAGTGATTTAAATTTTTTAAAGAACTGTTTTTAACTAATATATTCACTAAAAATTATCACATCGAATTTCTTAAGTTTTCATTAAGTAAGGGGCTGAAACATATTTTTTAAATTTTTACTAAGATTTTCTAATAAAACATATTTCAAAAATAATTTAATTCATTTATGAATAATTCCTGAAAATTTCATTAAAATCCAACAATTACTTGATTTTTGCAAGAATTTACAAATTAGTGTGTGTCTGTCACTGCAAAAAAAAACAAACAAAAAGGGTAAAATTTGCTGTTAAATGTCAGTAGAACTGCTGTCACAAGAAAAACAAGTTTTTAATCAAAATTTTGAATGTTCCAAAATAGGTTAAGATGATATGAAAAAAAGTATAGTTTGAGGGAAAGGCAAAACTTAGGAGGCCAGTATATCAATTACCGATTTTCTTTTCTTTATCAATAATAATTATTAAAAATGATATAAAAATCAAATTTCATCAAATGTACAAAAATTTAAAACTGAATAGAATTTGAAACCTGCTTTTTTCTTATACATTAACTTAGCATTACTGGTTAACCTACTTTTTGTCACTTGACCTTTCTTTAAAAACTTCTTTTTAAATATAAAAAATGGTTTTAATGCTGAATTCTTTTTTCAATTCTTTTAGAAATCAAACAAAAGTTGAGAATATGAGTTATTTTATGAAAAAAGAAAATAAGGTTAATTTGATTTTGATTGATTGAATGATTTTATTTTTTCACAGCTTATCAATCCTTTGCAGGTTATTTAAAGCCAAAATATATTTTTAGATTTGTAAGAATTGTTTTGAGAGGGGAGATAATAATAATTTAGTGAAACAAGTCCTACTAATTAATCCATAGTTGCAGAGAGAAGAGATGGATTCATACTTTTGCAAGGGTATTTGTGTGTAAGTGAATATAATGAACCTAACTGAAACTCGGCTCTCCAGTTAACAATTCCAAGACATTATCCATTACACTACCTGCACATCCAAGCTTACAGCACCTGATATTCCCATGTGATCACCTATCTAGACCAGGCTTGACATTGCTTAACTTTGGTGATCGTAGGAGGACTAGTGTTTTAACACTATACAGGCATAAGCCAAGGCTACTTTTAGTTTAGATATTAAAGAATTCATAATTTAGTAAATATTTTTATTTTATGATGAATAAGTAAACCAATTTCCTAAGAATATGAGTCCCAAGTTGTGTTAGAATCAAGATCTCAATCTGAGTTGCTGAAAATATTTCACTTTGTTGAATTCAGTGAATTCAATTAAATTTCACTAAAGTCATTTTAACAAACGAACCAGTTCATACATTTCTATCAAAACAGCCATATTTTATTCAATGTATGTTTTTATGTCAAATGCGTAGTAAAAACAAAAGTGAATTAACTTTTTTCACATATAAATATATTTTTAATTTATTTGTTTAGAGAGTATTTTTGTTTGTTTTTTTTTTTATTCTCAGATATAAATATATATTGGAAACAAAGATCCATACCCTTTGGAAGTAAGAGCAAGATAGCATGTCTATCTAACAGTAGTCAAACAGATTTGAGATAATAAAGCAAAGGTTTCAGATATAATCTTCAATTCTGGATGCAAATTATTCATATTCACAAGCCATTTTATTTTGAATTGGAAGCCACGGTTAGGGTTGGTCACAGTTCAAACAAACTCCATTTTTATTATTTCTAAATAATTTGTCTGAATTTTTGTGATGAAATGTTATCATTAATAACATTATTTACATTTGAATATCCTCATTTTTGTTTTTATCAACACAACATTTCGGACATTGTGTTCATCTGCCCTCTTCAGGTGTCTGTCAACCTGGCTAACTTTCAAGGAATTTCAAAGTTAAACCTTTATTCAATCTAAAGAACAAGATGAGATATCCCTAACATAGATGTCAACACGTGAATTATCTAGCTCCATAAATTAAATGGTTCAGTTCAAAATTAGCGAAAGTTTAACCAAAATGACAGTCACCTAGACAGAGAGTACAACAGCCAAAATATTGTGATAACAACAAAAACACTACTCTAAATGCCAATAATGTAAATATTTCTAAATAGTTATGTCGTGACAATAAAGCTTAACATCACTCAACTTCTGTAGCTGACATTGAGTTATTGGGTAGGAAAACTCTGGTATGTTTGACAAAAAATACTAATTTTAAGATATTTCAGTACCCTAAGAGCAAAAATGTTTAAAAAATAGATTGTAGTATATTGCACAATATTTGATGACAATCCTCAACAAATATTCTCAGCCTAGACACATTTTTCTGATATGATGGTTCTAAAGTTAGGTAATCTATAAAAGAACTATTGTCATTAATGGACCTAATGACAATAAAATTGATCAATGAAGCTTAACTAGAAAGGATTTATAGTCTTGTCAACTCATTGTAAGGAAAACAATTGTTTTACAAAAAAAATAAAATAAAACAATTCTAACAGCTTTCCTCATTCACCCACATTAGCTGCTGCTGCTGCATTTTACCTCAACTGTTGACAGGTAAGATTTGGCCATTTCTGGAGAACTTTTATTACATTTAAGTACATTTTTGATTTTATCAGTATTAAGTACTAATTTTCAAATGATTATTTCCTCTTAATTTTTGTTCAGTAATCAAAAGAGTATTTTGAGCAAGTCAGGTATACCATTCTTTCTTTATATTTTCAATTTAAATCTAATTGTAAATAATTTTTTCTCTTCAATTTCACACTGAGTAAGTGTCCTTGTTCCCTTGTTCTTCTAATGACCTCACTAATTTCTTTTCTAATTATTGAAATAAAATTCCAACTTATTTTCATGACAACTGTATTTACGCAGACTATTAGATTGGCTTCAAGGTCCCACCCATTTATTGTCGAAATAGTTAATAGTAGCCGTCTCTTTTACTCTAACAGTTTTTTTTTTCCTCACACTTCCCGGTTTGTGGAACTCCCATTTGCTTGCTTTCTTGATAGCTACAATCTCCAAAAGTTTAAATGTAACATCCAATTGCCATCTCTTATCTCCTTGATTCCCATCCTTCTCTTATCCTTTCCCCTGACATCCTCTGTATATTGTTCTTCTCCCTTTTCACTCTATTTGTAGAACTCTCTTTTTTATACTTGCTTCCCTGGTAGCTACAATCTCCAAAAGTTTAAATGTAACATCCAATTGCCATCTCTTATCTCCTTGATTCCCATCCTTCTCTTTATCCTTCGACATCTTCTGTATATTGTTCTTCTCCCTTTTCACTCTATTTGTGGAACTCTTTTTTATACTTGCTTCCCTGGTAGCTACAATCTCCAAAAGTTTAAATGTGCCATCCAATTGCCATCTTTAATCTCCTCTTTGATTCCCATCCTTCTCTTATCCTTTCCCTGACATCCTCTGTATATTGTTCTTCTCCCTTTTCACTCTATTTGTAGAACTCTCTTTTTATACTTGCTTCCCCTGGTAGCTACAATCTCCAAAAGTTTAAATGTAACATCCAATTGCCATCTTTTATCTCCTTGATTCCCATCCTTCTCTTATCCTTTCCCTGGACATCCTCTGTATATTGTTCTTCTCCCTTTTCATATTTGTAGAACTCTCTTTTTTTATACTTGCTTCCCTGGTAGCTACAATCTCCAAAAGTTTAAATGTAACATCCAATTGCCATCTCTTATCTCCTTGATTCTCATCCCTTCTTTATCCTTTCCCTGACATCCTCTGTATATTGTTCTTCTCCTTTTCACTATTTGTGAACCTCTTTTTTTATACTTGCTTCCCTGGTAGCTACAATCTCCAAAAGTTTAAATGTAACATCCAATTGCCATCTCTTATCTCCTTGATTCCCATCCTTCTTATCCTTTCCCCGACATCTTCTGTATATTGTTCTTTCTCCCTTTTCACTCTATTTGTGAACTTTCTTTATACTTGCTTCCCTGGTAGCTACAATCTCCAAAAGTTTAAATGTAACATCCAATTGCCATCTCTTATCTCCTTGATTCCCATCCTTCTCTCTTATCCTTTCCCTGACATCCTCTGTATATTGTTCTTCTCCCTTTTCACTCTATTTGTGAAACTTCTTTATACTTGCTTCCTGGTAGCTACAATCTCCAAAAGTTTAAATGTAACATCCCAATTGCCATCTCTTATCTCCTCTGATTCTCATCCTTCTCTTATCCTTTCCCTGACATCCTCTGTATATTGTTCTTCTCCTCTTTTCTCATCTATTTCAGAAACTCTCTTTTATACTTGCTTCCCTGGTAGCTACAATCTCCAAAAGTTTAAAATGTAACATCCAATTGCCATCTCTTATCTCCTTGATTCCCATCCTTCTCTTTATCCTTTCCCCGACATCTTCTGTATATTGTTCTTCTCCCTTTTCACTCTATTTGTGGAACTCTCTTTTTATACTTGCTTCCCCTGGTATACAATCTCCAAAAGTTTAAATGTAACATCCAATTGCCATCTCTTATTCTGATTCCCCATCCTCTTTATCCTTTCCCCGACATCTTCTGTATATTGTTCTTCTCCCTTTTCACTCTATTTGTGAACTCTCTTTTTTATACTTGCTTCCCTGGTAGCCACAATCTCCAAAAGTTTAAATGTAACATCCAATTGCCATCTCTTATCTCCTTGATTCCCATCCTTCTCTTATCCTTTCCCCGACATCTTCTGTATATTGTTCTTCTCCCTTTCACTCTATTTGTAGAACTCTCTTTTTATACTTGCTTCCCTGGTAGCTACAATCTCCAAAAGTTTGGAATGTAACATCCAATTGCCATCTCTTATCTCCCCTTGATTCCCATCCTTCTCTTATCCTTTCCCCGACATCTTCTGTATATTGTTCTTCTCCTTTTCACTCTATTTGTGGAACTCTCTTTTTTATACTTGCTTCCCCAGTAGCTACAATCTCCAAAAGTTTAAATGTAACATCCAATTGCCATCTTTTATCTCCTTGATTCCCATCCTTCTCTTATCCTTTCCTGACATCCTCTGTATATTGTTCTTCTCCTTTCTTCACTTATTTGTGAAACTCTTTTTATACTTGCTTCCCTGGTAGCTACAATCTCCAAAAGTTTAAATGTAACATCCAATTGCCATCTCTTATCTCCTTGATTCTCATCCTTCTCTTATCCTTTCCCCGACATCCTCTGTATATTGTTCTTCTCCTTTTCACTCTAATTGTGAAACTCTTTATACTTGCTTCCCTGGTAGCTACAATCTCCAAAAGTTTAAATGTAACATCCAATTGCCATCTCTTTATCTCCCTTGATTCCATCCTTCTCTTATCCTTTCCCCGACATCTTCTGTATATTGCTCTTTCTCCCTTTTCACTCTATTTGTAGAACTCTCTTTTTATACTTGTTTCCTGGTAGCTACAATCTCCAAAAGTTTAAATGTAACATTCAATTGCCATCTCTTATCTCCTTGATTCCCATCCTTCTCTTATCCTTTCCCCGACATCTTCTGTATATTGTTCTTCTCCCTTTTCTACTCTATTTGTGGAACTCTCTTTTTATACTTTGCTTCCCTGAGAAGACATCTCCAAAAGTTTAAATGTAACATCCAATTGCCATCTTTTATCTTCCTTGATTCCCATCCTTCTCTTTATCCTTGCCTCTGACATCCTCTGTATATTGTTCTTCTCCCTTTTCACTCTATTTGTAGAACTCTCTTTATACTTCGTTTCCCTGGTAGCTACAATCAAAAGTTTAAATGTAACATCCACATGTATCTCTTATCTCCTTGATTCCCATCCTTTCTCTTATCCTTTCCCCGACATCTTCTGTATATTGTTCTTCTCCTTTTCACTCTATTTGTGGAACTCTTTTATACTTGTTTCCCTGGTAGCTACAATCTCCAAAAGTTTAAATGTAACATCCAATTGCCATCTCTTATCTCCTTGATTCCCATCCTCTCTTTATCCTTTCCCCGACATCTTCTGTATATTGTTCTTCTCCCTTTTCACTCTATTTGTAGAACTCTTTATACTTGCTTCCCTGGTAGCTACAATCTCCAAAAGTTTAAATGTAACATCCAATTGCCATCTCTTATCTCCTTGATTCCCATCCTTCTCTTATCCTTTCCCCCGACATCTTCTGTATATTGTTCTTCTCCCTTTTCACTCTATTTGTGGAACTCTCTTTATACTTGCTTCCCTGGTAGCTACAATCAAAAGTTTAAATGTAACATCCAATTGTCTTTTATCTCCTTGATTCCCATCCTTCTCTTTATCCTTTCCCTGACATCCTCTGTATATTGATGTTCTTCTCCTTTTCACTCTATTTGTGAAACTCTCTTTTTATACTTGCTTCCCTGGTAGCTACAATCTCCAAAAGTTTAAATGTAACATCCAATTGCCATCTCTTATCTCCTTGATTCTCATCCTTCTCTTATCCTTTCCTCACATCCTCTGTATATTGTTCTTCTCCCTTTTCACTCTAATTGTGAAACTCTCTTTTTATACTTGTTTCCTGGTAGCTACAATCTCCAAAAGTTTAAATGTAACATCCAAATGGCTATCTCTTATCTCCTCCTTGATTCCCATCCTTCTCTTTTATCCTTTCCCCGACATCTTCTGTATATTGTTCTTCTCCCTTTTCACTCTATTTGTAGAACTCTTTTATACTTGCTTCCCTGGTAGCTACAATCTCCAAAAGTTTAAATGTAACATCCACCACATTCCTTATCTCCTTGATTCATCCTTCTACTTTATCCTTTCCCCGACATCTTCTGTATATTGTTCTTCTCCTTTTCACTCTATTTGTGGAACTCTTCTTTTGTTTTATACTTGCTTCCCTGGTAGCTACAATCTCCAAAAGTTTAAATGTAACATCCAATTGCCATCTTTTATCTCCTTGATTCTATCCTTCTCTCTTATCCTTTCCCTGACATCCTCTGTATATTGTTCTTCTCCCCCGCCACTCTATTTGTAGAACTCTTTTATACTTGCTTCCCTGGTAGCTACAATCTCCAAAGTTTAAATGTAACATCCAATTGCCATCTCTCTCTATCTCCTTGATTCTCATCCTTCTCTTATCCTTTCCCTGACATCCTCTGTATATTTTCTTCCTTTTCACTCTATTTGTGAAACTCTCTTTTTTATACTTGCTTCCCTGGTAGCTACAATCTCCAAAAAGTTTAAATGTAACATCCAATTGCCATCTCTTATCTCCTTGATTCCCATCCTTCTCTTATCCTTTCCTCGACATCTTCTGTATATTGTTCTTCTCCCTTTTCACTCTATTTGTGGAACTCTCTTTTTATACTTGCTTCCCTGGTAGCTAATCTCCAAAAGTTTAAATGTAACATCCAATTGCCATCTTTTATCTTCCCTTGATTCCCATCCTTCTCTTATCCTTTCTTTGACATTCCTTTCTTGTACCTTGATTTTTCTCACTGTAACCCCCTGCACACCAGAGGCACTCAAGGCCTTGATTGGGGTGAAATGATTATAAAGTTTTTAAAATTGGTTGATTATCATTTTTTTTTTCAGTGCAATCTTATCGATTAAACCGTAAACTTTCCGATTGACAAAAAAAAATTTGTAAAAATTTCAACATTTAAACATGGGGGGGGGGGGGGGGTTCAATTCTTCATACAACCTCAGTAAATCGATTCTGTGCAATTAACTTTTTTGCTTGCTACTACTGAACCAACTGCGAAATTTTTGAATAAAAGCCATTCTTGGAGTCTCCGAGGAAAATGCCATCATAAGAACGAAAGAAAAAACTTGAAAAAGACAAAAACAAGAGCAACAACTCGTCTCAAAAAGACCAAAACAAAGCAACCCCAACGCGAGTGGTTCCAAAAAATGGAGGATCGATTTAACGTTGTGTGAGAAAGTGAGCCCCGCCGAATGCAATATGAAATGGTGACATTTCAAGAATTTTAGTAAAATATTAAGTTAACTCAAGTCTAAGTAACTCCAGAGTCCAGTTTTTCACAGAAAAAAACAACAAAATAACAGCATAACATGCTGAAAAAAAGGCCTGCAAACTTAAAAAATAAAGCGTTATATAGTCCTCAAAAAAATAAAAAAATGTTTGTGTTATTAAGATGAAAGATCAAAGAAGTATTTTTAATTTTTTTAATCAATACTTTCTCTAGCTAGCACGTTCAAAATTGTAGTTAAAACCCCTTTTTTCTTTTTTCGTCAGCGGTATGTCTTTAGTTTCAGAGATAAGGTAGTTCAGGATTTTACAAAGTTAAAAAGGGAACATACAAAATATGTGTTCTAATTTTAACTTTTTCTTGCAGCAGTGAACCAAATGTAGTAAACAGATTTTTTTTTTTTTTGATAACGAGAGGAAGTAAAACTTTTACACCGCGATTTATTTGGGAAAATATACCAATATGCGAAACAGCACTAAGACAATTACTGTAACTGATACAGAAAAAGAAGAATAAAATAATAAATCTTATAAAATTGAATGTCACTATTAAAAGAAATATAGTTTTCATAGAGAAGTGTCTCGACTGTTTTTTTATGTTACTTATAAACAAAAATGGGATTTAAACTTAAAAGTGATTAAGGTCTAAATAGTTTTCTGGGTTATTTGTGCTATATAGAAAATAAAAACTGCTGTGAAGTCAATGTTTAAGTCACAAACACTACTAATACACATGCAGAACGTAAAGAAATCATCACATTATAAATAAACTCCATCAATTCAGAAAAGAAAACTGATCTGGCCATTCATTTAAAAATCGAAACAACTATCATATGATGAACGTGTATTTTATTTTTATTGCTACTTATGACGAAACTGGCATATTAAAAATTTTTAAACAAATACATTTATACTCACAATTAAAATATGCAATATATAAATTACGGTTTTTAACATTGACAGTTTAATACTGAAATTAAAATTAATTTCCAAGATTGTTACGAACAGGTTTAAACCATTTCAAAATTGGTTAGTTCAAACAAAAATTCCGTTACTTAATAACATTTTAAAATAATCAAAATAATGTACCCTATTCAATCAATTCCGAAGCGAAATTAGCATATGAATTTTAAGAGAATGTGTATTGTTTTTATTATTACAAAAAAAAAAAAACAAACACTCACCACAACTATACTCCAAGGAAATAAAAATAAGGTTAGATATAGAACGCCGGAAGTGATGTCAAGGCGGTGTTACACAATTTTTTATCTTGTTTAAAAATATCCGGTAATTAAACTTTACGGTTATTTTGTGCAAGATTTTAACTAGTTACTATATCTTACTTTGATTTGATCTTGTTGTTTGTGTGTACGTGGTTAGGTGGGAGATAAAAACTATCCAGTGACCACATCCTAGCGCTAGATTCGACCTCTTTTAAAAGTTATAACCAAGAAAAGTAGAAAACTTAAACCATCATTTAAGACTTTTTACACTACAATTACTTTTTATTTTGAATCTCAGAAAAATAACATATCTATAATAATTAAAATAAAATACTTGTAAGCACTCAATTTTTTTATGATGTTATTATTAATTAATAATACCTTAAAATTACAAGTCAACTGGTTGAATAAAGTTCTCTAGTGAGATAAATGTTCTTTGAACGATTTTTCAAAACAAAGTTTGTTTGAGAAAAATGATTAACACAAAGATACAAATAAGATAAGGTCAATTTTAATTGCAAATTACCTCCCTTAGGTATTTACCTAGCCGTATCTTCGGATTTTTACGTAGATTTTCCCAGATGAAAAAAAAGAATACCGATTAACAAGTCTTTACACTCACAATAAAAAAAAAAGACTCTTATTAAGTGGGCACAGAAATTAATTCTTTATTTACAATAATATTTTGGGAAAAAGAAGATAAGTGTAGACTAGAGAGCTTTGTCCAGAATTTTTTTTAGTGCCTAAGAAACTAAGATAGATTAATCTCCATAAGAAATTGAGGATTTAACTGTGAAGTCGTGTTTTTCATTTTTGTGAAATGTGAATTCATTTTTTTTTTTACAAATGAGACGTCAATTTTAATGTGCAAAACAAATTACCTCCCTTGATTAGTCGAAAAGAGTAGGGAGTTGTATGTTTTTTTTGTTTTTGTTTTTTTTCATAGACTACATTTTTTAAGCACTCAGTCTAAAATCTGGAAGTTACAAAGCCGGAGTGTTAGCAGTCAAGAATTATTTTCATTGAAAAAATGCATGTAGAAATAAAAACGTTCTCAGAAGTCAAAACATTTGGCGCTTCTGTGAACTTATTAGCTTTGGATATGATTTTGTGGGGTTTCATACATTGACACCCACACACACATGGTCACTCGGCGTCCACGTGATGACTGGTTCCCGCCAAAACGATGCTAATAAAAGCGGAAAACATCACGTGGTACACCAGAGTTAGGATTTCGTCCCGGGACAAGAGCAGACATGTCTCCCTAACTCACACAAACACACGCGCACTAATTGCGGGTAGCAATTAGTGGCGCAAATATTTTTTATTTTTCTTATTTTTCTTCTCACCGACATTAACACTATGCACATTAACTTTCCTTCAAACTGGACCTTACATAAAATAACTTTCTACACATAAATTCACATTTTTCCAACCTTCGTCAGTAGAAATCCACAGACTGACTAAGACTGCTACATTCGCATGTAAGTCTCTCTCTCTCTCTACTCAACGCACACACAGACACAGAACTTTGTCTTCTCTCTGACTTTCTTCATCAAGGATTTGAACTTTGAACTCTTTACGATAATCTTAACAATTGTTACAAACCTTTCTTTCAGCTAGAGAAAAAACTTCATACATCTTATTTTGTTTCTACGAACAGATGAAGGGGAATGACTCTTTCCTTTTCACTTTCTTATGCATGCTCTCTCAACCCCATGTAACCTTTGTCAATACATTGTTTTTCTGGTTACTTTCGCCTTTTTGTTCTTTCTTAAAACCTGCTTCAAAATCATGACCAGATGTTACGTCGAGTCGACTCGTAAACATAAATTAGTAAATGGACGCCTTCGTCAACTACAAATGGTGACCGCCGACGTGATGTCGATTCGGCGTAATTCAGTCCAGCATCGTTGGAAACGGGACTCAGCATTCTTCTTCGTCTATCAACAAGAACTACTATTCAACGTCGTTATCTCCCAACTTTTTCCACAGGACTCTAAGATGGCGACCCCACACAGAATTTTTACAATCGCACACTAGACAGCACAACTGTCATCTCTCTCTCCCAGGTTTTCCAGAAAAAGAGTGGCACAACGTCGACTTAAAGACGTTTTTCAACATTCAACGCAATGTCACTCAATCAGAACTCTAAGGAGATCGACAAGCCGAATTATTTATACTGGAGAATTGAGACCTCCAAAGAAAATTCGACATTAAACCCAGATATCTTTTTAGTTCTCTCAAACACGCGTCGACACTCGGTATCAACACAAGCTTCAATCAACCACTTTGCAAATCAAAGTTTATAACCAACTGTTAATTCTTCTAACACCAACATAAATCCACACGTTCAGCAAAACACGGAAACTCTTACAAACGCAAGCCACTCAACGTGGAGCATCTTCGTCAGTAGAAATCCACAGACTGCCTAAGGCTACTACATTTGCATGTAAGTCTCTCTCTCTCTCTACTCAACGCACACACAGACACAGAACTTTGTCTTCTGTCTGACTTTCTTCATCAAGGATTTGAACTTTGAACTCTTTACGATAATCTTAACAATTGTTACAAACCTTTCTTTCAGCTAGAGTAAAAACTTCATACATCTTATTTTGTTTCTACGAACAGACGAAGGGGAATGACTCTTTCCTTTTCACTTTCTTATGCATGCTCTCTCAACCCCATGTAACCTTTGTCAATACATTGTTTTTCTGGTTACTTTCGCCTTACTCGTTCTTTCTTATTGTCTGTTTTATTTCACCACCCATGTTACGTCGAGTCGACTCGTAAATCTAAATTAGTAAGTGGACGCATCGTCAACTACAAATGGTGACCGCCGACGTGATGTCGATTCGGCGTAATTCAGTCCAGCATCGTTGGAAACGGGACTCAGCTTTCTCTTTG
The DNA here is from genome assembly GCA_037127315.1 of Ascarosepion bandense. Lineage (NCBI taxonomy): Eukaryota > Metazoa > Mollusca > Cephalopoda > Sepiida > Sepiidae > Ascarosepion > Ascarosepion bandense. Next base: position 1,030,667 of record JBBBDQ010001077.1, read on the forward strand.
TCTATCAACAAGAACTACTATTCAACGTCGTTATCTCCCAACTTTTTCCACAGGACTCTAAGATGGCAACCCCACACAGAATTTTTACAATCGCACACTAGACAGCACAACTGTCATCTCTCTCTCCCAGGTTTTCCAGAAAAAGAGTGGCACAACATCGACTTAAAGACGTTTTTCAGCATTCAACGCAATGGCACTCAATCAGCACTCTAAGGAGATCGACAAGCCGAATTATTTATACTGGAGAATTGAGAACTCCAAAGAAAATTCGACATTAAACCCAGATATCTTTTTAGTTTCTCTCAAACACGCGTCGACACTCGGTATCAACACAAGCTTCAATCGACCACTTTGCAAATCAAAGTTTATAACCAACTGTTAATTCTTCTAACGCCAACATAAACCCACACGCACAGCCAAACACGGGATTCTTACAAACGCAAGCAACTCAACGTGGAGCATTGGAATAAATTAGAAGATTTTTAACAGCCATATGAACCACCGAGAATTTTCCAGAGCATGCCACATCCTGGCACTCTGACAGGGTTACACTGCTGCAAAATCCCTAGTCACGCGCACCGCATTTCAGACTTTTTTCCTCTTCAGCCTACGAGAGACAACCCCAAAAAATTCACCTTTCACAAATTCACTCGTAATTAATGACGCCTTACAAACTTTAACTCAAGTGAGACCGATTTCCTCTACATGTACATTGGTCAACGTAAAATTCTTCTCACTCTTCCATTTCACCATGTGCTTTTCGAGGATCCAATATGGCGGACCATCAGTCTAAGCAGTCATACGTTCCAGCAACCTTCCCCCACACCTATGAGCCATGTCCGTGCCACCCACTTTTTTTTTTCAGCAACCAGCCTTTTCTGTCATTTTTGGCATGGCTACTACTACTGCTACCAGCATCATCATCAACATAATCAAACCAACATATTCACGGACATATTGAAAAAAATATTTTTAATATTTGTTTCAATCTAAGGGGGGGTATTTGTGGGGTTTCATACATTGACACCCACACACACACATACATTGACACCCACACACACATGGTCACTTGGCGTCCACGTGATGACTGGTTCCCGCCAAAACGATGCTAATAAAAGCGGAAAACATCACGTGGTACACCAGAGTTAGGATTTCGTCCCGGGACAAGAGCAGACATGTCTCCCTAACTCACACAAACACACGCGCACTAATTGCGGGTAGCAATTAGTGGCGCAAATATTTTTTATTTTTCTTATTTTTCTTCTCACCGACATTAACACTATGCACATTAACTTTCCTTCAAACTGGACCTTACATAAAATAACTTTCTACACATAAATTCACATTTTTCCAACCTTCGTCAGTAGAAATCCACAGACTGACTAAGACTGCTACATTCGCATGTAAGTCTCTCTCTCTCTACTCAACGCACACACAGACACAGAACTTTGTCTTCTCTCTGACTTTCTTCATCAAGGATTTGAACTTTGAACTCTTTACGATAATCTTAACAATTGTTACAAACCTTTCTTTCAGCTAGAGAAAAAACTTCATACATCTTATTTTGTTTCTACGAACAGATGAAGGGGAATGACTCTTTCCTTTTCACTTTCTTATGCATGCTCTCTCAACCCCATGTAACCTTTGTCAATACATTGTTTTTCTGGTTACTTTCACCTTTTTGTTCTTTCTTAAATCCTGCTTCAAATCATGGCCACATGTTACGTCGAGTCGACACGTAAATCTAAATTAGTAAGTGGACCCACCATCCACTACAATTTCACAGAAAATCCAAACCTATTAAGAATACATTTTTGCAGGTGATATTTTAAATTTAATTTCAGATAAAAATGTTTTTCTCACCCAATTAAAATAAGTCCGACATTTTTTTTTTTTTAATAAATTCTAAGTCTTATTGGTAACAAATGTTGAATTGTTTCAACTTTTTCATTTATACAATAAAAATGCATGATCAGCTGAGACTAGATAAAGATGACATTTTAAGTCTTATTGGTTACAAATCTTATTTTTTTATGATCAGAGTATGAGGTTAGGTGAGAAATCTCCAGGTTAAAAAAATGTAAGAAAAAAATGTTAATGCCACTGAAAATTGTTTGTAGGAGTCTTATAGCGTCACTTATTTATATTAAAGATTCTTCATGAAATAAATAACAATGGCAACTGGTAACCAACAATAAACATGTATTGATAAGAATACAACAATGAACACAAAACATGCAATTAGACTGTGTGCAAAATGTGGATGAAGGAGAAAGAAGTTCTCTCCCATAGACTGTAGTTTTGATCGAAGGTCAACTGGTTGAATAAAGTTCTCTAGTGAGATAAATGTTCTTTGAACGATTTTTCAAAATAAAGTTTGTTTGAGAAAAATGATTAACACAAAGATACAGTTGCTGTGAGGTGTTGTGTGGAAATAAGTTTTGATTCAACAATGTTTAAATGATGTGGTTAGCAAAGTGTCCAAAGTGAAAGAGTGTAAATTTGTATTATAAAATATTATGTCTGTGTGTGCGTTTGTAGGGTTTGATACATTCACACCCACACACACATGGTCATTCAGCGTTCACGTGATAACCCTAGTTTCCCGTGCAAATGGTATGCCAATATAGCAGGGAGCGTCATGTGCTAGGCAGTTAGGATTCTGTCCCGGGAAAGAGCAGACATGTTTATTCCCTAACTCACACATACACACACGCACTAATTGTGAGTAGCAATTAGTGGCGCAAATTTTTATTTCTCACCAGCATGCACACACAACACTAAAAAACTCCAATTGGAAACAGACATTAACAGTATGTACATTAACTTTATTCAAACTGAACTTTATTCAATTTAATCTTCTCTTGAACGTTTGCATTTCTCTCCAGACAAAGGGAAAGAACTTTTCTTTCCTTATTTGATTTGCATGCTTTGAACTCTATGTAACCTTTGTTAATATATTGTTGTTCAGGTTATTTTCGCCTTTTCATGTTTCCTTAATTCCTGCTCTATTCCATGACGCAAGTTACGCCGAGTCGACTCGTAAATATAAATTAGTAATGGACACATCGTCCTCCTACACGTTTAAGTGTTTGAGCAAGATTGGGCATCAAACTGACGTGGATTCAGATGACAGCTGAAATCTTACTAACGAGCTATGGAAAGTAGCTGTATAAAAAGAAAAAAGTAGACTCCCAGGAGCACCATGGGAAATTCAATCTTACATTTAAAATATCTAGCTGGTTAAAAATTAACCAATTGCAACATGCATATTAAACAGACCAGTCAGGTTTGTTAAGAACCAAAGGTTTTCAAAGACAACGATTGTTAAATTGTTCTATAATAAAGTAGTTATTTATTAGCCAATCACAGTCAAACAAAATGACATGTAGAAAAGCATGTATGCGGGTGTGAAACATAGTGATTGCTATAGTTTTCTGATGTAGGCTGTTTATTTTACTCAGTTAAGTGCCATATGTGAAACACACTTGGGCGATCATGTCTCGAAAGAGACATGACTGACCGGGCAGAAGATTATCCCGTAGTAGGTTGCCATTGCTTTCTGCGGTAGATTGATTGCTAGCCAAGGCTATAGAACCCAATCTGCCCTGTTATTTAACCCATAACTGGAAGGAAGAGATGGATAAATACCTTTCCCAAGGGTATTTGCACAAAAATGAATGCAATGAATTCAACTGGAATTTGAACTCGGTTCCCCAATTTCCCGTTCCAAGCCGATATCCACTGCACCACAATATGTCAAAAAAAAAGTTGCTTATTGATTAACAAATAAAAATTTGATTTTGACACAAGATGCAATTTTCTCATAAAAAAGAATAAATTCACTGTAAGCCCTAAAGATTAGGGTTCAAAGAATAACCCAAACTTTTTTTTAAAATAATTCTTTTTCAAAAATAGGGAATTTTCTTTCACTCATTTTAACTTTCTCTAATGTTTTTCATACATCCAAACTGCCATTTGATAAAAGATAACAGAGCAACATCGCTATAGTGTTAAAATAGGGAGCTTGATCATGTTTATCAAATTGGCCTTGTACCCAACATAACTGAACTCCCCACAATTTACTCCACGTCAGAAGGTTAAAAGATATAAAACTGTTTCATTTGTATAAATAAATGAAAATTTATTTATCAAAAAGCAAAATATCAAATTGTATGTATGAAATTATTGACTGTGAAAAAGTTCTGAGAGAAAGTGTAGTAAGAAGTTTTCCGAAATTAAGAGTTCATTTAAGTGAAATGTGTATAGAAAAAGATAAGTCTATGTTTTCGCTGTGTGTATCAACAAAGTATTAGTAATGTCATGTTACTCTCTTTCTTGTTCTGAATGGCAGGTAGGTGAAAAGGAAGAAGGAGTGATAAAGAAAAGACCATGTGCGAGAAAGTGAGAGAGTGCAAATGTGGGTTGCTGGGGGTGGCCTGATTATTTTCTTGCTACATTGTACCCTCTCTGTTCTCTGCTTCCTCATCTCTCTGACTGACTAAAAAGCATGAAATATGTAGCCAATTCAGTCATGTGGTCGACTAAACGCAAACTCATTTTTGCGTGGGAAGAAATATGACACAGGTCATTGAACATTCAATTTGTTGTTTTCTGTAAATTGCTCTCTTTTCATTAGTTAATAAATATTTTCACACTGGCTCATGAAATTTGTCTTGGTCTTTTTTTTAGTACAGGAAGGGGAATCTTTTATCCTATTGGTTAGAAATAGATTTTCACACTGGCTTACAAATTTGCAAAAAGTGAAGAAAAGAGAGTTATTTTTATTTCAAACTTAACACAGTGTATTTAGAATACTGTTAGAAAATGTGTGGAATGTCCAAATTATATATTTCAGCAATTTTTTACTGTCTTTTATGTTAATTAGTGCAAAAAAATACAAATTATAAGGTAAAATACACAAAGATGATAATACAAGTTTTCTGGTTCTACTCTATATTTTCATTTTTTTCAAGAACATTCTTATTATAATTATAAGAAGCCTTTCCAAAGTCTACATTTTGGAATATTTAACCTTTCTTTCTGAAAAGACTATGTGATTTCTCTTCTATACATAGAGCCTTCTGTCTCTGTGCTTTCAATCTCTTGAAAGAATTGAGAAGCCATAGAAAGCAAATCAATCTCTTGAGACTGTTCTACATTAACCTTTTCATTGAGCCCATAATTTTTCAGTGTACTAAGTGAATTTTATCACCACTCCCATTTTATTGAATTATGTTTTGGAAGCTTATTTCAATTGGTTGTTCTTTTTAAATGTGTGGGTGGGAAAATGAAAGAAAATTGATAAAATAAAACTAATAATGAATAATAAAAAAAAAAAGAGAAAAAGAAATACTTTTTCCCTTAATGCTAAGAGTAAAGGAACTGGAAACATGGTTACTCCTCCCTTGTTGTCATCAAACACTGTGAGACAGCACTGGGTAAGTCTATAAAAAAACAAATATTTTCATGTTTCACACTTTTCCTCTTTTTTGCACAAGATGTTGAACCATGTGGTAATTATGTTCACACTGAGAAATGTTAGTTTCCCCAGTCCATTGAAAACTGAACTCTTTTTTTTCCCCTTTCCAATATATGGCAATTGTGTGTGTATTCCAAAATCTTCACTTATAAAATCAAGCTTTTTCTTTGGTTGTTCTAACTCAGCACAAGGCTGACTTGAACACAACCATTGTAACAATGTTTACCTTAACTTCTGGACCAAGAAAAAGAAAATGGATATACCATAATCATGCTTAAACTTTCCAACAACAGAGTAAGTACAAACTTTTCTTTGGTTGTTCCAACTATGTGCAAGGCTGAATTGAGCTCTACTACCAATGCTTACTTACCCTAACTCCTGGATCAAAAAGAAAATGGTCATACTCAAGAGACATTAAGAACTATGTTTCACTACAGTCATCATAAAAAAGAATAAATGATCAGTAGTAGAAACAAATGTTTTTGTATACTTCTTTAATTGTTTGCATATGAAGACATACCTACATAAAATACACAAAACCCTACAACCTTGTTAATCTTCAATAGTGGCTCCAATGCACTGATATTTATGCTTGGCCTGATGATCACATGATCTGAACATAATATATGTGCTGAGTATTTCATTTTATTCTCTCATGTTCTTCTACAAATGATGAGCTATACTTGATTTTATAATTTCTATATAGAAACTAAATCCTTGTTTTTTTCACATTTTTGCTGACATGTTCTTAACCTAGGTGTATGCTGTATTCTTAGATACTGTAAACAAGATGAAGAGATAATTATAAAATAATTTTTATACTGTATGTATTCACTCTTGAAATAAGTACCTATCTCTCAAGCCATTGAAAGTTAGATTGTTCTTCATTAGGTATTGCGCAATTGCGGCCTTGTTGATGTAGCAAAGAAAATGGTGAATTACCTCATCAAACCAAGTCACGGGTATTTTACAACAGAAAATGTGGCAAAGAAAAATTTAAATAACATTAGTAGCACAAAAAGAGCTGCTATGAGTATCAGAAGTTATGCCAATGTGTCTTTCCTCCTTGTCTGGCATGGCCAATCATAAAAATCACTTGGTGAATAAAAGCTGTTGCTTTTTGCTTACCAAGGTAGTTTGATATTTAAAGCTTGGTGAGCGAAAGTGCATTTCTGCTGTTGCAAGTAGAAGATTGGATTTTTGTCCCCGTTTTCATTACTACATTGCCTGCTGGACAACAGATTTGCAATTGAACTTTGTTAGTACACATATTTTTTTACATTGATAATGGATGTAATATCATTTTACGGTTATTATTGACTGGGAAGAAGTTTGCCTAAGGGATCATTCACTATCAGGCACAGTGCCACAAAATGTCGGGAGATGGGTGTTAAATCAGATGATAAGTCTTAAAAATTTCTAATTCTCTATTTTTTTATATAATCTCCTCATAAAATGAATATATTTTAATCATCAGAAAGAAAAATATTTGAATTCTATCAGAATGGCTGATGCAGTCCTCCAGGAGAGCAACTTATTACCCCTTCTTGGTCTAATGTTTTCCATTGACATGAAATGGAGGGACTATATTAAATCAATTGCCAGGTCTGCTATCAGGAAAGTTGGTTCACTGTGTCATGTCGGACAATTCTTCTCATTAAAATCCATCTTGCACATTTATAAATTTACCATTTGTAAATGCATTGAATATTGCTGCCATATATATTGTGTTTCTCAACCAGGGTTCCCCAAACCCTAAGGTTTCACAAAAGGTCCCTAAGGGTTCCACAGAACAAATGAGATAAACTAATGAACTTCTGAGTTTTTATTTAATTTCATACACATAATATTACTAAGCACACACAATATATTCTTGGTTATTGTAATATTATAATATATACATGATCCCATCTAACCTAGTATGTTATTAAAATATAACAATCATTGGGATTATACATAAAAAATATGGTATATAATTTTGTTTTTATGAAGGGGTTCCTTGAGACATGTAATTTATTTTAACGGTTACACAACAGTAAAAAGGTTGAGAAACACTGATGTATGGTCTGGAGTTTCTGTAATACATCTCAAGATTCTCAACAAAATCAAAAGTATCAACAACATAAGCAGTCCTGATATGGCATCTGCTAATGTTGTCACTTTCCAACCACCATGACATTGCTTCTGTGTTTTTTCTATAAATATTTTCATGGCATTTGTTCTAATGAGTTCTCGTTCTTGATACAATGAACAAATTAATTTAAGCAATCGAAATTAGTAACCTTTTATTGTTGAAATGGCTGCACGTAACTGTTAGTTTTTAATTTCTTTTCTCACACTTGTCGCCCATGGAACACCTGATTTCTTGATGGCACTTGAAATAATAGAAAATTCAAAAGATAGAGAGTCTGAGAATATTATAAAAATTCTCATCTACTTTGAAAGCAATTAAAGAAAAGAACACAAATCATCCCTATAATCAAGAAATCCTAAAACTTGTCATCTATCTAAACTTATTTATAAATGGAACTTTGTCTCTGTGTGTGTGTCTATCTGTTACCTATAGACTCTTAAATGGCTGAACCAATTTTCTTGAAAATTTACAGTTGTACTATAAGCGTCTGCGAGTGTTCTTAGCTAGGTTTTGTGTCGAGGTACCGCCGATAAATATCGAAAATCGATAATCAAAAAAATCGGGTTATAGAAGGAGTGGCCCGATTTTAATCAAATTTGATACACTCATAGACAAAGACATAAGAAATTATATACAGAAGTTTCAAGGTTGCAGTTCTTACAATAGTGCAGAAAATTTGATATCAATACCAGGAAAACAAAATTTGACTTACATCCATTCATTTTTCTTTCAGTCTACGGTTTCACTTTAACTGGAAACAACTATTGCTTTTTAGTCTTTCGTGCTAACGTCCAAAGAGTCTAGAGCTCCAGGACCATGGATTAGTTTTAAAGCTTTCATTACACCTGAGCAATGATGGGCTATACTGCTAGTCAATTAATAAAACACAAAACAATAATATTGGCTTGGATCTTTAGCTATATAGGCATCAAGGGAAATCAAGAAGACTGATGCACTGGCAAAAGAGGTAACAAAAATTAAAATAACCAACATCAAACTCCCATCTCTTTTTCTTCTTCTATGTGCCTTGTCCCTTCAGGACGTAGGCAATCATGGTTCTCCACGTCTCCCTATCCCTTGTGGATCTTAGTATGTTTGCTCCTGTTACTCCTGGCAATCCCTGTTCCATCATCCACCTGATCAGGCCCTGCAAATATGTTATCCCTTGCCTTCCTCTGTCTCTCTTTCCTTCTATCTGGCCAGTCAGTATCAGGTTCTCCAGGCTCTCCTTCCTCATTGCGTGTCCCAGGAACTTCAGTTGTCTCTTCCCAATGCTCAGTATTAATTTCCTTTTTGTTGCCATTCTTTCCAACACCTCAGTGTTGCTTGCATGCTCAGTCCACGATATTGGCAGCATCCTTCTGTAGAATCACATTTCCGCTGCTTCAAGTTTTGTTCTCATTTTTGATGATATTGTCCAGCACTCACTGCCGTATTGAAGAACTGACATCACATAGCAATCCAGCACTCTTTTCTTTGTTTCTAGTGAAATTTTCCTGTGTGTTAGTATTTTGCTCAGCTTCTGGAATGTGTCCTTTGCCATGCCAATTCGCCTTCGGATCTCTGTGTTGCATTTTCCGTCTCCTGTTAGAACACTTCCTAGGTATTTAAATTTTTATGCAACACATCAAAAGTAAATGGTAAACTATTTGAACATCAGCTGACAATAAGAAAGAGCCGAGTTCGAATTCCTTGCATTCACTTACGTGCAAATACCCTTGGGAAAGGTATTAAACCGTCTATTCTTTCCAGTCATGGGTTAAATAACAGGACAGATTGGGTTCTATAGCCTGTAGATGCATCATTTGCTACACGTCAATACTATCTTAAAAAAACTACAAACCATACAAAATCAAGGACTGGGATTAAGTCCTGGAGCCTTCCAGACCTCACCCATGCAAAGTCTCCATATAGAAGCCAATGAATCACTTTATCTCTGAGATGGAGAAAAAAAACTCTCTCTCCAATATGCACTGAAACTAAAATACAACCCAAATAACTTAACATACCAAAAAACATATGAACCTTGATATATCCATTTCTATAGAAATAATCTAACAGCCATCACTTCACTTGAACTTCAAATTAAAGAAGCACTAGATCAAATAAACAAAGATTTTGATAATGTCACAATAAATATGGTAGCTCTATGGACAATCTCCAAACTTCACATAGACCTAAGATCAGCACACACACACACACACAACAAAAGTATATACGAAGAATTAAGAGATAAAAATCATGATTATAAACCATTCTGCGCAGATGGATCAAAAATCTTAAATAGAATAGGCACAGCAGCCACAAACAAATTTTCAAATAAATCAGGCTACCAAATAATGCATCCATCTCTGCAGCTGAACTACAAGCCGTTAAAATGGCATTTAAAATGTTAGAATATTCAAAAGATAAGAGGTTTATAATATTCTCAGACTCCCTATCTAGTTTAATAGCAACCAAAGCAAAAAACAAAAAACATCCCAATATTCAAGAAATCCTAGAAACTTGTTATTAGTTAATAAAACACAAAACAATAATATTGGCTTGGATTACTAGCCAAATAGGCATCAAGGGAAATCATGAAGCCAATACACTGCCAAAAAAGGTAATGAAAAAAAAAATCCAACATCAGACTCCCATATACAGTTTATAAAAAAAAGAAATTACACAACATATCAAAATACTTTCACGCCTTCTGCTCTGATGAACTTAGCTCACTGGTGTCCCCTATATATAAATTTACTCGAGCCACGAAATTAGCAATTAGGTCCCACCCTTTTACTGTGAAACCAATAAATTGTAAACACAAATTCTACTCCATCAGCTTCTTTTCTTGCACTTCCCACCTGTGGAATTCCCTTCCACTTACTTGCTTTCCCGACAGCTACAATCTTCAAGAATTTAAATGTAAAGTCAATAGTCATCTCCCATCTCACTAACCTGCATCCTCTCTCTCATGCTCCTTTCTCCGTCCACTCCACTTTCATCAGCATTCTCATTCTTCTCTAATCCACTTCCTGACACCCCCTATGACCTGTCACGCTTTCTCATAACGTTCCTCCTATGTAACCCCCTGCAAAAGAGTGGCAGTAAAATGTCTTGCTTGGGTGATGTGATTATAAAAAAAAAAGGAAAGCAATTTGGGACATGTTCCCAAACAATAAACTATATGAACATCAGTAGACAATAAGAAAGGAGAATATAGAGCCATTGGCTGACTGCAGAAAGCACATAGTACTCAATAGAATAAGAACTGGACACACACCCCTGACACATGCTCGAGGCAGAAACTACACCTTGGTGTACCCACTGCAACCAATTTTTCACCATTAATCATATCTTGGTAGAATGCAAGAAGCACTAAAAAAATACGTAGTAACTATTAGCAAGCACAAAATCTTAATATGCTCTTCAAAAATATAGCTACTGCCCAAATAATAAGATATCTGAAGAAAATAAAATACTACCAACTTCTATAAAAATAGAGCTTGGACTGAACCAGACAACTTAAGTTTCGAAATACTCCCAAACTATACAATTTGTGATATTTTGAAAACAATTTTAACAACCTCACAACCGTTTCAAAGAATTTGGAACATTCTTAAATAAAAAATCTAGTTTTGGCATTAAATGACCCATAGGAATTGATATGCTGGTAAAAACAAATAATCAATCAATCCCTTTCACCTACAATCTTCAAAAACTTGGATGCAATCTCAATTGCCATCTTTTATCTTTTTGAAACCTGTTCTTTTATTGTCCTTATTCCTCAATTTTCTCATTCTCTTTCACTCTCAGTAACTCCTGGTATCTTAGTGGCATTATCATCTTGCTTGTGGTAAAAGGATTAATAAAAACAAATTCTGTCAATATTTCTGTTTTGATTTTAAACATACATTTTGGGGGCTTTTAGCTTGAACTTATTTTCTGGAATGAGATCAATAGTCTTAAATCAGGGTTAGATTCTTTTATGTGTTATATCCCTTCAGGATGTGGGCGATCATAGCTTTGCACAACTTTTAGTACTTTGTAGCTTTTACTCTTTTTGCTAACCCACCTAATCCCTGTTCTTTCAACTATCTACACAGGTTTGTTAAGCAAGTTATGTGCTGCTTTCCTCCATCTCTTATATTCAATCCATGCTGTAGGTTTAAAATTCTCCAAGCTGTCTTTATTCATTACGTGCCATAAAAATGTCAAGTTGTTTTCTGATGAAAGGTATGTGTCATTTGAAGGCACCAAAATCATGCAAATACAAAAATTATTTGAGAAAAACATTTACAGAAACTGTTTCAAAAAATTTTTAAAAATTAATGATTTTGGAGATATAATACAGTTTAACTCAATAGCATTGTTATAGATTGAGGCCAAGGAGACAAATTTAATCTTCTATTTTGTTCAGTTTTCAACCAAAAACTGTAGTGTCATAGATGACTGTATTCTCCATTAAATATCCCACCATATCAGATACTAGTCATTTTTTGTCAGGATATTTGATGGGACAGATTACAAGGAGAAGAGACATTCTCCAGAGTGTGAAGTAAACATAAACAGTGTTAAATGCAAATCAAACTCAGTTTGTTGACTCCATTTTTCATGTCAATGATCATTACATCACAATGTGCATAATCCTTTAAAACACAGGCTTCAAAATTAAAAAAAAATTGATTCTATAAATTCTATAAGTCACAAATGATGAAAACAAAAAGGTTGAGCTTGATAATGTTGAGTATGAGGTTGCTGATCAGTTTTGCTTTCTTGGTGAGATGTTAAGTGCAAGTGAGATGTGCAGAAGCAAGTTCAATATCCTGTGAGAAATCAGGTTGGAAAAAATTTAGGGAACTTTTACTTCTTCTAATAGCTTGAGTATTTTCGCATAAGATGAAAGGAAAGCAATCTACAGTTTATGTTAGAAGTGCCATGTTGTATGATAGTGAAACTTGGTCACTTAAGTTGATATTAGCAGCATTGCTTGAACTGACATGTAAATGGTATGGAGGATGTGCAATGTCAGGCATAGGGATAAAAAAAATCATCAGAGGAATTAAGTAATAGGCTGGATATTGCCAATATGTTATGCATCAAGCAAGACTTAAGATGGTTTGGGCATGTTGATAGAATGGATATAGAAAATCATCAGAAGATTTAAGAAATAGGCTGGGTATTGCCAATATAACAGAAGCTATGCATCAAGCAGGACTTAAGATGGTTTGGGCATATTATTGAAACAATGGACACAAAAAACCCAGTCAGCAATTGTAGGTTTATTGAGGTTGACAGCCAAAGAGGAATAGGTAGAACATCAAAGACAATTTAAGGAAGTTGAGATTACAGCCAGGTCTTACAAAAAAATCTGACAGCCTGGTAAAGACAACCCCATCCAACCCATGCTAGCATAGAAATAGACATTAAATGATGATGATGATGAATATGCAGCTTGATGGTTAGCAGCTCAAAAAGAGAAATCATCAAACTGAAAACAAGAAACTGAGTTTGAATTCCAACAGAGTTCATTACATTTTCCTTTCACACAGATACCTTTAGGTAAGACTAGCAGTATAGCCTGGCGTTGCTCGGGTGTAATGAAAGCTTTAAAACTAATCCATGGTCCTGGAGCTGAGACTCAGCCTAAAGAATATTTGAAATAATAAAATAATTGCGACAATTTACCAATCGCACCTAATATATATATATATATATATATATATATATATATATATACTAGCACTATAGCCTGGCGTTGGCTCGGGTGTAATGAAAGCTTAAAAACTAATCCATGGGCCTGGAGCTCAGACTCAGCCTAAAGAATATTTGTGTGAAGTTTGGTGAGAATCGGATAAAAATTGTGGATTTGTATAAAGTACATACAGACGAGATAAACAGACACACACACACAAACATCTTACCTTTTATATATATATATATATATTATCGATTTTCTGCACTATTGTAAGAACTGCAACCTTGAAACTTCTGAATATCGTTTCTTATGTCTTTGTCTATGAGTGTATCAAATTTGATTAAAATCGGGCCACTCCTTCTATAACCCGATTTTTTCGATTATCGATATTTATCGGTGGTACCTTGACATAAAACCTATCTAAGTACACTCGCAGACGCTTATAGTACAACTGTGTAAATTTTCAAGAAAATCGGTTCTGCCGTTTCAGAGTCTATAGGTAACAGACACACAGACACACACACAGAGACAAAGTTCCATTTATAAATAAGTTTAGATTTAGATTTAGATATAAACCCATGTCTTCTCCCTTACCACAAGCTATAGATTAAATAGTAAGGTAACCTAAGCTCTCTAGCTTCGATTAGCAACCAGTCTAGAAAGACAACTATAAATTTTAAACAGGTTAAATGGGCAGATAGAAGTTCTTAAACATTGGTTGGCAATCTACCTAGAGAAAGTAATTTAAGAAAAAGACCCATCCCCTCAGCAGCTTGGGGTCACCTTTAGGAATGGGTGTGCTACCTGCACCTCACCCACAAATGCACAATTACCGAAATTCTTAAAACACATTTGTTGCACAATCTGACCCAGGCAGAGATAGCTTCTTCTGTTTCTTATTAAAGTACTGAGACAAAATTTCTTGATGCCCAGGCAGGTTTGACAATACGGTCATTGTGTAGATAGAGATACTCATTTTTGCCATAAGATTGAATAAAAGTGACAGAAAAAAACGGAGATATATGGATTTTGAACAAATATATTTTATTTTTTGCTTTTGTTTTATTTATTTTTTCAGAAACTGTCAGGCATTGCGTAGAAACATTTTAAAAAAGGTTACCATGATAAAGTATCAATTTTATTTTTCCTTCAACGACACCGTTTCCTCCTGCCACTTGAATCCCAACTGAAAATAGAAAATAAAATAAAAATAAAATATACCTAACAATGAAAACTAGAACATTATGAAATCAAATCTTCATCTTAAAATACTCATCAAATACAGTGGGTTCATACTGCCTGAAACAAATTATGACAGAAGTACTATTATGGGATAGAATGAAGAATTAATAGAAATCCAAACTTGCAAAGACACAGAAATTTTTATTGTATTTTCTTGCCACCTCCATGTTAGCAGGGTGTGACACAAGGTTACCTTAATATGAGGAGCAAAGCAGGTGCATCAGAGCCAGGTCCCAAAATAGGTCACCTCCCGCAAACGTTGGTTGAACTGGCATTGGTATTAATACTGATATCCCTTCTTTAGTGCAATAAAGGAGGTACTGCCATGGGAAGCTGTTTCCTGAAACCAACCATTTCTCAATAATATTTTCAGTTGTGTGTCTGTCCACAAACAGAGACACAACTGAGAAATAAAATGTAGCTAATCTGCTCATGGGTAGATATGATACTTTGATCCCAGCCAAAAGGCCAATATCTTTGATATTGCAATATATGAATATGAAAATATATGTATAACCATAAATTATATCAGAATAACATCATTATGAATTAATATTAAAAATTTAAAATAATTTTTAGT
The DNA here is from genome assembly GCA_037127315.1 of Ascarosepion bandense. NCBI lineage: Eukaryota > Metazoa > Mollusca > Cephalopoda > Sepiida > Sepiidae > Ascarosepion > Ascarosepion bandense. Next base: position 1,045,785 of record JBBBDQ010001077.1, read on the forward strand.
TAAAAATATAAAATCTTATCAATGTCATTAATATGAATGATATTAATCCACAGAAACGACGTGTGTGTGTGTGTGTGTGTGTGTGTGTGTATATATATATATAAATGTATATTGCAATCTTTCTTTTTTCTTTTAAACATGTTTTGTTAATCAATGACCAACAAGGAAGATTTTATTAATTTTTTATTTAATTTTTCCAGTATCCCTACATATTTTCTTTTTGTTGGGTATAAAAGAGTGTAAAAATGTTCCATAATTTTTGATTTCTCAAGTGCTTTCAGCCACTTCACTGGCCATTTTCAAGGATGTTATTTTCCAAATTTTCATAATTTTTGTGTTTTTGAAAAGGAGCATTAAATCACATCAAAAGCATCTTGCTTTAAGAGAAGCACTATATTTTAAACAATTTTCTCCTCCCATCAACTTTACATTATTTAACAGTAGAAATGGAGTTTTTAAAAACATGACGATAAAATAACAACATTGGAAAAATAACATCCTTAAAAATGGCCAGTGAAGTGGCTGAAAGTACTTGGAAAGTAAAAGATTATGGAACATTTTCACTTACCTCCTGTGGAACTCCCTTCCATTTTTTTTTTTTTTTTAATCATTTCACCCCAAGCAAAGCAAGACCACCACTAGTGTGCAGGGGGTTACAGTGAGAGAAAAGACTAGGTACAGGAGGTTTTGAAGAAAAAATAAAATTCATGGGGTCAGAGCACCAGGGAGAAAAGCAGGTATTAGTAGTTGCCATGAAAACATTTGCAGAAAAAACAGAGGAAAGCTACATCACGTCGATGAAGTCAAAATGCCAAGTCAGGATCAATTCCATTGCAGATAGATACTTCTTTGGATTTTGTCGAGAACCTCAAGATGAATAGCAGGAGCATCCGACCAGATATGGTAACAGTATTCAATGCATGGATGAATAGTAGATTTATAAGAGACTAGCACCAGCCATGATGATGGCTGGAAGGAAAGTTTCTTTATGGTGGCTAAAGGAGAGTAGTTTTGTTTTGGAGGCACTAAAATTTACAAGCCATTTCTTGCCCCAGTTAACCACTGATTGGAACTTGCTTTCTCGATAACTACAATCTTAAAAAATTTAAATGCAATGTCAGTCGCCAACTTTTATCTTCTTGAATCCCGTTCATCTTTTGTCCTGTCCTCAATCCACTCCATACTCAGTCTTTTCTCTCACTTTCACTTTCTGTAACCCCCCTGCATACTGGTAACATTCTCGCCTTGCTTGGGGTGAAATTATATATAGATATAAATTTTTTTTATTACAATGGTTTATAAAATCATTATATAACTACCCAAAAAGTTTCATGTTTCAGAACAATACTGTTCTTTTTCAGGTGATAGTTTAAAATAAATTGTGAAAATGATTTAGAAAATATAAGATGAATTTATCGTTATTTAGAAACTGAAGGGGTAGTAGTAGAAGAGAGAGATAGAGAATATGCTTGTTGGTGTGGCAATATTGTTCAATCAAAAATGAGAATTAGGTAATCATGGAGTTGAAGATTTGGGTCACAAAAAGAAGCAGAACTGTCTGGTGTCAAGGCATGTCACTTTTTAATTTTGTCTGGGACTCTGCATTATTTAAATGGGTAAACAATTTTTAACAGCAGATTGGATTTTTTTAATTTGATTTTGTACTACCCCATGATAGGAGAGAATAGCAAACCTGGAAAGATGAAGAGGATAATCCAAAGGATTTTATCGACTTAATATAAATTATTAATTAGATAAAAATAGACAGCTTAATGGATATTATCCACAGTAATATAAAATATTAAGAGGAAAACTCAACACATAATTAAAGGATTATAAATCCAGAATTTATTTTGGCAATGTAACAAAAAATTTACAATTGCCTCCTTTACACTGTTGAAAAAATAAGTAAATGATAATTTCCCTTAGAATATTTTGAAAAAACGTTTTTAACAGAGGAAATAAATCTTGTCTCATATAAACTAGAAATAAACTGATAATAGATACATCAAATCACAATGCAGAATAAGGAATACATACATTGAATCCCACAAATAACAAAACAATTATTAGGAGAAAATATATACATATACAACCCCCCACCAAAAAAAACACAAACTTAAACAAATGAAAAGACAAAAGAGGAAGAGAAGAGGACAGATAATATTGTTACGAGGATGCATTTTGAACACACCTATTTCTCAAATAATGCACTCTCCCTCCTATATTAATAAGAGTTAACAGGAAGTTAACTCGAGAAGTTCTTGGGAAGTTCATAGGAATTCTTTAGAGTTCTATTGGAGTTCAGTAGAACTACTAGGCAGTTGATATTAGTAGGCAGTTAGCCAAATACTAAGGAATGAGCTTACAGTGGAAGATTACTAAGTTCCTAACATTTTGGTGTGTTAAGCTGATTAGCAACCGACATAGCACAATTATAACTTTCAGTGCGAAAACTACTCCACAACACATTTATATATAAAAATAATATTAATAATGGCTAAAAAGTTATAGTTAATTGGAGTAGATAGACTAAACTATCGCCCAGTTCACACTCCACCCACGTCTATTGAACAGGTGAAGAGGCTCATCTCTTGTTCCCTGTTTAGGATGTGGTTTCCGGCTCTCTCGTTTCCAATCTTTTCACTCTTACATAGCCCCCTGCGCTTCAGTGGCGTTACCGCCTTGCTCGGGGTGATATGATTAAAAAAAAGAAAAGAAAAAAAAAGTAAGGGATTCTATTGAGTCCTACTCGTTATTACAAAAAAGTTTTAATTCATGATGTAGTTGTAAAAATAGGGAAATTATAAATAGAACGTTTGGAAGATACTAGAATGCTTGAGAAAATTCCAATAGATAACCCCTATAAAAATAGATTTCTTCCACTTTTCCAAAATCTTGGTAAAAAATTTACAAGAGAAAATATTATATGGAAAATATAAACGCATAAAATAATGCAGATAATGATGAAGGAGCCAATGTAGTAAAAAAAAAACATACAGTCACAGCAAACATTACCTTTTTTGAGTGTGTGTGAATATATTCTCTCCTAGTATATGTGTGGGTTAATGTATTTTTATTCTGTGTCGGTAGCGTGATTTATTGGATTCTTAATTTATTTTCATTTCAATAATATAATGCTCATTTCCCCTGTCAAAAAACCATCTTTAGAATATTCTGTGTGAAAGTAACATTTATTTTATTTTTTCAACAGTCTGAGTGAGACAAAAAAAAATTTTAGTAAAAAATTGCTGGAAAATATTTTTTTTGATGTTTTCTTATTTTCTAAAAATAAGTTTTTGTGTTAGCTAATATTTGTGATTATATATATATATATATATATATATATATATATATATATATATATATATTGTTACGTGTTAAGTTGCAACAAAACAACAAAAAAAATGATTGACCAAAACTCAGAGCTAAATCACAGACAAATATTTAATTTATAAAAAATTACCAAATAAAATATTTACAAATATACAATTTTTGTTGCATTCAAAACAAGAAACATAGAGTTTACTACTGGTGAGTGTTACAATTTTTTTTTTACATTGTTAAAATTCTGGATTTATAACCATTTAATTATGTGTTCAGTTTTCTTCTCAATATTATATATATATATATATACATACACACTAAAAAGTCTGCCTCCTTCTACTGAGCGCCCATAGCTCTGAGGTGGAGTCGCCAACTGAAGCCAATTCAGTCGGGTTTCAATCCTGGGTAAAAAGCAATCGGATGTCTAACCGTACTGATGATCTGTGATACAGCAAAACAGATCTGTCTGCGGATGACTATTTACACTCTCACACCCTGATTGAGCACTCTGGAAGAATGGTAGACTTTGAAAAACAGTAGCTACTTTAGCATTGTTCATTCAGCAATGAATTAGAAGACTCTCAGCTATTGGGCATGTATAATGATAATATACATGCTAAAAAGTCTGCCTCCTTCTACGAAGCACCCATAGCTCTGAGGTGGAGTTGCTGACTGATGCCAATTCGATTGGGTTTTATTCTTGGGTAAAAAGCAATTGGATGTCTAACCGTACTGATGAGCTGTGATACAGCAAAACAGATCTGTCTGCGGATGACTTATATATATATAGGAAAAACTATTAAAAAGTTGTGAGTTTAAAAATGTATTTTTTTGACAGTATTTGTTTATTTCTATTATTATATTTTATATTTCAGACTGCCCTCAGTCCTTCATCAGAAACAAATGATTTTAAAATCATTTGTTTCTGATGAAAGGCCAAGGACGGTCTGAAATATAAAATATAATAATAGAAATAAACAAATACTGTCAAAAAAATACATTTTTAAACTTACAACTTTTTAATAGTTTTTCCTATACATATTAAGACAGTATATGTGGATTATCACTATGTTTTATATATATATATATATATATATATATATATATATATTGTCATCCGCAGACAGATCTGTTTTGCTGTATCACAGCTCATCAGTACGGTTAGACTCCGATTGCTACCTAACCCAGGCTTGAAACCCGACTGAATTGGCGTCAGTTGGCGACTCTACCCCTGGGCCATGGGGCATTCAGTGGAAGAAGGTAGTCCTTTTAGCGCATATCATATTACGTGCCCAATAGCTAGAGTGCTCCAATTTATTTTACTGAATGAGCGATGCGTACACGCTAGAGTGGCTACTGTTTTTCAAAGTCTACCTTTCTTCCAGAGCGTTCAATCCGGGTGTGAGAGCATATCTCACAGATATTATACTCTGCTTCAAGACAGAAGTAGCAGAGAATGATACTTTGATACAAGGCAAAGAACATAGAGACTCTGAATATCAACAGAAGTGCCATTAAATGCCACACATAATTAAGCCTGTCATTTTTTATGCAAGTATATGCATAAATATTATATGCAATGAATATATATGTGCATATAGTGAAATTGAAAAGGAGTCCTTTACTAGTGAACCAAATAGATATTTTGAACAAGTAATGTCCCCAATGAGACAGAGTGAAGGCAGTAAAGGATACAAAGTAACTGGAATTATTAACTAATTCCAGATACTTTGTATTTTGTAAAGAGTATAATATTTTATCAGGAAAACAATGGACAATAGTTTATTGTGCTGACCTAGCAAAAATTATTGGCTGGGAAATTTTTATTTGTCACCCATTCACCAGATATTTCACCTTTATTGATTACCATCTATCCTCTTTATCAAATTTTCTTAATGGAAAAAAAAAAAATCAGTTCCCTCAAAGACAGCAAAAGGCACCTATAACAGTTCTTTGTTCAGAAGTTACTATTCTAGGAAGATTAAAATAATGTAGTTGCATGAATGATGACAGAATATCGTTAAACAGAATGGTAAATATGTTGTTCAATAGAATTAAGGTATTTAACCACATGCCCATTCATTCAGGAGGCACAAGGCCTTTTTAACACCCCACATCTATGAAGAACTAGAATCCAAAAGATATTTGAATAGATATTTTTTTTCAGAAGCCAAAATATTTAACAGAATGCTTACTCACTCCCAAACAGCACAAGGCTCTCTAATATGGGGGTTCCACATATACATTGGATCAGATTTAAAAAATAGTCCAGATTATTTCAAAATATATTAGGATGTGCTGGTGGCACAGCTTAGAGAAATTGGTGATCAGAATTTGAATTCTGGTCAAATACATTCACTTTCACATAAATCCCCTTAGGAATAGTATGAAGCCATCACTCAGCAGAGCAGACTGAACTCTCTAGCCATGGTTGGCAACCAGTATAGGAGAAGGACAACTCTAGATTCAAAACTGTATATGGATTGGGTGGGGAACATATACATTAACCCTTTGTTGCATATTGGTTACAATTGTAGCCTTTCTCTAACCTTTGTTGCATATTGGTTACAATTGTAGCCTTTCTCTAACCTTTGTTGCATATTGGTTACAATTGTAGCCTTTCTCTAACCTTTGTTGCATATTGGTTACAATTGTAGCCTTTCTCTAACCTTTGTTGCATATTGGTTACAATTGTAGCCTTTCTCTAACCTTTGTTGCATATTGGTTACAATTGTAGCCTTTCTCTAACCTTTGTTGCATATTGGTTACAATTGTAACCAATATGCAACAAAGGGTTAACTGTAAGTAAGGTCTATTGAGTATAATTGCAGTATGAAATCACAGCTTGGCTTTGTGTGTGTTGAAGAAACACAAACGAGCTTAAGCAGATAGACAAGTTTGGAAACAAGCCATACTGAAGATATTACACTGATTTGCAATGTGCCTTAAAGTCAAAACAGCTCTGATGATGAATATATTCAAGATTGTTCATGTAGGTTTTATATAGAAAAAGTTGTTTTAGTTTCATTTTATAAATAAAACAATTTGGGTTAACCAATTGTTAAGTGTTATAAGTTGTAACAAAAGAAAAAATAATGACTGACCAAAACACAGAGCTATATCACAGACAAATATTTAATTTACAAAAACACAAGATAAAAATATTTACAAATATACAGTTTTTGCATTCAAATAGAAAACAGAGTTTACTACTGGCAGAGTGACGGGTAAGTGTTACGTAGGGGAAGGAAGGTGTCAAGTATCTTTACCCAGTTAAGATAGCAATGTAGTCTAAGTGCTATACTTTTTGGAAATTCTCAAATGTGTATATAAAGAATAATTTTTTGTTTGGTCAATGAAAGAGTCAAAAAATTCTATTTACCCATTTAGTTCCATGAGGTTCTCTTTCAGGTTTTAGTTGGTCAGCAACTTTTAGTAGAGATTCTTTCGGCTGGATATACAAATCCTGAATCGGGCCAGAGTTGATAATGTCAGCAAATGCTTTTAAGAACTAACTACTCTCTTCCCAAAACCTATTTTATAGGGGCTAACACCTAATTTGCATATTTCTAGAATCATCTCAAATTATTTAGATTTTTCTAACATTCTAGCATCTTTCAAATGTTCTATTTCTAATTTTTCTATTTTTATGACTACTTCATGAATTTAAACTTTTTTGTACTAACAAGTAAGACTCAGTAGACTCCCTTACTATAATGTTTTAGACATTATTAATCTTATTTTTATATAAATACATCCTCATAACACAATTATAATGTATATTTTATGAGTTAATTTTAAATAAAATATTAGAAATGCTTACTTGAAAAGTTCTTCTGCTCTTCTTTCATCTTCATTTTGCTGACTCTCTTGCTGAAATGGCAACATAAGAGAAAATGAGTTTGAGGGGCTATCAGAGTGTGCCACTAAGAAAACAAAGAAAAGATTGGAAAAAAATGAAGTATACAATAGTTAATAATCCTAAAATAGACTAAACAAAAATAATATGAAGAAGTAATGTTCCATCTTATTGATAAATAATATCCTGTTAACTAAAATGCTTTACTACAGTGCGTTCTGCTTGATTATGCAGTGATTTTTATTAAAAATGTAAATAAATTCTGTTTTTTTTCTCCAGATTTTGTGTTTCTTGCAGATTAAATTATACTTTCAGACAATAGAATATGATCGATAAACAAAATTTTTAAAGTAACATAGTTCTTTTTCTCAAAGTATGTAAGAAGGTGCAGTGTCAAGTGTTTGGTCTGATTAAGCAATCACAATATAAATACTTAATATGGGAAAGAAAAAGGGCCTTACTAAAAATGATCATGCTGAAATTACTTGCATGCTTAGAACTGGTCTTACAACACTAGAGATTTCAAAAAAGTTACATAGAGACCATCGTACAATCAAAGCATTCGTCTTTGACAGTAAATCATGCAGAAAGACTCCTAAAAGATCGTATTTGTAAAAGTTAACTGCCAGATATATTCGTAAAATTAAATATGAAGTCTCAAAGAGGCCCCACGCAACCAGTAAAAACTTTTTTGAAAATGCAGGAGTGCCCAAAGTTGATAAAACTACTCGTTGTGAGGTCCTCAAGATCCTTTCAAAGGGAAGAGTCCAATCAAGTGACCCCCCATTGAGCAAAGCACAGAAGATGAAAAGAGTTGAATGGGCGCACAGTTACCTGAAGACCAATTTTAGCAATGTGATTTTCACCGATGAGTGCCGTGCTACCCTTGATGAGCCTGATGGGTGGTCATCTGGATGGGTGTTAAATGGTCAACCGACAGGAGAACGCATTCGTCAACCACAGGGTGGCAGAGGAGCCATGTTTTGGGCTGGGATTCGCGGAAATGAACTAATAAGCTCATACAAAATACCAACAAGCACAAAACTAAATTCAAATGCCTATTGTAGGCTTTTGGAAGATGCCTTCCTTCCTTGGCTTGATGAGCAGCCAATTCAAAAAAGAAGATTGTTAGTATTTCAGCAGGATAATGGCCCACTACATAAATCAAGAAGTACCACTGACTGGCTATCAAACCATAGGTTCAAAGGTCAAAATTTAATGGTATGGCCTCCAAACAGCCCTGATTTAAACCCAATAGAAAATTTGTGGTCCAGTGTCAAGAGGAAGATTTATGCTGAAAACAAGCAATTCACGAGCTTACAAGTAGTGGGAAGCAATTGTAAGGGTTTGCCGATCAATCATACCTTCTGAAATTGAAAAATTGACGTCAGCAGTGGACACATGCCTCATAACGGTTTTGAAAAATGGAGGATGTCATGTTGGTTCATCGCCCCTTTAAAAGACTTGTTTTGTTTTGTTTAACATGCTATACATATGCATTATGTAATGTAGGACTTAGAACACACTGTTTTTGTCACATGCACTACAATTCAATAAAATTTGGTATAAAATGTGTTTTTCTTGTTTTATTCTCATTTGCATAACGAAAGTCAACACTAAATTATGGCATAAGTTCATAAATCATTAAAAAAGAAGCATGTTTTGTATATTTTGGAAAATTAAAACATTGACAAAATAACAAAACAATATAACAACACATTAAAACTCTTGTGTTCAGAATATATTGATTAGCTAAGATATTTTTGGGTGAAAAATGACTTCGCATAACCAAGCAGAACACACTGTAGCCAAAAATAACCCCATTATATGGACAAAGTCATCTTATACTTGATTCCTTGCTAAATTTTGAATAACATTCAAAACATCGCTCTCTTTTTTTAAATTACCAGCAGTATATCCAGGTGTTACTCGGGTGTAATGAAAGCTTTAAAACTAATCCATGGTCTTGGAGCTCAGACTCAACCTAAAGAATATTTGTGTGAAGTTTGGTGAGAATCAGATAAAAATTGTGGATTTGTATAAAGGACATACAGACAGATAAACAGATACACACACACAAACTTCTTGCCTTTTATATATATATATATATTATCGATTTTCTGCACTATTGTAAGAACTGCAACCTTGAAACTTCTGAATATCGTTTCTTATGTCTTTGTCTATGAGTTTATCAAATTTGATTAAAATCGGACCACTCCTTCTATAATCCGACTTTTTCGATTTTTGATATTTATCGGGGGTACCTCGACACAAAACCTAGCTAAGAACACTCACAGACGCTTATAGTACAACTGTGTAAATTTTCAAGAAAATCGGTTCAGCCATTTCAAAGTCTATAAGTAATGGACACACACACACACAAAGTTCCATTTATAAATAAGTTTAGATTTAGATCTTATACTTGCTTCCTTGCTAAATATTGAATAGCATTTAAAACATTGCTCTCTTGTTTTTTAAATTATTATCCAAGTTAAGCTTCAATAAACAGAGGAACAAACAAATGGATACAAACCTGCACTTATTGACATCTAGAGAACTGAATAAACAGATGTAGATCACCATTGAGCAACATCCAGAGGTACAAACAAATACATACTAACCAACACTTATTGACATGTAGCGGATTGAAAAAACAGAAGTAAATCTTTATTGACCAAGTTAGAGAGAAAATGTCAATGGCATGTCCTAATGTTCATAGCAATAAACAACGGAACAAGGTATTTTCAAGATGATACATTACAACCTTGAATCATGTGTTACTACCCAACCCACTAAAAGGCTTACAGCCATATTACATTGAAACACTGTTTTTTGTACAATCACCGAAGTTAAACAATATCAAACCTGGTCGATAGCTAGATGAATGACTGCTTGGGAATATCAGGTACTGTAAGTGTGAATGTGTGGATAGTGTAATGGACAATGGTTCAGAATTGTAATTTGGAGAGCCAAGTTCAAATTCCAGTCATGTTCATTATATTCACTCATGCACAAATACCATTGAGAAAGGTATGAATCCACATTTTTCCTCCCCAGCTATGGGTTAATTAGTAGGATTTGTATCAGTAAAATCATTATCATCTCAAAAAAATTCATACAATCTAAAAACATTTTCTTACTTTGAAAGGTCAATGAACCACAAAAAAATATCTATGTATACCACTCACGAAGACAATATATTTGTTTTTATTTGGACAGGCATAAAATAATAAAATAAATGAATCTCAGTATTAACATTGTCATATATGAATAAATGGTTGCTGCTGACATTTGAGTTTGAACAAACATCACCAGAAAACAGTTGGCCTTGTTTTGATGTAATTAGAGAAATTGTGCTACTGGGATCACGTGACATTGTAAAAGTAACGCATATATGGGTACATAATAAACATTAGTGGGGGGAAAAAATATAAAGGTCTGACAGCATTCTTCAAAGGCATTATTTCTAGTATATGTGACTTTACAAGTGGCAATGAGTATTCATTTGAACTTACACAAGAAAAGAAAAAAAATGTATCCTGCATGTTGTAATAGGATATTCAATTAATATTTACTACTTCACCAAAGTGATGTCATATTCACAGGACTACAGAGAAACCAGGCAAAATTATTCAAAAATTAATCTATGAAATATTCAGCAGAGTACAAGAAAATGGAAGAACTAAAATCTATCATGATTCAAATGTTGGTGCTACAAAAGCAACAAGAACAACAACTGCAGCAATGAAAACAAAAACAGCAATTACAATTACAACAGAATTTTTCTAAATTATTATTTAATAAAACTATGGAAGAAAAACATCAGATTTATTCACTCCAGATGATGTTGATAATTCAATTAGCAAATTTTTATACAATCCAGACAAAGGGATAACTTTTTAAGCTTATTATAGAAGCTATGACGGAATCTTCAAAAAGGATTGTTTGTATTGAAATGATGAAAAGCAAGTTTATTTATTATTAAGAAAATTGTCCCCTGCTGAACATGAAAAGTATGTAAATTTTATTTTACAAAAAAAAAAACAAAAAACAAAAAAACAAAAAACAAAAAAAAAACAAAAAACAAAAAAAAGACAAAAAACAAAAACCAAGTGAGATAAATTTTGATGAAACTATAATAATACTATCGAAATGTTTGGTGATAGAAGATCATTATTCAATATACATTGACAATGTCTTAACTTATTAAAGTGAGACAAAGATTTTGTCACTCATACAAGAGTCGTGAATTGAGAATGCGAGAAGTTTGAGTTAAATTAATTAACTACAAATTTATTTAAATGCCTAATATTCATACAGGGCTTAACTTCTAATAAGGATGCGGAAATAAGATCCTAAATTGCTAAATTAGAAATGGATCCCAAATTAACTCTCCAGAAAATAGCAGAAGAGTGTCAATATAATGCATTATAAATCTAAAACTCGATACTGCAAGGATTGAGGAAAGAGACATTTCACAAGTGCATAGTGTTTGACTATCTCAGAGAAAAGACTATAGACGTTTTTCAACTCCTAACCTTAAAAAAAGACAATAACCCAATGCCTTAAAAGAAAAAAAGAAACAGGATTGACACTATTTTTCAAAAGCATTACTTCTAGTATATGTGACTTTACAAAAAACATGTAGTGAGTTGGATCCACACTAGGTGTCTCATAAAGTGCCAGACTGAGCTAAACTTAGTATATATCAAAACAATGGGAAACAAAGGAAAATGAGATTGATCTGCAGATGCTGTTCACCCTGTACAAGGCCCAAGAGTCACTTGAGGTAGGGAGTGACAGAGTAAGAAGCACCATCTCAAGCAAAATGGTAATGGCATCAAGACGCAACGAGTGACTGGAAGAAAAAGAGGAGGAAAAGACTTTGAAGGGAACTAGAAACCCAATCTTAAACAGGAAATAACAGAGAAGTGTGAACTGGACGCTTATCAACCCATCACAGGTTATTAAAAGTAGAAATAGATTTCAAATTGTACAAGGTTTATTAAAGGATCTGGTGTTTCCAAACAGTCCTCCTTCTAAGACTGACAGGGCTTGATGCTGCTTAACCTCAGTGACTGAATGAGAACTGGTGTTTTCAGTGTGATTTGATTGTAGGTATATACAGAGAGAAAACGTGAAGATCTAATCTAAACTTATTTATAAATGGAACTTTGTCTGTGTGTGTGTATCCGTTACCTATAGACTCCAAAACAGCTGACCCGATTTTCTTGAAAATTTACACAGTTGTACTATAAGCGTCTGCGAGTGTTTTTAGCTAGGTTTTGTGTCGAGGTACTCACGATAAATACTGAAAATCAATAATCAAAAAAATTGGGTTATAGAAGGAGTGGTCCGATTTTAATCAAATTTGATACACTCATAGACAAAGACATAAGAAATGATATTCAGAAGTTTCAAGGTTGCAGTTCTTACAATAGTGCAGAAAATTTGATATCGATACCAGGAAATCAAAATTTAACTTACATCCATTCATTTTTCTTTCAGTCTACGGTTGCGCTTTAACTGGAAACAACTATTGCTTTTTAGTCTTTTGTGTCAACGTCCAAAGAGTCTGAGCTCCAGGACCATGGATTAGTTTTAAAGCTTCCATTACACCCGAGAAATGCTGGGCTATACTGCTAGTTGATAATAACACTTACCTCTTTGGTTTGGCGCATCCATTCATCGATCTCTTTACTACGAGATGTCACATGGGCGGCAAGATCAGAACCACCAATAATCCTGGGTAGAGAAAAACCTCTTGGCAAGGCATTCTACAAAAGAAATCACAAGAAATTCTAATTTCTATTCTAAATATCTTACATTCCAAGATATTGTTTTAAAAAAAATACATGACCCCAAATGTACCTTTTTAAACTTTTTAAAATTTCGCACTAATTTTCCACGGTAAAATTTATACCCTTCAGGGGCTTCACTTGAGGAGGTGATGTCTGGATTGGGAGAAGGCCTTGAAGCCCGTACAGTGACCAAACTGGTAAAAACTGTCTCAACACAACCTTGTGGCAATTCTTTATCTTCTGGGTCATCTTCTCTTTTAATTTTAGTCACTTGGTTCTGCAAAGAAATAACAAATGTTAAAACAAAGAGAAAAAAATAAGTAAACCTTTAAATTTGAACTGAGCATTATAAAAGACTAGCAGTATAGCCCGGCATTGCTTGGGTGTAATGAAAGCTTTAAAACTAATCCATGGTCTTGGAGCTCAGACTCTTTGGATGTTGGCATAAAAGACTAAAAAGCAATAGTAGTTTCCAGTTAAAGCGAAACTGTAGACTGAAAGAAAAATGAATGGATGTAAGTTAAATTTTGATTTCCTGGTATCGATATCAAATAAGTTTTTTTCGTCGTAAACTGAATTTTGAAGGCTAAATAAGTTCTCTGAGTAAATGGTATCATGTCTGAGACTAAGAACTACAATTATACCTACTTAGAGCCAAACCTGAAGCAAAAACTAAAATAAAAGGGCTGAAAAAATACAGACATACAGGTAGATAAACAGACACAAACATTTCGCCTTTTATATATATATATATATATATATATATATATATTCGATTTTCTGCACTATTGTAAGAACTGCAACCTTGAAACTTCTGAATATCGCTTGTTATGTCTTAGTCTATGAGTGTATCAAATTTGATTAAAATCGAACCACTCCTTCTATAACCCGATTTTTTTGATTATCAATTTTCAATATTTATCGGGGGTACCTCAACACAAAACCTAGCTAAGAACACTCGCAGACACTTATAGTACAACTGTGTAAACTTTCAAGAAAATCGGTTGAGCCATTTCAGAGTCTATAGGTAACAGGGACACACACACAAAGTTCTATTTATAAATATATTCAAAAAATCAAATATTCAAATATATAGATGTTAATATTTGAAAGGAGTTGTTGCCACTTATCAGGCAGCTGTTTAATATTTTTTGAGCAAGATTTTACAGATTTTGACATGAAAATTTTTTTCAACAAATTGTTGGATGTGGTTTTCATTAGAAAAAGTTTTCCCCATCAAAGTTTTTTTGCAACAATTGAAAAAGGCTTAAAACAACGTCATATTGAAACAAAGATTTCCATATAATCATCAAAGTTAAGCAACATCAAACCTGGTCAGTACCTAGATGGGTGACCAGTTGGATGTACAGGTGGTAATGGATTGGAATTTTTAATCAGAGAGCCAAGTTTCAACTCCAGTTGGGTTTCTTATATTCATTTATATGCAAATACCCTTGGGAAAAGTATGAATCCACCTTTTCTTCCCTCAGCTATGGGTTAATTAGTAAGACTTGTATCACTAAATCATTATTATCTAAAAAATAAAATAAAATTGCAATCTAAAAAATTATATTTTCTGCAAAAGAGTTGATAAGCTGTAGAAACTCAATGAATTCATCAAGAATTGGAAAAGGCAATAATCTGTTGGTACAAGGTCAGGTGACTATGGTGGCCAGAGTAGAACAGATCCGACTGGGTTCCAAAATCTTTTCTTCTTTTTTTTTTTTTTTTTTTTTTATAAGCGTTTCACCCCGAGCAAGGCATGTCACTGCCACTACTGTGCAGGGGGCTACGTAGAGTGGAGAAAGGCTGGTTAAATATAGGACATAACAGAGGGTGGGTGATAGGCGGGTGAGGATACCGAGAATGAGGGTTGGGTAGATGAGAGTGTTGTGAGAATAGTTGGGAGTTAGTGTGATAGGAGGTGTCTATTGACCCTACATTTAAACACCTGGAGATTGTAACTGTCGGGAAAGCAGACTTGTGGAAGGGAGTTCCACAGGCGGGAAGCGCGAGAAAAGAAGCTGTTGGAGTAGAATTTACGGTTACATCTTATTTGTTTAACTGTAAAAGGGTGGGACCTAGTTGCTAATCTAGTATCTCGTGTAAATTCGTGCTTAGGCGGCACCAGTGATCTAAGCTCATCGGAGCAGAAGCCATGAAAGTACTTGTAGAAGAGGCACAGGGAAGCTACATCACGCCGGTGTGAGAGCGGCTGCAGCCGGTCTGCCAAGTCAGTATCAACCACGTTACAGATCCTCCTTTGTATTTTGTCAAGAAGCCCAAGGAGAGCAGCAGGGGCACCCGACCAGATATGGCAGCAATATTCAATACACGGGCGGATGGTAGATTTGTATATGTGCAGAATAGTTTCAGGTGGGAAAAATTTCCGGGCCCTGCACAGAGAGCCGACTTTCATAGCAGCAGATTTGGCAATGGATTCAATATAGTCATTCCATTTGAGGTCCGCCGAGAGTGTAAGGCCAAGGAGGCGTAGTATTTTACTCTCTGGGAGGCTAGCCTGTCCCATGCTAATGGGAGGTAGATGCGATTGTCTATGGTGGTTAGTTGATAACAGCTTTGTTTTGGAGGCATTGAAATTTACCAACCATTTCCTACCCCAGGTCACTACGGATTGGAGGTCCCTTTCAAGTGCGGCAGCGAGGTTCACTTTGTCGTCCAGACCTGGTTTCTGATCGATGCGGGAGTAGATCGTTGTGTCGTCGGCATACATGCCAACTTGGGATCTAATGGTGTCGGGGAGATCATTAATGTAGGTCAGAAAGAGCGTGGGGCCTAGGATAGAACCTTGAGGGACGCCCGCGTTCGTCTGGTAGTTTTGGGAGGCGTGCCCATTTAATACCACCTTTAATGTGCGGTTAGAGAGGAAGGACTGGATGAGGTCAAACA
This sequence comes from Ascarosepion bandense, assembly GCA_037127315.1. NCBI lineage: Eukaryota > Metazoa > Mollusca > Cephalopoda > Sepiida > Sepiidae > Ascarosepion > Ascarosepion bandense. Next base: position 1,061,682 of record JBBBDQ010001077.1, read on the forward strand.
GATGTCCAGTTATCCCATAGCTCCGCAGTTTGCACAAGAGGCCAGCATGCCAGACCCTGTCGAATGCTTTGGAGATATCCAAGGCAACGGTTCGGGCTTCACCATTCTTGTCGAGTGCCTGGTATATGTACTCGGTAATGGTCGTTAGCATATCAGCAGTAGACCTGGTGAAGCGAAACCCATACTGTTTGTCAGAGAGAAGCCCGTTGGTCATAAGGTGCTGAATCACCTCGGCGTTGATAATGGCTTCGAAAACTTTGCCAAAGATTGGAAGGAGACTAATAGGACGGTAATTGGCGGGGTCCGAGGGTTCGCCAGAATTCTTAAATATAGGTACTACGCAGGAGGACTTCCAACAGGCAGGAAAGCAGGAAGCAGATAGGCAGAGGTTATAGAGTTTAGAGAGGACAGAGGAGAGTTCTGGGGCACATTTCTTCAGTACTATGACTGGGATTCCGTCACCGCCGCTCGCTTTGTGTGGGTCAAGTTGCGCAATTATCTTGGTGACCAGCGAGGGTGAAATGTGGACATTATTTAGTTGAGCCTTAGTTCTGGGTGGGAAGTCTGGTGTAGGTATTCCTAACGAGTCCAGTGTCGAATTGGTTGAGAATTTACGGGCAAAGCATTCAGCCTTGTCGGCTGGGGAGGTGAGAACTTCAAATTCATTGATTAGTGGGGGTATTGAAGTCTTGTACCTGCTGAGCACGCTTTTGCAGAGACGCCAGTAATCTTTGGAGCCAAACTTAGAGGATGCTATGCATTGCCTAATTCTGTTATTTTTGTTTTATGCTGAAGAACAACATTTTCCTTTAATCTACTCAGTAAGTCAGTTAAGTGCCATACGTGATACATGCTTGGGCGATCATGTCTCGAAAGAGACATGACTGACTGGGCAGAAGATTATCCCGCAGTAGGTTGCCATTGCTTTCAGCAGTAGACTGGTTGCCGACCAAGGCTATAGAACCCAATCTGTCCTGTTATTTGACTCATAGCTGGAAGGAAGAGACGGATTAATACCTTTCCCAAGGGTATTTGCGCGTAAGTGAATGCAATGAATTCTGCTGGAATTCAAACTCCACTGCCCGATTTCTCGTTCCGAGCCAATATCCACTGTACCACAATGCACATCCACTACCGTGCAAAAACTAAGGTATATTAGTGTGCTCCAAATTTATTCTTAACCATTACATGATTGGTAGTTAGGATGTTACATTTGTTATTACAATTGATTTCCATGAATAGAAATTACTTAATATTTTCTTAACTAAATTCCTGCTAAATGAAAACAAAAGTTTCACTTATTAATTTTTGTTCAACTTGTTTAAAAGTAACACACAACTACTACTACTTGTAAACTCCTATGAAAGAGGAGAAGTTGTGGTGATACCGACTGAGCAAAAGCGATGAACTGGATGTTGGCTCTATGCCCACCAGAAAGCGAATGAATAAAAATCACCTCCGCGCAGGTGGATTCGCGCAGATGTTCCGGTTGAAAAATAAAAATTAATCAAATATCAAATTACCATTTCGCGAGCCTACGCAAATTTTATTTACCAGCCAATGGGATGCCCAGAATCAAATTCAAGTATGAAATTCCAAAACAAGCTGCGTTTTGATCCAAAAGGCAGATATAAAAAGTGGAGAAAAAGCATAGTTACAGAGGCGGAAACGAGAGGAGAAGAGGTAATTAATATTTCCTTGAGCGGCTACTATGCTGACCTCTTTCTTTCTCCCTGTTCTCAAAAGTACTTAATGACTTTTTCAAAGACATTCTTCAAAAGTACTAACTGATCTCTTCAAAGACATTCCACAAACCAACTTGCTGACCTACTGACCTTAGAAGCTGCAACTCCTAAATGAACATTCTTTACCTACAAGCCGCTTCCACATTTCTAAGCCTTTTATCTTTTCAGCATTATTTTCCATGAACTCTTTTACCTCCGTTGGATTTATATTCAAGTATTATTTTAATTGTAAAACATTAATTGAAATATATATATATATATAAATGTTATTTTATACTCAAATTGCCTTTCTTGATTTTATAATCATTTTATGAATTATAGTGGGCTATCTTCCCACAAGGCCAAATTCTGTTAACCTACACGGTATACGATTACCCTTAACTAGAACGGAATCCTACTACTACTAGAAAAGAATAAATAAGAGAAGATATACCCCCGTATAAAGTTTTACCTTGCCACAAATAAAACTTCTTTCTTTTTTTTTTCCTGAAGTGGTTCACAGCCCTGTCATAAACATTACATTCCAACTAAGTTTTAGTTCATCAAAATGACTATTGTTTAGCGTCTTTATACAGTCAAGTAGTTATGGGAAAGTAAATCAAACTGTCAAGTAGGAGAATGGAGGTTTAATTACTAATAATTTAGAGCATTTCATGTACATATATGCAACATGTACATATTATATTAGATATTGACCTAGGATTATGATAACAACTTCAAATGAAGTTCAATATAACCATATGTACTGACTGAATTAGCCTCAGCTGAACAAAATGAAAAACAGTTACATAATCAGTTACTGATGCCAACAAAACTGACAACATATGAAATTAAATTTGTTTTTTCATAAGTCTTCCAATTTTACTACAGCTCACATTATTACACTGGAAGGAACAGATAGACATGAATAAATAGAAGAGATAGATGCGAACAGAATAAGAGAGACAGACGAATATGAAGAGAATAAGAGAGACGGATAGACATGAAGAGAATAAGAGAGACGGATAGACATGAAGAGAATAAGAGAGACGGATAGACATGAAGAGAATAAGAGAGACGGATAGACATGAAGAGAATAGGAGAGACGGATAGACATGAAGAGAATAGGAGAGACGGATAGACATGAAGAGAATAGGAGAGACGGATAGACATGAAGAGAATAGGAGAGACGGATAGACATGAAGAGAATAGGAGAGACGGATAGACATGAAGAAAATAAGAGAGACAGATAGACATGAAGAAAATAAGAGAGACAGATAGACATGAAGAAAATAAGAGAGACAGATAGACATGAACCGAATAGAAAGGGTAAACTTCAGATCTGAACAAAATAGGAGAGACAGATAAATTTACTTGCCTTAATTGGCAACCGTGTAGTCAGGAAACCTTCTGGAAGATTTACATCTGCAAGGGCCTGGCGTTTTGTATTATTGCTGGACACATCCTTTTAAAATAAAAAGACGCCATTTTATAAGGGAAGACACAAATGCGATATAATGAAATAGCTACAAGAAATTAAAGAATTTGATGGAAATTTAGTTCCCCAAATTATTTAACTTGAAAGTCAAAAAAAAGGCATGTAACTTAAAACTTCCACTTACACACACACAAGTGTATATAGTAAACTTCCAGCAATCCAATAAAGTTGAACAGCAATGAAAGAAGACATTCCTCCCAATTTCAGCTGGGTTAAAACCTAACCTGCTTGTTTGCTGGATCTGTGAAAATTCCATGGGTTTTGACAATTGTTAAAAACAACTTTAGAACAGTCCTGAAGAATTTGTAGAACTCTTTGCTGACTGCACTCTTAATGTCATGATACATTTACCTGTGGCAAGCCTCACTAGTTCTTGTGGGAAATAACCAGTTTTGACTGCTACTATGCCAACTGAAATCTGTTCCCACTATGTTGCAACTAGCCACACCACTGTGAAAGTTAGTTATAAGAAGTTATCTCCCTTTATTTGAACTCTTAACCAATGAACTACAAACAAGTCTTCAGCTTCTTTTTCATAATGGACAGAGGCATTTGAAAAATGTGTATACATTTAATAAAAGCATGTAGTTAAGATCACACGTGTCCTGTTGTAATTCCTGACTATAACCGGGCCCCAATATATTACTTGGTGTCAAAAGTGGAGAATCAGCACAGACCTTGTCCTAATCCACTTATGTTCACTTTATGCTAACTTTAGCCAAGATACACTTTGTCCTAATCTGTCAATGCTTGTAAGCTCTAATCCACTTATGTTCATCGATATGAATCTGATGATGTTCACTTTATGCTAATCAGCTAAGATATACACTTTGTCCTAATCTGTCAATGCTTGTGTTTTCCTAATCCACTTATGTTCACTTGATATGAATCTGATGATGTTCACTATGCTAATCAGCTTAGATACACTTTGTCCTAATCTGTCAATGCTTGTGTTTTCCTAATCCACTTATGTTCACTTGATATGAATCTGATGATGTTCACTTTATGCTAATCAGCTTAGATACACTTTGTCCTAATCTGTCAATGCTTGTGTTTTCCTAATCCACTTATGTTCACTTGATATGAATCTGATGATGTTCACTTTATGCTAATCAGCTTTGATACACTTTGTCCTAATCTGTCAATGTCAGGTTTTCCTGAATCCTACTTATGTTCACTTGATATGAATCTGATGATGTTCACTTTATGCTAATCAGCTTAGATACACTTGTCCTTAACTTTGTCAATGTTGTGTTTTCCTAATCCACTTATGTTCACTTGATATGAATCTGATGATGTTACTTTATGCTAATCAGCTAGATACACTTTGTCCTAATCTGTCAATGCTGGTGTTTTCCTAATCCACTTATGTTCACTTGATATGAATCTGATGATGTTCACTTTTATGCTAATCAGCTTAGATACACTTTGTCCTAACTTGTCAATGTTTGTGTTTTCCTAATCCACTTATGTTCACTTGATATGAATCTGATGATGTTCACTTTATGCTAATCAGCTTAGATACACTTTGTCCTAATCTGTCAATGCTTGTGTTTTCCTAATCCACTTATGTTCACTTGATATGAATCTGATGATGTTCACTTTATGCTAATCAGCTTAGATACACTTTGTCCTAATCTGTCATCGTTTTTGTGTTTTCCTAATCCACTTCTATGTTCACTTGATATGTGAATCTGATGATGTTCATTTTATGCTAATCAGCTTAGATACACTTTGTCCTAATCTGTCAATGCTTGTGTTTTCCTAACCCACTTATGTTCACTTCTGATATGAATCTGATGATGTTCACTTTATGCTAATCAGCTTAGATACACTTTGTCCTAATCTGTCAATGCTTGTGTTTTCCTAATCCACTTATGTTCACTTGATATGAATCTTGATGATGTTCACTTTATATTTATCAACTTAGATGACACTTTGTCCTTAATCTGTCAATGCTTGTGTTTTCCTAATCCACTTATGTTCACTTGATATGAATCTGATGATGTCTTTTACTTTATGCCAACGCTTAGATACACTTTGTCCTAATCTGTCAATGTTGTGTTTTCCTAATCCACTTATGTTCACTTGATATGAATCTGATGATGTTCACTTTATATTTTATCAACTTAGATTCACTTGTCCTAATCTGTCAATGTTGAAGTTCAATCCACTTATGTTCATTTGATATGAATCTGATGATGTTCACTTTATGCTAATCAGCTTAGATACACTTTGTCCTAATCTGTCAATGCTTGTGTTTTCCTAATCCACTTATGTTCACTTGATATGAATCAGATGATGTTCACTTTATATTTATCAACTTAGATTCACTTTGTCCTAATCTGTCAATGCTTGTGTTTTCCTAATCCACTTATGTTCACTTGATATGAATCTGATGATGTTCACTTTATGCTAATCAGCTGATGCACTTTGTCCTAATCTGTCAATGCTTGTGTTTTCCTAATCCACTTATGTTCACTTGATATGAATCTGATGATGTTCACTTTATGCTAATCAGCTTAGATACACTTTGTCCTAATCTGTCAATGCTTGTGTTTTCCTAATCCACTTATGTTCACTTGATATGAATCTGATGATGTTCACTTTATGCTAATCAGCTTAGATACACTTTGTCCTAATCTGTCAATGCTTGTGTTTTCCTAATCCACTTATGTTCACTTGATATGAATCTGATGATGTTCACTTTATGCTAATCAGCTTAGATACACTTTTGTCCTAATCTGTCAATGCTTGTGTTTTCCTAATCCACTTATGTTCACTTGATATGAATCTGATGATGTTCACTTTCGTTAATCAGCTTAGATACACTTTGTCCTAATCTGTCAATGCTTGTGTTTTCCTAATCCACTTATGTTCACTTGATATGAATCTGATGATGTTCACTTTATGCTAATCAGCTTAGATACACTCCCTTTGTCCTAATCTGTCAATGCTTGTGTTTTCCTAATCCACTTATGTTCACTTGATATGAATCTGATGATGTTCACTTTATATTTATCAACTTATATACACTTTGTCCTAATCTGTCAATGCTTGTGTTTTCCTAATCCACTTATGTTCACTTGATATGAATCTGATGATGTCTACTTTATATTTATCAACTTTAGATTCACTTTGTCCTAATCTGTCAATGCTTGTGTTTTCCTAATCCACTTATGTTCACTTCTGATAATGGGTCCTGATGATGTTCACTTATGCTAATCAGCTTAGATACACTTTGTCCTAATCTGTCAATGCTTGTGTTTTCCTAATCCACTTATGTTCACTTGATATGAATCTGATGATGTTCACTTTATGCTAATCACTTAGATACACTTTGTCCTAATCTGTCAATGCTTGTGTTTTCCTAATCCACTTATGTTCACTTTGATATGAATCTGATGATGTTCACTTTATATTTATCAACTTAGATACACTTTGTCCTTCTAATCTGTCAATGCTTGTGTTTTCCTAATCCACTTATGTTCACTTGATATGAATCTGATGATGTTCACTTTATATTTATCAACTTAGATTCACTTTGTCCTAATCTGTCAATGCTTGTGTTTTCCTAATCCACTTATGTTCACTTGATATGAATCTGATGATGTTCACTTTATGCTAATCAGCTTAGATACACTTTGGTCCTAATCTGTCAATGCTTGTGTTTTCCTAATCCACTTATGTTCACTTGATATGAATCTGATGATGTTCACTTTATGCTAATCAGCTTAGATACACTTTGTCCTAATCTGTCAATGCTTGTGTTTCTTCCTAATCCACTTATGTTCACTTGATATGAATCTGATGATGTTCACTTTATATTTATCAACTTAGATTCACTTTGTCCTAATCTGTCAATGCTTGTGTTTTCCTAATCCACTTATGTTCACTTGATATGAATCTGATGATGTTCACTTTATGCTAATCAGCTTAGATTAGTTACCTTGTCCTAATCTGTCAATGCTTGTGTTTTCCCTAATCCACTTATGTTCACTTGATATGAATCTGATGATGTTCACTTTATGCTAATCAGCTTAGATACACTTTGCTCAATCTGTCAATGCTTGTGTTTTTCCTTAATCCACTTATGTTCACTTGATATGAATCTGATGATGTTCACTTTATATTTATCAACTTAGATACACTTTGTCCTAATCTGTCAATGCTTGTGTTTTCCTAATCCACTTATGTTCACTTGATATGAATCTGATGATGTTCACTTTATATTTATCAACTTAGATCTACTTTGTCCTAATCTGTCAATGCTTGTGTTTTCCTAATCCACTTATGTTCACTTTGATATGAATCTGATGATGTTCATTTTATGCTAATCAGCTTAGATACACTTTGTCCTAATCTGTCAATGCTTGTGTTTTCCTAATCCACTTATGTTCACTTGATATGAATCTGATGATGTTCACTTTATGCTAATCAGCTTAGATACACTCCTCAAGTCCTAATCTGTCAATGCTTGTGTTTTCCTAATCCACTTATGTTCACTTGATACGAATCTGATGATGTTCACTTTATGCTTAACTGAGCTAGATACACTTTGTCCTAATCTGTCAATGCTTGTGTTTTCCTAAATCCACTTATGTTCACTTGATATGAATCTAATATATGTTCACTTTATGCTAATCAGCTTATTGCCACTTTGTCCTAATCTGTCAATGCTGTGTTTTCCTAATCCACTTATGTTCACTTGATATGAATCTGATGATGTTCACTTTATGCTAATCAGCTTAGATACACTTTGTCCTAATCTGTCAATGCTTGTGTTTTCCTAATCCACTTATGTTCACTTGATATGAATCTGATGATGTTCACTTTGTTAATCAGCTAGATACACTTTGTCCTAATCTGTCAATGCTTGTGTTTTCCTAATCCACTTATGTTCACTTGATATGAATCTGATGATGTTCACTTTATGCTAATCAGCTTAGATACACTTTGTCCTAATCTGTCAATGCTTGTGTTTTCCCTAATCCACTTATGTTCACTTGATATGAATCTGATGATGTTCACTTTATGCTAATCAGCTTAGATACACTTTGTCCTAATCTGTCAATGCTTGTGTTTTCCTAATCCACCTATGTTCACTTGATATGAATCTGATGATGTTCACTTTATGCTAATCAGTTTAGATACACTTTGTCCTAATCTGTCAATGCTTGTGTTTTCCTAATCCACTTATGTTCACTTGATAAAAGAATCTGATGATGTTCACTTTATGCCAATCAGCTTAGATACACTTTGTCCTAATCTGTCAATGCTTGTGTTTTCCTAATCCACTTATGTTCACTTGATATGAATCTGATGATGTTCACTTTATGCTAATCAGCTTAGATACACTTTGTCCTAATCTGTCAATGCTTGTGTTTTCCTAATCCACTTATGTTCACTTGATATGAATCTGAGTGATGTTCACTTATGCTAATCAGCTTAGATACACTTTGTCCTAATCTGTCAATGCTTGTGGTTTTCCTAATCCACTTATGTTCACTTGATATGAATCTGATGATGTTCACTTTATGCTAATCAGCTTAGATACACTTTGTCCTAACTGTCAATGCTTGTGTTTTCCTAATCCACTTATGTTCACTTGATATGAATCTGATGATGTTCACTTTATGCTAATCAGCTTAGATACACTTTGTCCTAATCTGTCAATGCTTGTGTTTTCCTAATCCACTTATGTTCACTTGATACGAATCTGATGATGTTCACTTTATGCTAATCAGCTAGATACACTTTGTCCTAATCTGCTGCAATGCTTGTGTTTTCCTAATCCACTTATGTTCACTTGATACGAATCTGATGATGTTCACTTTATGCTAATCAGCTTAGATACACTTTGTCCTAATCTGTCAATGCTTGTGTTTTCCTAATCCACTTATGTTCACTTGATATGAATCTGATGATGTTCATCACTTTATGCTAATCAGCTTAGATACACTTTGTCCTAATCTGTCAATGCTTGTGTTTTCCTTAATCCACTTATGTTCACTTGATATGAATCTGATGATGTTCACTTTATGCTAATCAGTCTAGATACACTTTGTCCTAATCTGTCAATGCTTGTGTTTTCCTAATCCACTTATGTTCACTTGATATGAATCTGATGATGTTCACTTTATGCTAATCAGCTTAGATACACTTTGTCCTAATCTGTCAATGCTTGTGTTTTCCTAATCCACTTATGTTCACTTGATACGAATCTGATGATGTTCACTTTATGCTAATCAGCTTAGATACACTTTGTCCTAATCTGTCAATGCTTGTGTTTTCCTAATCCACTTATGTTCACTTGATATGAATCTGATGATGTTCACTTTATGCTAATCAGCTTAGATAATACTTTATCTTAATCTGTCAATGCTTGTGTTTTCCAATCCACTTATGTTCACTTGATATGAATCTGATGATGTTCACTTTATGCTAATCAGCTTAGATACACTTTGTCCTAATCTGTCAATGCTTGTGTTTTCCTAATCCACTTATGTTCACTTGATATGAATCTGATGATGTTCACTTTATGCTAATCAGCTTAGATACACTTTGTCCTAATCTGTCAATGCTTGTTTTCCTAATCCACTTATGTTCACTTGATACGAATCTGATGATGTTCACTTTATGCTAATCAGCTTAGATACACTTTGTCCTTAATCTGTCAATGCTTGTGTTTTCCTAATCCACTTATGTTCACTTGATATGAATTGATGATGTTCACTTTATGCTAATCAGCTTAGATACACTTGTCCTAATCTGTCAATGCTTGTGTTTTCCCTAATCCACTTATGTTCACTTGATATGAATCTGATGATGTTCACTTTATGCTAATCAGCTTAGATACACTTTGTCCTAATCTGTCAATGCTTGTGTTTTCCTAATCCACTTATGTTCACTTGATATGAATCTGATGATGTTCACTTTAAGCTAATCAGCTTAGATACACTTTGTCCTAATCTGTCAATGCTTGTGTTTTCCTAATCCACTTATGTTCACTTGATATGAATCTGATGATGTTCACTTTATATTTATCAACTTAGATTCACTTTGTCCTAATCTGTCAATGCTTGTGTTTTCCTAATCCACTTATGTTCACTTGATACGAATCTGATGATGTTCACTTTATGCTAATCAGCTTAGATACACTTTGTCCTAATCTGTCAATGCTTGTGTTTTCCTAATCCACTTATGTTCACTTGATATGAATCTAGTGATGTTCACTTTATGCTAATCCAGCTTAGATACACTTTGTCCTAATCTGTCAATGCTTGTGTTTTCCTAATCCACTTATGTTCACTTGATATGAATCTGATGATGTTCACTTTATGCTAATCAGCTTAGATACACTTTGTCCTAATCTGTCAATGCTTTATTGTTTCTAATCCACTTATGTTCACTTGATACGAAATCTGATGATGTATACTTTATGCTAATCAGCTTAGATACACTTTGTCTAATCTGTCAATGCTTGTGTTTTCCTAATCCACTTATGTTCACTTGATATGAATCTGATGATGTTCACTTTATGCTAATCAGCTTAGATACACTTTGTCCTAATCTGTCAATGCTTGTGTTTTCCTAATCCTTATGTTCACTTGATATGAATCTGATGATGTTCACTTTATGCTAATCAGCTTAGATACACTTTGTCCTAATCTGTCAATGCTTGTGTTTTCCTAATCCACTTATGTTCACTTGATATGAATCTGATGTTCACTTTATGCTAATCAGCTTAGATACACTTTGTCCTAATCTGTCAATGCTTGTGTTTTCCTAATCCACTTATGTTCACTTGATGAATCGATGATGTTCACTTTATGCTAATCAGCTTAGATACACTTTGTCCTAATCTGTCAATGCTTGTGTTTCCTAATCCACTTATGTTCACTTGATATGAATCTGATGATGTTCACTTTATGCTAATCAGCTTAGATACACTTTGTCCTAATCTGTCAATGCTTGTTTTCCTAATCCACTTATGTTCACTTGATATGAATCTGATGATGTTCACTTTTATGCTAATCAGCTTAGATACACTTTGTCCTAATCTGTCAATGCTTGTGTTTTCCTAATCCACTTATGTTCACTTGATACGAATCTGATGATGTTCACTTTATGCCAATCAGCTTAGATACCTTGTCCTAATCTGTCAATGCTTGTGTTTTCCTAATCCACTTATGTTCACTTGATATGAATCTGATGATGTTCACTTTATGCTAATCAGCTTAGATACACTTTGTCCTAATCTGTCAATGCTTGTGTTTTCCTAATCCACTTATGTTCACTTGATATGAATCTGATGATGTTCACTTTTATGCTAATCAGCTTAGATACACTTTGCCTAATCTGTCAATGCTTGTGTTTTCTAATCCACTTATGTTCACTTGATATGAATCTGATGATGTTCACTTTACTGCTAATCAGCTTAGATACACTTTGTCCTAATCTGTCAATGCTTGTGTTTCCTAATCCACTTATGTTCACTTGATATGAATCTGATGGTGTTCACTTTATTGCTAATCAGCTTAGATACACTTGTCCTAATCTGTCAATGCTTATGTTTTCCTAATCCACTTATGTTCACTTGATATGAATCTGATGATGTTCACTTTATGCTAATCAGCTTAGATCACTTTGTCCTAATCTGTCAATGCTTGTGTTTTCCTAATCCATATGTTCACTTGATATGAATCTGATGATGTTCACTTTATGCTAATCAGCTTAGATACACTTTGTCCTAATCTGTCAATGCTTGTGTTTTTCCTAATCCACTTATGTTCACTTGATATGAATCTGATGATGTTCACTTTATGCTAATCAGCTTAGATACACTTTGTCCTAATCTGTCAATGCTTGTGTTTTCCTAATCCACTTATGTTCACTTGATATGAATCTGATGATGTTCACTTTATGCTAATCAGCTTAGATACACTTTGTCCTAATCTGTCAATGCTTGTGTTTTCCTAATCCACTTATGTTCACTTGATATGAATCTGATGATGTTCACTTTATGCTAATCAGCTTAGATACCACTTTGTCCTAATCTGTCAATGCTTGTGTTTTCCTAATCCACTTATGTTCACTTGATATGAATCTGATGATGTTCACTTTATGCTAATCAGCTTAGATACACTTTGTCCTAATCTGTCAATGCTTGTGTTTTCCTAATCCACTTATGTTCACTTGATATGAATCTGATGATGTTCACTTTATGCTAATCAACTATGATACACTTTGTCCTAATCTGTCAATGCTTGTGTTTTCCTAATCCACTTATGTTCACTTGATATGAATCTGATGATGTTCACTTTATGTATAATCAGCTTAGATACACTTTGTCCTAATCTGTCAATGCTTGTGTTTTCCTAATCCACTTATGTTCACTTGATATGAATCTGATGATGTTCACTTTATGCTAATCAGCTTAGATACACTTGTCCTAATCTGTCTTTTTGTGTTTTCCTAATCCACTTATGTTCACTTGATATGAATCTGATGTTCACTTTATGCTAATCAGCTTAGATACACTTCTCCTAATCTGTATGTCCTTTGTTTTCCTAATCATATGTTAACTGAATACGAATCTGATGATGTTCACTTTAATGCTAATCAGCTTAGATACACTTTGTCCTAATCTGTCAATGCTTGTGTTTCCTAATCCACTTATGTTCACTTCGTCTGAATCTGATGATGTTCACTTTATGCTAATCAGCTTAGATACACTTTGTCTAATCTGTCAATGCTTGTGTTTTCCTAATCACTTATGTTCACTTGATATGAATCTGATGATGTTCACTTTATGCTAATCAGCTTAGATACACTTTGTCCTAATCTGTCAATGCTTGTGTTTCCTAATCCACTTATGTTCACTTGATATGAATCTGATGATGTTCACTTTATGCTAATCAGCTTAGATACACTTTGTCCTAATCTGTCAATGCTTGTGTTTTCCTAATCCACTTATGTTCACTTGATATAGATCCTGATGATGTTCACTTTATGCTAATCAGCTTAGATACACTTTGTCCTAATCTGTCAATGCTTGTGTTTTCCTAATCCACTTATGTTCACTTGATACGAATCTGATGATGTTCACTTTATGCTAATCAGCTTAGATACACTTTGTCCTAATCTGTCAATGCTTGTGTTTCCTAATCCACCTGTTCACTTGATATGAATCTGATGATGTTCACTTTATGCTAATCAGCTTAGATACACTTTGTCCTAATCTGTCAATGCTTGTGTTTTCCTAATCCACTTATGTTCACTTGATATGAATCAGTAAGTGTTCACTTTATGCTAATCAGCTTAGATACCTTTGTCCTAATCTGTCAATGCTTGTGTTTTTTCCTAATCCACTTATGTTCACTTGATATGAATCTGATGATGTTCACTTTATGCTAATCAGCTTAGATACACTTTGTCCTAATCTGTCAATGCTTGTTCCTAATCCACTTATGTTCACTTGATCTGATCTGATGATGTTCACTTTATGCTAATCAGCTTAGATACACTTTGTCCTAATCTGTCAATGCTTGTGTTTTTCTAATCCACTTATGTTCACTTGATATGAATCTGATGATGTTCACTTTATGCTAATCAGCTTAGATACACTTTGTCCTAATCTGTCAATGCTTGTGTTTTCCTAATCCACTTATGTTCACTTGATATGAATCTGATGATGTTCACTTTATGCTAATCAGCTTAGATACACTTTGTCCTAATCTGTCAGTGCTTGTGTTTTCCTAATCCACTTATGTTCACTTGATATGAATCTGATGATGTTCACTTTAAGCTAATCAGCTTAGATACACTTTGTCCTAATCTGTCAATGCTTGTGTTTTCCTAATCCACTTATGTTCACTTGATATGAATCTGATGATGTTCACTTTATATTTATCAACTTAGATTCACTTTGTCTAATCTGTCAATGCTTGTGTTTTCCTAATCCACTTATGTTCACTTGATACGAATCTGATGATGTTCACTTTATTAACACAATCAGCTTAGATACACTTTGTCCTAATCTGTCAATGCTTGTGTTTTCCTAATCCACTTATGTTCACTTGATATGAATCTGATGATGTTCACTTTATGCTAATCAGCTTGGATACACTTTGTCCTAATCTGTCAATGCTTGTGTTTTCCTAATCCACTTATGTTGCTTGATATGAATCTGATGATGTTCACTTTATGCTAATCCAAGCTTAGATACACTTTGTCCTAATCTGTCAATGCTTGTGTTTTCCTAATCCACTTATGTTCACTTGATACGAATCTGATGATGTTCACTTTATGCTAATCAGCTTAGATACACTTTGTCTAATCTGTCAATGCTTGTGTTTTCCCTAATCCACTTATGTTCACTTGATATGAATCTGATGATGTTCACTTTATGCTAATCAGCTTAGATACACTTTGTCCTAATCTGTCAATGCTTGTATTTTTTTCCTAATCCACTTATGTTCACTTGATATGAATCTGATGATGTTCACTTTATGCTAATCAGCTTAGATACACTTTGTCCTAATCTGTCAATGCTTGTGTTTTCCTAATCCACTTATGTTCACTTGATATGAATCTGATGTTCACTTTATACTAATCAGCTTAGATACACTTTGTCCTAATCTGTCAATGCTTGTGTTTTCCTAATCCACTTATGTTCACTTGATATGAATCTGATGATGTTCACTTTATGCTAATCAGCTTAGATACCTTTGTCCTAATCTGTCAATGCTTGTGTTTTCCTAATCCACTTATGTTCACTTGATACGAATCTGATGATGTTGCTTTATGCTAATCAGCTTAGATACACTTTGTCCTAATCTGTCAATGCTTGTGTTTTCCTAATCCACTTATGTTCACTTGATATGAATCTGATGATGTTCACTTTGCTAATCAGCTTAGATACACTTTTGTCCTAATCTGTCAATGCATGTTTTCCTAATCCACTTATGTTCACTTGATATGAATCTGATGATGTTCACTTTATGCTAATCAGCGCTTAGATACACTTTGTCCTAATCTGTCAATGCTTGTGTTTTCCTAATACACTTATGTTCACTTGATATGAATCTGATGATGTTCACTTTATGTGCCTAATCAGCTTAGATACACTTTGTCCTAATCTGTCAATGCTTGTGTTTTCCTAATCCACTTATGTTCACTTGATACGAATCTGATGATGTTCACTTTATGTAATCAGCTTAGATACACTTTGTCCTAATCTGTCAATGCTTTGTGTTTTCCTAATCCATATTTCATGATATGAATCTGATGATGTTCACTTTATGCTAATCAGCTTAGATACACTTTGTCCTAATCTGTCAATGCTTGTGTTTTCCTAATCCACTTATGTTCACTTGATATGAATCTGATGATGTTCACTTTATGCTAATAAGCTTAGATACACTTTGTCCTAATCTGTCAATACTTGTGTTTTCCTAATCACTTATGTTCACTTGATATGAATCTGATGATGTTCACTTTATGCTAATCAGCTTAGATACACTTTGTCCTAATCTGTCAATGCTTGTGTTTTCCTAATCCACTTATGTTCATGATATGAATCTGTTCAGTGTTCACTTTATGCTAATCAGCTTAGATACACTTTGTCCTAATCAACTTCTTGTGCTCTGCCTCACCAATGGAAACGTCTCAATAAAATATCTGTCATGACTTGAATAATATCTGGGTGAGTTGGCACTTAGGAAAACCACTCTCTGATAATTAACTACCAAAAGTTGTTACCCCTATACCCAAGAATGACAGGAGCTCATAAAAAGTTTAAATAAAAAGTCAGATCAAAAAACATTCCCACACACATACATATTATCAATTATTAGATCAGAATATGTGAGAGCTACAAACTACTACGAAATACGAAATTGTACATTTTGTTTCGACATTGAAAGAATAATGTCTCATCAAGCAAGAAACTACAGTAAATTGAAAATATATTAAAGAATTAACCTTACAATCCTGCTAGTATTACTAAATCTAAGGTATGAAACTATAACAACTGTAAACATTTTATAGTATTAATCTTACTATCCTGATAATTTACTCTTACTATATAATCTTTCTTATGTCATTTTATCTTTATTTTCTATTACAAGTTGTGATCTATTTATTGCCTGAAGGATTTTTATTGTACTCGATAATTAGTAGGTTTAGCTTATCATATTTATATTTTAATTTTTTATTTCTTATTTTTTTATATATTTTATTATTATTTTGTTATATATTTTATATTTATTATTATTTTAATAATATATTTTTTATTTATTTTATTTTAATCTAATTTTGATTTAATTTTATTTTATTTTAATTTATTCTAAAATATTTTTTTTTCTAATTTATAATATTAGGTCGAATGAATTTATAATATGAATTTATAATATTAGGTCCAATATATTTATATAATTTATTATATTTATATAATATATTTATATAATTTGTAATATTAATATTATAATTATTATATAATTATTATATAATTTATAATATTAATATTATAATATTTATTATATAATTATTCTATAATTTATAATATTAATATTATAATATTTATTATATAATTATTATATAATTTTGTACGTAAAAAGAAATTTCCAAAAACAACGGGAAGTGTTGCTTTTAAAAGAAATTTTTTAAACAAAATCATTTAGTTCCATCATTGTTAACTACTTGATGAGACACTGTCCTTTCAACGTTGAAACGAAATGTACAATTTTGTAGTAGTTTGTAGTTCTCACATATTATAACTTAATAATAAATATTCATTGCTCTATTTTTATAAGTACTGTTTTAGATTAATGTTTTGAACATTGCAATTATTTTCTTTGTTCTTATTCATTTGAATATATATATGTATTTTAAATAGGATCATTTTATTATTAAGATAGATACAAAGGTATCTTGCTTAAAAGAAAAAATTTTAGGCACCTTTCGGCTGACACTTCATCAGAATAGAAATCGTTGTCAAAAATAAAACAGAGAAGTTGCTAAGAAAAATTTTTAACGATGACTGAAGTTAAAAAAAAAATTGTAAATCACCTATGTTGGGTGGTAGTCTCCCCAAAAAGTTCCAATTTAAACATATATATATATATATATATATAAATATTAATTACTTAGTTTTTGGACATAATTAAATTAGACCCGTACACAGTTGTATTAAAAAGTGTTCAATACAATTATATTGTAGAACTTTTGAATATTAGGTTCTCCCAAAAGTTCGTAAACACTTGCAAAAAATTGAATTTTCATGCAATTTTGCATTTATATTGTTATAGTGATCTTCATCTTTGCATTCCAGATGGCAATTGAAAAAATTGAGCTGCAAGTTTTGATTTGTTACTGCTGGAAGCAAGGTCTTTCAACCAGAAAAGCTGCAGAAGAGATTTGTGCTGCTGAATGTGAAGGAACAATTGCATATGCGGCAATCTCAAAGTGGTACAAGCGTTTTGATTCTGGCAACATGAGTCTTGAAGATAAGCCTCGTTCGGGATGGCCGTTAAAGTTGGATGATGGAAACTTGCAAACCGGGTTGGACATTGCGCCTTAATCAAGCACTCAAGAACTGGCTGATGAGCTTGGAGTTGGCAAATTGACAATTCACCGACATTTGAAGCAACTTGATTTTGTTCACAAAAAGCCGTGCCAAGATCCGCACAAACTCACCAAAGCACAAGGCAACAGACGAGTTGAAATTTGCTGTCAATTGCTCAGCAATCCATTGGATGAGCATTTTTGGAAGCACATTGTGACATCCGATGAGAAATGGGTCTATCTGGTCCAGCACAATCGAGACAAGCAATGGGTTCAGAAAGGGCAAGAGACACCCTCGGTTCCAAAACAAGATCAATTCGGCAAGAAAGTCATGTTGTGCGTTTGGTGGAACTTTGAAGGAATCGTGCATTTTGAGTTGGTTCCGAATGGTCGTGCCATCAGTGCCGAACTTTACTGTCAGCAACTTGAGCGGGTCTACAAAAAGTTGAAGCAAAAGTACCCAGATCTGATCAACTGAAAGCGTGCTTTGATGCAGCAAGACAATGCCAAGCCACACACACCAGGAAGATCAAAGACAAGTTTGAAGAGCTGGACAGTGTTGAGGTTCTACCACATCCAGCCTACAGTCCTGACTGTGCTCCATCAGATTACGGCCTTTTCTGCTCAATGCAACACTTTCTGAAGGGCCGCCGATTCGACTCGTTTGATGAAGTCGAGGAAGTGTATCAAGAATTCTTTGATTTGAAGCCGGCTGAATGGTACTTTGACCAGATGCGAAAGCTTGCAGATTGATGGCAGAAAGTCTTGGAAAATGATGGTCTTTATTTTGAGCAATAATTTTTGTTGTTTTTGCGAGTAAAATTTCAATTTTTTGCAAGTGTTTATGAACTTTTGGGACAACCTAATATTTTTTATTTAGAAATGAGTTATTTCTGTGACTTAAGTTTAAACCTTTCGGTATCTTAGGGGATTTACAATAACTGATTTTACCATTTTCCAAACACTCAAACAGGGATTTTTTATGACTACATTTGAACATAGAAAATTAGATAAGAAAAAAAAATGACAGAAACCTAAATAACAACGTACAAAATAACATCATTAAAAAGGAACGTAACTATAGGGACAAAAACATATGCCCACTTAATAGACTTTGTAATACAGAAGGGGTTATTTACAAAGCAGAGGTACATGACATAAATGGTCCAAGTATAATATTTAGAATCTACCAAAGATAGTTTTAAAATCAGATGGAATAATCATAAACCTACATTTAAACTGGAAAACCTCAAATATTGCACCAAACTGGCTATCCACATGTAGAAATTAAAATATGGAAAAGACCCTGATATAACTTGGGGAATAGTGAAAACAGCCAAACCATACAACAGGGATAATGTATGCAGATTGTGCCAGAAGGAAAAATTAGCTATTATGTTGTTCCCAGAAAGAAAAAAAACTTTTACTGAATGAAAGATCAGAAGTGATGTCCAAAATTTGTAAAAAAAATCCCTGTTCAAATTTTTGAAAAAACAGTAAAATCAGTTATTGTAAATCGCCTGAAGATACCAAAAGGTTAAAACCTAGCTCCAAATGAAATATCGCATTCAGTAATGGATTAGAGCACTCTGGCTTTTGGGCAGGTATAATGACAATATACACGCTAAAAAGTCTGCCTTCTTCTACTGAACGCCCATAGCCCAGAGGTAGAATCGCCGACTGACGCCAATTTGGTCAGGTTTCAATCCTGGGTTAAAAAGCAATCAGAGTCTAACCATACTGATGCGCTGTGATACAGCGAAACAGATCTGTCTGCGGATGACAATATATATATATATATATATTTCATAAAATTTTTCATCCTACCTTTGATGAATTATCAAGTTGTGTCATTTGTTCATGAAATGTCTTTGACTGCTGCATGGCCTTTTCAAATGTAGGATCAACAATTTCCTTTTTGACTTCAACAGGAGCTTCTTTGGTAGGTGTACTTTGTTCACCAATTTCAGAATCTTCTACAAGTAAGAATGGCTTCTGTTTCTCTAACAGGCTGCAACTGGAAGTGGATGGTGTCTCTTGCACTTGGATCTTGGGTGGCAAATCCAAATTGTTTTGTTCAGAATCTTTGTCATCTAAATTGCTCGTGTCTTCAACAAAGAGACTTAAACTTTTTTTGGAACATGTTGCAGAATCTTCAGCTTTACTGCTTTCTGATTTATTAAAAGAAGATTTCGGTTCTTCATCTTCGGGATCAGAATCAGCAACAACTATTGATGGTTTGGGGCAAACAACACTCTGCTCGGATTCTGTTGCTGATGTTAATTTTTTGCTAGAACTGAGGCTCTCTTCAGAGAATGGAATCTTAAAGGTACATTGCTTTTTTCTAGAAACATCTTCATTGCAATCCTCTTCTAATCCAAATGCCTCAGTTGAGTTTCGTCTCCTGAAAATAAACAACCAAAAATCATTAAATATTTTTCAACAAACTTTTATAATTTAATAAACTTTATATGGTTTTGTTTCAAAACTCCTGTGACCCAAACTTGTTTTTCAATTATCCTTTTCTGAGTGAAAATCTAATGAATAAGTTTCAACATGAATCCAAGAGGATTCTCTTTGCTTCACTATAAAAAAAAACTTGAATAACCTGATATCATGTCTGAATTTTTAATGTCATAAGTAAAAATGTGCAAACAAAGCACCATTTTGTTATTAACAAATGTAAATAAAGTGATGATGAGTTAGTACCACTTTCTAAGGTTCACAGGTCTCAGAAGTGGTTTTCAGGGAAAAAAAAAGTAGTGTTGAATACTGTTATGGGGACTTAGCCATATGACATATGAACTCATCCAAGCTATATATTAGTAGTTCTGCTTTGTAGAAGCAGAGTAAGATATAGAGAGAGAGGCAGAGAGAGTGGAATCAGATAATTCTGACAGTTGCACTAATAATCGTTCATTGGTATATGTTTGTACTACTGTTTTTGGAATATATTTGTTTAACACTACTCTGTCTTTGTGTCTTTATTTCTGGCCTCAACGAACCACAACAACTTAGTGACAAAGTTACAACAAATACCAAAAAATAACTCATTCTTGCTTTATTTTTTGTTTCATTTGATTTTACACAGGAATGAATACTGATAAAGATTTGTGTGTATTTAAACAAGTTTGTGGGTGTATATATATATATTAATAAATAAACATATTCTACGCCTATAATACGATTCGGAGTTTCATACACTATGAAATCATCAGACCTGGATATATCTTTTTTTTGTGTCATATTGCACTACAATACATCTATGATATATATATATATATATATATATATAGTTAAATGAAAAGACAAGAGGAATACTGTATTTGGCTTGCTTACATGTTTCATCCTGTGATGGACTTTATGAAGGCAAAGAAAAGGTGAGATTGGGAAAAAACTTTTTTAGGGAAATGGTATTCAGACAGACTAACATACATAATAAAAAATAAAAAGTCCAAGGAAAATAGTTGAATTCTTTTCATTTTAACATTTCATAACATTGCACAACACAGGAAGGAGTTCTAAAACTAAAATTTTTTGTTAATCTTTTTAAATGATTTGTGAGTTTTTTATAGTTGCTAACACTGTTTGTTTATAGATACGTAATTTGGAATAAAGCTCATTTTGTCTTTTTGCCTTGATAAGGACTATCACAGGACAGAACATGTAGGTGAACATGTTCAGGACAGAACATGTAGGTGAACAGGACAGAACATGTAGGTGAGTTGAATAGTTTTCCTCTTGTCTTATTTTTATTTAACTGTCCTGTCTTTAATCTCAGATCATAACTGGGTATATTTTTACACACACACACATATATATGTGTGTGTATGTGTGTGTATATATATAAAAGAGAGAGCGAGAAATCTTTTTTGAATACATAAATAAAATCTTATAATTTTATGGCTGAATTTGGCCATTTTTAATTTTATTTTCTCATTTGAAGATTTCACCCCCACTAACATTTGACTTGTTGAGTGAGAGAAATGGCATTAAAACCTTAAATATAAAGATATTAGATAGCTGCTAACTAGTTTACAGCCTGCATTAATATCTCGAGTAATCAAACCGGTATTAGCGAGATGATTATACACGCATGTTATGCCACCCACTTGGTGCTACTGCTAAGTGTATAGCTATCTTTTTTAATACTTGATAACAAAGTACTTGTAGTAAGTAACAATGACACCTTTGGTATGGAGCTGGGATTTCCAAATTGGGCAGTACCATTTGGTGGCGTTAGAATGACAAAATCTATATGAAAAAAAGATCTAAGGCAACTTAGGATTTCAGCCAGTATTCTGGCTACTTGATATTTTTTTGATGTCAATTAGAGTTGAAGGTAAAAGTCAAATGTTGTTTTTTGTTTTTTTTTAACAGTTATATAAAGACAAAATCCTGAAGATTTCTTTGAGTTAAAAAAAATATCTTAAAATAATTCAGTAAAAGTCAAGGAAAGTATTTGTTGAGTCAATTCTAAAAAACTATTTTTTTTAATGACAAAAATTTTTTTTGTAGATTTAATAGAAAAAAATTTTTGCATTTAATTTTACTAAGATTCAAATCTTAAAAGAGGGGAGAGAGAAAGGAAGTGAGGAGGAGAGAAGGAGGAAGAGAGATTTCAGTGTTATAACGTTAGCATGAACGTTATTTTTGTTGCCCACTTCTATAATGTTGGTTTCATAATGTTAATCAGAAAGAAACTTTTGGTAACTCGCTATTTTCAAGGTATAATATTTCGATATCTTCACATCAACATACGAGCCAATCCTTTGAAAAATACACAGTAATGCTGTAGAACAACAAAAAATCCAGAATACTAAATACTGGAACACCTTTAGACTACTGAGTGCTTTATATCTAAATCTAAACTTATTTATAAATAATGCCCGGTTCACACTCCACCCACGTCTGCTGCCATAGGTAAACAATCTAGTACTCTTTTCTTTGTTTCCAACAAAATCTTCTATACAGTCCTTATAAAAGTAATTGTTAGGGCCAAAAATATTGTCCTAAAAAGTAGACCCTTATAACTTCTAATTCCAAAGTAAAAAAAAAACAAAAAAAAATGAAATCAGTAACTCAGAAGTTTCTATTTTACAATATCTATGGTATTGTCAGTACACATGTTCATCATTCAGTCATATACAGTAACTGCATAAGATTGTCACTTTTCTTTACGTGTGAAAATTTGGGGGTCACTAAGTATCTAATCTAATCTAATCTAATCTAAATCTAAACTTATATATAAATGGAACTTTGTCTGTGTGTGTGTGTGTGTGTGTGTGTGTGTGTGCCTGTGTGTATCCGTTACCTATAGACTCCAAAATGGCTGAACCGATTTTCTTGAAAATTTACACAGTTGTACCATAAGCGTCTGAGAGTATTCTTAGCTAGGTTTTGTGTCGAGGTACCCCCGATCAATATCAAAAATAAAAAAAAATCGGGTTATAGAAGGAGTGGTCTGATTTTAATCAAATTTGATACACCCATAGACAGAGACATAAGAAACGATATTCAGAAGTTTCAAGATTGCAGTTCTTACAATAGTTCAGAAAATCGATAATATATATATATATATATATAAAAGGCAAGATACCAGGTCTGATCAAAATCAGTTTTTCAGCCCTTTTATTTTAGTTTTTGCTTCGGGTTTGGCTCTAAGTAGGTATAATTGTAGTTCTTAGTCTCAGACATGATACCATTTACTCAGAGAACTTATTTAGCCTTCAAAATTCAGTTTACGATGAAAAAAACTTATTTGATATCAATTCCAGGAAATCAAAATTTGACTTACATCCATTCATTTTTCTTTCAGTCTACGGTTTCGCTTTAACTGGAAACAACTATTGCTTTTTAGTCTTTCATGTCATCGTCCAAAGAGTCTGAGCTCCAAGACCATGGATTAGTTTTAAAGCTTTCATTACACCAGAGCAATGCCGGGCTATACTGCTAGTATTCCTAAAAACAAAAATCAAGTCACCGTTCTATATAACTTAAAAATTAAATTCTTAAAAAGCATTATTTACATTTTTCATAATGTTGTCCTCATCTTTATTGGGATGTTTGTGACGTTTCGGTCATTGTACGCTCCAGCCTTCTTCAGGTGCTAGAAATTTCAAACTGAACCCTTTATTTTGATCACTGGGGTATAATCATTCTCATTCCATGTGTGATGCCACTTCTGATAGTTATTGTTCCATGTGCGATGCCACGTAATTATCGCCCTTGAACTTAACTATCCAAGTTATTTGTTCCCCACTGTTGTAGCCTGGTATTGAACTCACAACTCTTTGAGTCAAGTCACAGAACTAACCAACACCTATATCCACTGGGCTGAAATTTCAAACTGAACCCTTTATTTTGATCACTGGGGTATAATCATTCTCATTCCATGTGTGATGCCACTTCTGATAGTTATTGTTCCATGTGCGATGCCATGTAATTATCGCCCTTGAACTTAACTATCCAAGTTATTTGTTCCCCACTGTTGTAGCCTGGTATTGAACTCACAACTCTTTGAGTCAAGTCACAGAACTAACCAACACCTATATCCACTGGGCTGAAATTTCAAACTGAACACTTTATTTTGATCACTGGGGTATATCATTCTTATTCCATGTGTAATGCCACTTCCGGATTCCATGTAGTTATCTCCCATGAACTCAAAAGTTATTTGTTCACCACTGCTGTAGACTGGTATTGAACTCACAACACTTTGGGTCAAGTCACTGAAACTAACCAACGTCTATATCTTCAGGGCTATGAGTCCTCATCTCAAAAGTATAGACAAATACTAAAGGATCAATATGAACCTGATATAGCAAAAATATGGAAATGACTAAAAATGTCCCATCTTAAGCTGTGGCAAATATCAATATCAAACCACAAAAAAAACCCAAAAAAAACATAAAAGGACAACAGTCCAAACAGTGTAAATAATCTAAATACTACCTAATCTCAGAAGTATAGACAAATACTTAAAAAGCATGTTCTTCTATTCACAGTCCATGGAAATTTCCTAGTAAAATTTGAGTTAATCATTTACTCTAGTTGTCATTGTTTGCATGCTTCTCATCTGACATCTATATATCTTATCTTCATTTCATAGTGATAAATTTTTTCTATGTTGGCCATTCATTTTCAAATGTTTTATAATTGGACTATAGAATATCACATTTCTAAAGAATGGTTATGCATTTATCCCTGATTCTTTTTGTCTTCTTTTTGGAACAACACTTGTTCCTTCTTAGAACACAAAATAGAAAAATTGTCACAGGAGTCTTTTGTTATTCCTTTGGAAAACATGTCCTATCCACTGAAGTTGATAATACTTGAAGATACCTTTAATACTCATTTGACTGGTACATTCAATATGTTGGAGACTTTGTGTTATGGTGGCATCACCTACAAATGGAATGAACTCTTCCAACCATTACATATACCTCCTCTCACAAGAGGTAAGAGTAAGTAGACTGTAAGTAGCCTGAGGAGAGTGCCCTGAACTCAGCCAAAAGTTGTCTATGAACACTGTGACCATAACGACCATTACAAGTCCCAGTTCGAGGGTCGAATCATAGTATTCCTCACTAACCCGTGTTATCGTTCTACTAACAAGGTTTTAAGTATTGTATTTTTCCGTGTTTAAATATATTCGTTATTTCCTATTTGGTTGTTTTTGTGTTATTCTTGCTGGACCTTTAACTGGGTCCTCGACACTTTGTCTTATCATCTAAAACTTAGAATTGACGAGAGTTTTGATTAATGTAATCTTTTAAGGTTCATAATGTTATAAGGATGCGCGTTGTGGTACAGTGGATACCGGCTCGGAACGAGAAACCAGGGAGCCGAGTTCGAATTCCAGTTGAATCCATTGTATTCACTTACGCGCAAATACCCTTGGGAAAGGTATTAATCCGTCTATTCCTTCCAGTTATGGGTTAAATAACAGGACAGATTGGGTTCTATAGCCTTGGTTGGCAACCAGTCTGCCGCAGAAAGCAATGGCAACCTACTGCAGGATAATCTTCTGCCCAGTCAGTCATGTCACTTTCGAGACATGATCGCCCAAGCATGTATCACATATGGCACTTAACTGACTGAGTGTTATCAAGATACAGAAACTATATTTCACATCTACAGAGCAATATGCTGACAAGTCTAAATGTAGAGGATATAGCAGAATATAAAATCAGTCAGTTAAGTGTCAAAAGTGATACATGCTTGGACGATCATGTCTCTCCTGATTCTTGACTGACTAGGCAGAAAAGTTTTCTGCAGTATGTTGCCATTTCTCTGCAGTAGACTGGTTGCTAACCAAGGCTAAAGAATCCAATCTGTCCTGCTATTCAACCCATAGCTTGAGGAAGAGATTCATACATTCCCCAAAGCCATTTGCATATAAGTGAATGCAACGAAATCAACTAGGATTCGAACCCAGCTCTTTAATTTTGAGTTTTTTCTGTTTTTTTTAATCGTATTGCCCCAAGTAAGGCATTTTATTGCCACTGTTTTGCAGGGGGTTACATATGAAGAATGTTATGAAAAAGAGTGACAGGTTATAAAGGGTGTCAAGAAGTGGGTAAGAGAAGGATGACTGGTCATAATGTGAGGGATCAATTTATATATTGATTGTAATGTAGAACTGATCCCCCTCTTTATATTCACATTATAATAGTATAGAAATTTTTTTTTTTCATAATCATATCAC
This sequence comes from Ascarosepion bandense, assembly GCA_037127315.1. Classification (NCBI taxonomy): domain Eukaryota; kingdom Metazoa; phylum Mollusca; class Cephalopoda; order Sepiida; family Sepiidae; genus Ascarosepion; species Ascarosepion bandense. Next base: position 1,088,182 of record JBBBDQ010001077.1, read on the forward strand.
CACAAGCAAGGCATTTTACTGCCACTGTTTTGCGGGGGGTTACATAGGAGGATAAAGTTATGAGAAAGAGTGACAGGTTATAGGGAGTATCAGGAAGTGGGTTAGAGAAGAATGAGAATACTTATGAGAGTGGAGTGGACAGAGAAAGGAGCATGAGAGAGAGGATGCAGGTTAGTGAGATAGAAGATGACTATTGACTTTGCATTTAAATTCTTGGAGAATGTAGCTGTCGGGAAAGCAAGTAAATGGAAGGGAATTCCACAGCCGGGAAGTGTGAGAAAAGAAGCTGCTGGAGTAGAATTTGTGTTTACATTTTATTGGTGTCACAGTAAAAGGGTGGGACTTAGTTGCTAATCTTGTGGCTCGAGTAAATTTATATAATGGGTGCACCAGTGAACTAAGTTCATCAAAGCAGAAGCCGTGAAAGTATTTGTAAAAGAGACACAGGGAAGCCACATTGCGCCGGTGAGAAAGTGACTGTATCTGAGCTGCCAAGTCAGGATCTATCACATTACAGAGTTGATATTCTTTATACCACAATGCAACATAAAGTAAGCAAACAAAAAAGTGACTGACCTCTTTTTAGAGACTGGTTCAATTGTATTTTTCTCGGCTAGATCAAAAGTTTTCTTTGCTAGTGAGACATCTTCATGATGTGATGAAAGTGCAGCATCCGACTTACTCTAAAAATAACACAAATTTTCATTCAAAAAGTGACACTTACCATATTTCATAAATTAGTGCCTAAAAGGAACTAGTAAAAAAAATACTGACAAAACAGGAACAATCATAACAAAAAATAAATTAATATTAAAATAAATTTCAATAGATGCAGTAGGGTGTGTCATCAGTGACATTAATACTGGATTCATTGATAATTTTGGGTCTTTCATAATCATAACATCTCACCCAGCTGACATCATCATAAAATATGCAAAAAAATAAATTTAAAATATAATTTAAATAAAAAAGAAAAGAAAAAAATAGATGAAAAATAAATCAAATTAAAAATAACAAACAAATAAATAAAAAGTAAAATAAAAAAATAAATAAAATAATTATTAACATTATTTAGATACAGACTACAGCTCATAGAGAGAAGTTCATATTACTCTCTCTGGGATAAGATCAAAATAAAGAACTTCACTGAAAGGTTAGAAAATTGAAGGCATACTTGACAAAGATCCTAATCTTTGTGATTGCTACCCCAGGGCATCAGCAGTTGTACCAGTTTGTTATCAAGGTGTATGCTGATCCAGGTAACCTACAGAGAATTTCATACCGAACCTGTTGTTTAAGTTATGGTGGCAGAGTGTTCTTGTTTGAAAATCCATGTCTAGGGATATCTCATCTAGTTCTTATTTTAGACTGAGATACACCTGACAAAGGCAGGAAGGCACAATGGTTAAAATGTTATGATAACAACAGGATAATAGTCTGCATGTAAATAATAGTAACTCTGTATCCCAAACATTCAAACAAAAAATAAAGTAAAAAGCAAAATTGAAGTATATTAATAAACTAGCAGTTTAGCCCGGTTTCACTTGAGTAGTTTAAGGAATAATAAGAATAAAAATCATATGATGAATTTACATAGCAAATACTTACACTACATCCACCCTCATCACTTTTATAGATATAAATAACAATGTAGAAAATCTCTATTGGATTAAGGTGGGAGGGGGAGAGGCAACATATATAGATAATATAAAGTGGGGTGATTGATTCTATATTATAATCAATACATAAACTGATCCCTGACTTTGTGGGGTAATAATATATATTTTTCTACCCTTAATTTTGGCTTTCTGAAAAATTTCAAGGTATCGTTAGCATTCTAAAATTTTTATCTACATCTTAGAACAACTCCCATTGAGCTAGATCACAAAATGTAGACACTAAGTCATATCTATCAAACAACCACTTATGCGACGTCCACCCTCATCACTTTTATAAATATAAATAATTAAATAAAAATAAAGATAATGTATAGAAAATAGGAACTTACTTCATTGAATATACTCTTAGAGGATCTGTTTAATCTGTAAAAAATAAAAAATGACAATGAGCAACATGTATGCATTTTAATCTAATCCAAACTTATTTATAAATGGAACTTTGTCTCTGTGTGTGTGTATGTGTCTGTGTGTGTCCGTTACCTATAGACTCCGAAACGGCTGAACCGATTTTCTTGAAAATTTACACAGTTGTACTATAAGCATCTGCGAGTGTTCTTAGCTAGGTTTTGTGTCGAGGTACCCTCAATAAATATTGAAAATCGAAAAAATCAGGTTATAGAAGGAGTGGTCCGATTTTAATCCAATTTGATACACTCATAGACAAAGACATAAGAAATGATATTCAGAAGTTTCAAGGCTGCAGTTCTTACAATAGTGCAGAAAATCGATAATACATATATATATATATATATATATATATATATATAAGGCAAGATGTTTGTGTGTGTGTCTGTTTATCTGTCTGAATGTCCTTTATACAAATCTACAATTTTCATCTGATTCTCACCAAACTTCACACAAATATTCTTTAGGCTGAGTCTGAGCTCCAGGACCATGGATTAGTTTTAAAGCTTTCATTACACCCGAGCAACGCCGGGCTATAGTGCTAGTTAACATATAAACTACAAAATTTAGTACGGCAGATTATAGAGAGAGAATTTCATATTACTCTCTCTGGGATAAAATCAAAATAAAGAACTCCACTGAAAGGTTTAGAAAATTGAAGGCATACTTGACAAACAAGTCAGCATCTTTGAATGTAATAATTATAGAATCACAGGTATTTTTGATAATTCATAGAGTATTCATACTATACAGATTACCAAAAATACATAGACCAGATATCCTAATATATTATATTAGAAATAGAGTATAGGATGCCCACAAATCTCTGTAAAAAAAATATTACAAGACCATTCCAAGACTTTTCCATAACTATGTTAAGTTTCAAGAAAATAAGCAGACACACACAGTGAATAGTCATCAAGTTAAAAAATACAAACTTAGTAATTTATGTTTTAATAGTTTGTCATGTGGAGGAGTTGAAAACAGTGAAGAAGTCCAAGTGTTGAAGGCTGAAATACACCTGAATGCAGACCTGGTTATGTTATCCATTTTGTGTAACATTCTACACAGTTTGGAGTTTCACTACACTTGGACATTTTTAATCACACTTTAATTCTTACTGCTACATGTTTCAGCTATCTAGACAACTCATTGTTTGTGAATGGCACAAAATTTCTTGACTGCTGCACATTTCCTGGGAAGTATAATGGTTTTAATGAACAGAACTACAAATAGAAAGTTTCACAAAAAAAAACTACGCATTTTGGCTACTCGCTAATCTTTATGGCTTTCATTGCATATGACACAGTTCACTATGTTTATAGTGTTAACATTTTTTCAGTCCATTTAGTTTATCATTCAGCTTCTTTTATAATCTGGATATCTCTATGGATTAGTCCTTTGCAGATCTTTGCACACACACACACACACACACACAACAGTAAATGGTCACCAATTTAAAAAATACAAACTTCGTAATTTATCTTTTAATAATTTGAAAGATGAGATGTTTAAAGAGAAGTTGCAGCTGGTTCTAATAATTCATGTCATGTAGATCGGTTGCATGCAGTGAAGGAATCCAAGTGCTGAAGGCTAAAACTAGATACCTTCATGAATTCAATGAAAAAACAGCAGAATATAAAAAAAAAGCCCCAAACCTAATAAAAACAAAGTTTATCAGTAAAATACGTATGCTACTATTAAGAGGAAAGATCAAAGTATTTTTTAATTATTTTTTAAAATTTTAAATTTCTTTCTAACACATTCAAAATTTTGGTTAACAATCTTGTTTTTCTTTTGGCTGTGAATGATGCAATTTTTAAAAGCTTTACTACAACAAACGTAAATTACACAACTTGCTTCTTTTTTTGATAGTGGAAATTCTTGCCAAAAAATCCCCAAAAAAACAAACAAATAATGGTCAGATTTTGAAACTTTCAAAACTTATTCACAAATAACTAAAATCATTTTTGAAACATTATTTTTAAAAAATCTTTGTAAAAATATCTTGTCTTTCGTCACTTCAGATAAGAAATGGTAACACAAATAGGACAACTACTGAGATTAAAAAACACTTTTAAAGTACATTTCAGGCAGTAAGCAAGTAATACTTGTTTCAAATCAGATTAAGGTAAGTTTAAATTTGCTAATTTGAATAAAATATCATGTCAGTGAGGTAGATTTTATTTTTGCAAGATTTATTTAAAAAACAAGAATTGGCTTCTGTTTGCAAAATGTGTCAATAGATCAAAAATGGCTGAAAAATTTAAAGTTTTTTTTTTTAAATCTGAAAATTTTAGATTCCAATCAATATAATTTCAGTTGGAAATACACCAGAGTATTTTGCTTATTGAAATTAGTAAATTTAATCTCTTGGCTTTCAATTAAAGCCAAATTGAAAGTTTCAAGAAAGCTTTTTTATTTATTAAAATTTATTTAAAACATAGGTGTTGAAAATGGGTGGAAGTACCTAGCTAAAATACAACTGAATGCAGACCTGGTTCTGTTACACATTTTGGTCTCTAGATATTTTTCTGTCTTTTTTTTTTAATTAAGTTAAAAAATTTGATGTCATCTGGCCAAATGTCTAGAAGATGTTTACATGTTTGTACATTTTCTAGACTTCTATGGCAGAAATACAAAAAACACAGGTTTGTCAGATTTAAATTTTAAAGCCAAGCAGTAATAAAAGTCAAATAAGTTTTAATAGATTTTATAATTTTTTCACACTTACAATAAAAGCTAGAGATACAGGTCATTATTAACCTGCAAACTTTAAAAACTTTCTTCTTATTTTTTCCAAAGACAATTTCTATCCTAAGACACATCAAAGGCACATTTTCTATTGTATAATCCTTCCTGTCTATATTTTCTGATTCTCAAACTTGTTATTTTTGGCAACAATTTAGACAAACATGGTTTACACATTTACACTCCACTTTTTCATGATAATTCATAATTTTAAAATTAATTTTTATAAATGAAAAAGCTTTCTTGAAACTTTAATTTTATCTTTAATTGAAGCAAAAATACACAAGTTAAGCAAAATACTCTGTTGTGTGTTTTACAAATGAAAATTATGACTATTTTGTTTTTTTCTAAAGTAGCTGATTAGCATCTCTTTTAGCCACCTTTCATCGCAATGTAATTTTTTTATTAAAAATTCTTCCAAAAATAAAATATACTTTTCTGAAACTTTATTTGTGGATTATTAGCTGATTTAAAGTATAATTAATCTAATTTGAAACAAGTATTATTTACTTTTAGTTAAAAAATTAAAAAAAGAACAAAACGGATTTTAAAATGAACAGTAGTAATGATTTATGTATCTTTCAACACCTTGTCAAGCAGATAATCTATTTACATGCTTATTGCTATTCTACAGAGACTATCTTTTAAAAACATAATTTAAGAAAATGATGAGTGAATGCTTTTCTTTTAATTTTTAAGTACTCAGTTATCTTACAAATGTTGGAAATATTCACTGTAATCTAATTTTAGGACTGTTGACTTTAAATTTACTATAGTCATTGATCTTATTTTCTGATAATGTCCTGTATGGTTACCCATACTTTCAAAATAGTCATGCTTTATACACATTAGCACACTTAAACCAAACCAGATATGGCCGCGGTATTCACTGCATGAACAAATATTGCTGCCATATCTGGCATGGTGCACCTGCTATTCATTATTGAGGTTCTTGACAAAATCAAAAAGAACAAGAGCAGATATTTATCATTTCTCTTTTTCAAGAAAAATATCTTTCCAGTTCCCAACCAGACACAACAGGAATAACTTAATGACAAAATCATGTTAGACAATAATCTGCAAAAGATTTTCATTAATATTTTTCTGAAACGTTTTTTCAAACTTTACACCACCAATTTCCAAATATAAGCAATGTACATTTCCCAGAACTCAAAAGAGGCATCTCTTGTTATTTAAGCAAAATGCCACAATACTCACATCAGAGACATGGATGACTGTGTGCTTGAGTTGAATACATCTTGCGTCTGTGTCCGCATTGTCTGTGAGGCCAAAGGATCTAGTGGTTTCCCTAAAATATAACTAAAATGTCAGTTGCACTTACAAATACTTAAACAAATACCAGAAAAAAATGATATGGATGTTTGAAAGTGTTGTAGAGGAACATCCTATCCTACCCGGTAATGGATATGGTCTAGTCTATAAAAGACTGTGACTAGGGGCATACGTCAGCATACGTCACTAGACGGACGCATACGTCATAGGCAGAGGCATTTTCTACTTGATCGTTATTCCTGTTACTATTCATTGATTTTTCTTGTATGTCTATTGGTTTATTGTACTGTTGTATAATAAATCTCTTCAAATCTATCTTCAGTGTTAAGTATTATTCTTACGCTATTCTTTTCCCTGTTATTCCTTCCCGGGATATAACAGCTTGGCGACGAAGATGAGATACCAATGGAGGTAGTATACGATATGTCTGAAATTAAACCACTCGTGAACGTGGAAGTACCGATGGAGGTAACTAATGATTCTCCTGAAAGTGAGGACATAAGGAGAAGAAGTAAGAGAAAAAGAAAGGAAACAAAACACCTATGCCCAGATCCCAAAAGAAAAAAATATTGAGCCAAATTCCACGAAGAATTTAGCTCGGGGGGAGGTGTTGTAGAGGAACATCCTATCCTACCCCGTAATGGATATGGTCTAGTCTATAAAAGACTGTGACTAGGGGCATACGTCACTAGACGGATGCATACGTCATAGGCGGAGATTTTCTACTTGATCGTTATTCCTGTTACTATTCGTTGATTGTTCTTGTACGTCTATTGGTTTATTGTACTGTTGTATAATAAATCTCTTCTAATCTATCTTCAGTGTTAAGTATTATTCTTATGCTATTCCCTGATATTCCTTCCCGGGATATAACAGAAAGAAAAAAATGGTAATCTATAAAAGAGGTCAGTTGAATAGACAAGATATAACAGGTTCCAGCTTCAACTGATTCCAATCTTTCACTAGTTTTAAAGTTTTTGCAATCCAATTCAAATTCAAATTTAACTACCTATCCGCATTTTGTGTGTGAAATAGAAACAAGAAACATATACACTACCGGCCATAATTATTAGGCCTCCCCAGTGTTTTTAAAAAATGATGCAAAAGAGGACGACTATATATTTTTATGTTACGAGAAATTTTGAACAAAAATTAAAGGCAAAAAGCAGTCCTGAATTATATACAAGTATATATTTTCAGAAATTCTTACTCACCTTAAAAACCCATATTTGAAATAGTGGGATGGCAAATACACTCAGTACAATAGATAATAAAACACAAAATAAGCAGATGTTGATAATAATTGTAATTTACAAAAAGTATTTAATATGCCTGCTGTATTTGTCATTTGGGAATCAGCATAATTGAACATCATTTGTCTCAGACAAGAAATTCACCAAAATTGATGAAAAAAATTAATAATAAGGAATACACAGGAACTGTCATGTTTTGATAATATTAAATTTTACAACAAAATACTTTCCCCTAAAATCACCCAATGGCTAAACATTCAGTTCATTTCTATTTTCTAATATCGTGAAAAAATTTCATTATTTACATTGTTCAGACCGTTGTCCTCATCTTTATTGCCATATTCATATTCACAATGTTTCAGCCTTTATACACTCTGGCCTTCTTCAGGTAATTGGAATTTTGAACGGAGTACTTGATTTCAATCACTGGAGTATATTGCTCTCATTCCATGAGTCATGCTACTTCTGGATGTCTTAGTTATCTCCCTTTAACTCAACTTAAGTTATTTGTTCACCACTGTTGTAGCCAAGTACTGAACTCATAACACTTTGGATCAAGTCACTTGATCTAACCAGCAGATAAACGATAAAGATGAGGATAACAATCTAAATAATGTAAATACTACCTCATCTCAGAAGTATAGACAAATATTAAATATATTAGTCAAATATATGTACTTCGAATTCCAGCTGAATTCATTGCATTCACTTACATGCAAATACCCTTGGGAAAGGTATTAATCCATCTATTCCTTCCAGTTATGGGTTAAATAACAGGACAGATTAGGTTCTATAGCCTTGGCTGGCAACCAGAAAGCAATGGCAACCCACTGCAGGATAATCTTCTGCCCAGTCAGTCATGTCTCTTTCGAGACATGATCGCCCAAGCGTGTATCACATATGGCACTTAACTGACTGATATGTAGGACATTGAGACTTTAATGGATAATATGTGACAACTTTAGAAACAAAACAAAAATAAAACAATTGACATAGAGACAGCTTTATTACAAAGTCATATTCTTCTCAAAGATGTAATTTATTCCCTGTTTTTATCTTCAGAAGCGGGTTTATATTATGCACAAGAAAATATGGTAGTCAAGAATTTGGTAACAACAAAAGCAGCAAAAAGAAGATCTAAACTTATTTATAAATGGAACTTTGTCTGTGTGTGTGTCCGTTACCTATAGACTCTGAAACGGCTGAATCGATTTTCTTGAAAATTTACACAGTTGTACCATAAGTGTCTGCAAGTGTTCTTAGCTAGGTTTTGTGCCGAGGTACCCCCGATAAATATCGAAAATCGATAATCGAAAAAATCGGGTTATAGAAGGAGTGGTCCGATTTTAATCAAATTTGATACACTCATAGATAAAGACATAAGAAGCGATATTCAGAAGTTTCAAGGTTGCAGTTCTTACAATAGTGCAGAAAATTTAATATCGATACCAGGAAAACAAAATTTGACTTACATCCATTCATTTTTCTTTCAGTCTACAGTTTCGCTTTAACTGGAAACAACTATTGCTTTTTAGTCTTTCATGCCAATGTCCAAAGAGTCTAGATTTCCAGGACCATGGATTAGTTTTAAAGCTTTCATTACACCCAAGCAACGCCGGGCTATACTGCTAGTTAATAATAAGAAATACTCTTGGAATGATCAGGAATCTTCTCAAAATTATAGACAATATTTTTTTAGTTCTTTTTTTTTTTCTTTTAACATTATTTCTTTTACTGGACAGTAGTAAAATAGTTTTGATAAAAAAAAATGTGAAATGAACAACATCAGTAAAATTAAAACCAGAAAAAAATCACAAACCTGGATCAACACTGGGATTGCAATATTGTTGAATGTTACAACTCAATACTGCATGTCCAACCTCAGCATCAGTGATCATACGCTTACCATAACTGGAAAAAAAATAACAATAATTTAAACAAAATTAAGTTAGTATATACTCTTTATTAAAATATGTAATAGAAATAGAAGAGACAAAATCCCTGTGTGAACACGAAGTTCAATCACAGCTCTGGTGTGAACAGTCCAGCAGACAATGTAGTAACAAAAATGGGGTCAAAAATCCAACTTTCCCTTCCAACAGCAAAAATAACACTTTCATTCACCAAGCTGAAAAAATTCTGTCCTCAGTAAGCAAAAGCAATGGCCTTTATTCACCAAGTGATATTTCTGATTGGCCACACCAGACAGGAAGTAAAGAAAATTAGCATAGCTTCTGATACACATGGCAGCAAACAATTTTTGGTAATTTTTCTTTGGCAGACTACATACAAAACACAAACTCTTTTTTGAGGGAGGTGATTTTCTCTTTCAATACAAAATAATCACAAATGTTCGAAAATATGCAAATATGAAAACAAGAGTTAAAAACAAAAGTGTAGTTAACTTTGCTGGTTACTGAGTGTATTTGCCCGAATACCTCAATCAAGTGGAGTTATTTACACATTGTTAAGTTTAAACTAGCACAAAGACAAAACTTTGTGAGGATCAAACTCACTACTTTAATAATATTAAAAATGGCCTTTAAACTAGTTTGTTAACTATCACAGCAAAGTAAAAACCCCACCTTGATTAGGTCTAAATCAGAGGTCACATCATACAGAAACCACTTTGATCAGATGTAAATTGGAGGTCATATCATTCAAAGAACTCCACCTTGATCAGGCCTAAATCAAGTCATATTATGCAAAGGTCACTTCTTTGATCAGGTGTAAATTAGAGGTCATATCAAACACACTAAGAACATTTTCTGAATCAAGGGTAAGAAAATATTATGAAAAATAATTTACATTTTCTCATCTGAAATGTTTTAATTCCTCAGCTCATGTTTTTAATTCAACAAATGCACTTCTACCTGTTGCTCACCATTATCATGGTTTCTTCTTTACGGATTGGTAAGTAAAAATCTTGGCAGGTGTTATGAAAACTTATTTTCTGTCTGAATTTCTGGGATGAGGAGTAATTTTCATTATTTACACTACTTACATATGGACTATTGTCATTTTTGTTTTCTTTTTTTTAATCATATCACCCTGAGCAAGGCGGTAACGCCACTGATGTTCAGGGGGCTATGTCAGAGTGAAAAGATTGGAAAAGAGAAAGCCAGAAACTACATCCTAAACAGAAAACAAGGGATGAGCCTCTTCATCCATTCAATAGACGTGGGTGGAGTGTGAACCGGGTGATAGTTTAGTCTATCTACTGCAGTTGAAGGGAGGGTGACAAAAAAAAAACAAAAACAAAAGTGTTGGTGGCCTGCTAAGTTTTAACTTAGTTAAAGTCCACTTAAAGGAATTTCTGCTAACAAACAAAGCCAATCCTTCAATTAAAGTTTTAAGTTAAGCAATAATTAGGCAGAAAATGAACAAAAATTGCAACATTTTGGGCCTGCCAGCCTTTATCAAGTGTATACTGATCCTGATATCCTACAGAGAATTCAAAACTGAACTCTTTATTTAATCTACAGAGGTAGATTGTTCTAATTCTACTACCCATATTTTGTCTAGTTCTTATTTTTAGTATTGCTTAGTGCTAGTAGTCCAAGTACACACTAATCCCGTAGGCTTGAAACTTAAAAACCAGGGGTCATATATAAAATCACAAATTAACCTGAATTTTGAACAAAGAAGCTTATGGCCAACTTATACACCAGATTAATTTGTGTTTATTTCTAAAAACACCATGTGGAGCTTAGATAGGGTCACCACCATACCAAGTGATGCTGCTGCAATTTTAGTATCAAGTGTTTATTCTGAATGAAATACCTTCTTAAAATGCACCAAACACCCTGTTATTTATCTATAGCTGAGTAGGAATTAATGGATTCATGCCTTTCCCAAGAGCATTGGTACAAAGTGAATATAAGCTATACATTCTCCTCATATAACTTATTTTATACAATTTATAAGTCCCATAAAATTTTTTTGACCTCCTAGTGTCTGAAGCTACATTGTTCAAAAGAGAAGTTATTCGACTTCTCTTACTCTCTGTATACACCCTACCCATAGATATTTTAGCCTCATTCAACCCATTCTTAATAGCCAAAAAAATAACAGAACCATTTTATTTAATTGAGAAATAGAACAAGACTACTGATAAAAGAATTGCATTAAAGTTTATGCTAATCAAAAACAATATTAATATTTAATAGTCATATGGGTTATAATAAATTATTAAATGTAAAGCGCTATCGTTGTTCTGTGTATATCCATGCATTTCCTTTCAATTTGTCTTGACTAGCAAGTCCCAAAATTTAAAAAAAAATGTTTGCCATCCTCCACTTTAGATTAAAAACTATAAACAGTTAACTTGGTACATTGTCACATGCTAGAAACAAGAAAAATTTTGCCTCACCTTTCTAAGACAGCTTGAATATGTGACACCAACTGCTTACTTATTCCACTAGGAGGAGTCATTATGAGGCTGCCCTCTGCTACTAGGTCCTGGTCTGAAATGTCATCATTTTTTTCAGTGCGCAGTTTCACAGTGCCACCAGCTAAATGTATGGCCTCGTGCATCTTTTTCAGCTGTAAAAAGACGTGTTATAATGAGTGTATGGTTTCAAAGGTACGAACAAGGATTAAAATTTCAACAGTATGTATTGATCAATTTTTAGAATACTAGCAGTATAGCCCGGTGTTGCTCAGGTGTAATGAAAGCTTTAAAACTAATCCATGGTCCTGGAGCTCAGACTCAGCCTAAAGAATATTTGTGTGAAGTTTGGTGAGAATCGGATAAAAATTGTGGATTTGTATAAAGGACATACAGACAGATAAACAGACACACACACAAACATCTTGCCTTTTATATATATATATATATATATATATATATATATATATATCAATTTTCTGCACTATTGTAAGAACTGCAACCTTGAAACTTCTGAATATCATTTCTTATGTCTTTGTCTATGAGTGTATCAAATTTGATTAAAATCGGACCACTCCTTCTATAACCCGATTTTTCCGATTATCGATTTTAAATATCTATCGGGGGTACTTCGACACAAAACCTAGCTAAGAACACTCGCAGACGTTTATAGTACAACTGTGTAAATTTTCAAGAAAATCGATTCAGCCGTTTCGGAGTCTATAGGTAATGGACACACACACACACACACACAAAGTTCTATTTATAAATAAGTTTACATTTAGATTTAGACTAGATAGATATAGTCATGTGAAAATGTGACAAAATTGTGGATACATGTCACCTAAATGCCATTAGTAAGGGTGTTGTTGGTAAGACTGGGAGCTGATGGGTTTGTTGGATTAATTGACCAAGGTCACAGTTGGTGTCAGAAGAGAGGCCTAGAGTGGATTAGTGAAGCCACATGGTAGCACGATTTGGGTGTCATCAGTGGGTCATCTATCTTCAGGGTTGAAATCGACACCAGTGAGGTGTGGAGATGAGCTAGCAGTTGAGTGATAAGGTCGACTTATTGAGACAAAATCCCTGTTATTGGTGAGGTGTGTGCTTTTATATCTGTGGTTTAACATGGGCAGCCTCCCAGGCTCATCCTTTTTTTGGCGTGTGGGGGAAGACTGGATGTGATGCTCAGAGCCCTTGCTCAGAAGACGACTTTTTTCATTTGGATTTTGCTTTCTTAGTGCTCATAGTGAAATGTATTTCAACATAACACAGGGTACTACTCAAATATTTGGGGAATGTAACCATAAAAATGATTTATTCTAACACTTAGGACTCACAATTTCCTTTAGTCTTTCCTTTGGACAAGTATACAGTTATCCAAAGAGAACTGCTCACAAAGAGTAGTGGCAAAATTCTATACTTCATCCAATGAGTGCATGTTGTTCGAGTTATCCAAACATTTTGGTTGCATCTTTTAACTTTAGACAAGAACCTTGTCAGAATTACTTTTCTATTTTAACAAAAGTAAATTCTCATTTTACAAAGTTAACAGAATAAAGTTATCTGTATTTTAACTCCATTCCTTCAGAAGGTGTGTGCGATGCTTCAAAAGAAAAATTATGAAAAACAACTTCATGTATTTTTAATGATAAAAAGGCTAAATGAGTAATAAAGCCAGTCTGCCTGCTTATATCTTTCTTCCATCTTTCTCCTCTCTTTCTTTTCATGTGTGCGTGTGTTTATATTGAATTGGTTCTCAGAAAAAAATAAAAACCCAGCTCTGCCGAGTGAAGACATCATAGCATTAACCTCACAAAGCTTCGACATTGGCATGAGCCTGCTCAGTTAGTGACAAAATTGTTTGCACTAAAACTATATATATATATATATATATATATATATATATATATTTTTTATATTTGCAAATGAGTTATTACACAATCTAGGTTTCTACCATGTGGTGTCTTCAGGCGATTTACAATAAATTGCAAATTGCCTGAAGACACCACATGATAGAAACCTAGGTCGCGTAATAACTCGTTTACAAATGAAAAATATTCAAAAGTTCTACAATATAATTGTATTGAACACTTTTTAATATAAATGGGCACTGGTCTAATTTTATCATGACCAAAAACTAAGTAATTAAACAATATATATATATATATATATATATATATATATATATATATTTATCAAAATACTTTAATCCAAACAGAAAAGTAGGAAGGTAAATCCCAAAAACCTGATCCTAATTAATATTAAATTTTAATATTAAAATTGATACAGGAGGAGAGCTCAATGTAATTAAAATTACAGAGCTAATATAAAATAAAATAAATTTTCAATATTCAAAATTGTTGAATGAACATTTCAACATGAAATCCTTAAGAGAGATTTCACATATCATCAGCAACAGTACATATTTCAAAATGAGAATAAAAATAAAATTTTTTTTTAAAAATTTAAAAAAATAAATAAATAAAAATGATGGTTAAGATTTGAGAAATTTACGTCACAAAAAATTTCGGAAGCAAATCAATCTATTTTTAGATTTTAACTATTAGATAGAGTTGTAAGTGAAGAAATGGAAAATTTGGCTTGTCTAACTTTACAAAGGAAAGGGATTAAAGAAATAGGAAGTGGTGTTAAATTGACAATTGGGTGAAACAAAACAGAAAGGGAATGGAGGCGGGAGGTAAGAAAAGTAAAGAAAAGGAAAGAAAAGAAAAGAAAAGAAAAATTTTCTATATTGGAAACACTTGATACAAAACTAACTTTAAATGGGTTAAAGTATTAGAAAACAAAACTAACTTTAAATGGGTTAAAGTATTAGAAAAAAGAGACTTTTTAGAAAAAGCATATTTAGGGGAAAAAATGTAGATATAAGGTTTAAATAAAGTTAATTAAGTTAATCTAATTAAAGATACCTCTAAGTATATATAAACTAAATAAAAATAAGAATAAAGATTAAAGAAAATTATAAATTTTTCCTAAAAACTAATTTAAAAAAAATTATTTTAAAGAAATTTATAAAAATTATGATGTGAAAAAGATATATATACTAGCAGAGGAAATCGGCGGTTAAATTAGTAAAAGAATCCATATTTTATAAAAATAGACAATCAAAGGAGACTGGGAGAGGAAGGTAGATGGGTTAAAATACTATTTAAAGTTAAATTAATTTATCAAAAACCATTAAATTTATATTTAATATCCTAAAAACTAAAAATTAGAATTTAAAATTTAAGTGTTCACAAAGCTCGCTTTATGACGGCACTTACTAATGAATTCCTTTCTAAAATTCAGGAGTAGGTGCTGGTAAGGGTACTTTAATATTAGAATTTTTTCTAGCAGACACAGACAGCACCTATCACGAAAATTCCTCGGAATACAGGCTGAATCTATTAGTTTCCAGCTAATTACAGGGTCCAGCCCCTCTTCCTTCATTTTCCAGAATCTCCGTGAAAGGGCTGTCTGGTATTTTTGACCTGGGTTCGAAAATGAATACCTGTGGTTGTAATATCTCTGCCTAAAAGGTCTCGCAGACATACCAATATAAGTCCAGTAATTATTTTTGTTGTTTGATGGAGAAATGTGAAAAGAAAAGAAGCCCACATTTCTCCATCAAACAATAAAAATAATTACCGGACTTATATTGCGATATTACAACCACAGGTATTACTTCTTCCTCCTCTCTCTTTTTTGCTTTTCCCAGTGTGGTGGTTATGTTCAAAATCTCCTGTTTTCACTCTTAGGTCCAACCACAAGTTACAATTTACATAACAGTAACTGCTTCATGTTGTTACAGAGTAAAATTCAATATTGTACAAAACCAACAAAAATAAATAAAATACCTGTGAGGCATTTAAGAAAATGAAGGTCTTTCCACTGAAGAGGGATTTTCTTTGGATATTTGCCTGAAAAGTTGAAATTTGTCGAACAGCCAATGTGTCAGATACTTTTGGTAGAAACCTGGAAAAAAATTAATAAAATAAACTAAATCCCTGAATGTTGATCTTTATTGTATTGCACACACACACACACACACACATGCAAAAAAAAAAAAAATTATACCAAACAGAAGCTCATAAAGTGAAAAAAGATAAAATTACACATCTTATGCTTTACTGAATCAGATTCAAAATAACAGAAGTGAAAAAAAAAAATAAATAAATAAATAACAATTATGGACAGGGTCTTTTTTTTTTTTTTTTAAAGAAAATGTGCTAAAAATCAACTGCATATCAAATGGTGATTTTCTAAGCGTAGATTCAGTTAAGTGCCGCACGTAATACATGCTTTGGGCAATCATGTCTCGGAAGAGACATGACTGACTGGGCAGAAGATTATCCCGCAATAGATTGCCATTGTTTTCTGCAGTAGACTGGTTGCCAGGCAAGGCTATAGAACCCAATCCGTCCTATTATTTAACCCATAACTGGAGAGAAGAGACAGAATAATACCTTTCCCAAGGGTAATTGTGCGTAAATGAATGCAAGGAATTCAACTGGAATTCAAACTTGGCTCCCCGATTTCTCATTCCAAGCTGATATCCACTGCACCACAACACACATCCCACATAGCTTAGACGTGGCAAAAAGCCAAAAGTGTGGGGCACCCAGTGAGGATTGTACTCACTATTCATTCGTAATTGATCGAGCAAGACAAGCTTGTTAACCATTACACCATGTCCAAGTACCAATTGATTTTCTAAGCATAGCTTAGATGTGGCACAATGCTGAAAGTATGGAGCACCCAGTGAGGATTGAACTTGCTATTCATTCGTAATTGATCTAGTGAGACAAGCTTGTTAACCATTACACCATGTCCAAAAACCCATTGATTTTCTAAGCATAGCTTAGATGTGGCACAATGCTAAAAGTATGAAGCACTCAATGAGGATTGAACTTGTTATTCAGTCATAATCGATCAAGCAAGACAGGTTTGTTAACCATTACACAACATGAAAGTGTGTCCTTGTTGGAGATATATATGGGAGAAAATAAAATTAAAATTTCTATATACCAGAACAATATTAGGAAATAGCTTAAGCTGTAATTATCAGTTTTTAATGGCATTAGTTTACCAGTTTTTAATGGCATTAGTTTACCAGTTTTTAATGGCATTAGTTTACCAGTTTTTAATGGCATTAGTTTTCCAGTTTGTTGAAGAGTAGTATTTTCTTGTATTAGAGATAGGAATGGTGATTTTCTAAGCATAGCTTACAAATGGCATGATACAGAGAATATGGGGGACCCAGTGAGGGCTGAACTCACTATTCATTCGTAATTGATCTCGTGAGACAAGCTTGTTAACCATTACACCATGTCCAAGTACCAATTGATTTTCTAAGCATAACTTAGATGTGGCACAATGCTGAAAGTATGGAGCCCTCAGTGAGGATTGAATTCACTATTCAGTCATAACTGAGCTAGAGAGACAAGCTTGTTAACCATTACACTTCGTTGACGTGAAAACTAATATATTATAATGCTAAAAGATTAAAAATTAACTAGATTCCTAAATAAAACAAAGTTCTTGGCTGTCTTTCTTTTTCTTAGCCAAGTTTTGTTGTTTCACTAAATACATTTAGCAGTAAATTTTCTATTGAAGAACACATCATTTTTTTAAGGATATTTCTCTTGCTTTCAGACATGATAATTAATAATTTGTTAAAATTTTATAATTGTTTAATGTTTTAATGACATCATTTAATGGGAAACTTACAGGCTCAATCTTTATCATCATACAAACAATGTAAATGACATCATTAACATGGGCAAAAAAAAACAAATTAAATTTATAATCTTGTGGTAGTTTGGATGTAACCCATAGGGCCAGAGTCTAAAGTTTCTTCTTGTAAATAAAATTTGTTTTTGTGACCTTTTTCTCCATTGAATTTTTTTTTCTAAATGAAAAAGAAACCACATCTTAATATCCTTACTTGCTCTCTTCTGGAGATGGAACATCAACATTTCTTATAGATTCAATCAATTTTTTGAAATAGTCGACAGTGACAATGGACCGCTGGGAAGCAAGGGCACATATCACCTGGAACAAATTGAGAGGTAACATTATTACTAATTACATTGGCTCTGACATATTTTAATTAGACTATTATGCAACACTTAAAATGCTTGCCACATAAGTAGAATATTTAACGAAGATTTAGCTTATAAGATGAACAAACTGGTCTATGAGAAGCAGTAAGCCACCTTGCTATAAGCTATAAGCTATAAGCAGTAAAAAAAAATAAATCATCAAACAAAACTTTTAGCAATCTGGGAACCCAATTTGCACAGATCTTTGAGTAGCCAAGAGACTGCACTAAACCGCAGGTACTACCTTGACTCCTCTGGGGGTTTTCATAGTTTTGAAATAGTGATTTTTCTATTCTCTAAAATATGAGTATCAATCAAGTCTGCCACTAAAGTCAGATTAACCTTTCCCTCACATATTGCCATAACTTTACTCACATATCTTCTTGATCTCATATTATGTGCAGTTTTTCTATATATATTTGATAAACTAACCTCATGTGAATGTTTGCAGCACTTTCTCCTTCCAAAAACAGAAATTCTATAACACCTCTTTACTTTCTACCTATGTCCATGGGAGTGGCTGGATAGAAAAAGAGAAATAAAAAAAATAGAAATTATTATACTTTTAAAATTACAACAGACATTACTTTTTGGTGGATCTTTGTAGATTTTCATTTGAAATCAGTTGGCCTGAAAAAATTATTCACACCAGGTTCACACTCCACTCTTTTGAACAGGTGAAGAGGCTCATCCCTTGTTTCCTGTTTAGGATGTGGTTCCCGGCTTTCTTCTTTAATTTTCTTTTTTTTTTCCCAATCTTCTTTCACATTTTTTTTCTTTTCTCTTTTTTTTTTTTTGTTCTTAATTGGAGTAGATAGACTTAACTATCGCCCGGTTCACAGCCCACCCACATCGATTGAACAGGTGAAGAGGCTCATCCCTTGTTTCCTGTTTAAGATGTGGTTCCCGGCTTTCTCTTCTCCAATCATTCTACTCTTAAGTAGCCCCATGCGCATCAGTGGCGTCACTGCCTTGCTTGGGGTGATATGATTAAAAAAAAAATTAAATTGATGGTGTAACTGTGAGTACTTACCTTCACAGTGATAGACAAATTTTGCATGACAAGATGAGTGCAACTTGGCCCCCACTCAGCTACAACTTTCCCTCCAAGAGTTTTCATTGTTTGTTCCAGATCTACTTTTAAGGATTTCTCCAGACATGATGATGTTACAACCAAAGGTGAAAATCGAACCCTGCATAAAAATTGCAAAAACATGAAAAAAAAATCATTAATTTGAAAACATTTTATTTCATTGTGTATTTTTATATTCTTTTATTTATGTCATATGCTGTACTCCTGCATACATGTGAATATATATATATATCTCAGCATGCGGTGTAGCTATAGAAGAATCCATAGGAATATCCTGTACATACAGTGGTAGGATAACTCTCTAAGAGAGCTTGAAATATATATGTATATAAATACATATAGAGCAAATATAAGAAAAATTAAGGCAGACACATTATTTCATGGTAAATCAGAAGTATAGGCTTATTTCAGGCGAACCATCATCAGCTTCCATCTTTATTGTACAAAAAGTCTTTTGTACAATAAATATGGAAGCTGATGATGGTTCGCCTGAAATAAGCCTATACTTCTGATTTACCATGAAATAATGTGTCTGCCTTAATTTTTCTTATATATACATATATATATATACACATACACACACACACATCATTATGTTTGTGGTGTGTACATATGTACATGCATGTATGCACACCTGTGTGCATATTAATGTATTGCTAATCATTTTCTAGTTTAAAAATAATATATGAATAAAGACAAGAAAAACTTATCTTAGCTAACCTGTTTTGTGCTTTGAGTGACTTTATCAAGGCAGATGTAAGGATTTTATTTTGTAACCAGTATTTATATACAAGATAAAAATTTTATTGGCTTTTAAAAATTTGTAAGTTTAGGAATGCTCATAAATATTTATCAGGTTTGCTGAAAAGTCAGGCAATCTATGGAGGATATGAAGTGACATAATTCAATGTGTAACAAACAAAAATGAATAAGTGATGTTTTTGAATATTTTTTATGGATTTAATCATTTTCTTTTAATAGTTAAACTCATAACTTTATGTCATTTAAAACATATAGCATATAAAAGAATCCCAAACTAAAATAATTTAAATATTAATTTGTATAAAAAAGAAACTTTCAAAAACATCACTTACTCACTTTCATTTAAGAAAAGGAGTTCAGCCAATAAATTTCCATCAGCTTCAAACAGCTACAAGTTTTTTTTGTGTTTTTTTATAAGCATATTGCTCCAAGAAAGGCATTTTACTGCCACTGTAATGCAGGTGGTTACATAAGAGAAAAGTCATGAGAAAGAGTGACAGGTTATATGGGGTGTCAGGAAACGGGTAAGAAAAGGATAAGATTACTGAAGAAAATGGAGTGGACAGAGAAAGGAGCATGAGAGAGAGGATGCAAATTAGTGAGATAGGAGATGACTATTGAATTTACATTTAAATTCTTGGAGATTGTAGCTGTCGGGAAAGCAAGTCAACGAAAGGAAATTCCACAGGAGGGAAGTGCAAGAAAAGAAACTGCTAGAGTAGAATTTGCGTTTACATTTTATTGGTTTCACAGTAAAAGGTATGCTGAGCAGAAATTTGTCCTAACACTGTAGGCAACTCCAGTCAACAAACAATAGCATGTTTGAATTTCTCAGTTGTGTTGTCATGTCCTGCTATGGCAACAGCTAAAACATCCTTGAGTAAAACTGAGAATGTGGCTATAGATGAAAAGTCACCATATACATGAGCAAAGGAAGTAATAAAAATGAGTTATGCTGAGTGTTAAAGGTGAATGATCATTCTCAAAGTTATAGAAAAAATTTAGAAATTTATGATGAAAACTTTCCTCACCAGAATGTTGATTTAATTGAGCCAAATATAATTTTGTCGCCATCATTTAAAGGAATGGACACATTTGATTCTGCCTTCTTTTTATTTATGCGTGTCCCAAATGAAGAAACGTCTGTCAGGTGAAGCAAAGGTCGGTCTGTGGAAGATGACGTATCCTATTGAATAAGAAATACAAGCATGCAAATATTAACCTACTGAAATTGAAATAAGTTTTAAGAGAAATACATACTAAATACTGATATAAGAATCAAATAAACTTATATTTACACTGTTATATCCCAAGTTGTTGGGATGAATAAAAACGAATGAAAAGAAACAACATGCATTTAACGCATGATAAAATAACTATTATTTCTTTACTGCTTCAGAACAGCAAGAATTATTTTGGATTTAAACCATGAATTTTAGATGTGTGTGTGTCAGCTTGTCACCATGTTGGATTCAGAAGTGCTGCCCTAATCTCCCATAGAATTATATTTTGAATAATTGTTCTTTGCAGGGAAATAAATTAGTATTTCCTAATATACATAATCCATCTCTTCCCTCCAGTTATGGGTTAAATAATAGAACAGATTGGGTTCTATAGCCTTCGCTGGCAACCAGTTTACCGCAGAAAGCAATGGCAACCTACTGAGGGATAATCTTCTGCCCAGTCAGTCATGTCGCTTCCGAGACATGATTGCCCAAAGTGTGTATCACATATGGTACTAAAATGACTGACTGAATATAATAGTTAAAAACATGATTAAGGTTTCTAATGGTTATAAAATGGGGGATCAGTTTATTACTTCATAACGATATAAAACTGATCCCCCATTAATTACTACAATACATTTCTTCCCCTTCTAGGTATGAGTCAAATAACAGGACAGATTTGGTTTTATAGCCTTGGTACTTAACTGACTAACTGAATATAATAGTTAAAAACATGACTAAGGCTTCTACTGGGCATAAAGTGGGGGATCAATTTTATATTGTTATGAAGCAATATCCCTCACTAATTAGAGGAAAAAATAATACTATTAAGGAGAGAAAACAATAAAAGAACAAGAATTAGGAAGACAAAATAACGATTAACATTGCACTTAAATTTTTGAAGATCAAAGTTGACTGGGAAGTAATAAGCCGAGAAAGAGTTCGACAAGTGAGAAGTATGATGAAAGAAAATGTTAGCAGAGAACATATGTTTACATCTAGCCATTTCACCTGCAAAATGTTGAGACCTTGCTTCCAATCTAGTACTGCACTTAAATTCATAAAGTCTAGGTACCATAGAGAAAAGTTCATCAGGACAATTACCATGAAAATATTATAGAAAAGACAGAGGGACACTACATTACATTGGTGGGAAAATGACTGAAACTGAGATGCCAGATCAAGACCATTGACATTACAGATTCTTCTTTAGGCAAAACAACAATAATAAGGCAAAAAGTTAGCCAAGGGAGAATGATCATGCGAAAGGGATACAACCAAGTGATTGTAGCATTCTGACTTCAAGACAAAAAAAAAACAAAAAAGAATATGGTAGATGAGTTTAAGAAGTGGTCAATTTTATTGGTTAGGAAGAAATTCCAGCATACATCTGTACAATTTGTCAAAATTTGGGAAGAGAGATGTTTTTGCAGTCAATCCTACAGGATTGGAACCAACAAAATTAAGAAATTACCAACAATCAAGATTCAACTCAAGGTAAACGTCACGATCTTAAATGTTGATTTTCTAAACAAAACTTCCTCAATTTATCTAACATCTTCCCACTCACTACTTATCATATTTTTAGCCTTGTACCATAAAAATTACTAGTAGGCAGATTGCTATATATAAATGTATACCTATTCATAAACATGAAATGATATTCAGGATAAACATACCATTTTAATACTAATGGTTATGTTGGCTAATTTAATGGTATATCATTCCTTGATGTGTTATTTAGTATCAAATAGACACCAGTGTCTTATAGAACAAAAATCTCAAAGAATTAACAAATAGATATACATGTGTTCAGTTTAAAGTCAAAATGTCTGGTTTATATCCAAGTCTCAAAAGGTGGTCTCTTTTGGGAGGGGTTATGCTTCTCTGCAATGGATGCAATTTGGCATTTTCTAAGCTTCACTGGCAGTGTAATACTTCCAATGGAACAGATGTTTGCATCTATGTACAGCTACAATAAGTTCAAATCAATTGGAAATTGGTAATCAAATTATAAGTTTTAGATACTTCTCTAGACAATTTTCTTCTTTTTCATTTCATCACATGCAAGACAATAAAGCCACTAAGATGCAAGGGATTTGTTGTGGAGTAGTTTTCGCACTGAAGGTTATAATCGTGCTATGTTGATTGCTAATCAACTTAACATACCCAAAATGTAAGGAACTTGGTAATCTCCCACTGAAAGCTGACTCCTTAGTATTCGACCAACTGCCGACTAATATCAACTGCCTAGTAGTTTTACTGAACTCCAATAAAAGTCTAAAGAACTCCTATGAACTTCCCAAGTACTTCCTGTTAACTCTTATTAATATAGGAGAGAGAGAGTCCATTATCTGAGGAATAGGTGTGCTTCTCCATAACAGGATTACAGAGTGAGAGAGAATATGAGAAAAAGAATATATCATTAAGAAGAGAGAACACTAAAAAAAACAAAGACAGAAGATAATGATTGACATTGCTTTTAAATTTTTGAAGATCAAAGTTGAGTGGAAAGCACAAAGCTGGAAGATGGTTTCACCAGTGAGAAAAAAAAAACTGTCAGTTTAAAAATTATGGTGATACAAAAACTCAGACAATAATAACATGGAAAACTCAGGAAACAAAAGATCCCATCTTCAGGATCAACATACCGCCTTTGTTGCAATGAGGGTAGCATGTTTCCGGCTTACTGAACGATCAACAATATTAAGATTGCAGCCTTTGCGCCCAACAGTAAATTCCACTCCCAATAAAAGATGATGCTTCTGTTCTGAAAAAAAAAAAAAAAATTGTAGTGTGGTTGATGTCTTTCTCTACATCTTTTTAATCAAGGAGAATGTAGGTATGAAATTTAGAGATGTTACAAAAATATAAACAATAATATTATAATAACTACAGCATAGGCTGTACTTATTATAATATTATTGTTTATATTTTTTGTAACATCTATAAAGTCGGAGGTGTGTTGTAGTGCATTGGATATCAGCTCGGAATGAGAAACCGGGGAGCCGAGTTCGAATTCCAGCTGAATTCACTGCATTCACTTATGTGCAAATACCCTTGGGAAAGGTATTAATCCATCTATTCCTTCCAGTTATAGGTTAAATAACAGGACATATTGGGTTCTATGGCCTTGGTCGGCAACCAGTCTACCACAGAAAGCAATGGCAACCTACTGCGGGATAATTTTCTGCCCAGTCAGTCATGTCTCTTTCAAGACATGATCGCCCAAGCGTGTATCATGTATGGCACTTAACTGACTGACAGCATAGGCAGACATTGCTTCATAATGTTTATCATGTCAGCTGACCAAAGGACCAATGCTAATCAAAAACGGGTTTACAAAAAACAAGTTTATTCTTTGCTTGGTATGGTTGGTTGGTTGTTTTGTTTTTATGGCAAATCAACCTCGGCGGGTCATTTATTGCCAACTAAATTTTATTTATTTATTTATTGCTGGTAATACCATTTTCTTTCAACAATTTATTGTTGTTTTTTATACAAGTTTTGTGTCTAGTAATACTTTTTTCTTTTTGAATATCAAGATTCATTGGGTTTTTTTTTTTTTAAGGGCAGGGTCCCCAAGTCCTACCCTTGTTATTTAACCCATAACTGGAGGGAAGGGACGGATTAATACCTTTCCCAAGGGTACCAGCGCTTAAGTGAATGCAGGGTATTCAACTGGAATTCAAACTCGGCTCACCGATTTCTCTTTCCGAGCTAATATCCACTGCACCACAACACACATCTGTCACTAAACGCTTACAGCACCTGGTATTCCCAAGCGGTCACCCATCTAAGTACTTACCAGGCTCAACGTTGCTTAACTTTGGTGATCGAGTAAGAACCAGTGTATTCAACGTGATAGGCTGTAAGCCCTGCTTGGTATGGAACACGTTATGTATGAAAGAGAGAAATTAATTATTAAAAATTGATATTTAATAGAAAAAGTAAGTGCCAATGTGCCCTGAAAGTATTCTTTACTTGGGTATGTAGTATGGGCCATATGAAAAGGAAAAATTATTGAAAGTTGATATTCAATAGAAAAGATGGGAACCTACGTAATGTTCATGTCAGCTAACCAAAGGACCAGTGCTAATCAAAACACTGGTTTACAAAAAGATGTTAACAATGGTTGTAAGACAGGCAAATAAAAAGTGTAAAAGATGTCTGGAAAGTTTCAATAAAAGAAAACTACTATGTTCTTTTCTCTGTCTACTCTACTCTCATCACACCAGTATTCTCATTCTTCTCTAACCCATTCCCTGACACCCCATATAACGTGTTCCTCTTTCTCATCACTTTCCTCTTATGTAACCCCCTGCACATCGGTGGCAGTAAAACTGCCTTGCTTGGGATGAAATGATTAAAAAAAAGATAAGTACTCAGTAAATGTTGTTGAGAGTTGATATTTAATGGAAATGATGCATAAGAATGAATGTTGGAAGTACTCCTTGCTTGGGTATGTAACATGGGTCACATGAAAGGGAAGAATAAATTATTGAAAGTTGATATTCAATAGAAAAGAGAGACCTCAATGAGTGCTGAAAGTACTCCTTGCTTGGGCATGTAAAATGGGATGCATGAAAGTCAGTCAGATAAATGCCATATGTGATACATTCTTTAGGCGATCATGTCTCAAAAGAGACATACATGACTGACTGGGCAGATTATCCCACAGTCGGTTGGCATTGCTTTTTGCAGTAGACTGGTTGCCAGCCAAGGCTATAGAACCCAATCTATCCTATTATTTAACCCATAACTGGAAGGAAGAGACGGATTAATACCTTTCCCAAGGGTGTTTGTGCATAAGTGAATGCAAGGAATTCAACTGGAATTCGAACTCGGCTTCCTGATTTTGTCACTCTGAGTCAATATCCACTGCACCACAATGCACATCCATGTATGAATGAGAGGAATTAATTATTCAAAGTTGATATTCAATAGAAAAGATGGGTAGTAATGAGTGCTGAAAGTATTCTTTACTTGGATATGGAACAGGAACTATATGAAAAAGAAGAATTGAAAAACCATCAAAGAACTGAACAAATGAGACATTATACTAAAAAATAATTCAGTATGATCAGTTTTTGATTGGAAGTTAGATTGAATCAAAACATTATTTGCTTCTGATACTTGGAATTTAACTCATTCATATCTGAATTTATGAGGTTAAGTTTCAGATTGAATCTCCTTAATGCTTGTCTGGCAATTTTCACGATTCATAATGATTAAAATCTGCAAGTTAAAAAAAATATTTTGGTGGCAAAAAAACCCGAGAAAAAAAACTGTATAAAGATTAATACTAGTAAGATCTTCGTACTTTAGTAAGAAAAAAATTGGAGTGAATTTTTATACAAAACTTGTGTTCACACTTTAGAACAAGATATTGTTTTTGAATAAGTTTCCACCTCAAACAAAGCTCAGAAGCCACTCAAGGCAGTAGGATTACAGTTGAAATTGTAATGCTTATGAGATATATGATATGAATGGAAAAGGATTTTTATACAAAACTTGTGTTCACACTTTAGAACAAGATATTTTTTTGAATAAGTTTCCACCTCAAACAAAGCTCAGAAGCCACTCAAGGCAGTAGGATTACAGTTGAAATTGTAATGCTTATGAGATATATGATATGAATGGAAAAGGATTTTTATACAAAACTTGTGTTCACACTTTAGAACAAGATATTTTTTTTGAATAAGTTTCCACCTCAAACAAAGCTCAGAAGCCACTCAAGGCAGTAGGATTACAGTTGAAATTGTAATGCTTATGAGATATATGATATGAATGGAAAAGGATTTTTATACAAAACTTGTGTTCACACTTTAGAACAAGATATTTTTTTTGAATAAGTTTCCACCTCAAACAAAGCTCAGAAGCCACTCAAGGCAGTAGGATTACAGTTGAAATTGTAATGCTTATGAGATATATGATATGAATGGAAAAGGATTTTTATACAAAACTTGTGTTCACACTTTAGAACAAGTTATTTTTTTTGAATAAGTTTACACCTCAAACAAAGCTCAGAAGCCACTCAAGGCAGTAGGATTACAGTTGAAATTGTAATGCTTATGAGATATATGATATGAATGGAAAAGGATTTTTATACAAAACTTGTGTTCACACTTTAGAACAAGATATTTTTTTTGAATAAGTTTCCACCTCAAACAAAGCTCAGAAGCCACTCAAGGCAGTAGGATTACAGTTGAAATTGTAATGCTTATGAGATATATGATATGAATGGAAAAGGATTTTTATACAAAACTTGTGTTCACACTTTAGAACAAGATACTTTTTTTGAATAAGTTTCCACCTCAAACAAAGCTCAGAAGCCACTCAAGGCAGTAGGATTACAGTTGAAATTGTAATGCTTATGAGATATATGATATGAATGGAAAAGGATTTTTATACAAAAAACTTGTGTTCACACTTTAGAACAAGATATTTTTGAATAAGTTTCCACCTCAAACAAAGCTCAGAAGCCACTCAAGGCAGTAGGATTACAGTTGAAATTGTAATGCTTATGAGATATATGATATGAATGGAAAAGGATTTTATACAAAACTTGTGTTCACACTTTAGAACAAGATATTTTTTTGAATAAGTTTCCACCTCAAACAAAGCTCAGAAGCCACTCAAGGCAGTAGGATTACAGTTGAAATTGTAATGCTTATGAGATATATGATATGAATGGAAAAGGATTTTTATACAAAACTTGTGTTCACACTTTAGAACAAGATATTTTTTTGAATAAGTTTCCACCTCAAACAAAGCTCAGAAGCCACTCAAGGCAGTAGGATTACAGTTGAAATTGTAATGCTTATGAGATATATGATATGAATGGAAAAGGATTTTTATACAAAACTTGTGTTCACACTTTAGAACAAGATATTTTTTGAATAAGTTTCCACCTCAAACAAAGCTCAGAAGCCACTCAAGGCAGTAGGATTACAGTTGAAATTGTAATGCTTATGAGATATATGATATGAATGGAAAAGGATTTTTATACAAAACTTGTGTTCACACTTTAGAACAAGATATTTTTTGAATGTTTCCACCTCAAACAAAGCTCAGAAGCCACTCAAGGCAGTAGGATTACAGTTGAAATTGTAATGCTTATGAGATATATGATATGAATGGAAAAGGATTTTTATACAAAACTTGTGTTCACACTTTAGAACAAGTTATTTTTTTTGAATAAGTTTACACCTCAAACAAAGCTCAGAAGCCACTCAAGGCAGTAGGATTACAGTTGAAATTGTAATGCTTATGAGATATATGATATGTAAATGGAAAAGGATTTTTATACAAAACTTGTGTTCACACTTTAGAACAAGATATTTTTTGAATAAGTTTCCACCTCAAACAAAGCTCAGAAGCCACTCAAGGCAGTAGGATTACAGTTGAAATTGTAATGCTTATGAGATATATGATATGAATGGAAAAGGATTTTTATACAAAACTTGTGTTCACACTTTAGAACAAGATATTTTTTGAATAAGTTTCCACCTCAAACAAAGCTCAGAAGCCACTCAAGGCAGTAGGATTACAGTTGAAATTGTAATGTTTATGAGAGATATATGATATGAATGGAAAAGGATTTTTATACAAAACTTGTGTTCACACTTTAGAACAAGATATTGTTTTTGAATAAGTTTCCACCTCAAACAAAGCTCAGAAGCCACTCAAGGCAGTAGGATTACAGTTGAAATTGTAATGCTTATGAGATATATGATAAGGAATGAAAAGGATTTTTATACAAAACTTGTGTTCACACTTTAGAACAAGATATTTTTTTGAATAAGTTTCCACCTTCAACAAAGCTCAGAAGCCACTCAAGGCAGTAGGATTACAGTTGAAATTGTAATGCTTATGAGATATATGATATGAATGGAAAAGGATTTTTATACAAAAACTTGTGTCTGTCTTTAGAACAAGATATTTTTTTGAATAAGTTTCCACTCAAACAAAGCTCAGAAGCCACTAAGGCAGTAGGATTACAGTTGAAATTGTAATGCTTATGAGATATATGATATGAATGGAAAAGGATTTTTATACAAAACTTGTGTTCACACTTTAGAACAAGATATTTTTTTTGAATAAGTTTCCACCTCAAACAAAGCTCAGCTGACCAGTGCAGTAGGATTACAGTTGAAATTGTAATGTTTATGAGATATATGATATGAATGGAAAAGGATTTTTTATACAAAACTTGTGTTCACACTTTAGAACAAGATATTGTTTTTGAATAAGTTTCCACCTCAAACAAAGCTCAGAAGCCACTAAGGCAGTAGGATTACAGTTGAAATTGTAATGCTTATGAGATATATGATATGAATGGAAAAGGATTTTTATACAAAACTTGTGTTCACACTTTAGAACAAGATATTTTTTGAATAAGTTTCCACCTCAAAACAAAGCTCAGAAGCCACTCAAGGCAGTAGGATTACAGTTGAAATTGTAATGCTTATGAGATATATGATATGAATGGAAAAGGATTTTATACAAAACTTGTGTTCACACTTTAGAAACAAGATATTTTTTTTAAATAAGTTTCCACCTCAAACAAAGCTCAGAAGCCACTCTCAAGGCAGTAGGATTACAGTTGAAATTGTAATGCTTATGAGATATATGATATGAATGGAAAAGGATTTTTATACAAAACTTGTGTTCACACTTTAGAACAAGATATTTTTTTGAATAAGTTTCCACCTCAAACAAAGCTCAGAAGCCACTCAAGGCAGTAGGATTACAGTTGAAATTGTAATGCTTATGAGATATATGATATGAATGGAAAAAGGATTTTTATACAAAACTTGTGTTCACACTTTAGAACAAGTTATTTTTTTGAATAAGTTTACACCTCAAACAAAGCTCAGAAGCCACTCAAGGCAGTAGGATTACAGTTGAAATTGTAATGCTTATGAGATATATGATATGAATGGAAAAGGATTTTTATACAAAACTTGTGTTCACACTTTTAGAACAAGATATTTTTTGAATAAGTTTCCACCTCAAACAAAGCTCAGAAGCCACTCAAGGCAGTAGGATTACAGTTGAAATTGTAATGCTTATGAGATATATGATATGAATGGAAAAGGATTTTTATACAAAACTTGTGTTCACACTTTAGAACAAGATACTTTTTGAATAAGTTTCCACCTCAAACAAA
Source organism: Ascarosepion bandense (assembly GCA_037127315.1). NCBI lineage: Eukaryota > Metazoa > Mollusca > Cephalopoda > Sepiida > Sepiidae > Ascarosepion > Ascarosepion bandense. The sequence goes on from JBBBDQ010001077.1 coordinate 1,118,316, forward strand.
GCTCAGAAGCCACTCAAGGCAGTAGGATTGCCAGTTGAAATTGTAATGCTTATGAGATATATGATATGAATGGAAAAGGATTTTTATACAAAACTTGTGTTCACACTTTAGAACAAGATATTTGAATAAGTTTCCACCTCAAACAAAGCTCAGAAGCCACTCAAGGCAGTAGGATTACAGTTGAAATTGTAATGCTTATGAGATATATGATATGAATGAAAAAGGATTTTTATACAAAACTTGTGTTCACACTTTAGAACAAGATATTTTTTTGGAATAAGTTTCCACCTCAAACAAAGCTCAGAGTTACCCAAGGCAGTAGGATTACAGTTGAAATTGTAATGCTTATGAGATATATGATATGAATGGAAAAGGATTTTTATACAAAACTTGTGTTCACTTTAGAACAAGATATTTTTTTTGAATAAGTTTCCACCTCAAACAAAGCTCAGAAGCCACTCAAGGCAGTAGGATTACAGTTGAAATTGTAATGCTTATGAGATATATGATATGAATGGAAAAGGATTTTTATACAAAACTTGTGTTCACACTTTAGAACAAGATATTTTTTGAATAAGTTTCCACCTCAAACAAAGCTCAGAAGCCACTCAAGGCAGTAGGATTACAGTTGAAATTGTAATGCTTATGAGATATATGATATGAATGGAAAAGGATTTTTATACAAAACTTGTGTTCACACTTTAGAACAAGATATTTTTTGAATAAGTTTCACCTCAAAATAAAGTTTGAAGCTACTCAAGGCAGTAGGATTACAGTTGAAATTGTAATGCTTATGAGATATATGATATGAATGGAAAAGGATTTTTATACAAAAACTTGTGTTCACACTTTAGAACAAGTTATTTTTTTTGAATAAGTTTACACCTCAAACAAAGCTCAGAAGCCACTAAGGCAGTAGGATTACAGTTGAAATTGTAATGCTTATGAGATATATGATATGAATGGAAAAGGATTTTTATACAAAACTTGTGTTCACACTTTAGAACAAGATATTTTTTTTGAATAAGTTTCCACCTCAAACAAAGCTCAGAAGCCACTCAAGGCAGTAGGATTACAGTTGAAATTGTAATGCTTATGAGATATATGATATGAATGGAAAAGGATTTTTATACAAAACTTGTGTTCACACTTTAGAACAAGATATTTTTTTTGAATAAGTTTCCACCTCAAACAAAGCTCAGAAGCCACCATGTGTGTGTAGGATTACAGTTGAAATTGTAATGTTTATGAGATATATGATATGGAATGGAAAAGGATTTTTATACAAAACTTGTGTTCACACTTTAGAACAAGATATTGTTTTTGAATAAGTTTCCACCTCAAACAAAGCTCAGAAGCCACTCAAGGCAGTAGGATTACAGTTAAAATTGTAATGCTTATGAGATATATGATATGAATGGAAAAGGATTTATACAAAACTTTGTGTTCACACTTTATAATGATATTTTTTTTGAATAAGTTTCCACCTCAAACAAAGCTCAGAAGCCACTCAAGGCAGTAGGATTACAGTTGAAATTGTAATGCTTATGAGATATATGATATGAATGGAAAAGGATTTTTATACAAAACTTGTGTTCACACTTTAGAACAAGATATTTTTTTGAATAAGCTTCACCCTCAAACAAAGCTCAGAAGCCACTCAAGGCAGTAGGATTACAGTTGAAATTGTAATGCTTATGAGATATATGATATGAATGGAAAAGGATTTATACAAAAACTTGTGTTCACACTTTAGAACAAGATATTTTTTTTGAATAAGTTTCCACCTCAAACAAAGCTCAGAAGCCACTCAAGGCAGTAGGATTACAGTTGAAATTGTAATGTTTAAGAGCAGGATATGTTGATATGAATGGAAAGGATTTTTATACAAAACTTGTGTTCACACTTTAGAACAAGATATTGTTTTTGAATAAGTTTCCACCTCAAACAAAGCTCAGAAGCCACTCAAGGCAGTAGGATTACAGTTGAAATTGTAATGCTTATGAGATATATGATATGAATGGAAAAGATTTTTATACAAAACTTGTGTTCACACTTTAGAACAAGATATTTTTTGAATAAGTTTCCACCTCAAACAAAGCTCAGAAGCCACTCAAGGCAGTAGGATTACAGTTGAAATTGTAATGTTTATGAGATATATGATATGAATGGAAAAGGATTTTTTATACAAAACTTGTGTTCACACTTTAGAACAAGATATTGTTTTTGAATAAGTTTCCACCTCAAACAAAGCCTCAGAAGCCACTCAAGGCAGTAGGATTACAGTTGAAATTGTAATGTTTATGAGATATATGATATGAATGGAAAAGGATTTTTATACAAAACTTGTGTTCACACTTTAGAACAAGATATGTTTTTTTTGAATAAGTTTCACCTCAAACAAAGCTCAGAAGCCACTCAAGGCAGTAGGATTACAGTTGAAATTGTAATGCTTATGAGATATATGATATGAATGGAAAAGGATTTTTATACAAAACTTGTGTTCACACTTTAGAACAAGATATTGTTTTTGAATAAGTTTCCCACCTCAAACAAAGCTCAGAAGCCACTCACAGTAGGATTACAGTTGAAATTGTAATGCTTATGAGATATATGATATGAATGGAAAAGGATTTTTATACAAAACTTGTGTTCATTAATTTAGAACAAGATATTGTTTTTGAATAAGTTTCCACTCAAACAAAGCTCAGAAGCCACCTTTTCAAGGCAGTAGGATTACAGTTGAAATTGTAATGCTTATGAGATATATGATATGAATGGAAAAGGATTTTTATACAAAACTTGTGTTCACACTTTAGAACAAGATATGTTTTTTGAATAAGTTTACACTCAAACAAAGCTCAGAAGCCACTCAAGGCAGTAGGATTACAGTTGAAATTGTAATGCTTATGAGATATATGATATGAATGGAAAAGGATTTTATACAAAACTTGTGTTCACACTTTAGAACAAGATATTTTTTTGAATAAGTTTCACCTCAAACAAAGCTCAGAAGCCACTCAAGGCAGTAGGATTACAGTTGAAATTGTAATGCTTATGAGATATATGATATGAATGGAAAAGGATTTTTATACAAACTTGTGTTCACACTTTAGAACAAGATATGTTTTTTGAATAAGTTTACACCTCAAACAAAGCTCAGAAGCCACTCAAGGCAGTAGGATTACAGTTGAAATTGTAATGTTTATGAGATATATGATATGAATGGAAAAGGATTTTTATACAAAACTTGTGTTCACACTTTAGAACAAGATATTTTTTTTGAATAAGTTTCCACCAAACAAAGCTCAGAAGCCACTCAAGGCAGTAGGATTACAGTTGAAATTGTAATGCTTATGAGATATATGATATGAATGGAAAAGGATTTTTATACAAAACTTGTGTTCACACTTTAGAACAAGATATTTTTTTTGGAATAAGTTTTTTACACCTCAAACAAAGCTCAGAAGCCACTCAAGGCAGTAGGATTACAGTTGAAATTGTAATGCTTATGAGATATATGATATGAATGGAAAAGGATTTATACAAAACTTGTGTTCACACTTTAGAACAAGATATGTTTTTGGAATGTTTACACCTCAAACAAAGCTCAGAAGCCACTCAAGGCAGTAGGATTACAGTTGAAATTGTAATGCTTATGAGATATATGATATGAATGGAAAAGGATTTTTATACAAAACTTGTGTTCACACTTTAGAACAAGATATGTTTTTTGAATAAGTTTCCACCTCAAACAAAGCTCAGAAGCCACTCAAGGCAGTAGGATTACAGTTGAAATTGTAATGCTTATGAGATATATGATAAGGAATGGAAAAGGATTTTTATATGAAAACTTGTGTTCACACTTTAGAACAAGATATTGTTTTTGAATAAGTTTCCACCTCAAACAAAGCTCAGAAGCCATCAAGGCAGTAGGATTACAGCTGAAATTGTAATGTTTATGAGATATAGATATGAATGGAAAAGGATTTTTATACAAAACTTGTGTTCACACTTTAGAACAAGATATGTTTTTGAATAAGTTTACACCTCAAACAAAGCCTCAGAAGCCACTCAAGGCAGTAGGATTACAGTTGGAAATTGTAATGCTTATGAGATATATGATATGAATGGAAAAGGATTTTTATACAAAACTTGTGTTCACACTTAGAACAAGATATTGTTTTTGAATAAGTTTCCACCTCAAACAAAGCTCAGAAGCCACTAAGGCAGTAGGATACAGTTGAAATTGTAATGCTATGAGATATATGATATGAATGGAAAAGGATTTTTATACAAAAACTTGTGTTCACACTTTAGAACAAGATATTGTTTTGAATAAGTTTCCACCAAACAAAGCTCAGAAGTTTACCAAGGCAGTAGGATTACAGTTGAAATTGTAATGTTTATGAGATATATGATATGAATGGAAAAGGATTTTTATACAAAAAACTTGTGTTCACACTTTAGAACAAGATATTGTTTTTGAATAAGTTTCCACCTCAAACAAAGCTCAGAAGCCACTCAAGGCAGTAGGATTACAGTTGAAATTGTAATGTTTATGAGATATATGATATGAATGGAAAAGGATTTTTATACAAAACTTGTGTTCACACTTTAGAACAAGATATGCTTTTTGAATAAGTTTACACCTCAAACAAAGCTCAGAAGCCACTCAAGGCAGTAGGATTACAGTTGAAATTCGTACGTTTATGAGATATATGATATGAATGAGTGCGATTTATACAAAACTTGTGTTCACACTTTAGAACAAGATATTGTTTTTGAATAAGTTTCCACCTCAAACAAAGCTCAGAAGCCACTCAAGGCAGTAGGATTACAGTTGAAATTGTAATGCTTATGAGATATATGATATGAATGGAAAAGGATTTTATACAAATCCAGGGAATGCACACTTTAGAACAAGATATTGTTTTTGAATAAGTTTCCACCTCAAACAAAGCTCAGAAGCCACTCAAGGCAGTAGGATTACAGTTGAAATTGTAATGCTTATGAGATATATGATATGAATGGAAAAGGATTTTTATACAAAACTTGTGTTCACACTTTAGAACAAGATATTGTTTTTGAATAAGTTTCCACCTCAAACAAAGCTCAGAAGCCACTCAAGGCAGTAGGATTACAGTTGAAATTGTAATGTTTATGAGATATATGATATGAATGGAAAAGGATTTTTATACAAAACTTGTGTTCACACTTTTAATGGAACAAGATATGTTTTTGAATAAGTTTACACCTCAAACAAAGCTCAGAAGCCACTCAAAAGCAGTAGGATTACAGTTGAAATTGTAATGCTTATGAGATATATGATATGAATGGAAAAGGATTTTTATACAAAACTTGTGTTCACACTTTAGAACAAGATATTGCTTTTTTGAATAAGTTTCCACCTCAAACAAAGCTCAGAAGCCACTGAAGGCAGTAGGATTACAGTTGAAATTGTAATGCTTATGAGATATATGATATGAATGGAAAAGGATTTTTATACAAAACTTGTGTTCACACTTTTAGAACAAGATATTGTTTTTGAATAAGTTTCCACCTCAAACAAAGCTCAGAAGCCAATTAGCGTTAGGATTACAGTTGAAATTGTAATGCTTATGAGATATATGATATGAATGGAAAAGGATTTTTATACAAAACTTGTGTTCACACTTTAGAACAAGATATTGTTTTTGAATGTTTCCCACCAAACAAAGCTCAGAAGCCACTCAAGGGCAGTAGGATTACAGTTGAAATTGTAAATGCTATGAGATATATGATATGAATGAAAAGGATTTTTATACAAAACTTGTGTTCACACTTTAGAACAAGATATGTTTTTTGAATAAGTTTACACCTCAAACAAAGCTCAGAAGCCACTGCTGCAGTAGGATTACAGTTGAAATTGTAATGCTTATGAGATATAAGGATATGAATGGAAAAGGATTTTTATACAAAACTTGTGTTCACACTTTAGAACAAGATATTGTTTTTGAATAAGTTTCCACCTCAAACAAAGCTCAGAAGCCACTCAAGGCAGTAGGATTACAGTTGAAATTGTAATGCTTATGAGATATATGATATGAATGGAAAAGGATTTTTATACAAAACTTGTGTTCACACTTTAGAACAAGATATTGTTTTTGAATAAGTTTCCACCTCAAACAAAGCTCAGAAGCCACTAAGGCAGTAGGATTACAGCTGAAATTTGTAATGCTTAGAGATATATGATATGAATGGAAAAGGATTTTTTATACAAAACTTGTGTACACACTTTAGAACAAGATATGTTTTTTGAATAAGTTTACACCCTCAAACAAAGCTCAGAAGCCACTCAAGGCAGTAGGATTACAGTTGAAATTGTAATGCTTACATATATGATATGAATGGAAAAGGATTTTAAGAAACTTGTGTTCACACTTTAGAACAAGATATTTTTTTGAATAAGTTTCCACCCAAACAAAGCTCAGAAGCTACTCAAGGCAGTAGGATTACAGTTGAAATTGTAATGCTTATGAGATATATGATATGAATGGAAAAGGATTTATACAAAACTTGTGTTCACACTTGTAGAACAAGATATGTTTTTTGAATAAGTTTACACTCAAACAAAGCTCAGAAGCCACTCAAGGCAGTAGGATTACAGTTGAAATTGTAATGTTTATGAGATATATGATATGAATGGAAAAGGATTTATACAAAACTTGTGTTCACACTTTAGAACAAGATATTTTTTTTGAATAAGTTTCCACCTCAAACAAAGCTCAGAAGCCACTCAAGGCAGTAGGATTACAGTTGAAATTGTAATGCTTATGAGATATATGATATAAATGGAAAAGGATTTTTATACAAAACTTGTGTTCACACTTTAGAACAAGATATTTCTTTTGAATAAGTTTACACCTCAAACAAAGCTCAGAAGCCACTCAAGGCAGGATTATGGTGCTGAAATTGTAATGCTTATGAGATATATGCAAGGATTTTTATACAAAACTTGTGTTCACACTTTAGAACAAGATATGTTTTGAATAAGTTTACACCTCAAACAAAGCTCAGAAGCCACCAAGGCAGTAGGATTACAGTTGAAATTGTAATGCTTATGAGATATATGATATGAATGGAAAAGGATTTTTATACAAAACTTGTGTTCACACTTTAGAACAAGATATGTTTTTTGGAATAAGTTTCACCTCAAACAAAGCTCAGAACTCAAGGCAGTAGGATTACAGTTGAATAGAATGCTTATGAGATATATGATATGAATGGAAAAGGATTTTTATACAAAACTTGTGTTCACACTTTAGAACAAGATATTTTTTTTTTTGAATAAGTTTTACCTCAAACAAAGCTCAGAAGCCACTCAAGGCAGTAGGATTACAGTTGAAATTGTAATGCTTATGAGATATATGATATGAATGGAAAAGGATTTTTATACAAAACTTGGTGTTCACACTTTAGAACAAGATATTTTTTTTGAATAAGTTTCCTACCTCAAACAAAGCTCAGAAGCCACTCAAGGCAGTAGGATTACAGTTGAAATTGTAAATGTTTATGAGATATATGATATGAATGGAAAAGGATTTTTATACAAAACTTGTGTTCACACTTTAGAACAAGATATTTTTTTGAATAAGTTTCCACCTCAAAACAAAGCTCAGAAGCCACTCAAGGCAGTAGGATTACAGTTGAAATTGTAATGCTTATGAGATATATGATATGAATGGAAAAGGATTTTTATACAAAACTTGTGTTCACACTTTAGAACAAGATATTGTTTTTGAATAAGTTTCCACCTCAAACAAAGCTCAGAAGCTACTCAAGGCAGTAGGATTACAGTTGAAATTGTAATTGTTTATGAGATATATGATATGAATGGAAAAGGATTTTTTATACAAACTGTGTTCACACTTTAGAACAAGATATGTTTTTTGAATAAGTTTACACCTCAAACAAAGCTCAGAAGCCACTCAAGGCAGTAGGATTACAGTTGAAATTGTAATGCTTATGAGATATATGATATGAATGGAAAAGGATTTTTTATACAAAACTTGTGTTCCACTTTAGAACAAGATATTGCTTTGGAATAAAGTTTCCACCTCAAACAAAGCTCAGAAGCCACTCAAGGCAGTAGGATTACAGTTGAAATTGTAATGCTTATGAGATATATGATATGAATGGAAAAGGATTTTTATACAAAACTTGTGTTCACACTTTAGAACAAGATATTGTTTTTGAATAAGTTTCCACCTCAAACAAAGCTCAGAAGCCACTCACAAGTAGGATTACAGTTGAAATTGTAATGCTTATGAGATATATGATATGAATGGAAAAGGATTTTTATACAAAACTTGTGTACACACTTTAGAACACAAGATATGTTTTTTGGAATAAGTTTACACCTCAAACAAAAGCTCAGAAGCCACTCAAGGCAGTAGGATTACATAGTTGAAATTGTAATGCTTATGAGATATATGATATGAATGGAAAAGGATTTTATACAAAACTTGTGTTCACACTTTAGAACGTTATATTTTTTGAATAAGTTTCCACCTCAAACAAAGCTCAGAAGCCACTCAAGGCAGGATTACAGTTGAAATTCAATGCTTATGAGATATATGATATGAATGGAAAAGGATTTTTATACAAAACTTGTGTTCACACTTTAAAGAAATTCAGAGATATGTTTTTTGAATAAGTTTACACCTCAAACAAAGCTCAGAAGCCACTCAAGGCAGTAGGATTACAGTTGAAATTGTAATGTTTATGAGATATATGATATGAATGGAAAAGGATTTTTATACAAAACTTGTGTTCACACTTTAGAACAAGATATTTTTTTTGAATAAGTTTCTACCTCAAACAAAGCTCAGAAGCCACTCAAGGCAGTAGGATTACAGTTGAAATTGTAATGCTTATGAGATATATGATATAAATGGAAAAGGATTTTTATACAAAACTTGTGTTCACACTTTAGAACAAGATATTTTTTTTGAATAAGTTTACACCTCAAACAAAGCTCTGAAGCTGCCACTTCAAGGCAGTAGGATTACAGTTGAAATTGTAATGCTTATGAGATATATGATATGAATGGAAAAGGATTTTTATACAAAACTTGTGTTCACACTTTAGAACAAGATATGTTTTTTGAAATAAGTTTACACCTCAAACAAAGTCGAAGCCACTCAAGGCAGTAGGATTACAGTTGAAATTGTAATGCTTATGAGATATATGATATGAATGGAAAAGGATTTTTATACAAAACTTGTGTCTACACTTTAGAACAAGATATGTTTTTTGAATAAGTTTCCACCTCAAACAAATTAGAAGCCACTCAAGGCAGTAGGATTACAGTTGAAATTGTAATGCTTATGAGATATATGATATGAATGGAAAAGGATTTTTATACAAAACTTGTGTTCACACTTTAGAACAAGATATTTTTTTTGAATGTTTCCACCTCAAACAAAGCTCAGAAGCCACTCAAGGCAGTAGGATTACAGTTGAAATTGTAATGCTTATGAGATATATGATATGAATGGAAAAGGATTTTTATACAAACTTGTGTTCACACTTTAGAACAAGATATTTTTTTTGAATAAGTTTCCACCTCAACAAAAGCTCAGAAGCCACTCAAGGCAGTAGGATTACAGTTGAAATTGTAATGTTTATGAGATATATGATATGAATGGAAAAGGATTTTTATACAAAACTTGTGTTCACACTTTAGAACAAGATATTTTTTTTGAATAAGTTTCCACCTCAAACAAAGCTCAGAAGCCACTCAAGGCAGTAGGATTACAGTTGAAATTGTAATGCTTATGAGATATATGATATGAATGTGGAAAAAGGATTTTTATACAAAACTTGTGTTCACACTTTAGAACAAGATATTTTTTTTGAATAAGTTTCCCACCTCAAACAAAGCTCAGAAGCCACTCAAGGCAGTAGGATTACAGTTGAAATTGTAATGCTTATGAGATATATGATATGAATGGAAAAGGATTTTTATACAAAACTTGTGTTCACACTTAGAACAAGATATTTTTTTTGAATAAGTTTCCCACCTCAAACAAAGCTCAGAAGCCACTCAAGGCAGTAGGATTACAGTTGAAATTGTAATGCTTATGAGATATATGATATGAATGGAAAAGGATTTTTATACAAAACTCGTGTTCACACTTTAGAACAAGATATTTTTTTTGAATAAGTTTCCACCTCAAACAAAGCTCAGAAGCCACTCAAGGCAGTAGGATTACAGTTCAAATTGTAATGCTTATGAGATATATGATATGAATGGAAAAGGATTTTTATACAAAACTCGGGTTCACACTTCTTAGAACAAGATATTTTTTTTGAATAAGTTTCACCTCAAACAAAGCTCAGAAGCCACTCAAGGCAGTAGGATTACAGTTGAAATTGTGAATGCTTATGAGATATATGATATGAATGGAAAAGGATTTTTATACAAAACTCGGGTTCACACTTTAGAACAAGATATTTTTTTTGAATAAGTTTCCACCTCAAACAAAGCTCAGAAGCTCAAGGCAGTAGGATTACAGTTGAAATTGTAATGCTTATGAGATATATGATATGAATGGAAAAGGATTTTATACAAAACTTAACAAGACACTTTAGAACAAGATATTTTTTTTGAATAAGTTTCCACCTCAAACAAAGCTCAGAAGCCACTCAAGGCAGTAGGATTACAGTTGAAATTGTAATGCTTATGAGATATATGATATGAATGGAAAAGGATTTTTATACAAAACTTGTGTTCACACTTTAGAACAAGATATTTTTTGAATAAGTTTCAATTTCAAACAAAGCTCAGAAGCCACTCAAGGCAGTAGGATTACAGTTGAAATTGTAATGCTTATGAGATATATGATATGAATGGAAAAGGATTTTATACAAAACTTGTGTTCACACTTTAGAACAAGATATTTTTTTTGAATAAGTTTCCACCTCAAACAAAGCTCAGAAGCCACTCAAGGCAGTAGGATTACAGTTGAAATTGTAATGCTTATGAGATATATGATATGAATGAAAAGATTTTTATACAAAACTCGTGTTCACACTTTAGAACAAGATATTTTTGAATAAGTTTCCACTCAAACAAAGCTCAGAAGCCACTCAAGGCAGTAGGATTACAGTTGAAATTGTAATGCTTATGAGATATATGATATGAATGGAAAAGGATTTTTATACAAAACTTGTGTTCACACTTAGAACAAGATATTTTTTTTGAATAAGTTTCCACCTCAAACAAAGCTCAGAAGCCACTCAAGGCAGTAGGATTACAGTTGAAATTGTAATGCTTATGAGATATATGATATGAATGAAAAGATTTTTATACAAACTGTGTTCACACTTTTAGAACAAGATATTTTTTTTGAATAAGTTTCCACCTCAAACAAAGCTCAGAAGCCACTCAAGGCAGTAGGATTACAGTTGAAATTGTAATGTGTTTATGAGATATATGATATGAATGGAAAAGGATTTTTTATACAAAACTTGTGTTCACACTTTAGAACAAGATATTTTTTGAATAAGTTTCCACCTCAAACAAAGCTCAGAAGCCACTCTCAAGGCAGTAGGATTACAGTTGAAATTGTAATGCTACATGAGATATATGATATGAATGGAAAAGGATTTTTATACAAAACTTGTGTTCACACTTTAGAACAAGATATTTTTTTTGAATAAGTTTCCACCTCAAACAAAGCTCAGAAGCCACTCAAGGCAGTAGGATTACAGTTGAAATTGTAATGTTTATGAGATATGTTATGATATGAATGGAAAAGGATTTTTATACAAAACTTGTGTCTACACTTTAGAACAAGATATTTTTTGAATAAGTTTCCACCTCAAACAAAGCTCAGAAGCCACTCAAGGCAGTAGGATTACAGTTGAAATTGTAATGCTTATGAGATATATGATATGAATGGAAAGGATTTTTTATACAAAACTTGTGTTCACACTTTAGAACAAGATATTTTTTTTGAATAAGTTTCCACCCCAAACAAAGCTCAGAAGCCACTCAAGGCAGTAGGATTACAGTTGAAATTGTAATGCTTATGAGATATATGATATGAATGGAAAAGTGATTTTTATACAAAACTTGTGTTCACACTTTAGAACAAGATATTTCGGAATAAGTTTCCACCAAACAAAGCTCAGAAGCCACTCAAGGCAGTAGGATTACAGTTGGAAATTGTAATGTTTATGAGATATATGATATGAATGGAAAGGATTTTTATACAAAACTTGTGTTCACACTTTAGAACAAGATATTTTTTTTGAATAAGTTTCACCTCAAACAAAGCTCAGAAGCCACTCACAAGTAGGATTACAGTTGAAATTGTAATGTTTATGAGATATATGATATGAATGGAAAAGGATTTTTATACAAAAACTTGTGTTCACACTTTAGAACAAGATATTTTTTTTGAATAAGTTTCCACCTCAAACAAAGCTCAGAAGCCACTCAAGGCAGTAGGATTACAGTTGAAATTGTAATGTTTATGAGATATATGATATGAATGGAAAAGGATTTTTATACAAAACTTGTGTTCACACTTTAGAACAAGATATTTTTTTTGAATAAGTTTCCCACCTCAAACAAAGCTCAGAAGCTAATTAAGGCAGGTAGGATTACAGTTGAAATTGTAATGCTTATGAGATATATGATATGAATGGAAAAGGATTTTTATACAAAACTTGTGTTCACACTTTAGAACAAGATATTTTTTTTGAATAAGTTTCCACCTCAAACAAAGCTCAGAAGCCATCAAGGTAGTAGGATTACAGTTGAAATTGTAATGTTTATGAGATATATGATATGAATGGAAAAGGATTTTTATACAAAACTTGTGTTCACACTTTAGGAACAAGATTTTTTTTTGAATAAGTTTCACCTCAAAACAAAGCTCAGAAGCCACTCAAGGCAGTAGGATTACAGTTGAAATTGTAATGTTTATGAGATATATGATATGAATGGAAAAGGATTTTTATACAAAACTTGTGTTCACACTTTAGAACAAGATATCTTTGAATAAGTTTCCACCTCAAACAAAGCTCAGAAGCCACTCAAGGCAGTAGGATTACAGTTGAAATTGTAATGTTTATGAGATATATGATATGAATGGAAAAGGATTTTTATACAAAACTTGTGTTCACACTTTAGAACAAGATATTTTTTTTGAATAAGTTTCCACCTCAAACAAAGCTCAGAAGCCACTCAAGGCAGTAGGATTACAGTTGAAATTGTAATGTTTATGAGATATATGATATGAATGGAAAAGGATTTTTATACAAAACTTGTGTTCACACTTTTAGAACAAGATATTTTTTTGAATAAGTTTCCACCTCAAACAAAGCTCAGAAGCTACTCAAGGCAGTAGGATTACAGTTGAAATTGTAATGCTTATGAGATATATGATATGAATGGAAAAGGATTTTATACAAAACTGTGTTCACAATTTAGAACAAGATATTTTTTGAATAAGTTTCCACCTCAAACAAAGCTCAGAAGCCACTCAAGGCAGTAGGATTACAGTTGAAATTGTAATGTTTATGAGATATACATGATATGAATGGAAAAGGATTTTTATACAAAACTTGTGTTCACACTTTAGAACAAGATATTTTTTGAATAAGTTTCCACCTCAAACAAAGCTCAGAAGCCACTCAAGGCAGTAGGATTACAGTTGAAATTGTAATGCTTATGAGATATATGATATGAATGGAAAAGGATTTTTTTATACAAAACTTGTGTTCACACTTAGAACAAGATATTTTTTTTGAATAAGTTTCCACCTCAAACAAAGCTCAGAAGCCACTCAAGGCAGTAGGATTACAGTTGAAATTGTACGCTATGAGATATATGATATGAATGGAAAAGGATTTTTATACAAAACTTGTGTTCACACTTTAGAACAAGATATTTTTTTTGAATAAGTTTCCACCCCAAACAAAGCTCAGAAGCCACTCAAGGCAGTAGGATTACAGTTGAAATTGTAATGTTTATGAGATATATGATATGAATGGAAAAGGATTTTTATACAAAACTTGTGTTCACACTTTAGAACAAGATATTTTTTTTGAATAAGTTTCCCACCTCAAACAAAGCTCAGAAGCCACTCAAGGCAGTAGGATTACAGTTGAAATTGTAATGTTTATGAGATATATGATATGAATGGAAAAGGATTTTGAGCATGAAACTGTGTTCACACTTTAGAACAAGATATTTTTTGAATAAGTTTCCACCTCAAACAAAGCTCAGAAGCCACTCAAGGCAGTAGGATTACAGTTGAAATTGTAATGCTTATGAGATATACATATGAATGGAAAAGGATTTTTATACAAAACTTGTGTTCACACTTTAGAACAAGATATTTTTTTTGAATAAGTTTACACCTCAAACAAAGCTCAGAAGCCACTCAAGGCAGTAGGATTACAGTTGAAATTGTAATGCTTATGAGATATATGATATGAATGGAAAAGGATTTTATACAAAACTTGTGTTCACACTTTAGAACAAGATATTTTTTGAATAAGTTTCCACCTCAAACAAAGCTCAGAAGCCACTCAAGGCAGTAGGATTACAGTTGAAATTGTAATGCTTATGAGATATATGATATGAATGGAAAAAGGATTTTTATACAAAACTTGTGTTCACACTTTAGAACAAGATATTTTTTTTGAAATGAAGTTTCCACCTCAAACAAAGCTCAGAAGCCACTCAAGGCAGTAGGATTACAGTTGAAATTGTAATGCTTATGAGATATATGATAGAATGGAAAAGGATTTTTATACAAAACTTGTGTTCACACTTTAGAACAAGATATTTTTTTTGAATAAGTTTCCACCTCAAACAAAGCTCAGAAGCCACTCAAGGCAGTAGGATTACAGTTGAAATTGTAATGTTTATGAGATATATGATATGAATGGAAAAGGATTTTTATACAAAACTTGTGTTCACACTTTAGAACAAGATATTTTTTTGAATAAGTTTCACCTCAAACAAAGCTCAGAAGCCACTAAGGCAGTAGGATTACAGTTGAAATTGTAATGTTTATGAGATATATGATATGAATGGAAAAGGATTTTTATACAAAACTTGTGTTCACACTTTAGAACAAGATATTTTTTTTGAATAAGTTTCCACCTCAAACAAAGCTCAGAAGCCACTCAAGGCAGTAGGATTACAGTTGAAATTGTAATGTTTATGAGACATATGATATGAATGGAAAAGGATTTTTTATACAAAACTTGTGTGTTCATGACTTTTAGAACAAGATATTTTTTTTTGAATAAGTTTCACCTCAAACAAAGCTCAGAAGCCACTCAAGGCAGTAGGATTACAGTTGAAATTGTAATGCTTATGAGATATAAGATATGAATGGAAAAGGATTTTTATACGAAACTTGTGTTCACACTTTAGAACAAGATATTTTTTTTGAATAAGTTTCCACCTCAAACAAAGCTCAGAAGCCACTCAAGGCAGTAGGATTACAGTTGAAATTGTAATGCTTATGAGATATATGATATGAATGGAAAAGGATTTTTATACAAAACTTGTGTTCACACTTTAGAACAAGATATTTTTTGAATAAGTTTCCAATTTCAAACAAAGCTCAGAAGCTACTCAAGGCAGTAGGATTACAGTTGAAATTGTAATGCTTATGAGATATATGATATGAATGGAAAAGGATTTTATACAAAACTTGTGTTCACACTTTAGAACAAGATATTTTTTTTGAATAAGTTTCCACCTCAAACAAAGCTCAGAAGCCACTCAAGGCAGTAGGATTACAGTTGAAATTTAGAAGAAGTTTATGAGATATATGATATGAATGGAAAAGGATTTTTATACAAAACTTGTGTTCACACTTTAGAACAAGATATTTTTTGAATAAGTTTCCACCTCAAACAAAGCTCAGAAGCCACTCAAGGCAGTAGGATTACATGGAAATTGTAATGCTTATGAGATATATGATATGAATGGAAAAGATTTTTATACAAAACTTGTGTTCACACTTTAGAACAAGATATTTTTTTTGAATAAGTTTCCACCTCAAACAAAGCTCAGAAGCCACTCAAGGCAGTAGGATTACAGTTGAAATTGTAATGCTTATGAGATATATGATATGAATGGAAAAGGATTTTTATACAAAACTTGTGTTCACACTTTAGAACAAGATATTTTTTTGAATAAGTTTCCACCTCAAACAAAGCTCAGAAGCCACTAAGGCAGTAGGATTACAGTTGAAATTGTAATGTTTATGAGATATAGATATGAATGGAAAAGGATTTTTATACAAAACTTGTGTTCACACTTTAGAACAAGATATTTTTTTGAATAAGTTTACACCTCAAACAAAGCTCAGAAGCCACTCAAGGCAGTAGGATTACAGTTGAAATTGTAATGTTTATGAGATATATGATATGAATGGAAAAGGATTTTTATACAAAACTTGTATTCACACTTTAGAACAAGATATTTTTTTTGAATAAGTTTACACCTCAAACAAAGCTCAGAAGCCACTCAAGGCAGTAGGATTACAGTTGAAATTGTAATGCTTATGAGATATATGATATGAATGGAAAAGGATTTTTATACAAACTAGCCTACACTTTTAGAACAAGATATTTTCAACAAGCTCTAACTTCAAAGCTCTTAGCCACTCAAGGCAGTAGGATTACAGTTGAAATTGTAATGCTTATGAGATATATGATATGAATGGAAAAGATTTTTATACAAAACTTGTGTTCACACTTTAGAACAAGATATTTTTGAAACAAGTTTCCACCCTCAAACAAAGCTCAGAAGCCACTCAAGGCAGTAGGATACAGTTGAAATTGTAATGCTTATGGAGATATATGATATGAATGGAAAAGGATTTTTATACAAAACTTGTGTTCACACTTTAGAACAAGATATCTTTTTTTTTGGAATAAGTTTCACCTCAAACAAAGCCTGTGAAGCCACTCAAGGCAGTAGGATTACAGTTGAAATTGTAATGTTTATGAGATATATGATATGAATGGAAAAGGATTTTTATACAAAACTTGTGTTCACACTTTAGAACAAGATATTGTTTTTGAATAAGTTTCCACCTCAAACAAAGCTCAGAAGCCACTCAAGGCAGTAGGATTACAGTTGAAATTGTAATGTTTATGAGATATATGATATGAATGGAAAAGGATTTTTATACAAAACTTGTGTTCACACTTTAGAACAAGATATTTTTTTTGAATAAGTTTACACCTCAAACAAAGCTCAGAAGCCACTCAAGGCAGTAGGATTACAGTTGAAATTGTAATGTTTATGAGATATATGATATGAATGGAAAAGGATTTTTACAGTACAAAACTTGTATTCACACTTTAGAACAAAGATATTTTTTTTGAATAAGTTTACACCTCAAACAAAGCTCAGAAGCCACTCAAGGCAGTAGGATTACAGTTGAAATTGTAATGCTTATGAGATATATGATATGAATGGAAAAGGATTTTTATACAAAAACTTGTGTTCACACTTTAGAACAAGATATTTTTTTTGAATAAGTTTCCACCTCAAACAAAGCTCAGAAGCCACTAAGGCAGTAGGATTACAGTTGAAATTGTAATGCTTATGAGATATATGATATGAATGGAAAGGATTTTTATACAAAACTTGTGTTCACACTTTAGAACAAGATATTTTTTTTGAATAAGTTTCCACCTCATAAACAAAGCTCAGAAGCTAATTAAGCAGTAGGATTACAGTTGAAATTGTAATGCTTATGAGATATATGATATGAATGGAAAAGGATTTTTATACAAAACTTGTGTTCACACTTTAGAACAAGATATCTTTTTTTGAATAAGTTTCACCTCAAACAAAGCCTGTAGTTTAATTTAAGGCAGTAGGATTACAGTTGAAATTGTAATGCTTATGAGATATATGATATGAATGGAAAAGGATTTTTATACAAAACTTGTGTTCACACTTTAGAACAAGATATTTTTTTTGAATAAGTTTCACCTCAAACAAAGCTCAGAAGCCACTCAAGGCAGTAGGATTACAGTTGAAATTGTAATGCTTATGAGATATATGATATGAATGGAAAAGGATTTTTATACAAAAACTTGTGTTCACACTTTAGAACAAGATATTTTGAATAAGTTTCCACCTCAAACAAAGCTCAGAAGCCACTCAAGGCAGTATAGATTACAGTTGAAATTGTAATGCTTAAGAGTATATAAGTGATAGGAATGGAAAAGGATTTTTATACAAAACTTGTGTTCACACTTTAGAACAAGATATTCTTTTTGAATAAGTTTCCACCTCAAACAAAGCTCAGAAGCCACTCAAGGCAGTAGGATTACAGTTGAAATTGTAATGCTTATGAGATATATGATATGAATGGAAAAGGATTTTTATACAAACTTCTTGTGTTCACACTTTAGAACAAGATATTTTTTTTGAATAAGTTTCACCCCAAACAAAGCTCAGAAGCCACTTACAAGGCAGTAGGATTACAGTTGAAATTGTAATGCTTATGAGATATATGATATGAATGGAAAAGGATTTTTATACAAAACTTGTGTTCACACTTTAGAACAAGATATCTTTTGGAATAAGTTTCCACCTCAAACAAAGCTCAGAAGCCACTCAAGGCAGTAGGATTACAGAAGTTGAAATTGTAATGCTATGAGATATATGATATGAATGGAAAAGGATTTTTATACAAAACTTGTGTTCACACTTTAGAACAAGATATTTTT
The DNA here is from genome assembly GCA_037127315.1 of Ascarosepion bandense. NCBI lineage: Eukaryota > Metazoa > Mollusca > Cephalopoda > Sepiida > Sepiidae > Ascarosepion > Ascarosepion bandense. The sequence goes on from JBBBDQ010001077.1 coordinate 1,137,093, forward strand.
TGAATAAGTTTCCACCTTCAAACAAAGCTCAGAAGCCACTCAAGGCAGTAGGATTACAGTTGAAATTGTAATGCTATGAGATATATGATATGAATGGAAAAGGATTTTTTATACAAAACTTGTGTTCACACTTTAGAACAAGATATTTTTGAATAAGTTTCCACCTCTCAAACAGCTCCAGAAGCTACTCAAGGCAGTAGGATTACAGTTGAAATTGTGGTGCTTATGAGATATAAGGAAAGGAATGAAAAGGATTTTTATACAAAACTTGTGTTCACACTTTAGAACAAGATATCTTTTGAATAAGTTTCCACCTCAAACAAAGCTCAGAAGCCACTCAAGGCAGTAGGATTACAGTTGAAATTGTAATTTATGAGATATATGATATGAATGGAAAAGGATTTTTATACAAAACTTGTGTTCACACTTTAGAACAAGATATTGTTTGAATACGTTTCCACCTCAAACAAAGCTCCACCAAGCCACTCAAGGCAGTAGGATTACAGTTGAAATTGTAATGTTTATGAGATATATGATATGAATGGAAAAGGATTGTACAAAACTTGTGTTCACACTTTAGAAGACAAGATATTTTTTTGAATAAGTTTACCTCAAACAAAAGCTCAGAAGCCACTCAAGGCAGTAGGATTACAGTTGAAATTGTAACGCTTATGAGATATATGAATGGAAAGGATTTTTATACAAAACTTGTGTTCACACTTTAGAACAAGATATTTTTTGAATAAGTTTCCCTCAAACAAAGCTCAGAAGCCACTCAAGGCAGTAGGATTACAGTTGAAATTGTAATGCTTATGAGATATATGATATGAATGGAAAGGATTTTTATACAAAACTTGTGTTCACACTTTAGAACAAGATATTTTTTTGAATAAGTTCACCTCAAACAAAGCTCAGAAGCCACTCAAGGCAGTAGGATTACAGTTGAAATTGTAATGCTTATGAGATATATGATATGAATGGAAAAGGATTTTTATACGAAACTTGTGAACACTTTAGAACAAGATATTTTTTGAATAAGTTTCCACCTCAAACAAAGCTCAGAAGCCACTCAAGGCATTAGGATTACAGTTGAAATTGTAATGCTTATGAGATATATGATATGAATGGAAAAGGATTTTTATACAAAACTCGTGTTCACACTTTAAAAGACAAGATATTTTTTTTGAATAAGTTTCCACCTCAAACAAAGCTCAGAAGCCACTCAAGGCAGTAGGATTACAGTTGAAATTGTAATGTTTATGAGATATATGATATGAATGGAAAAGGATTTTTATACAAAACTTGTGTTCACACTTTAGAACAAGATATTTTTTTTGAATAAGTTTCCACCTCAAACAAAGCTCAGAAGCCACTCAAGGCATTAGGATTACAGTTGAAATTAGCAATGTTTATGAGATATATGATATGAATTGAAAAGGATTTTTATACAAAACTTGTGTTCACACTTTAGAACAAGATATTTTTTTTGAATAAGTTTACACCTCAAACAAAGCTCAGAAGCCACTCAAGGCAGTAGGATTACAGTTGAAATTGTAATGCTTATGAGATATATGATATGAATGGAAAAGGATTTTTATACAAAACTTGTGTTCACACTTTAGAACAAAGATATTTTTTTGAATAAGTTTACACCTCAAACAAAGCTCAAACCCTCAAGGCAGTAGGATTACAGTTGAAATTGTAATGCTTATGAGATATATGATATGAATGGAAAAGGATTTTTATACAAAACTTGTGTTCACACTTTAGAACAAGATATTTTTTGAATAAGTTTCCACCTCAAACAAAGCTCAGAAGCCACTCAAGGCAGTAGGATTACAGTTGAAATTGTAATGCTTATGAGATATATGATATGAATGGAAAAGGATTTTTTTATACAAAACTTGTGTTCACACTTTAGAACAAGATATTTTTTTTGAATAAGTTTCCACCTCAAACAAAGCTCAGAAGCCACTCAAGGCAGTAGGATTACAGTTGAAATTGTAATGCTTATGAGATATATGATATGAATGGAAAAGGATTTTTATACAAAACTTGTGTTCACACTTTAGAACAAGATATTTTTTTTTGAATAAGTTTCCACCTCAAACAAAGCTCAGAAGCCACTCAAGGCAGTAGGATTACAGTTGAAATTGTAATGCTTATAGATATATGATATGAATGGAAAAGCATTTTTATACAAAACTTGTGTTCACACTTTAGAACAAGATATTTTTTTGAATAAGTTTCCACCTCAAACAAAGCTCAGAAGCCACTCAAGGCAGTAGGATTACAGTTGAAATTGTAATGCTTATGAGATATATGATATGAATGGAAAAGGATTTTATACAAAACTTGTGTTCACACTTTAGAACAAGATATTTTTTTTGAATAAGTTTCCACCTCAAACAAAGCTCAGAAGCCACTCAAGGCAGTAGGATTACAGTTGAAATTGTAATGCTTATGAGATATATGATATGAATGGAAAAGGATTTTATACAAAACTTGTGTTCACACTTTAGAACAAGATATTTTTTTTTTTTGAATAAGTTTCCACCTCAAACAAAGCTCAGAAGCCACTCAAGGCAGTAGGATTACAGTTGAAATTGTAATGCTTATGAGATATATGATATGAATGGAAAAGGATTTTTATACAAAACTTGTGTTCACACTTTAGAACAAGATATTTTTTTGAATAAGTTTCCACCTCAAACAAAGCTCAGAAGCCACTCAAGGCAGTAGGATTACAGTTGAAATTGTAATGCTTATGAGATATATGATATGAATGGAAAAGGATTTTTATACGAAACTTGTGTTCACACTTTAGAACAAGATATTTTTTTTGAATAAGTTTTCCACCTCAAACAAAGCTCAGAAGCCACTCAAGGCAGTAGGATTACAGTTGAAATTGTAATGCTTATGAGATATATGATATGAATGGAAAAGGATTTTTATACAAAACTTGTGTTCACACTTTAGAACAAGATATTTTTTGAATAAGTTTCCACCTCAAACAAAGCTCAGAAGCCACTCAAGGCAGTAGGATTACAGTTGAAATTGTAATGCTTATGAGATATATGATATGAATGGAAAAGGATTTTTATACAAAACTTGTGTTCACACTTTAGAACAAGATATTTTTTGAATAAAGTTTCCACCTCAAACAAAGCTCAGAAGCCACTCAAGGCAGTAGGATTACAGTTGAAATTGTAATGTTTTATGAGATATGATATGAATGGAAAAGGATTTTTATACAAAACTTGTGTTCACACTTTAGAACAAGATATTTTTTTTGAATAAGTTTCCACCTCAAACAAAGCTCAGAAGCCACTCAAGGCAGTAGGATTACAGTTGAAATTGTAATGCTTATGAGATATATGATATGAATGGAAAAGGATTTTTATACAAAACTTGTGTTCACACTTTAGAACAAGATATTTTTTTTGAATAAGTTTCCTGAAACAAAGCTCAGAAGCCACTCAAGGCAGTAGGATTACAGTTGAAATTGTAATGCTTATGAGATATATGATATGAATGGAAAAGGATTTTAATAACAAAACTGTGTTCACTTTAGAACAAGATATTTTTTTGAATAAGTTTCCACCTCAAACAGAAAGCTCAGAAGCCACTCAAGGCATTGGGATTACGGTTAGAGTGTAATGCTTATGAGATATATGATATGAATGGAGAAGGATTTTTATACAAAACTTGTGTTCACACTTTAGAACAAGATATTTTTTTTGAATAAGTTTCCACCTCAAACAAAGCTCAGAAGCCACTCAAGGCAGTAGGATTACAGTTGAAATTGTAATGCTTATGAGATATATGATATGAATGGAAAAGGATTTTTATACAAAACTTGTGTTCACACTTTAGAACAAGATATTTTTTGAATAAGTTTCCACCTCAAACAAAGCTCAAGAAGCCACTCAAGGCAGTAGGATTACAGTTGAAATTGTAATGTTTATGAGATATATGATATGAATGGGAAAGGATTTTTATACAAAACTTGTGTTCACACTTTAGAACAAGATATTTTTTTGGTGTGTTCACACTTTAGAACAAGATATTTTTTTGAATAAGTTTCCACCTCAAACAAAGCTCAGAAGCCACTCAAGGCAGTAGGATTACAGTTGAAATTGTAATGTTTATGAGATATGATATGAATGGAAAAGGATTTTATACCAGCTTGTGTTCACGCTTTGAACAAGATATTTTTGAATAAGTTTCCACCTCAAACAAAGCTCAGAAGCCACTCAAGGCAGTAGGATTACAGTTGAAATTGTAATGCTTATGAGATATATGATATGAATGGAAAAGGATTTTTTTATACGAAACTTGTGTTCACACTTTAGAACAAGATATTTTGAATAAGTTTCCACCTCAAACAAAGCTCAGAAGCCACTCAAGGCAGAGGTAGGATTACAGTTGAAGTTGTAATGCTTATGAGATATGATATGAATGGAAAAGGATTTTTATACAAAACTTGTGTTCACACTTTAGAACAAGATATTTTTGAATAAGTTTCCACCTCAAACAAAGCTCAGAAGCCACTCAAGGCAGTAGGATTACAGTTGAAATTGTAATGCTTATGAGATATATGATATGAATGGAAAAAGTTTTATACAAAACTTGTGTTCACACTTTAGAACAAGATATTTTTTTGAATAAGTTTCCACCTCAAACAAAGCTCAGAAGCCACTCAAGGCAGTAGGATTACAGTTGAAATTGTAATGCTTATGAGATATATGATATGAATGGAAAGGATTTTTATACAAAACTTGTGTTCACACTTTAGAACAAGATATTTTTTTTGAATAAGTTTCCACCTCAAACAAAGCTCAGAAGCCACTCAAGGCAGTAGGATTACAGTTGAAATTGTAATGTTTATGAGATATATGATATGAATGGAAAAGGATTTTTTATACAAAACTTGTGTTCACACTTTAGAACAAGACTATTTTTTGAATAAGTTTCCACCTCAAACAAAGCTCAGAAGCCACTCAAGGCAGTAGGATTACAGTTGAAATTGTAATGTTTATGAGATATATGATATGAATGGAAAAGGATTTTTTATACAAAACTTGTGTTCACACTTTAGAACAAGATATTTTTTTTGAATAAGTTTCCACCTCAAACAAAGCTCAGAAGCCACTCAAGGCAGTAGGATTACAGTTGAAATTGTAATGCTTATGAGATATATGATATGAATGGAAAAGGATTTTATACAAAACTTGTGTTCACACTTTAGAACAAGATATTTTTTTTGAATAAGTTTCCACCTCAAACAAAGCTCAGAAGCCACTCAAGGCAGTAGGATTACAGTTGAAATTGTAATGTTTATGAGATATATGATATGAATGGAAAAGGATTTTATACAAAACTTGTGTTCACTTTAGAACAAGATATTTTTTTGAATAAGTTTCCACCTCAAACAAAGCCAAACAAAGCTCAGAAGCCACTCAAGGCAGTAGGATTACAGTTGAAATTGTAATGCTTATGAGATATATGATATGAATGGAAAAGGATTTTTATACAAAACTTGTGTTCACACTTTAGAACAAGATATTTTTTGAATAAGTTTCCACCTCAAACAAAGCTCAGAAGCCACTCAAGGCAGTAGGATTACAGTTGAAATTGTAATGCTTATGAGATATATGATATGAATGGAAAAGGATTTTTATACAAAACTTGTGTTCACACTTTAGAACAAGATATTTTTTTTGAATAAGTTTCCACCTCAAACAAAGCTCAGAAGCCACTCAAGGCAGTAGGATTACAGTTGAAATTGTAATGCTTATGAGATATATGATATGAATGGAAAAGGATTTTTATACAAAACTTGTGTTCACACTTTAGAACAAGATATTTTTTTTTGAATAAGTTTCCACCTCAAACAAAGCTCAGAAACACTCAAGGCAGTAGGATTACAGTTGAAATTGTAATGCTTATGAGATATATGATATGAATGGAAAAGGATTTTTATACAAAACTTGTGTTCACACTTTAGAACAAGATATTTTTTTGAATAAGTTTCTACCTCAAACAAAGCTCCAGAAGTAGCCACTCAAGGCAGTAGGATTACAGTTGAAATTGTAATGTTTATGAGATATATGATATGAATGGAAAAGGATTTTATACAAACTTGTGTTCACTTTAGAACAAGATATTTTTTGAATAAGTTTCCACCTCAAACAAAGCTCAGAAGCCACTCAAGGCAGTAGGATTACAGTTGAAATTGTAATGCTTACATGAGATATATGATATGAATGGAAAAGGATTTTTATACAAAACTTGTGTTCACACTTTAGAACAAGATGTTTTTTGAATAAGTTTCCACCTCAAACAAAGCTCAGAAGCCCACTCAAGGCAGTAGGATTACAGTTGAAATTGTAATGTTTATGAGATATATGATATGAATGGAAAGGATTTTTATACAAAACTTGTATTCCACTTTAGAACAAGATATTTTTTGAATAAGTTTCCACCTCAAACAAAGCTCAGAAGCCACTCAAGGCAGTAGGATTACAGTTGAAATTGTAATGTTTATGAGATATATAATATGAATGGAAAAGGATTTTTATACAAAACTTGTGTTCACACTTTAGAACAAGATATTTTTTTTTGAATAAGTTTCCACCTCAAACAAAGCTCAGAAGCCACTCAAGGCAGTAGGATTACAGTTGAAATTGTAATGCTTATGAGATATTGATATGAATGGAAAAGGATTTTTATACAAAACTTTGTGTTCACACTTTAGAACAAGATATTTTTTTGAATAAGTTTCACCTCAAACAAAGCTCAGAAGCCACTCAAGGCAGTAGGATTACAGTTGAAATTGTAATGTTTATGAGATATATGATATGAATGGAAAAGGATTTTTATACAAAACTTGTGTTCACACTTTAGAACAAGATATTTTTTTTGAATAAGTTTCCACCTCAAACAAAGCTCAGAAGCCCTCAAGGCAATGGGATTACAGTTGGGGTAATGCTTATGAGATATATGATATGAATGGAAAAGGATTTTTATACAAAACTTGTGTTCACACTTTAGAACAAGATATTTTTTTTGAATAAGTTTCCACCTCAAACAAAGCTCAGAAGCCACTCAGTAGGTAGGATTACAGTTGAAATTGTAATGTTTATGAGATATATGATATGAATGGAAAAGGATTTTATACAAAACTTGTGTTCACACTTTAGAACAAGATATTTTTTTGAATAAGTTTCCACCTCAAACAAAGCTCAGAAGCCACTCAAGGCAGTAGGATTACAGTTGAAATTGTAATGCCCTTTAAGGATATATGATATGAATGGAAAAGGATTTTTATACGAAACTTGTGTTCACACTTTAGAACAAGATATTTTTTTTGAATAAGTTTCCACCTCAAACAAAGCTCAGAAGCCACTCAAGGCAGTAGGATTACAGTTGAAATTGTAATGCTTATGAGATATATGATATGAATGAAGGATTTTTATACAAAACTTGTGTTCACACTTTAGAGACAAGATATTTTTGAATAAGTTTCCACCTCAAACAAAGCTCCAGAAGAAGCCACTCAAGACATTAGGATTACAGTTGAAATTGTAATACATGAGATATATGATATGAATGGAAAAGGATTTTTATACAAAACTTGTGTTCACACTTTAGAACAAGATATTTTTTTTTGAATAAGTTTCCACCTCAAACAAAGCTCAGAAGCCACTCAAGGCAGTAGGATTACAGTTGAAATTGTAATGCTTATGAGATATATGATATGAATGGAAAAGGATTTTTATACAAAACTTGTGTTCACACTTTAGAACAAGATATTTTTTTGAATAAGTTTCCACCTCAAACAAAGCTCAGAAGCCACTCAAGGCAGTAGGATTACAGTTGAAATTGTAATGCTTATGAATATATGATATGAATGGAAAAGGATTTTTATACAAAACTTGTGTTCACACTTTAGAACAAGATATTTTTTTGAATAAGTTTCCACCTCAAACAAAGCTCAGAAGCCACTCAAGGCAGTAGGATTACAGTTGAAATTGTAATGCTTATGAGATATATGATATGAATGGAAAAGGATTTTTATACAAAACTTGTGTTCACACTTTAGAACAAGATATTTTTTTTGAATAAGTTTCCACCTCAAACAAAGCTCAGAAGCCACTCAAGGCAGTAGGATTACAGTTGAAATTGTAATGCTTATGAGATATATGATATGAATGGAAAAGGATTTTTATACAAAACTTGTGTTCACACTTTAGAACAAGATATTTTTTTGAATAAGTTTCCACCTCAAACAAAGCTCAGAAGCCACTCAAGGCAGTAGGATTACAGTTGAAATTGTAATGCTTATGAGATATATGATATGAATGGAAAAGGATTTTTATACAAAACTTGTGTTCACACTTTAGAATAAGATATTTTTTTTTTTGAATAAGTTTCCACCTCAAACAAAGCTCAGAAGCCACTCAAGGCAGTAGGATTACAGTTGAAATTGTAATGTTTATGAGATATATGATATGAATGGAAAAGGATTTTTATACAAAACTTGTGTTCACACTTTAGAACAAGATATTTTTGAATAAGTTTCCACCTCAAACAAAGCTCAGAAGCCAAGGCAGTAGGATTACAGTTGAAATTGTAATGCTTATGAGATATATGATATGAATGGAAAAAGGATTTTTATACGAAACTTGTGTTCACACTTTAGAACAAGATATTTTTTGAATAAGTTTCCACCTCAAACAAAGCTCAAGCCACTCAAGGCAGTAGGATTACAGTTGAAATTGTAATGCTTATGAGATATATGATATGAATGGAAAAGGATTTTTATACAAAACTTGTGTTCACACTTTAGAACAAGATATTTTTTTTGAATAAGTTTCCACCTCAAACAAAGCTCAGAAGCCACTCAAGGCAGTAGGATTACAGTTGAAATTGTAATGCTTATGAGATATATGATATGAATGGAAAAGGATTTTTATACAAAACTTGTGTTCACACTTTAGAACAAGATATTTTTTTGAATAAGTTTCCACCTCAAACAAAGCTCAGAAGCCACTCAAGGCAGTAGGATTACAGTTGAAATTGTAATGCTTATGAGATATATGATATGAATGGAAAAAGGATTTTTATACAAAACTTGTGTTCACACTTTAGAACAAGATATTTTTTTGAATAAGTTTCCACCTCAAACAAAGCTCAGAAGCCACTCAAGGCAGTAGGATTACAGTTGAAATTGTAATGTTTATGAGATATATGATATGAATGGAAAAGGATTTTTATACAAAACTTGTGTTCACACTTTAGAACAAGATATTTTTTGAATAAGTTTCCACCTCAAACAAAGCTCAGAAGCCACTCAAGGCAGTAGGATTACAGTTGAAATTGTAATGTTTATGAGATATATGATATGAATGGAAAAGGATTTTTATACAAAACTTGTGTTCACACTTTAGAACAAGATATTTTTTTGAATAAGTTTCCACCTCAAACAAAGCTCAGAAGCCACTCAAGGCAGTAGGATTACAGTTGAAATTGTAATGCTTATGAGATATATGATATGAATGGAAAAGGATTTTTATACAAAACTTGTGTTCACACTTTAGAACAAGATATTTTTGAATAAGTTTCCACCTCAAACAAAGCTCAGAAGCCACTCAAGGCAGTAGGATTACAGTTGAAATTGTAATGTTTATGAGATATATGATATGAATGGAAAAGGATTTTTATACAAAACTTGTGTTCACACACTTTAGAACAAGATATTTTTTTGAATAAGTTTCCACCTCAAACAAAGCTCAGAAGCCACTCAAGGCAGTAGGATTACAGTTGAAATTGTAATGCTTATGAGATATATGATATGAATGGAAAAGGATTTTTATACAAAACTTGTGTTCACACTTTAGAACAAGATATTTTTTTTGAATAAGTTTACACCTCAAACAAAGCTCAGAAGCCACTCAAGGCAGTAGGATTACAGTTGAAATTGTAATGTTTATGAGATATATGATATGAATGGAAAAGGATTTTTATACAAAACTTGTGTTCACACTTTAGAACAAGATATTTTTTTGAATAAGTTTCCACCTCAAACAAAGCTCAGAAGCCACTCAAGGCAGTAGGATTACAGTTGAAATTGTAATGTTTATGAGATATATGATATGAATGGAGAAGGATTTTTATACAAACTTGTGTTCACACTTTAGAACAAGATATTTTTTTTGAATAAGTTTCCACCTCAAACAAAGCTCCAGAAGCCACTCAAGGCAGTAGGATTACAGTTAAATTATGTCTTATGAGATATATGATATGAATGGAAAGGATTTTTATACAAAACTTGTGTTCACACTTTAGAACAAGATATTTTTTTTGAATAAGTTTCCACCTCAAACAAAGCTCAGAAGCCACTCAAGGCAGTAGGATTACAGTTGAAATTGTAATGCTTATGAGATATATGATATGAATGGAAAAAGGATTTTTATACAAAACTTGTGTTACACTTTAAGAACAAGATATTTTTTTTGAATAAGTTTCCACCTCAAACAAAGCTCAGAAGCCACTCAAGGCAGTAGGATTACAGTTAGTAGCAATGCTTATGAGATATATGATATGAATGGAGAGAAAAGTTGCACACAAAACTTGTGTTCACACTTTAGAACAAGATATTTTTTTGAATAAGTTTCCACCTCAAACAAAGCTCAGAAGCCACTCAAGGCAGTAGGATTACAGTTGAAATTGTAATGCTTATGAGATATATGATATGAATGGAAAAGGATTTTTATACAAAACTTGTGTTCACACTTTAGAACAAGATATTTTTTTTTGAATAAGTTTCCACCTCAAACAAAGCTCAGAAGCCACTCAAGGCAATAGGATTACAGTTGATGTAAATGTATGAGATATATGATATGAATGGAAAAGGATTTTTATACAAAACTTGTGTTCACACTTTAGAACAAGATATTTTTTTGAATAAGTTTCCACCTCAAACAAAGCTCAGAAGCCACTCAAGGCAGTAGGATTACAGTTGAAATTGTAATGTTTATGAGATATATGATATGAATGGAAAAGGATTTTTATACAAAACTTGTGTTCACACTTTAGAACAAGATATTTTTTGAATAAGTTTCCACCTCAAACAAAGCTCAGAAGCCACTCAAGGCAGTAGGATTACAGTTGAAATTGTAATGTTTATGAGATATATAATATGAATGAAGGATTTTTATACAAAACTTGTGTTCACTTTAGAACAAGATATTTTTTTTTGAATAAGTTTCCACCTCAAACAAAGCTCAGAAGCCACTCAAGGCAGTAGGATTACAGTTGAAATTGTAATGCTTATGAGATATATGATATGAATGGAAAAGGATTTTTATACAAAACTTGTGTTCACACTTTAGAACAAGATATTTTTTTGAATAAGTTTCCACCTCAAACAAAGCTCAGAAGCCACTCAAGGCAGTAGGATTACAGTTGAAATTGTAATGTTTATGAGATATATGATATGAATGGAAAAGGATTTTTATACAAAGCTTGGTTTTCACACTTTAGAACAAGATATTTTTTTGAATAAGTTTCCACCTCAAACAAAGCTCAGAAGCCCTCAAAGCGGTAGGATTACAGTTGAAATTGCTTAATGTATGAGATATATGATATGAATGGAAAAGTTTTTATACAAAACTTGTGTTCACACTTTAGAACAAGATATTTTTTTGAATAAGTTTCCACCTCAAACAAAGCTCAGAAGCCACTCAAGGCAGTAGGATTACAGTTGAAATTGTAATGTTTATGAGATATATGATATGAATGGAAAAGGATTTTTATACAAAACTTGTGTTCACACTTTAGAACAAGATATTTTTGAATAAGTTTCCACCTCAAACAAAGCTCAGAAGCCACTCAAGGCAGTAGGATTACAGTTGAAATTGTAATGCTTATGAGATATATGATATGAATGGAAAAAAGGATTTTATACGAAACTTGTGTTCACACTTTAGAACAAGATATTTTTTTGAATAAGTTTCCACCTCAAACAAAGCTCAGAAGCCACTCAAGGCAGTAGGATTACAGTTGAAATTGTAATGCTTATGAGATATATGATATGAATGGAAAAGGATTTTATACAAAACTTGTGTTCACACTTTAGAACAAGATATTTTTTTGAATAAGTTTCCACCTCAAACAAAGCTCAGAAGCCACTCAAGGCGAGTAGGATTACAGTTGAAATTGTAATGCTTATGAGATATATGATATGAATGGAAAAGGATTTTTATACAAAACTTATTAAGATATTTTTTTGAATAAGTTTCCACCTCAAACAAAGCTCAGAAGCCACTCAAGGCAGTAGGATTACAGTTGAAATTGTAATGTGGATATATGATATGAATGGAAAAAGTTTTTATGAAAAACTTGTGTTCACACTTTAGAACAAGATATTTTTTGAATAAGTTTCCACCTCAAACAAAACTCCAGAAGCCACTCAAGGCAGTAGGATTACAGTTGAAATTGTAATGCTTATGAGATATATATGATATGAATGGAAAAGGATTTTTATACAAAACTTGTGTTCACACTTTAGAACAAGATGTTTTGAATAAGTTTCCACCTCAAACAAAGCTCAGAAGCCACTCAAGGCAGTAGGATTACAGTTGAAATTGTAATGCTTATGAGATATATGATATGAATGGAAAAGGATTTTTATACAAAACTTGTGTTCACACTTTAGAACAAGATATTTTTTTGAATAAGTTTCCACCTCAAACCATCCCAGAAGCCACTCAAGGCAGTAGGATTACAGTTGAAATTGTAATGCTTTTATGAGATATATGATATGAATGGAAAAGGATTTTTATACAAAATAATTACAGTTGAAATTGTAATGCTTATGAGATATATGATATGAATGGAAAGGATTTTTATACAAAACTTGTGTTCACACTTTAGAACAAGATATTTTTTTTGAATAAGTTTCCACCTCAAACAAAGCTCAGAAGCCACTCAAGGCAGTAGGATTACAGTTGAAATTGTAATGCTTATGAGATATATGATATGAATGGAAAAGGATTTTTATACAAAACTTGTGTTCACACTTTAGAACAAGATATTTTTTTTGAATAGTTTCCACCTCAAACAAAGCTCAGAAGCCACTCAAGGCAGTAGGATTACAGTTGAAATTGTAATGTTTATGAGATATATGATATGAATGGAAAAGGATTTTTATACCAAAACTTGTGTTCACACTTTAGAACAAGATATTTTTGAAGAATAAGTTTCCACCTCAAACAAAGCTCAGAAGCCACTCAAGGCAGTAGGATTACAGTTGAAATTGTAATGCTTATGAGATATATGATATGAATGGAAAAGTTTTTATACAAAACTTGTGTTACACTTTAGAACAAGATATTTTTTTGAATAAGTTTCCACCTCAAACAAAGCTCAGAAGCCACTCAAGGCAGTAGGATTACAGTTGAAATTGTAATGTTTATGAGATATGATATGAATGGAAAAGGATTTTTATACAAAACTTGTGTTCACACTTTAGAACAAGATATTTTTTTGAATAGTTTCCACCTCAAACAAAGCTCAGAAGCCACTCAAGGCAGTAGGATTACAGTTGAAATTGTAATGCTTATGAGATATATGATATGAATGGAAAAGGATTTTTATACAAAACTTGTGTTCACACTTTAGAACAAGATATTTTTTTTTGAATAAGTTTACACCTCAAACAAAGCTCAAAGGCCACTCAAGGCAGTAGGATTACAGTTGAAATTGTAATGTTTATGAGATATATGATATGAATGGAAAAGGATTTTTATACAAAACTTGTGTTCACACTTTAGAACAAGATATTTTTTTGAATAAGTTTCCACCTCAAACAAAGCTCAGAAGCCACTCAAGGCAGTAGGATTACAGTTGAAATTGTAATGTTTATGAGATATATGATATGAATGGAAAAGGATTTTTATACAAAACTTGTGTTCACACTTTAGAACAAGATATTTTTTTTGAATAAGTTTCCACCTCAAACAAAGCTCAGAAGCCACTCAAGGCAGTAGGATTACAGTTGAAATTGTAATGCTTATGAGATATATGATATGAATGGAAAAGGATTTTTATACAAAACTTGTGTTCACACTTTAGAACAAGATATTTTTTTTGAATAAGTTTCCACCTCAAACAAAGCTCAGAAAGCCACTCAAGGCAGTAGGATTACAGTTGAGGGAATTGTAATGTATGAGATATATGATATGAATGGAAAAGGATTTTTATACAAAACTTGTGTTCACACTTTAGAACAAGATATTTTTTTGAATAAGTTTCCACCTCAAACAAAGCTCAGAAGCCACTCAAGGCAGTAGGATTACAGTTGAAATTGTAATGCTTATGAGATATATGATATGAATGGAAAAGGATTTTTATACAAAACTTGTGTTCACACTTTAGAACAAGATATTTTTTTGAATAGTTCCACCTCAAACAAAGCTCAGAAGCCACTCAAGGCAGTAGGATTACAGTTGAAATTGTAATGCTTATGAGATATATGATATGAATGGAAAAGGATTTTTATACAAAACTTGTGTTCACACTTTAGAACAAGATATTTTTGAATAAGTTTCCACCTCAAACAAAGCTCAGAAGCCACTCAAGGCAGTAGGATTACAGTTGAAATTGTAATGTTTATGAGATATATGATATGAATGGAAAAGGATTTTATACAAAACTTGTGTTCACTTTAGAACAAGATATTTTTTTTTGAATAAGTTTCCACCTCAAACAAAGCTCAGAGAAGCCACTCAAGGCAGTAGGATTACAGTTGAAATTGTAATGCTTATGAGATATATGATATGAATGGAAAAGGATTTTTTTTTATACAAAACTTGTGTTCACACTTTAGAACAAGATATTTTTTTGAATAAGTTTACACCTCAAACAAAGCTCAGAAGCCACTCAAGGCAGTAGGATTACAGTTGAAATTGTAATGTTTATGAGATATATGATATGAATGGAAAAGGATTTTTATACAAAACTTGTGTTCACACTTTAGAACAAGATATTTTTTTTGAATAAGTTTCCACCTCAAACAAAGCTCAGAAGCCACTCAAGGCAGTAGGATTACAGTTGAAATTGTAATGTTTATGAGATATATGATATGAATGGAAAAGGATTTTTATACAAAACTTGTGTTCACACTTTAGAACAAGATATTTTTTTTGAATAAGTTTCCACCTCAAACAAAGCTCAGAAGCCACTCAAGGCAGTAGGATTACAGTTGAAATTGTAATGCTTATAGAGATATAATATGTCTGATATGAATGGAAAAGGATTTTTATACAAAACTTGTGTTCACACTTTAGAACAAGATATTTTTTTTGAATAAGTTTTCCACCTCAAGCAAAAATGAAACTTCCACTCAAGGCAGTAGGATTACAGTTGAAATTGTAATGCTTATGAGATATATGATATGAATGGAAAAGGATTTTTATACAAAACTTGTGTTCACACTTTAGAACAAGATACTTTTTTTGAATAAGTTTCCACCTCAAACAAAGCTCAGAAGCCACTCAAGGCAGTAGGATTACAGTTGAAATTGTAATGCTTATGAGATATATGATATGAATGGAAAAGGATTATACAAAACTTGTGTTCACACTTTAGAACAAGATATTTTTTTTGAATAAGTTTCCTGTTCCCTAAACAAAGCTCAGAAGCCACTCAAGGCAGTAGGATTACAGTTGAAATTGTAATGCTTATGAGATATATGATATGAATGGAAAAGGATTTTTATACAAAACTTGTACTACACTTTAGAACAAGATATTTTTTTTGAATAAGTTTCCACTCAAACAAAGCTCAGAAGCCACTAAGGCAGTAGGATTACAGTTGAAATTGTAATGTTTATGAGATATATGATATGAATGGAAAAGGATTTTTATACAAAAACTGTGTTCACACTTAGAACAAGATATTTTTTGAATAAGTTTCCACCTCAAACAAAGCTCAGAAGCCACTCAAGGCAGTAGGATTACAGTTGAAATTGTAATGCTTATGAGATATATGATATGAATGGAAAAGGATTTTATACAAAACTTGTGTTCACACTTTAGAACAAGATATTTTTTTTGAATAAGTTCTCCACCTCAAACAAAGCTCAGAAGCCACTCAAGGCAGTAGGATTACAGTTGAAATTGTAATGTTTATGAGATATATGATATGAATGGAAAAGGATTTTTATACAAAACTTGTGTTCACACTTTAGAACAAGATATTTTTTTTGGAATAAGTTTCCACCTCAAACAAAGCTCAGAAGCCACTAAGGCAGTAGGATTACAGTTGAAATTGTAATGTTTATGAGATATATAATATGAATGGAAAAGGATTTTATACAAAACTTGTGTTCACACTTTAGAACAAGATATTTTTGAATAAGTTTCCACCTCAAACAAAGCTCAGAAGCCACTCAAGGCAGTAGGATTACAGTTGAAATTGTAATGCTTATGAGATATATGATATGAATGGAAAAGGATTTTATACAAACCTAGGTCTACACTTTAGAACAAGATATTTTTTTTTGAAATGTTTTATACCTCAAACAAAGCTCAGAAGCCACTCAAGGCAGTAGGATTACAGTTGAAATTGTAATGTTTATGAGATATATGATATGAATGGAAAAGGATTTTTATACAAAACTTGTGTTCACACTTTAGAACAAGATATTTTTTTTGAATAAGTTTCCACCTCAAACAAAGCTCATAGTTTACCTAAGGCAGTAGGATTAGCAGTTGAAATTGTAATGCTTATGAGATATATGATATGAATGGAAAAGGATTTTTATACAAAACTTGTGTTCACACTTTAGAACAAGATATTTTTTGAATAAGTTTCCACCTTCAAACAAGTCTATAAGGCCACTCAAGGCAGGGATTACAGTTGAAATTGTAATGTTTATGAGATATATGATATGAATGGAAAAGGATTTTTATACAAAACTTGTGTTCACACTTTAGAACAAGATATTTTTTTTTTGAATAAGTTTCACCCTCAAAACAGCTCAGAAGCCACTCAAGTAGTAGGATTACAGTTGAAATTGTAATGCTTATGAGATATATGATATGAATGGAAAAGGATTTTTATACAAACTTGAAAATTCACACTTTAGAACAAGATATTTTTTTGAATAAGTTTCACCAAACAAAGCTCACAGAGTTTACTCAAGGCAGTAGGATTACAGTTGAAATTGTGTTTATGAGATATATGATATGAATGGAAAAGGATTTTTATACAAAACTTGTGTTCACACTTTAGAACAAGATATTTTTTTGAATAAGTTTCCACCTCAAACAAAGCTCAGAAGCCACTCAAGGCAGTAGGATTACAGGTTGAAATTGTAATGCTATGAGATATATGATATGAATGGAAAAGGATTTTTATACAAAACTTCTGTGTCTACACTTTAGAACAAGATATTTTTTTTGAATAAGTTTCCACCTCAAACAAAGCTCAGAAGCCACTCAAGGCAGTAGGATTACAGTTGAAATTGTAATGTTTATGAGATATATGATATGAATGGAAAAGGATTTTATACAAAACTTGTGTTCACACTTTAGAACAAAGATATTTTTTTTGAATAAGTTTCACCAAACAAAGCTCAGAAGCCACTCAAGGCAGGCAGGATTACAGTTGAAATTTGTAATGAGGAGATATATAATATGAATGGGAAAAGGATTTTGAGGATTAGGAAATCCTGTGTCTACACTTTAGAACAAGATATTTTTTTGAATAGTTTCACCTCAAACAAAGCTCAGAAGCCACTCAAGGCAGTAGGATTACAGTTGAAATTGTAATGCTTATGAGATATATGATATGAATGGTAAAGGATTTTTATACAAAACTTGTGTTCACACTTTAGAACAAGATATTTTTTTTGGAATAAGTTTACACCTCAAACAAAGCTCAGAAGCCACTCAAGGCAGTAGGATTACAGCTGAAATTGTAATGTTTATGAGATATATGATATGAATGTAAAAGGATTTTTATACAAAATCCTAGGTTCACTCAGAATTCAGATATTTTTTGAATAAGCTTCCACCTCAAACAAAGCTCAGAAGCCACTAAGGCAGTAGGATTACAGTTGAAATTGTAATGCTTATGAGATATGATATAGAATGGAAAAGGATTTTTATACAAAACTTGTGTTCACACTTAGAACAAGATATTTCTTTTGAATAAGTTTCCACCAAACAAAGCTCAGAAGCCAGTCAAGGCAGTAGGATTACAGTTGAAATTGTAATGTTTATGAGATATATGATATGAATGGAAAAGGATTTTTATACAAAACTTGTGTTCACACTTTAGAACAAGATATTTTTTGAATAAGTTTCCACCTCAAACAAAGCTCAGAAGCCACCAAGGCAGTAGGATTACAGTTGAAATTGTAATGCTTATGAGATATATGATATGAATGGAAAAGGATTTTTATACAAAACTTGTAAGTTCACACTTTAGAACAAGATATTTTTTTTGAATAAGTTTCACCTCAAACAAGTCAGAAGCCACTCAAGGCAGCAGGATTACAAGCAAATGGTAATGTTTATGAGATATATGATATGAATGGAAAAGGATTTTTATACAAAACTTGTTCACACTTTAGAACAAGATATTTTTTTTTTTGAATAAGTTTCCACCTCAAACAAAGCTCAGAAGCCACTCTAAGGCAGTAGGATTACAGTTGAAATTGTAATGCTTATGAGATATATGATATGAATGGAAAAGGATTTTTATACAAAATTGTGTTCACACTTTAGAACAAGATATTTTTGAATAAGTTTCCACCTCAAACAAAGCTCAGAAGCCACTAAGGCAGCAGGATTAAGGAAGCTGAAATTGTAATACTACAGATATATGATATGAATGGAAAAGGATTTTTATACAAAACTTGTGTTCACACTTTAGAACAAGATATTTTTTGAATAAGTTTCCACCTCAAACAAAGCTCAGAAGCCACCATGGCAGTACTACAGCTGAAATTGTAATGCTTATGAGATATATGATATGAATGGAAAAGGATTTTTATACAAAACTTTGTGTTCACACTTTAGAACAAGATATTTTTTTTGAATAAGTTTCACCTCAAACAGCCTAGCTCAAGGCAGTAGGATTACAGTTGAAATTGTAATGCTTATGAGATATATGATATGAATGGAAAAGGATTTTTATACAAAACTTGTGTTCACACTTTAGAACAAGATATTTTTTTTTAATAAGTTTCCACCTCAAACAAAGCTCAGAAGCCACTCAAGGCAGTAGGATTACAGTTGAAATTGTAATGCTTATGAGATATATGATATGAATGGAAAAGGATTTTTATACAAAACTTGTGTTCACACTTTAGAACAAGATATTTTTTTTGAATAAGTTTCACCTCAAACAAAGCTCAGAAGCCACTCAAGGCAGTAGGATTACAGTTGAAATTGTAATGCTTATGAGATATATGATATGAATGGAAAAGGATTTTTATACAAAACTTGTGTTCACACTTTAGAACAAGATATTTTTTTTGAATAAGTTTCCACCTCAAACAAAGCTCAGAAGCCACTCAAGGCAGTAGGATTACAGTTGAAATTGTAATGCTTATGAGATATATGATATGAATGGAAAAGGATTTTTATACAAAACTTGTGTTCACACTTTAGAACAAGATATTTTTTTTGAATAAGTTTCCACCTCAAACAAAGCTCAGAAGCCACTCAAGGCAGTAGGATTACAGTTGAAATTGTAATGTTTATGAGATATATGATATGAATGGAAAAGGATTTTTATACAAAACTTGTGTTCACACTTTAGAACAAGATATTTTTTTTGAATAAGTTTCCACCTCAAACAAAGCTCAGAAGCCACTCAAGGCAGTAGGATTACAGTTGAAATTGTAATGTTTATGAGATATATGATATGAATGGAAAAGGATTTTTATACAAAACTTGTGTTCACACTTTAGAACAAGATATTTTTTATGATATGAATGGAAAAGAAGATAAGATGAAGTAAGGTTAAGGAGGATAGATAATGACTTGAAAAGGTGAAGATTAACACAGTTCCATAATGTTCTTGGAATAACAGCTGTCCAAGTGGAATTCTTTTTTTTTTACATTTGGAACATGAAGGAAATGAAGCTGATTTGATTTCATGAAAGAGACATTGCAAGTCCTAACTATAAATGTCTGAAGTGGTGGTACTAAAAGGAAGAGATTTTTGTGAAAAATGTTGATTTTTGATTTTAAAAATCTACCAACAAATTTCAATTATTGAATTTTCATGAAAATCTTACTACTTATTTAATAAAAGATAAAAACCTGCTTCAAAAAAGTTCTCACGCCAAACTTATAAATTTTATTTTTCATTAGTCATTTATTTAATTTGGCAATTTATTTTACTTAAGCAAATATACCTGCATTAAGTTTTACATATTTTAAAGTTCCTAGTAAAATAAATTAATATATTTTTTATGAAATAAAGTACAAAAAATTTGTGTACAGCTGCTATACCTTGGAATTTTAAAAACTGCAAAGTCAAGTAAAATACTGCTCTTGATAAACTTTTAACTATATTTCTGAATTTATATTTCAGGGTTAGAGTCTGTAAAAAAACAAAAAATAGTTATAGTAAGAAATTCTGTCAATCTGAGTCATTATTATATTTACCTAAGTTGTTTTAATATCAGTAATACAGTGCATTGCAGTATATGAGGCGCCTCCACTAAATTGCTGAAGAACAGCATAGTATAAAGAAAAAAGCCCCCAAACTTAATAAAAACAAAGATTTTCTGTAAAAATGGTTATGTTATTATTAAGAAGAAAGATCAAAATATTTTTTAAATTATTTTTTAAAAAGTTTTTTAATCCTTTCTAACACACTCAAAATTTTGGTAAAAGATTTTGATTTCTATTTTTTTTCATCAGCAGGTGACCTAATTTTTACCAAAATTTACTATGGATAATGTAATATTAAGAAACTTATTTTTTTTCTAGTGAAAAACATAAATTTGGAAATTTTCGCAAAAATCAAATAATTGTCAGATTTAACGAAACTTTCAAGACTCAAATACAAATGAATGAAATTATCTTTGAAATTAATATTTTAGAAAATCTTAATAAAGATATTTTTTTTATATCTGTTACTTCCTCCATATAATTTCATGAAACTGAATTCTGTTGTAAAAATTTGTTTTATGAGTTAAACACAAGACTCCTTGTTGAATGTAAATCAGCTATATTTTTTTCAAACAGTTAACCTTTTTTCCAAAAATCTGCCATGAACATTAAAATAAGAAATACAGTAAAATTATGACATTATTGTTGAATCTTTGTCGCCAAATTGTTGTGGCCTGTTAGGTCCAGGAAGAAAGACACAGAAACAAGAAAGTAGGTTGAACCAGTGTATTAGAATAACAGAACATATATACAAAATATGAGTGTTAGTAGTCAGCAGATAGAAGTGTAAGTCCAAATGGTATAGTTACGCTGCGTCTCGACTGTCTCAAGACTGTCATCATCGTCCTGCAGCCTTGACCGAGATAGAACTCACTACACCCTTGCAGTATTCCCTGTGCATTTGGAACCCAGGCGCAGTTTATAACGAAATTCATAATCTTGTCAAATAGCTGAATACTTGATGCTTCACCAGGGCTACCAAGGGTGTTTTTATTGTGACACCAACACTGGATGGGTTGCCTCCAGGCCTCATCCTGTTATTTAACCCATAACTGGAGGGAAGTGACGGATTAATAGCTTTCCCAAGGGTATTAGTGCTTAAGTGAATGCAGGGTACTCAACTGGAATTCGAACTCGGCTCACCAATTTCTCTTTCCAAGCCGACATCCACTGCACCATAACGCACATCCATCACTAAACACTTACAGTGCCTGGACTTCCCCAAGTGGTCACCCATCTAAGTACTGACCAGGCTCATATTGCTTAACTTCAGTGATCGGACGAGAACCGGTGTATTCAACGCGATATTCACACGACTGCCTTCCTGGAAGTAATGCAGATTAGTATTTACTGACAGAGGAAGAGTCCATTCCTATAGATAGGGCACCATAAGAATTATTTAATTAGGTAATTAAATTTTTAGATAAGCTTTTAAAAATGTATATATATTATATTAAGGAAATTATAGTCCTTTTAAAAATATATACATATCAAGAACATTATAATCAGAAGAAAAATTTGTTTCACTGTTTCTTCCCCTTACAGGTAAAAGATTTGGACAATTATATCAATTCTGGTCAATCATACTTATCTTATCTAATATAATATTAAGCAGGAAAAAATAAAGAAAAGGAGGGAAGAAAAAGAGGGTGTGATGGGGGTAAGGAAGCATGAGAAAAGCTCACTTTCAATATCTAAATTTTAAATTGAATTGTTAAAAATAAAAAAGTTTTCTTGAAACTTTTATTTTAGTTTTAACTGAAAGCTAAATGATTAAATTTACTATTTCTAGTAAGCAAAATACTCTGGTTTATTTCAAACAGAAATTATATCAATTGGAATCTAAAATTTTTCAATTTTTTTTTAATCTTTTAATTTTTCAGCCCTTTTTAAGCGATCAACACATTTGTAAACAAAAGTCAATTCTCACTTTTAAAAATCTTGCAAAAATAAAATATACATCTCTGACACATGATTTTTAGAAAATTAGCAAATTTAATGTTGAATTAATCTGATTTACACAAGTATTACTTATTTATAGCATGAAATTTAGAATACATAGTTCAATTTTCTGACCTTTCTGCCATATGTGTTGACAGATGCAAGTTATGATAAGTGTATGGCAATCACAAGTGACATAATTGTACAAATTTTTTTCCCTGTAAGGGAAATAAACTCTGAAATGCACAACCTTTTAATTTACCAATAGAAATTACCATGCAAAAAAAAAAAAAAATTCAAATACACACAAAAACATTTTTTTAAATTATTTTAAAAATTAATGTGTTTATGTAATATTATGTTATCCATTGAAAACTCATGTAACCATTTGGTTACCCACTAACTAAAATCCAAACAAGATTTTTACCAAAATTTCGAATGTATTAGATGAGATTAAAAATTAAAAAATACTTT
Organism: Ascarosepion bandense; assembly: GCA_037127315.1. Taxonomy (NCBI): domain Eukaryota; kingdom Metazoa; phylum Mollusca; class Cephalopoda; order Sepiida; family Sepiidae; genus Ascarosepion; species Ascarosepion bandense. The sequence continues at coordinate 1,160,213 of JBBBDQ010001077.1, forward strand.
GATCTTTCCTCTTAGTAATAATAATATAAACATTTTGATGGAAAAAAAAAATGTTTTTATTAAGTTTGGGGCCTTTTTTATTCACACTATGCTGTTTTTTTAGCGATTTAATGGAGGTACCTGGCTAAAGTATTTTGTTTGTAGCATCAACTGATACTTTGATGTCAGATTACAGTCCGACCTTTTTAATCAGGCATTTCATAGTCCAGCAACTGCCATGGTTAGGCACTTTTTTTGAATCAGCCACTAGTTTGTTTCAGCTGCTATGAAGAGATATATCTCGCATTCATTATTTACACAACTTTCCACAACACCTGACAGCCACTGGGAAAAGATTTTTGAGGGTATGTCTCACTTTTTCGTGAGTATACTTTTTTGGATGTGCTTTGTGGTGCAATGGATATTGGCTTGGAATGAGAAATTAGGGAGCCAAGTTTGAATTCTAGTTGAATTCCTTGCATTCATTTACGCACAAATACCCCTGGGGTATTAATCCGTCTCTTCCCTTTAGTTATGGGTTAAATAACAGAACAGATTGGGTTCTATAGCCTTGGCTGGCAACCAGTCTACTGCAGAAAGCAATGTCAACCTACTGCGGGATAATCTTCCTGCCCAGTCAGTCATGTCTCTTTCGAGACATGATCGCTTATGTATCGCGTATGGCACTTGACTGACTGACTTTTTTTTGGGGGGGGGGGTAGTTTTCATCCAGTTTTTTACAGTTAAATCCCTAAAATATTTTCAGTAAAAAAGAAAATGAAATATCGAGTGTAAATATATGAAAAGTTAAGCCAGCATCTTGCTAAAAAAACAATTCAAAAGACAATTTTTTTTAGAATTAGTGCTTGCTTGCGTAATTTAAAAAAAAAAAAAAAACATTCTCTTTCAGATTTCGACAGAAAACTTGATGTAGGTATCACCACATATATCTAAGGATTTTAAAAATGAAAAATCTTTTTTGAGGTACATCGAAGATTTTGACAAATTGACTGAAATCAAAATTAAAATAATACTGTGTGATGAGATTGTATTAACTTTTTATTTGATTTTATTATTCATTTATTTATTTATTATCTAAAATTTTGAAACCTGTCCTTCTAGACAATACTTTTCACAAGGGGAAGAGCTATGGTTCAGTGTTCGAACAGTAAAATATCATGAAAGTTTAAGCAATTTTTGCCCTGTGCACGTGAAACCAAACACATTCGTTAAAAAAAATTAGCTTTGTGCAATATTTCATTCCAGTGGATTTGGAGGATAAACACCGCCGCTAAAATAACTGGTAAGGGAGATAACTCAGAAAACATTTACAGTTTACTACGGCAATGTTTTTGTTTGATTTTTCAACAAGTTTGAAAAGTTAAATTTGATACCTTTCAATTTAATGCAGGTATTTTTCTGAAACAACTGTATTATTTTGGTCATGACATTAAGTTTAATCCAAGATTTTTTTTATTTCTGACATATTAAATTCTAATTTCGACTAGTTTTTACTTTCATCTTTAAATGCATTTTTTCTTAATGCACTTTAGACTTCACTTTAGTTTTAAGTTTTAATACTGGCTTTGATATTGATAACAGTAACACTAACAGCGAATTAGTAAAGGAAGTATTCGCAAATTTCAAATGCAAAGTATCAGAAATTAAAAGCAAATTAAAAAACACACGTCAATTTTGCCTTTTGGCGGGAGTTTTACAAGTGTTCCGGTCTTCATTTAGTACTTTAACTTTCAACAATGTTCTAAGGCAATTAGCTGAAATAAACACTCCAAAAAGCTTTACTTACTGTCCTCACTGTCAGAACTTTCCAATAACCACATGATGATAGATTTTAGGGATTTAAAAAGGAGTCATTTTATCTATTAGTTATAATCAGTTAAGTAAACGTCAAACATCAACACAAAAACCACGTGACACGATCAAGGGACATAATTGCGTCGAATTTTTTTTTTTAATTATTAAAAAAGATTACTAAATGAATAAATGATCAGATCAGAAAAAATTATCTATAAAATAAATAAATAAAACCACAATGCCTAGTTAAAAATTTGAACCACTATTAAGTAATAAGATTTTTCTTTTATTGCTTTTGATTTTAAAATTAAAGTATTTGAATTTAATGTTATTTGGATTTCTAATGGTTAATGCTTATTAATTCGGACTTGTGTCATACATAACCGAACTCACTACAGCTTACAAGTTCAATCCAAAATTATCAGAAGGTTTTCATCATAAGGTTGGTTGGCAACAGAAGGTTGGAATGTGTGAATGTGTGTGGAATAGTGGAATAATAAAAATATATTTTTTTCATGTTAAAATAGAAATTTATTAATAAAAATGAATAACAAGAATTGGTAGAAATTAATGTTCAATGAGAAAACTAAGAGTATCAAGTGTTGTAGAAATGTTTATAATAATTTGTTGAAAAGAGTTTATGCGTACATTTGTAAGTATGTATTAGCGTTTGTTAGGTAGGAATGTCTTTGAATGGGGAAGAAGAAGTAAAAGGAATCAACCGCAAAAAAGGAGAATGAGAACAATGTGCGACGCGACTTTACATCCTGGTCATGGTTGAAGTTTCGCCCATTACATTTTATTGTATCATCTCACTGCTCCCATGTGACTGAATGACACTGATCAAAATCATTTATATAGTCCATTAGATTTTTCGCACTGGATCACAAAGTCTTTTTTAGTCTTGCAAATCGCTCCCATTGGTCAGAAAACCAATTTAACATCTACTCGCAAAATTCGGTTTTGACTTTTTCTGTAAGCACGAGGTCAATCCTTTTTCTATGTGGCAAAACCAGGACTTCACACATCATTGTGAATTTGTGTAAAAGTGAAGAAGAAAGTTGATTTTAATTCTTAATTACCTATCCACCACATATGTTGTTCATAATTTTTATAAGCTGTACTGTCATCTATTTTTGTTTTATATTACAATGCTCAGATCATTTTATAATTTACAATAGTTAAATACGCAGAATAGATCAATAAATAAGGAAATAGACTCCAACAAAATTTGAACTGACATCTTTAAATTATTAATATGTAAATGTCAAAGTCTAACAAATGAAATCAATTTGTTTGTTTGTTAACACTAAATGCCTGTTAGTCAGTTTTTTTCTACTGATAGAAATAAATTGCTTAGTTTTATATAAAATATTTTGGTCATAATTTTATAATTATAATACTGGATAATATCATAAGTTTGCTAATCCATGCATACTCCACTACTAAGACCTGTGATGAATACGAAATAAAAATATTTTTCTTCTCTTCACGGTTTGCAAGTTCAATTTGTTATTTTTTGTAAATCACCCTTTTCAAATTGATTAGAAAATTAATGTACATTTGCTCGCAAAATTTTTCTTGATCTTTTCTTGGCACTGAGGCATTTTTTTTTTATTGGTCAAAATAGATTTTCACACTTTGCAAGTTTACAAACTATGAAGAAAAGAAAGTTATTTTTATTTCGAATTCACCATAAAACTATTTCTCTCTTCAACCACAGGTAATACATGTGTTGCAAATAGCACACACCTAATCGAAAAAAAAAAACTCATGCAACCACAATAATATCTCCACAAAATATATGACATAAATATATATCTTCATTCAACACAAGATAACACTTCAGTTTAACAAATGGAATAACACTTCTACACACTGGTGGACCTGTACTGAGTCCCAATAAAAAACAAAAAAGAAAGAATTCAAATTAAAATAAGGCATCTTCACTTTCTTTTAAAATTCTCATCGCTTTCTTTCTCTCTCTAAACTTCTATCTGTATATTGTTGAAATATTTCTCTCTCAACTAATGAGAAGTCAAACCTTAAATAAAAAAAAAAAAAACAGAAGCAGAAAAGACTGAACCTGGCTGCAAAACAGCAGAAGTTTTGGTGACCAAAGTCTACAAATTTGTGACTGAAAACTACCAAAAATCAAGGAGGCTCCACGCATAACTTGCACTATATAAAACAATGAAAAAGAAAAGAATGCTGGTGTAGTATCATATGCAAATGAAGAGACCAGTATATACAGAGAGTAATGTGTGTTGTGGTGCAATGAATATCGACTCTGAACAAGAAATTGGAGAGCCGAGTTTGAATTTCAGTTAAATTTGTTGCATTCACTTATGCGCAAATACCCTTGAGAAAGGTATTAATTCATCTCTTCCCTCCAGTTATGGGTAAAATAACAGGATAGATTGGGTTCTATAGCCTTGGTTGGCAACCAGTCTACCGCAGAAAGTAATGGCAACCTACTGCGGGATAATCTTCTGCCCAGTCAGTCATGTCTCTTTCGAGACACAATCGGCCAAGCGTGTATTACGTATGGCACTCAACTGACTGACTTGGAGCAGTAAGACAGAAAATAGCTTGTTGTCACAGAGGGCACGCAGAGCTATGACTACGTTTGCTTACATTGATATGCGAAACATACAATGGTATTGCCAATAGGATCCATGATTTCACTGGACGACCCAGAACATGTAGAAACATGGATGAGAACTCTTTCAGCATTTGCAAGAGTAAAGATAAAGAAATCAAAAGATTCAAAGACCGATGGAGGAGATTTATTCTTACTACAGTAGAATGCGGAGCTGTGAAAAAATTTAAATAATCTGTTATCCGAGCAAGTTAGAAGTTTTTGGAAACAAGACAAGTACCACAGGAGTTCATTATGCAATACTTACATAGACTGAAAGTAAGAAATGTAAAAACTGAAGAAGAAGAAGCTAGAGTGTTTTTACAATGAATACACAAAAAAGATGTAGAGAAAAAATAAAGATAAATGGCCAAGTATTTGACATGCAAGTTGATACAGGCAGTGAAATTACGCTGATAGAAAAAATTCTGGATAAATTGGGATGACTGAAATTAAGAAAAAGCAGTGTACAACTAAAGCAATTTGATGGAACGACCATAAAAACAATGGACACATTTCAAGGCAATTTTGAAACTAACAAGTATTTTGAAATAATTCCCATTACAGTTGTAGCATGCAAAACAGATCACGGATTATTAGGCATTGATGTATTAAAAGTAGACACAGTGAGACGAATCAATTCCATGGAAGCAGAAGGAAATGCAGTTGGATTGTTGAAAGGCTATAAAAGCAAGCATTCGACTAAAGGAGAATGATCACTCAAAGTATATAGAGCCAAGAAAAGTTCCAGTTCATATCCTAATAAACAAAATAATACAACAAGGCATACTAGAAAGTGTAATTCAAGGTGGTAGTAATTGGGCATTACTGACAGTGATAAAGAAAGCTGATAGAGATTTAAGGATATGTAGTAATTATAAGATAGGATGAATCACCAGATATGTTCAGACTTGTTTCTGTTACCAAATATCAAAGGTGCAATCCACAAGTGAGCAAAAATGGAGTACTTTGCAAAGTTTGATCTCAGGTCATCAAACAATCAAATAAAAATTGACGGGAAATTCAAGGAAATAACCACAATATAAAGCCTTATAGGCTTATGAAGATTGATACGTATATCGTTTGGGATAAAAATGTCTAGCCTTTTTTTTCAAAAAGCAATTGAAAGATGCTCATTGGGAAAAATAAAAAAAATATGATAATATACCAGGACAATATAACAACAAATATAGATGTAGGGATAAGAACTAAAGAAGAGTTAAAACATAAATCAGAGCAATTTTGATGTGATTAAAAAATACAGGCTTAACCAAAGAGAAATGTAATTTTGACTTTCAAGAAGATATATTTAGAATATCAAATATCAAAAAAAGATATATTACCTGATGATAGACTAACAAAGAAAATAACAAATAGCTGCTCCAACAAATAAAAAAAGAATTAGAATCCTTTTTGGAGGCTGATAATTTTTTATAATAAATATATACCAAGATACAGTGACATAATAGAACCATTTGCAAAATTACACAAAAAAGAAAAAAACAAACAAACAAACAATGAAATTGAGTGGACACAGAAGCAAACCATCACTTTTGAAACACTAAAGAATATTCTGAGAAGCAAACTAATAATGAATGTTTTTGATTTCCAAAAAGAAATAACGTTAACCACAGATGCGAATGAGAAGGTGGTTGCTGCTGTTCTATTACAGGAACATATCAAGAAGGTTAACATCATCAGAAACTACTTGAATATTGAAAAAGAAGTAAGTAACCATAGTATGGTGCATGGAGAGGGAATAAAACTTTTTAGAGGAAAAAATTCTTATTCAAATCGGACCACAAACCATTAGAATTCATATTCAACCTGAAAAAAGAACTGCCAAAAGTCATGTAGACAAAGATTTTAAGATGGGCAATAAAAATCATGGCATTTGATTTTGACATAGTGTATGTAAAAGGAACACTATTTCTCATGTAGATGCTTTATCAAGATTGTAGTTCAAGAATGAAACAGAAGAAAGATAAGAAAATGCTGAAGATAAAATAATACACTGAATGGAAACAGACATTCTTCTCTAGACTCAAAATAGAAACAAAGCAAAACCCACTATTAAGCAGAATAGTAGAGAGAACAAGATCCAGTCCTTTTATTTCTGAAGTTCCAATCAATAATAACTAAGAACATCTGGCAATAGCCTACAGATCTTCATAACAATATTGAAACCTAATGCCATTACAATTTTTTCAAAGAAACATTGACAGTTAGATGCATGGGGCTTAGGTGTTAAAATGAACAATTGATTTACCCTCACAAAGAAGATTAATGAAGGATGATAATGATGAGGAAACATACAGGTAATTTTTACAAAGCAAGATCAGGAATTTATTGACAAGTTTACACACCTGAAGAAGAAAAATAAATAAAAAAATAAATAAAAATAAAAAATAAAAATAAAATAAAAATTCTTCAAGTCTATAGATTTAACATATTGTCATGAAGGGGAAATGTTCATACAACAGATTAAATAATCTGACATAAAATTATATTAAAAAATGTTTAAAACAAAGATGAGAGATTTTGTTACTCACTGAAGGAATATATGATTTACATACATTCAAAAATAAAGAGAGATAGTTTGAAATATTTAGCTTTCTTGGAGTTTTGAGAGAAAATCCTTTGAAGTGCCACGTGCTTGGTTAGAGACAGAGAATATAATTAGTGGAATATTTTACACTGGCAGGAACTTCAATGCAGAACAGCCGCTTGGTCGTTGATGGCTTCGATTCAGTAGCTGGTCTTTGAGTCGACTATTACAATGGTGTTCTTCTCCTCCCACTCTGTGAATTTCGATCTCAAAGAAGTCATGCTGAGATCTCACTAGATGTCTCTCCACCAAGCTGAACCAGACTGGATGTGCGCACATTTGGGGTGAATGAAAACAGCACCAAAAATAAATTGAATGATGCCCGAATAAGTTGTGGAAAAGGTCTTTATATACAAAAAAAAAGAAGAAAGAAATAGAATATAAATAATTGCCAGTTGTCTCTTTCCAACCCGTCTCTACTTATCCAACAACGGAATGGAAGTTTCATCCAAAAAAGCGTTTTTCTTCTTAACATTAATTTGAATTTTTGGTTAGCAACATCAGTTCACGCCAATCAGAGTTTTCAAGTTTGTGACGATTCAAAAATGTCTTTGTTCACTTCTCCAAAAAAAAGCTTTACGGAAACTGCAGGAGGTTGGTCTTTGTGTGTGGTGGGTAGCAGTGGCGATCATTTGTCTTCTTTGACTTAGATCGGCGCAACAACTGATCTCTGCCCCCCACCCCCGGGCTCTGTTTTTATATTTATCTCTATTTCACCGGTGTAGGGGATGACAAACACTGGGTTGTTCCTGCAAATCTAATTTCTGGCCCTTGCGGCCAATTAAATCATTCTCACCCCTAGCTTTTGGGGCGAAGCCACTCCTTTCCCTTGATTTAACCAATGAAACAGCACTATTTCTCTGACATCACTTCTTTTCATCTTTTTTTTCTTTGACATCAACAATCTAGCCTTTATGTTTGGAAACTTTAATTCAACTTATCTCCCACAGCCATCAAATCTGACCCTTTGCACTTGTCAAAGCCTAGATACGCAAAATCTCTTTTTTCTGTATTGGTGGCAGTCTACAGCCATGTTTTGGGCTTTACATTGTTTGAGGAAATACAGTGGGGGATCAAATCTATATTATAATTAATATATAAATTGATCTCTCATTTTGCGGTCATGCTAGTTTTTATACATTTATATTCTAGATTTATGGGCTTGAGCTAGTAGATGGCAGAGTGGGGTTTAAGTGGTGTAACAGGAGAAGGCGTGCTAAGATAGGGAGATGAAATCCATGATCACCTACCTCCTGAAGGGACAGGGCACATAGAAGAAGAAGATATTAATATTTATTTCAACTGATGTTCAGCTTCTGCTTTTCCTTCAGAGAATAACCTTTTTTTATGTTTCATTTAAAAGAGATGTTGCTGGTGTTGCTAAATGTTTAAAATCCTGACTCAGATAGCAACAAAAACCTGGGTAAATAGATACTGACAAACTCACTATTCATTTTTGCACTTCTATGTGGAATTAGATTTTGGATCCTTTTTACAGATATAAAATAAAAGCATACTGATTCTCAGGATTCAAAACAATTTCACACACACATGCATACACAATAGAAGATGACAGTCAGAGGCTGCTAACTAAGGCCTTGTCTGCAAACTCATAGATATTAGGCTGACCATCATAAAGTAAGTCTGTCAACACCACACTATGAACAATATAAATACTTAATTATTTTATGAAACAATTTTATTTTCAATGTATATTTCTATTTTCTAAAAATGATATATAAATGTTATTTCTATTGATGTTCTGCTTCTACTTTTCCTTCAGAGAATAAGCATTTTTTAGGTTTCATTTAAAAGATGTCTTCTTCTTGTTGTTGTTAAATGTTTGAAATTTTGACACTCAGATAAAAAAAAACCTGGATAAATGGATCCCAATAGATTTGAGAGTGTTAACAGTTGTTTGAGAGAAGTGGTTGTAGCAATGATAGTGGCAATGTAGTTGTTTATGCCAGAAGGTAATTCTTTTATTGAAACTTCAGGAATAAAACAAACTGAATCAAGAGTATATAATAAATGATGTATTTTATTTATTTGCTTCAAAGTGAGTTCTTTGTAATGCGGTGTCACAAAATGTTGTTCGCTTATAAGGTGGATATTGATAGCAGTCTGGAGAAATATCCATTTTAGCCCAGTATTTGAGAGTTTGGAAATCAGACCATGATACTCATCATAGTCATCTTAGAAATAGGTCAATGTAAATCTGCTGTATTTTTCTAGGCCCTAAGAAAAGCAGAAATATGATTAGCAGATGACCTTTTAACTACTTCACATGTCATGCATAGCTGGTTTCTCTAGCAGTCATGTCTCTTGTCATCACTCTCGCTGCCCTTCCTTGCTTCTCACTCAGAGGTGTTAACTTATATCCTTTAGACCAGGCTTCAAGATTCTGGCAGGAACTTTGGTTCCAGCTAACATCTAATGTCTTCTTTGTCTTCATTTTTTTGATTGGCTAAATTTATTTTATTTTCCAGTGTTGCTTTTTTTCTTCATTTTTTTTTTATAACAGAAGTTATGCATGGAGCCTCCCTGATTTTTGTAAGTTTTCATTAACAAATTAGTAGACTCTGGTTTTGCAAACAGCTGATATTTTTGGGGGCTGAGTTCTGTCTTTTCTTCTTCCCCTTTTACTTTGAGGGCTGCCGTTTCATTAATTGAGAGAAGTATAGAAAGAAAAGTTTAAAGAGAGAAAAAGAAATAGATAAAGGTTTTAAAGAAAAGTGCAAATGCCTTATTTTAATTTTAATTGTGACTGAAAACTAATAAAAACCTGGGAGGCTTCATGCATAACTTTTGTTATAAAAAAACTGAAAAAGAAAGGAACACTGGAAAAAAAAAATTCAGGCAATTAAAAAAAATGAACACAAGGAAGACTTTTGATGTAAGCTGAAATCAAAGTTCCTTCCAGAATCTTAGAGCCTGGTCAAAATGAAATATAATTTTAATTCTTTATATATTTCATTTATAAATTTTATTTTATTTGGTTTTATCAGGACTTGCTACAGGCTTCAATGTTTTTCTAAACCAAATGGGAGTAATCATATTACCAGTTCCTTTACTCATGAGAAAATATATTTCTTTTTTTATTATTCATTATTATTATTTTATTTATCAATTTTATTTCATTCTCAAACAAGGCAAAGACCTGTATTCAATGTCTAAAAGCTAACATTGGATGACATACTTACATTCTTTCAGGTTCTTTTATGTCATCTAATGAGCATTTTACCCATGTGAACATAGTCATTACCCGACCTCTAGCTCCCTGTGTAGTATATACCAATTTTGTAACATTTTTTAAAATCTTTTTTTTTTTTTTGATGATGCAAACCACTGCCATAGCAAACATTTCCACATTTACAATGGTAAAACTTTTGTTTCTGAATGGGTATCCTGTGCGTCCCAACTGTCATTACAACAGACGGAGATCAGCAATTCAAATCTAATTTGTTCTTTCAGTTAATGAAACTTCTGGGTAGTAAGAGAATCTACATATTGCTTATCACCCTAAAGAAAAATGGCACAAGGGAAAGATTCCACAACAGTTTGTAGTCAGCTCTGAGAGAGAGCAATGTTGAACCAGTCTTATGAAATACAAAGAAGAATCTGCAATGTTTTGATATTTTGGCTTCAGTCACTTTCATGCTTACCTCCAGGTGTCTCATTGCCCCTTCTCAGCTTAACATTTTTGACTGACATAATGGGGAAAGATTATATGGAATCAATTGCTATGTTTGCTGCTAGAAAAGTTGGTTCACTGTGTCATGCAAGAAAATTTTTATTGCTAGAATATATCTTACACATTATGCATTAAATATGGTTGCCACATCTGGATTAATGCCTCTTCTATGCTCTTAGAGATTCTTGATAAAATCCAAAGAAGAATATGCAATGTTATTAGTCCTAACCTGGCATCTTGGTTTCAGTTACTTTCCCTTGCTGTAACATAACTTCCATATGCCTTTTCTCGAAATATTTTCATGGTAATTGTTTTAATGAGATTTCCTCTTTGGTACCTTGACCTTATGAATTTAGAAGCAGTACTAGAGTGGTAGCTAGGTCTCATCATTTTATACTTGAAATAAATAGATGTAACTGTAACTTCTATACTAAGAGTTTTTTTCTCTTGCACTTTTCGCTTGGGAAAGTCTCAGCTTTTTTTATCTTAAAAAATTTAAATGCAATGTCAATTATTATCTTTCCTCTTCTTTTATTGTTCTCTCTCTTTAAAAATATTTTTCTTTCATATTTTCTCACACTCATTAACACTTTGCATTCTAATGGTTTTATTGCCTTGTAGACATCCTGACCAATTTTTCCTCCAGTCTCTTCTGAATGTCATGGGCTCTGCTGTCTTCACTGAGCACTTGCAAACAGGATGGTGTATATGGCATACAACTCCTACACTCTCTATGTAGAACCCAAAATGTATATGCATATATGCTGATACCATGGAAACATGTTTTTGTATGAAACTCTGCCAGCATGCACATACTTCAGCTACCTTATAGAGAACTCTTTAAGATCCTGAAAAAAACATTTCAATATCTGCGTTAAAAATCTACACCAGAATATCCTTTCGGACAGGTTGAAACCTGCCTTTTTGGAGGCTACATTGCTTGGCATGAACAGTTCACTGGTTTTTCCATTCCATGAGGTTCTGCTTGTGTCAAAGCAGACTGTGATGCAATCTGGTGATTATATTCAATTGTAACACTATTTCTGTTGCTGAGAAAGGGAGAAGAAAAGTGAGAAAAGATAATAATTCAATTTTTTTCTTTCTTGCTCATCAGCTAGAAACTAGGTGAAGGATATTCTAAAAAGACCACCCAAAAAAATAAACAAAGTATTTTTTATGAATCTTGAGTGCTGGTTACAAATTTGGATAAAGATTCTTGCCACAAAATTCAAAATAGCCATTATCGCAAAATGTGAGTCTCTCGCTTTGTGAAAATTTAATGACCATTGATAAAATGACAGCTATCTAAAGATTTGATTTGAAACAGACTTGGCATAAAGAATTTTATGACTCTTAGGGACACCCCCGCAGTCAAAAAGAGAGACGGAATTCCTAGAAATAAAGTTTTCTTTGTTTCCTAGGGAATTTTGTAACATTGATAACTAAACTATCAACCGGTTTACACTCCACCCACGTCTATTGAACGGGTGAAGAGGCTTATCCCTTGTTTCCTGTTTAGGAAGTGGTTTCCTTGCTTTCTCTTTTCCAAACTTTTACTCTTATTTTTTTTCTTTTCTCTTTTTTTCTATTGAACAGGTGAAGAAGCTCATCCCTTGTTTCCTGTTTAGGATGTGGTTTCCAGCTTTCTCTTTTCAAATCTTTTCACTCTTACGTAGCCCACTGCACATCAGTGGCGTTACCGCCTTGCTCGGGGTGATATGATTAAAAAAAACAACAACTAAAAAGAGAAACATATGGCTTTTTTTTTTACCGAAGCTAGATAGTTTTTTTGTGGTAGTTTTGTGCAAGATGAGGAAGCCTAGATAATAAAAAATGTCTAAGGTTGCTAGGCTGAAATGATAAAACACTCATGTGAAAAAAAGAACATGCATCAAAGGTTCAATGGGAAAGAAACTTTAGAGTGATAATTAAAATTTGGCAGTTTAGGTTTGACTATGTCCCTCCAGCAGTGGTAAGAGGCACTCACATAGGAGAGAATGAGATGAGGTTGATCAAATGACCAATGAGAGAAGTTGGAGAAACGTACCATAACTGTTGGGCAGTGGTAAGAGGCACTCACACAAGAGAGAAGGAGATAAGGTTGATTAGGTAACCAAAAGGAGGATCCCTTATTGATCATTTAGAAATGCTAAGTGTACCCAGAGTACGTCACAACCACTCCCACTGGTTACAAGGCTCAATATAAACGAGACAGTATAGTTGGTTCAACAGTTAGTTCAAAAGTGAGTGAGCAGTGCTGTGCTTAGCAACATCACAGCCCCCCCCCCCCCCCAGAATGCACCTTGCGGCTCCTCTACCCACAGAATGCAACTTGTGCCCTCTGAACATACTGAACCCACAATAAACAAAATAACATACTCTTGGAATGCAGACATTCAGTGATCATGGAAAAAATGGGAGAAATCGTGGAATTGGCGTTTTGAAGTTATACATTACGAATGTTTTCACAACTTTTAGCTACTTTTTATGTATGTTGAAAAAAAGATATCTATAATCTATTTCTCCCTCAAGTTCATTTTTTTTAATTACAAATGATTTACAGCCTCTTCAGCACACACCCCTCCCCGTGAAGGCTTCTATTAAAGATTATATATATATATATATATATAAAGAGAGAGAGCGAGAGTGAAACAAGTTGATAGATGTTTATTTCAACATACAAGTATGATAATAATTTTCCAGTTAATTCTAATAATTATTTTGTTAATTTATTTTTTCATTTCAATAGATCTGTGGAGCCAAGGAGCCTTGCGGCTTCCCAGGGCCTTGCTAGCGACTCCTAGGGAACTTACCGCCCCCCCTCCCACAATTGCAAGGTCTGTGGGGGCCCTAAGCATGGCTCTGTGAGTGAGTTAACATGAGAGACATGTTGTCACATGATTGCTTGCTTTAGAAGAACCTTCGACTTTAGCCTGGTGCCAGGCCAACCAACTTAGATAAAGTGTTACATGCTGTAGAAGCCGTGGGTTGGAATTATAGTTGTCTGCATGTAAGAGTGATAAAATCTAACCAAATACTGTACCAAACAGAATGTAATGATCACACAACCTTCAGTTTATCTGTTTGTATGTTGGTTTGAATATCTTTTTGTCTGTCCTTTGTATTTATTTGTTTTAATTTTTGAAATGTTTTAAGTAACTATTGTAAAGTACATTGGCTCTTAAGTTTGATTTCGATATAAATTGTTGGAGTTATTTAATTTTTTTTTTTTTTTTACAGTGTCGTTCCATGAAATGAAGTGTAGCTTTCTTCAACTATCGGTCAACTCCTTCCCTCCTTAACTTGGCTAAGGAACGCATGTCCTGTAGTCTCCCCCCCCCCCCCAACAGCTAGATAACTTGCCTACAAATCTGAATGTCGAATTCATATTTTAACGTTGTCTTTGAAATAATCACACAACCTTCAGTTTATCTGCTTGTAAGTTAGTTTGAACATCTTTTTGTCTGTCCTTTGTATTTATTTGTTTTAATTTTTGAAATGTTTTAAGTAACTATTGTAAAGTAATTTGGCTCTTAAGTTTGATTTCGATTTATACTAAGTTAAAACTTAGTAAATTTTTTAATTTGCCTTTCTTTAGGAATTGGAATAGATTGTACCTACTATCACCTGCCTTTCTTTGCTTAATTTTAAAACTTTCCAACTCTCCATGCCCAATTAAACTTTTTTTTTCCATACCGGGCTTTAGATTATCTGTTAACGGGCTGTTGATTTTAGTTCCTCAACCCCTCTGATGTACAGATACTGGCTACAGTTGACAACCGACCCTCACTCCATATCATGTGAACTGACCAAAAAGCTGAAAATTATTTTTAGCTTACTGGCAGTAACGTGTCTGGGATGGTTTGCAACTTTCTTTTAAAATATTCTCAAAAGTCATTTCTTTTCTCTTACTTAATTTTAAACTTCCCATACTTAATTGAACGTTTGATTTTGTTTTTGAAGTTGGCAAAAACTTCTCTGGTTAAGTTCACCACCCTACTTTCTTTTTTTCAATTGGAGTAGATAGACTAAACTATCGCTCGGTTCAAAACTTCACCCACGTCTATTGAACAGATGAAGAGGCTCATCCCTTGTTCCCTGCTTAGGATATGGTTTCCGGTTTTCTCTTTTCCAGTCTTTTCATTTTTTTTTCAATTGGAGTAGATAGACTAAACTATCGCCTGGTTCACACTCCACCCACGTCTATTGAACAGGTGAAGAGGCTCATTCCTTGTTCCCTGCTTAGGATGTGGTTTCCGGTTTTCTCTTTTCCAATCTTGTCACTCTTACGTAGCCCACTGCATATCAGTGGTGTTACCGCCTTGCTCGGGGTGATATGATTAAAAAAAAATATATATATATATATATATATTGAATAAAATCACGTTTAAATCCGGACATTACACATTACATTGCATTTGAATACAAGGTTCTGTTGTCATTTTGCACTATCACGCGGTGTGACATCATAGAACTGCATTGCAAATTTGCAAACTGCGTTTGTTATTTTTGGTAATTATTGCCGTTGCCTAGCGGAGTTTTATGTCAACACAAAATAAAATTGTCACTGATGGTGAATGTTATTGTATGACCGTCTTAATAACCTCTCTGAAGATGGCTCATGTGAGCCAAAAGCTTAGAACCAAATTAATAAAAAATTATCCAAATGTTGGAGAATTTTTGTCTTTATTTTCAACTGAAATTAAAGCCAAAATACAACATTTAGAACGGCTCATGATTAAACATAATAAACATTCATTGTCTCTTATATTTAACAGTATATGTTTAGAAAATATATATATATATATATATATGTATAAATACCTTATTGTTAATTTCACAAAGATTTCCGGTTCTTATTGTGGCTCACAGCTCTGTCTGGATCATTTACACCACAGATTTTCAGCAACTTGCAACCGAAAACGGCTTTGTGATCAATTGAACACAATGTGGGCAGATCCTGGTTTGGAATGAAGTGATAGACTATTGATTAGCTGCAGAGATTTGGGGCAAAGGACCAGTGGGGTGGTTCCCAAAATGACATAAAGCTTATTGCATTCTGGATGTGTCAAAGCAAACTGTGAGGCAATCTGGTTATTATGTTAAATGACCTAAAGTTTATTGCATTAATGTTTTGTCAATTCATTTATATATATATATATATATATATATATATATATATATATATATATATATATATATATAACATAGTGATGATCCATGTATAAACTTTTAAACTTACAACTTTTTAGTAGTTTTTCCTCTCTCTCTCTCTCTCTCTCTCTATATATATATATATATATATATATTTGTCAGGGCTCATTCTTTTATGTTACTACTGCCTGACTTGAACTTAACCAAATTTTTTTTTTCCTTCACTACTTGAAAATTGACCCTTTTCAACTGTTTACTTGATTTGTTCAGGTTAAAAGCTCTCCTATGTCTTGGTACATTTAACTTTAAGTGACCAATTTTGATGATGTCATGATATATGTAGCAGAAGAAAACTTGGTGGTCTGCCCTTGACTCAACTATAATTTATCCATATGTCAAATGGAAAGAAATGTGTCATGAGACACAAAAAGTGACCTTGTCAGTTTCTGAAATGACAGTACATATACTTTAGCCTTTCATTTTCTCTTATCTGAAGCTAAATCATTGATGCAACGATAACACCATTAACTTACCAAGACATTAATTTACTTTAGATATTTGCCTAAATGTATGATTTGCTGCTTGAACAAACTATTGTCACATTTAAGTTATGTAAATATGCATTTATTAAGATGAAAATGTATAATAAGTGCCTTGATTGCTAGATAATGCACAGTACATTTGTATACAGGTTCTTATATTTCACCTTCCTTGGCGCATCTGATATTATCACAATCTGGGATACTTGATAATAAAAGTGGTGAAACTTTATTTTTATCTAAATCTAAACTTATTTATAAATTGAACTTTGTGTGTGTGTGTGTGTGTGTGTGTGTTACCTATAGACTCTGAAACAGCTGAACCAATTTTCTTGAAAATTTACGCAGTTGTACTATAAGTGTCTGTGAGTGTTCTTAGCTAGGTTTTGTGTCGAGGTACCCCCAATAAATATCGAAAATCGGGTTATAGAAGGAGTGGTCTGATTTTAATCAAATTTGATACACTCATAGACAAAGACATAAAAAACAATATTCAGAAGTTTCAAGGTTGCAGTTCTTACAATAGTGCAGAAAATTGATAATATATATATATATATATAAAAAGCACGATGTTTGTGTGAGTGTCTGTTTATCTGTCTGTATGTTCTTTATACAAATCTGCAATTTTTATCCGATTCTCACCAAACTTCACACAAATATTCTTTAGGCTGAGTCTGAGCTCCAGGACCATGGATTAGTTTTAAAGCTTTCATAATACCCGAGCAACACTGGGCTATACTACTAGTTATTTATATATTACTTTTTATTTATATTTTATATTTGTTTTTATTTATATTTTATATTTGTTTTTATTTATATTTTATATTTTTATTATTTATATATTATTTTTGTTGCACTTCCCGCCTGTGAAATTCCATTCCATTAACTTGCTTCCCTGACAGCTACAATCTCCAAGAATTTAAATCTAAAGTCAATAGTCATCTCCTATCTCATTAACCTGCATCCTCTCTCTCATGCTTCTTTCTCCGTCCACTCCACTCTCATCAGTCTTCTCATCCTTCTCTTACCCACTTCCTGACATCCCCTATAACTTTTCACTCTTTCTCATAACTATCCTTCTATGTAACCTCCTGCAAAACAGTGGCAGTAAAATGCCTTGCTTGGGGTGATATGATTATAAAAAAAAAATTTAAAAAATAAAAGCATGAAGAAACTGAATGAAATTGGCTAAACTACGTTTCCAGACACATTTAAAAAAATAAAATAAATAAAATTGAAAATCAAAAGTTTTAAATTTCATCATACAAATATTTTCTGCATTTTCTATCTATGCATAATTATAATCAGCACTTGTTTGTATATCCCCCCTGTCCTTCCTACACATGTATCATTCCAGCAACAAAAACATTACAGTCCTATGAAGTCCTAAGATGAAATGGATCACACAAATTTTTCCCATTTTGTCAATAATTTACCTAACATTATTTTGATATAGACAAATTTATATATCATGTTCTTTTTTTTAGGAAAATCTGAAAAAGGGGAATTTTTTTTTGTGTAATGCAGTTTGTCCTTCATTGGACTAAAGTGATGTTTCTATTGATGTCATTACACATACACAAGGAGGAGATGCTGATAATTTAATTTTTTTTTTGTCTTTTTCCACTTTGTCATAAATCTTTATAAACTTGTTTTTGATATATAAACATTTATATCATTTTCCTATATCATATTCTCTTGAAAATATGTACATAAAATATTTTTCTTAAATATATGTTCTTGTATGTTTTCACCCATGAGGAAAGTTTTACATTATAGCAGGAAGAGTAATATTTATACAGGGATGATCAAATAAATTTTTTCCAATATTCATTTCACATAGTGAATGAAGTACGTAAAGCTCAATAAAAAGGGGAGATAACTCTTATTTATTGACTACTTGATTGGTCAATGGATTTCTAGGATTAAGTATTAGAATTAGGTTTCTCAATTTAGAAGAATAAATTTACTCTTTTTTTTTATAGTAATTCAACAATTAAAAAATCAAACTGTATATTTGAAAATATATTTTATTTTGCTCATGCTAAACTGTTTGAGTTGACATTTCTATTTCAGATTTGATTCATTATATTCACTTACACACAAAGACGCTTGGGAAATGTATAAATTGACTCAGCCATGGGTTTAATTAGAAAGACTTGCATCACTATAACCATTATTATCTAAAAAAAAAAAATCCTGGCTTGAAATAACCTAAATAACTGTTGATAAACCTTGGAAAATGTATAAATCAAAGAACATGTCATTGCATAAAGACTTTCCAGGCCAAGAGAATGAGATTAACTCAGTGAAACAACCTTCCTACAATAATTTCTTGCACAAGTCTGTTTAGTAAATACATCCAGATTCATGGATAAATTGCAAGATAAAGTCTTTGGATCCAAATGACAATCATGATTATTAATACTAACAGAAGATAAAAGATACACCATATCAATATTTGTTACAGTATAATTAACAAATATAAATCTAGAATATTAGTTCTGAATGAATTTTCATTTTCTCATACTTTAATCAACAAGTGGCTCACAATGTAATCCTATTGGTTATGTATCCTGATCTTCACTTAATCAGATATGGTAATAAAAGACATTACATGATACCAATAAACAGACAAGTCTTAAGTTAAAGAAATAACAGAATATATCATTAGTAAATATAGGAAGTCATTACATTTATTCATTGCATATTATTTTTTGTTTCATGTTAGCTTTCTTAGTAAATTTCTGTTTTAATTCCCGTCGCTTTTCACCTTCAAACTTATTCAAAATAGCATAATTTCCGTGCAAATGTAAATGCTGAACTGAAATCAAGTGTCAATTAGTGAAGAAACTAACTTTTTTTTATCAAAATATCCATAAAAAAACAAACTATATCTCGTACTTTTTCTCCCGTAACTCTCATGAAGTCACGTAATTAACTGCTGAATGACGGACTGCGTAAGGCAACGAAATTTTGCCTGTTTACTTCCGGTTAGGGAAGTAATGCACTTGTTTTTTTCGGTACACAATTTCAGTAGAAAGTTGTGTGTTTTTTGGAAAAAAGCGCATTACTTCCCTAATCGGAAGTAAACAGGCGAAATTTCTTAGCCTATGCAGTCCGCCATTATGCAGTTAATTACATGACTTCATGAGAGTTACGGGAGAGAAAAAGTGCGAGATATAGTTCGTTTTTTTAATGGACATTCAAAGCAAAAAAGGAAAGTTTCTTCACTAACTAACACTTGATTTGAGTTTGGCATATACATTTGCACAGAGATAATGCTACTTTGGAGAAGTTTGAAGGGGAAAAAGCGACAGGAAATAAAAACGAAAATTTACCACTTTCTTTTATTTTAATGAAAGTAAAAAAAATTTTAAATGTAAAATTCTCACCTGTGAAAATAGGTGAGAATATTCTTCAGTTATTAGGTCATATGTGACTGAACCATATTTCATTGTCTGATGATGGCGCTTAAACCTGAAACCGAAACCTGAAAGCTTTTGAGTTGTAATTCCATATGTTATTAAATACTCTGCATCTGTATGGAGCACTTTATAAAAAGTAAAAATTACCAAACTGGAATATATAAATCCACTGCTAGGAAGGTCGGTTCACTGTGCAGGGCCAGGAAGTTTTTCCTGTCTGAGTCCATCCTGCACATATATAAATCTACCATCCGCCCGTCTATTGAATACTGCTGCCACATCTGGTCGGGTACCCCTGCTATTCACCTTGAGGTTCTTGACAAAATCCAATGGAGAATCTGTAATGTGATTGATACCGCCTTGGCAGCTCGGCTGCAGTCGTTATCTCACTGGCATGACGTGGATTCCTTGTGCCTCTTCTATAAATAGTTTCACGGCTTCTGCTCCAATGAACTTAGATCACTGGTGCCCCCTATATATGAATTTACACAAGCTACTAGATTAGCAACTAGGTCCCACTCTTTTACAGTGAAACCAATAAAATATAACTGCAATTTCTACTCTAACAGCTTCTTTTCACTGAAAAGAATTCCCTTCCACATACTTGCTTTCCTGACAGCTACAATTTCCAGGAATTTAAATGTAAAGTCAATAGACATCTCCTATCTCACGAACACACATCCATTCTCTCAAGCTATTTTTTCCATCTACTCCACTTCCATTCTCAGTATTCTCATCCGTCTATTACCCTCCTCCTGACATTTCCTATAACTAACCTCTCTTTCTCATCACTTTCCCCTATGTAACCCTCTGTGCAACAGTCGCAGTAGAATGCCTTGCTTGGGGTGAAATGATATATATAACCAACAGTTTATACCACTATTATATATTTGTTTAATTGTGATAATGTTTAGTACTAAGGGTGTTGTTTTTTTCAGTGGTTTTACTGATAAAATGTATTTTGGGAAGCGGGTTTTTATTGTAAAGTGCTTGATATCAGGGTGAAGATAGAGCGTTGGCATTGATAACCACAACTGGACTTAATAGGACGTAACAGGACCAAAAGTGTAAAACGTCTAATAGAAGTAATTGAAATTAGTTATATGTGGATATGGAAAAAAAGAAATATTCCATGGAGTGTTTCAGCAAACATGATGGTATGACATGACTGATCGTGAATGTGTAATGAGGTTCACGTCGCATTCTCAGAACGTGAGGTTTGCTGTTTTTTTAAATTTTTTGTCAATCTAATTTTGCCGTTAGACATTTGAACTAGTATATCTACCACACACTAGCATATAGTTATAATATGGTCTCACATAAGTGAGGGGGGCCGGTGTGCAAGTAAAACCATTAAGAAGAGCGCCCCGAAATGGTGCGCATTCTCTCCTGATGACCTCAATTTTAATATAAATTTGAGTGGAACACATTAAAAGAAATTTCATGAAGTCATATACCGTAGAGAAGCTCAGTGGAAATGTCATTGGCAGGAGCATTATATATCCAGCTCGCTTCAGGTGAGTTTCAATTACTTTCCAGTAATTTCCTTCTTTGACCACAAAGAGGTTGTCACTATAACTGAGCAGGTTGATACTGACTTTGAAGTTTTGTGAGGACACCGTTATGTTCTTACTCTTCAGGGCTAGTACATAATCGGTCGAGTTTCAATCCCGGCCAGAAGCAAGTGGATGTGTCTAGCCACACTGATGAACTGTGATACAGCAAAATAGGCTTTATGTGGATGACTAATATATATATATATATATATATATATATATATATATATATATTATGACACTAGTTTATACATAACACAATTATTTATATTATTAATATATTTATATTATGACTTGTTGACTAAAAGTTACATTATGAGAACCATTAACTTCTGCAATGTATTTTTTGCAAAGTAGTCTGGCAATAGGGCTGTCAGTGATGTGTATAAGTGACACAGGAACCCTATCATAGCCAATCTGAAGGGGTGCAATATCTTCCCTGGTGAATCAAAAATAATGCAGGAACCCCGTCATGGCCAATCTGAAGAGCTGCAACATCTTCCCTGGTGGATCAGAAATAATGCCAGAACCCCGTCATGGCCAATCTGAAGAGCTGCAACATCTTCCCTGGTGGATCAGAAATGTTAACCAGGCCAGTCAGTGACTTGTCAACATAGAAACAGTTCAAACTACAGAAATAAAGTTAGTGCAGCAAGCAGTGGAATGCCATTCATTAGGTCACACAGACAATCCTTCTGCTGCTGTCATTTAAGATATTTTCAGGTGTCTTACTTGTGGATGTGTGTTGTGGTGTAATCGATATCAGCTCAGAAGAAGTTGGTGAGCCATGTTCAAATTCCAGTTGAATTTTTTGCACTCACTTATGTGCAAATAACCTTGGGAAAGGTATTAATCCATCTCTTGTCCTTCCAGCTATGGGTTAAATAGGACAGATGGGTTCTATAGCTTTGGTTGGCAACCAGACTACTGCAGAAAATAATGGCAACTTACTGCGAGCGCAAATATTCTGCCCAGTCTTTCGAGTCATGTTCACCCAAGCATGTATCACGTATGGTACTTAACTGACTGACTTGCAGAAGGGTGTGCCATTTCAGTGTTGGTCTAATCAGCCAACACAAGAATTGATTCATCATGAAGTGATCCTGTTGATTTTTTAAAAAGACAGTTTATGACACCTATAAGTGCTATAAAAATATTTTTAGTTATGCATGTATTGGAACTTTTTAGATAGTTAAAGAATATTCAGGTATGAGAATATTCTTACTATGTGAACAAAGTTACACTAGACGTCAACAAACACCTCCCCATAGCTAGGGTGACTTCACTTGAATCTGCTGACCACCAATATGTATGTCTCCGGCTGTCTCTCCTCAGTTTGGTTAGTTACATATTCTTTCTGTACCGTTCTCCCTCCTCTACTGACTGCTCCCTTCTAGATAGCATTGCTGACAACATTGATAAGGCTATTTCCTACCACCCATTCGCTCACATATTTGTATTTGGAGATCTCAACGCCCATCACTCTGAGTGGCTTAAAGACTCTGTTACTGACCTAGCAGGCATCCACGCCATGAACTTCGCTATTTCCCAATCCCTTACGCAAGTGGTGAACTTCCCCACTCGCTACCCAAGCACTCCCTCTGGACATTCCTCACTACTAGATATATGTTTTACCTCTGCACCTGACGCCTGTCAAGTCTCGCAGCTTTGCCCGCTCGGCAACTCCGACCATGCTGTTGTCTCTCTCATTATTTCTTTCCACTCTCACTCTCCCCAGGAGCCTCCTACCTATAGGACCTCCTACTGCTACCATAAAGCTGACTGGGATGCATTCCGCGATTTCCTCTGTGACGTCCCTTGGGGAAAAGTGTTCGATCTCCCAGTTGATGACTGTGCCTCTGAGGTCTTTTCATGGGTGAAAGATGGCATTGATGCTTTCATACCCATCAGGAAGTATTGCCTAAAACCTCATTCCTCACCGTGGTTCTCTCCTGCCTGTTCGGCTGCCATTGCCCACAGGAACCATTACTTCCATCTATTCTGGACAGTCATCTGATCACAATAGGCGCCTATTCATGCTGCCCACAATGAGTGCAAGAGAATCCTGAATGACGCCAAACGGTTGTTCGCTGAGAGAATGCGACAGCGCATAGCTGACTGCAAGTTCGGCTCCAAGGACTACTGGCGGATATGCAAACGGGTGCTGAACAAATGCAAATCCTCTATACCTCCTTTAATCCATGAATTTGAAGTTCTCATGTCACCTGCGGGCAAAGCACTCAGCTTTGTCTGCAGATTCTCATTCAACTCCACATTTAACTCATCTGGAGTATGCTCACCCGACTTCCCCATTAGAACTGAGGCCAAACTACACGACGTATATATTACCCCAAAGGTAGTATCTCGAGTAATTTCAAAACTTGACCCCCATAAGGTGAGTGGTGACAACGGAATCCCGGTGATAGTCCTTTAGATGTGCCCCCCTGAACTCTCCCCTGTCCTCTCTAAACTATTTAACTACTGCCTTTCTGCTTTGTTTTCCTGCATGCTGGAAGTTCTCTTCAGTCGTTCCTGTATTTAAGAATTGTGGTGAACCCTTGGACCCATCCAACTATCGCCCTATCAGTCTTCTACCAATATTCGGGAAAGTGTTCGAGGCCATAATCAATGCTGAAATAGTTCAACAACTCACTGCCCACAAACTCTTCTCTGACAGGCAATATGGCTTCTGCTTTGCCAGGTCCACTGGAGCATGTACTCCGTTACGGAGTATATGCTCCAGACCCCTAGATGAATCAGGCGAGGCTTGTGCGGTTG
This sequence comes from Ascarosepion bandense, assembly GCA_037127315.1. NCBI lineage: Eukaryota > Metazoa > Mollusca > Cephalopoda > Sepiida > Sepiidae > Ascarosepion > Ascarosepion bandense. Next base: position 1,184,405 of record JBBBDQ010001077.1, read on the forward strand.
CTCTGGACATCTCCAAGGCTTTTGACAGGGTCTGGCACTCTGGCCTTCTTTGCAAGCTGCGGGGTTACGGTATTAACGGACGCCTGCTTAACCTAGTCCAATTTTTTTTAAACAACTGCAAATTGAAGGTCGTTTTGAATGGGCATGCCTCTTCATCCTACAACACGAATGCCGGTGTCCCCCAGGGCTCTAGCCTAGGCCCAACGCTCTTCCTTATTTTCATCAACGACCTCCCAGATGAGATCAAGTCCCAAGTAGGCATCTACGCAGATGACACCACAATATACTCCCGCATCACTAAGAAACCTGGCGTGGTGGACAGACATAATCTCGCTGCTGACCTTGAATGGGATCTACACCCTGTGGTGAATTGGGGCAAGAAGCTGTTGTCTGTCAACCATCACAGGCAACCTCTCCTGCCTCCCATAAGCATGGACCAAGCGACTCTCCCTGAGTGCAAAACACTGCACCTCCTTGGCCTTACCTTCTCTTCTGATCTCAAATGGAACTGCGACATCAAATCCATAGCTAAATCCACTGTTAAGAAGGTTGGGTCACTGTGTCGATCCAGGATGTTTTTTCCGCCTGAATCCATCCTGCATATATACAAATCTACCATTCGACCGTGCATGGAGTACTGCTGCCATTTATGGTCAGGTGCCCCTGCTGTTCACCTCAGTGTTCTCAACAGGCTCCAAAGGAGAGTCAGTAACGTGATAGGTGCTGACTTGGTGGCTCAACTACAGCCACTTCCCCACTGACGAAATGTGGCCTCCCTTTGTCTGTTCTATAAATACTTTCATGGCTTCTGCTCAGACCAACTCAAGTCGCTGGTGCCTCCTCAACAGGTGTTTACTCGTGAAACCAGACTGGCAACTGGGTCCCACCCATTCACAGTTAGGTTAGCCAAATGCAGACATTTCTACTCCTGCAGCTTCTTCTCTCGCACTTCCCGCTTGTGGAACTCGCTCCCTTATTCTTGCTTTCCTGATGGCTACAACCACCAGAAATTTAAATGCAATGTCAACACTCATCTACTAACCACTCGACCCTAGCTCTTCGCCCACCCTGTATATCCTTCCCTTTCTCCCCCACCCTTGAAACTGTCAACACATCTGCATTCTCATCTTTTTAATTGGCTTGTACTCCTATTCTCTCTCTTCTAATTAATCTTCTTTCATTTATGTAACCCCCCGCACATCAGCGGCATCTCCACCTTGCTTGGGGTGAAATAATTAAAAAAAAAATTATTTGGCTGACTAAGCTTTCTATTCTGTGACTTTCATTAGAGAATATGACAGACGAACAGACTAAAATAGCCACAAATGAACCAATCAAAACCAAATTTGGGGGAGAAGTGTAAACACGTAAGGGAGTACAAAGTTGGTTTTTCTAGGGTGTGTAAAAACTGCAGAGTAGGGTTTTGTTAAAGTATTTTCCCAAACAAATTAGCTTATTCAAATTTTCTCAATTAATTTGTGAATGTTGAAAAAAAAAAAATGTTAGCAATAACTTCAACAATACTAAATACTGTGAGGTATTTAACATGCATTAGCGTGTTGCAAGAAAAAAAAAAATCTACTATACCAAATGACACATGTGAAGAAGCTATTTTTTATTCTTTTTAAAAGAATTTTAGCACTTTAAACAATCACTCAACTCCTCAAGTGCAGGGTTTTCCAATCTTTTTGGCCACAACCCGGAACACTGATTTGGGGGATGGGGCTAGCAACATTGATGGTAAGAACAGTTTTAATGCTTCAAGATTTAGTTTCATGCAGTAAATTTTATGTTTATTTAATAATCAATAAATCGTATTTGTTATATCGAGTAAGAAAAATGAACGGCACAATTTCATGTTCAGTATACATATCACAGTATATCATGCATCCAAAATAGATACCCCACGAGTGAGTAAGAAAGTTTTATGGTTGGGTCAGGCTTCATTGTACAAGTATTGGATGTGAGCAGACTGCAATATGTCAGATCTATTTTTCTGTTGAAAAATTTCAATAATGCTTTATAAAATTTTGATGTAAATATATTTGCATTGTTATTGTTTCTAATAAACTCATTATTTTCTTATCTATTTCTAAAACATTCCATCACCCTCAAGAGCATCCACAGTCTTTAAGTGGTTTTTGTTTGGGAATCACTAACCTAGTGACTAATGCTAGTTCTACACTTGCAGTTTTCTTTCAACAATGGGCTATTAAAATTTGTCTATAGAATAGTTATAGTGAATAAGAAATTAAAATCAACCTTCTTTTTCACTTTTACAAAAATTCACAATGATGTGTGAAATCCTGGGTTTTCCCCAAATAGAAAAAGGATTGACCATGTGATTAAAGAAAAGTCAGCCCAGAATTTGCAAGTAGTGTTAAAATGATTTTTGACTAATGGGAGAGACTTGCAAGACTTGAGGACTTCGCAAGCAAGCGTGAAAATCTGAATACTATAAAAGGTCCTGGTCAGCGTCAATCACAAACTCAGATGGAAGCAGCGAGAAAGACAACACTAAAATGTAACTTCAACTTCAATGGAAGCAGCGAGAAAGACAACACTAAAATGTAACTTCAACTTCAAATTGACCCAGAGATAAGGTCAGGTCGCACCTTGTTTTCTTTATCTTTCCTTCTGCTGATTTCTTTTGCTTCTACTTCTTCATCCAAAGACATTCCTACTGAATACATACGCATATACTCTTTCAACAATTACTACTACATTTTCTACAAGTCTTGATACCCATAACTTTATCATTGAACACGAACTCTACCCTTAACTTTTCAATAATGTATCTAATTGCACATTACCTTCTACAACTCATATTATTCTTTCTTTTTAATAAATTTCTATTTTAACATGAAAAATGTAGATTTTATTCTTACACTATTCCACATATTCCAACCTGCTACCAACCAATTAATCTAATGGATGAAAACCTGATAATTCTTATTAAAACTTGTAAGCTGTAGGGAGTTCGGTTAAGTCTGACACAAGGCCAAATTAAAGAACCATTAACCATATCCCCTACACCACATATTTAAAAGCAGATTGCTTAATTTACATGGTATTATAATGTAATACAATATCAACTGGAAAGAGTAGTCAAAGACCGCAAACTTCCAAAGACAATACCAACATAATCTCAGGAATTAGCAAGTGATGATTATTAAAATGGGAAAGGATAAGTACAATGGACTTGACTGCTCTCAAAATTAAACGCACGCTTAAAATGAAACAGGGGAGGTAATTCAGCATTTGGCATTTAAAAGCCAAAAATTAAGTTTTATTAATAAAATCGGAAAAATAACCCACAAACTTTATTTCATGCCAGATTGAACCCAAAAATCTAATCAGTTTGTGTCAGTCATGAGGCTAATCAAGCCTGAAAGTTTCATCTGAATCCACCCACTGATTTTTGAGACATCTTGACCAGAGAGAGACAAATGTGACCAAATATAACAATTACTACAGAAGTTTTTATATTAATCAGATTCAGTCATATACACTATTTACATTCGGACTATTGTTCTCATATTAGTTGTTGCCATTGTATTTCAGCCATTGTACCTTCTGGCCTACATCAGGTATATGTTGATCTGGGTAACTTTCCAAACTGAACCCTTTGTTTAACTACATGGGTAGACTGTTCTTGTTCTACTGCCCAGATCTTAGGATATCTTGCCTAGTTTTATTTTTAATTCTGCTCACTTATTGCTACCCTGTCTTTATTTTATTCACTGAATCCAAGTACACACTGTCTGACTCAGGAATTGAACTCACAATTCCTGTGTCACCAAATTCAGGAACCAATGCTTTAATCCACTAGTCTATTGTCCTGTATGGACATGAACAGCAGAATGAGAATAGATTCTCCCATAGATTAAATAAAAGGTTCAGTTCAGAATTTGCTGTAGATTATCTAGATTGATTATGTGATGAAAAGGGCACAACAATTGAAACGATGAGGACAATAGTCCAAATGTAAACAATGATGTAAACAACAACTTCTCACCTCAGAAATTCAGACAAAGTTATAAGTTAAGTGAAATAAATGCATAAATAACTGTTATAAAACAGAAATAAATATCAGTTATGCTTAAAATATTCATCAGAACAATTGCCATGATAATTGAAATGACAGATGAACAGTTTTAGTTTATAAAGTAATAAACAAACAAAAAAATCAAGTGAGCAACTGTTAATTCTTTATTTTTGGTGTTAGAACCAGAAAATGACCAACGCAACTCAAATCTCTTTTCAAGTTATTGGCTTTTGAAACGTGTTTGGTTTGATCTTTACTTTTTCTCATTTTAAATTCAGACTAATATTTTATTTCTTCAAATAAAGAAAAGCCAAGACACTTTTTTCTTTACTTCTTCAGCAATTTGAAATATGGCAGGAATTTATCACAAATTTTTCATTTATTTATTTATTTATTTTTTTTTAGCAATGTTTAATCTTCGTACCTTTAAAAAAAAATCTTGGAGTGTCAAATTCCCTTGATTCTGCTGTTATTGAGTACACTTTTGACTGTTGGTAATATTTATTTGAAAGATTATAAATTATTTTTTACTATTTTATAAATAAATTTGAAAATAAATCTTTTTATTCAAAAATATTCAAAATTATCAAAATATGTAAACCAACTACAATGCAATATCTGCAGTAAAAAATTATATACATTGTGTAATTATACACAAAGAAAAATTTCTCTACCCAATAAGTAGGGAGATACACACTGAAAATATTGTGTTTGTGGTCTCACCTAAAATTAAAAGGAAGAAATGCTCTCAACATTGTGAATTTATGTGGTGAGAACAAAAGAAAAAACTCAGAAAATGCTTTTTTTTTCCTCTCTCAAAATTTATAATTATTTACTAGTCATAATGTGTTTAAATTTTCTTCAGATATTTTTATGAATAAAAATTTATTTTCAGATTTATTTCTTTATAAAATGGTAAATAATAAATATGTCATTATAATAGGTTCACATTTCTTGTAAATAAGCAATCTAATAAATGTTTAAGATCTTTGTTGTCAATTCTCAAGAATAAAGGAATGTATAAATCCACTTTAATATGTTTGGGTTTTATTAAAATTTTAATCATTGCTTTTTAAAACAAACATTTTCTGAGGGAATCAAAAGTTTATACAGTAATAATAGTGGCATAAAAGGAATAACTATCCTTTTGACACACTTTTCTGGGGACAAAAAATGTTAAACATTGCTTCCACCCCCTTAAATCATTACTTCCTCTCTTCCCATTCAGGAATCCCCAGCTAATTCGATGCTGCCTCCCTTGAAACAAATCAATAACAAGAATGACAATAACAAAGCAACATTTGCTTCCCCCACCCCCTATCATTTACCAAGTGCTATGAGAAATATAGATTTATAAGCTATAAGAGATAAGATTAAGAAAAAAAAAAATAGAATGAGGAAGGCAGAGAGAAGAGATATAAAGAGTGGAAAGAGAAAACCTTTTAATGAGGGAATAGAATTTTAGATATGGTTTTCAAATAATTTCAATAGAACAAGCAAAACATGAACAGAAAAGGCTTTTCTTTTGCAGACCAATGTTTGGTAATTACAGAATGGCATTTCATTGCTTTCAGTTGATTAAGTTAAAAAAAAAAAAGGTTAAATTAGCAATATAAAAAAAAATTCATTTTTTCAAAACTTGAAGGTAACACTGAAGAAATTTTTTTTATTGAAAAGATTTTAAAAGTCATTAAATAAAAAAAAAAAAAAAGAGGGTTTGTTGATAAAACAAATAAAAAATAAGTAGCATAAATATTTTCCGCAGATAATTGTTCAATTTTTTACACCTCGTTTTCATAATCATCAGAAAAAAAAATTCTGACAATTTGTAGAAATCAACACCCTCATAATCTGAAATAAATCTAACAGAAAAAACAAAACAAAACAAAACAAAAAAAAGAACAATAAAATGAATCAATGACTTAATGTTACCAAATTATGAAAAGCTATTTCCATGATTTTAAACCCAAAATTAATATCAAACATGTATCAAAATTAAAGTTAATGAAAAATGAACTTTAAATACTTTATAGACACATTTTATAGGGTTTAGCCACAGTGATTTTGATTAAAAGTCTCTGAAAGCAATATGCTTTGATATTTGTCAAATTGGATGGGACACAGCACTTATTTCTCTAGTATCTGTTAAATATTTAAAGATTAATTTTCTCTTAAGAGTGATTTTTAGTGACAAATTTGTTTATGCATCTTTCTATTTTATTTTAATGAAAGATTAAAACAAAAAAATGACAAAAGGTCTTTTCACAATATGGCAACATTAAAACAATCAAAACAGTCATTGTTAAAAAATAAAATAAAAAAATCTTTTCTGGATATTTTTTTCACCAGAAATCTATTGCTGTTTGTACATAGTGTCATAGTGTTAATCGTTATGTCCACACCAACTGCAGAGGTGGGATATATTTCTTAAATTTCATAAAGAATTAAAACGTCTGTCACAGAAAGAAAAATATCTTCATTATATAATTAACATTTTTAGGATTTTTATAGTTTCATTTTGTTTTCATTCTTCTCTCTCTTTCAAGCGAGAGTCATAAGAAAGGAATGCACAATAAAATTGCAAATGCTTACTATACATTTTTCATACACATAAAAAAAAAGAAAAAAAAAAAAGCAACTATATATTTACTGTTTTTATTTTGGAGTCATGTCAGTCTTCTGTTTCAAATCAACCCACAGATTTGTCACCATATTTTTAAAGAGACTTCATCTGTTATACGAACAAAAAAAATCATATAATTAAGATATAAGATGAAATAAATCAGAGTTAACTAATTTCAAACTTATATCAATTATGTGAACAGAAGAATGAAGACTCTAAAATATAAAATATTATAAAAATATACAGGCATGTTCTTTTTTTTTATGATGTATATTTATAAGGGATTGCTTTCAATGTCTACAGTAAGTAACAGCATGAAAGAAAAAAGAGCTAAAGGAAAGGGGCAAGGGGCAAGAGTGTGTGTGTGTGTGTGTGTCTGACCTTCCCTCAAGCAGCAGAGGGCTTGAGCCAGATTGCCATTTAGTTGCTGTTCTATCCAGCCAGGTGGCTTCTCTTTGGTTAGAAACTATGAAGACTGGTCAAAGAGTGGCTTGGGTGGATTTTCAAATTGGTAGATTGGTCAGACAATTGACCAATAATCTAGGGATTCATCCATCCATCTGTCAAATGTCACTTGACACAGCCCAGGTTTCAAGGCAAAAAAAACAAAAAAAAAAACAAAAAAAACAACAACAACAAAGGCATGTGTTCCAGCAAGGTGAAACTCAAAAATCTGACCATACAATAACTTTGCGGTGTTTCTCACAGCTGGCTATTAAAGAACCAGTTGGATTCCAGGAACAGGCAATTACTGCATTGCTGAAAGGAAAAATACAAAAAAAATTAAATCAGCTTTGTGGAAAGTAGCTGTGATATAAAGAAAACTATAAAATTTTACTATTTCAATCTAACTCTTCTTTAGATTTTAGTGCCTATCATCCAGTGTCACCATTATCAATATGATGCATTAACTGGTGATAATGTTTATGTGAATGAAATCTATCATCAAAAGATGACAAGAGAGACTAATAAGAAACTCAATCAGGTTGTCAGATTTTTGTCTGCTTATTCAAAATAAATGCAAATAAAATATTAAATAGTGGTTCCTAACTATTGTCACAATGCATCTTCTCATTTTAGTAACTTACTCATCACTAATTAGCATAATCAATTGCTACCATGTTATGTACAAAAATTATCCAAGCTAATTGTCATGGGTTCAGTTCAAAATTGATAAAAAAAAAAAAAAAAAAAAACTGAAGAAGGCATACAACAGCCAAAATGTTGTGAATGTGACAACAAATGTGAGAACAACAGTCCAAATAGTGTAAATCTTTTATGCTTATCTACAGTAAAGCCATTATTGATTAATAAAAAAAAGGCGGGGGATACAAATGCAAGGAATACTTACTCGTGGCCTTTGAGGACCTTTCCTAGAGTGTACTTCTTTATATCCCAAATACATAATGATCCATCTTGAGAGCCAGCAGCAGCATAACTCATGTCTGGGCTACAAAATAGAAACAACATAGAAAAATTCATTGACTATTACTGTTTAATTGCAAACTGAAAGAAATTTGATTCATTCATGAGTTTGTAACAACTCAATAAATCTCTGGCCTAACGAATAAAAACAACGTTTAGGTAAAATTTGACTATTCATCAACAATCTCCTTCTAGTGTAATACATTGATTCCAACATTTCTCTAACACTTCGATGCCTTTTTTATAGAACAATTTGTCATTGGCCTCAAAATACGCCCCCATTTCTGATATCATTTCTTCATTAGAGTCAAATCTCTTTCCCTGGAGCATTCTTTTGAGATCTGCAAGCAGCCAGTAGTTGCTGGGGGCCAGATCTGGAGAATAGGGTGGATGCGGAAGCAATGTGAAGTGCAATTTATGTAGTTTTGCAGTCAAAGCCATTGAATGTATTGTCTTGATGAAAGATCACTTATTTTTCATTTGTACCTGTTTTTGGTGATTTCTTCCTTCAAATGCACCAATAATGCTATACAATATTCACTATTGATGGTGCTTACTTTCTCAAGGTAATTAATGAACAAAATACCTTGCACATCCCAAAATATGGAGGCCAAAACCTTGCCTGCTGATGTTTGCGTCTTTATCCCTTTAGATGGCTTTCACCAGCTGCTGGCCACTCAGCAGACTGCCGATTTTGACTCCAGGGATAAATGGTGGATCCATGTTTCATCCATTGTTCCATACTTACGCAAAACTACTTGTTATGTTGAAACAGTTGCAAATAACATTCTGAAACATTGACGTGTTATTGTTTTTTATTGACTGTGAGCAAACAGAGCACCCACTTTGAACAAAGCTTTCTCATTGACAAATGTTCATGCAAAATTGTGAATACACTGCCTTCTGATATGTGCAATTCCTCTGCTACCTCACACAACTTCAATTTATGATCAACCAAAACTGGTTTGAATATTTTTGGTTTTTTCCAGGACAATTGTTGATTTTGGGCAACCTGAGCATTCAGCATCATTTGTCTCTGTAGGACCGCGTTTAAAGTCAGCATACCACCTCTTAACCATTGTTTTCAATGGAGTAGAGGTGAAATAACACTTATCAAGCCATTGCTTTGCTTGAACAGTATTTTTCCCCATCAGAAAGCAATGCTTTATTAACACACAAAATTAAGATTTTTCCATCATTTTGAACATTTGCAATAGTAGCTTCACTTAAATAACTGTAATTTGTAAACTAATTATCCGATTGGGCCCAAATTTTGTCATGTGCCATTTGAAAAAAATCATATGGATTTTTTATTAGTGGCGCCATCTGTGGGTCATGCTTGGGACTTATTGAGTGATGTGTTACATCCAAAGAAATCATTGCATGTGACAGCAGTATTAACTCCAAGATTCTTAATTTGAAAAACAAAAACTCAGCTGACCTTCCACAGCTAAGAAAAATTCACCTTACAATCTGTCAAAGTCATCTGGAAAATTTATTAGAACCAAAATATCATATCAGGAAATATCAGCTACTTTAAGATAATCATTACTTTCATTACCATCTATGAATTGTCTTGAATCACAATATGATTTACTGTTGAATTAAAACAACCCAAAACAGATTTTTATTTCAAGATATTTCATCAAAGAATTCTAAGTTAAATGGCAGTCTAACCAGGGACTAAAGTAAAATTATTCCTACTAACAGTGTTTACAGGTCATACAATTTTATGACATCATATACACATATCACATGATATTTTGCTTTTTTTTTTTTTACAAGTGTGTATGAAAAAAAAAAGAAAAAAAAAGGGAAATTGCAAAATTATATTTCCAGCTAAAAAGAACATTTAATAATTGAAACTAAAACAGTTTTTTAAAAGTACTTTTCAGTTATAAAAGTATTAATTTTTGGCTTCAGGTCATAGAATGAGCCAAATTTTAATGACAATTGCTTAACGCCTTGATGAAACAAAGATTTGGTATGAAAAACAAAAACAAAAAAAAACTTGTATTTTACTGAAAAGATTTTGAAAATTTACCTGAATACTGCTCTACTCCAGTCACAGCTGACTTTAAATTCATCAGCACTTTACAAAAAATGAAAAATAATTTGGCTTTGAGTTATATGAAGAAAAAATGTTAAAAATACAGAGAATATAAGATAGAAAATATCTTAAAAAGAAATTACAATCCAATTTTCTTTTACGGCTTTAAATAACTAACACTTAAACAAATTTTAACAAATTATATTTGTTTGCTTTTTATTAATAGAGTTTAAATGAAAAATACTATATTTGATGGCATATAAATAAAACTCTTGCTTCTATTTCAACTGGGAATATTAATAAAAAAATAGAGGGTACGTTGAATGTTGAAACTTCATCCATAATCCAGATTTGACCCAGTTTAAAACAAATTTCTTCATTTGCATTTAATATGAATTCATGCAATTCTAATATTTAGGGTGGAAAAAAGAGGTTTTTATATATCATTAAGTTGTTCATAACCCAACACCTGCTTTTTTATTAGGAAAAGGATCATTCAGAAAATAAATTAGAAAATATTTGCAACTTTGCTTGGAATTTCTGGTGGATATACTCAGGTTTGTTATAACTAATAAGTTCTTATTAATATTTAATAAATTTTGTTTTGTATTCTTTCTTTTTTTTTATTGTCATACAGATTTACCTCCACAAATTCTTGACAAGAAATCTTAGACAGTTTTTTTCCATTGCAGTAGGAAGACTTTTTATCATGTCTATCCAGAAAAGACATTTTTTGGTATGTCTAACTGCATATGCATTGTGGTTCTGGATGTGCATTGTGGTGCAGTGGATATTGACTTGGAACGAGAGATCAGGGTGCCGAGTTCAAATTCCAGTTGAATTCCTTGCATTCACTTACACACAAATACCCTTGAGAAAGGTATTAATCTGTCTCTTCCATTCAGTTATGGACTAAATAATATAACAGATCGGGTTGGCAACCAGTCAACTGCAGAAAGTAAAGGTAACCTACTGTGGGATAATCGGCTGCCCAGTCAGTCATATCTATTTTGAGACATGATCGCCCAAAGCTTGTATCACGTATGGCACTTCAGTTAAGTGCCATACGTGATACATGCTTTGGGCGATCATGTCTCAAAGTACATAGTACAAGAATAGAACTTCAAAAAGCCTTCATCAAATTAATAGCAAGTTAAAAGCCTTCATCAAATTAATAGCAAGTTAAAAGCCTTCATCAAATTAATAGCAAGTTAAAAGCCTTCATCAAATTAATAGCAAGTTAAAAGCCTTCATCAAATTAATAGCAAGTTAAAAGCCTTCATCAAATTAATAGCAAGTTAAAAGCCTTCATCAAATTAATAGCAAGTTAAAAGCCTTCATCAAATTAATAGCAAGTTTAAAGCCTTCATAAATTAATAGCAAGTTAAAAGCCTTCATCAAATTAATAGCAAGTTAAAAGCCTTCATCAAATTAATAGCAAGTTAAAAGCCTTCATCAAATTAATAGCAAGTTAAAAACCTTCATCAAATTAATAGCAAGTTAAAAGCCTTCATCAAATTAATAGCAAGTTAAAAGCCTTCATCAAATTAATATGAAGTTAAAAGCCTTCATCAAATTAATAGCAAGTTAAAAGCCTTCATCAAATTAATAACTGAGATTCATGCAACCCCATCAAATTAATAGCAAGTTAAAAGCCTTCCATCAAATTTAATAGCAAGTTAAAAGCCTTCATCAAATTAATAGCAAGTTAAAAGCCTTCGTCAAATTAATAGCAAGTTAAAAAGCCTTCATCAAATTAAATAGCAAGTTAAAAGCCTTCATCAAATTAATAGCAAGTTAAAAGCCTTCATCAAATTAATAGCAAGTTAAAAAGCCTTCATCAAATTAATAGCAAGTTAAAAGCCTTCATCAAATTAATAGCAAGTTAAAAAGCCTTCATCAAATTAATAGCAAGTTAAAAGCCTTCATCAAATTAATAGCAAGTTAAAAGCCTTCATCAAATTAATAGCAAGTTAAAAGCCTTCATCAAATTAATAGCAAGTTAAAAGCCTTCATCAAATTAATAGCAAGTTAAAAGCCTTCATCAAATTAATAGCAAGTTAAAAGCCTTCATCAAATTAATAGCAAGTTAAAAGCCCTTCATCAAATTAATAGCAAGTTAAAGCCTTCATCAAATTAATAGCAAGTTAAAAGCCTTCATCAAATTAATAGCAAGTTAAAAAGCCTTCATCAAATTAATAGCAAGTTAAAAGCCTTCATCAAATTAATAGCAAATTAAAAGCCTTCATCAAATTAATAGCAAGTTAAAAGCCTTCATCAAATTAATAGCAAGTTAAAAGCCTTCATCAAATTAATAGCAAGATTAAAAGCCTTCATCAAATTAATAGCAAGTTAAAAGCCTTCATCAAATTAATAGCAAGTTAAAAGCCTTCATCAAATTAATAGCAAGTTAAAAGCCTTCATCAAATTAATAGCAAGTTAAAAGCCTTCATCAAATTAATAGCAAGTTAAAAGCCTTCATCAAATTAATAGCAAGTTAAAAGCCTTCATCAAATTAATAGCAAGTTAAAAGCCTTCATCAAATTAATAGCAAGTTAAAAGCCTTCATCAAATTAATAGCAAGTTAAAAAGCCTTCATCAAATTAATAGCAAAGTTAAAAGCCTTCATCAAATTAATAGCAAGTTAAAAGCCTTCATCAAATTAATAGCAAGTTAAAAGCCTTCATCAAATTAATAGCAAGTTAAAAGCCTTCATCAAATTAATAGCAAAGTTAAAAGCCTTCATCAAATTAATAGCAAGTTAAAAGCCTTCATCAAATTAATAGCAAGTTAAAAGCCTTCATCAAGTTAACCTTAAGTTAAAAGCCTTCATCAAATTAATAGCAAGTTAAAAGCCTTCATCAAATTAATAGCAAGTTAAAAGCCTTCATCAAATTAATAGCAAGTTAAAAGCCTTCATCAAATTAATAGCAAGTTAAAAAGCCTTCATCAAATTAATAGCAAGTTAAAAGCAGCCATCAAATTAATAGCAAGTTAAGCCTTCATCAAATTAATAGCAAGTTAAAAGCCTTCATCAAATTAATAGCAAGTTAAAAGCCTTCATCAAATTAATAGCAAGTTAAAAGCCTTCATCAAATTAATAGCAAGTTAAAAGCCTTCATCAAATTAATAGCAAGTTAAAACTCTTAACCAACTACATTAAGATAAAATGCAAACATTTACATATTTAAGAGACGTATTCTATTTCATTTATAACTTTATAGTAAAAATGGATTTAAGCAACTTTTACGCTTTGATCATACAAATTTGACAGTGTTAGCAATACTTGGGATTGAAAAAATTTATTTCTATATCATTGTTTAATAAATATATAAATATTTTGAATTGATCAACCATCAAAAACATTTCTATGCTTTCTTTAATCACTTAAAACAACAACAAAGAATCAACTTTAATTAAATTTTCTGGGTTCCTCTAAAGCAGCAATACAATTTTACTTTTGGGAAATGGTGAGACCTCTTTTTGTCTGAAGGTATTCTATGGTTTTGAAGCTGGATTTATAAAGTATGAATTTACTTTCATTTTCACTTGGATGAAGTATGATTTGTCTAATTTCAGCTTTGATTCAAAAAGTTATTCTTCATTATATAGATTTGAATATATTTGTGTTTAATTCTATTTCTTCAGTATGAGTTTTAACTTTAAGAGAAAAGCAGACAGAATTCAAAATCTGAAAAAATTTATGTCAATATCAATGTATAAAGAAATTTTAATTACTAATCATCAAAGTTTTATTGCAGAAAAATTAAAACATTTTTTATTTTTCAGCCTTTTTAAAAATCTTACTCTTTTAAATATTAAAAAAGATTGCAGAATTAAAATTTACATGTCACTATTAAGACAAATTGTAAAACAATTTCACAATTACTGTATTGCAAATATTTAGGCAATAAAATTCCTAAAGTACTTACTTCAATGTGGCTAGAACATTGTATGTCCTAAGATCCAGAATTTTCAAAGAATCATCTCTAGTACAACAAAGGATATAAAGAGAATCTGAAATGTAAAAAAAAAAAAATTTTTTTTAAATCCAGGTTTCAAATTATTTGGTATTTTTATAATGGCAAGTAAAATAAATTAGCCACTTAGCTTTTTTTTTTTTTTTATACAAAGAAGCTACAAGTGTTCAACACTATTTTCAGCATTTGTATCTGTAATTTTTTTTTTTATATATTTGTATTGCCCCAAGCAAGGCATTTTACTGCCACTGTTTTGCAGGGGGTTACATAGGACAGTTACAAGAGTGACAGGTTATAGGGGGTGTCAAGAAGTGGGTAAGAGAAGGATGAGAATACTGATGAGAGTGGAGTGGATGGAAAAGGGAGCATGAGAGAGGATACAGGTTAGTGAGATAGAAGATGACTATTGACTTTACATTTAAATTCTTGGAGATTGTAGCTGTCGGGAAAACAAATAAATGGAAGGGAATTCCACAGGCAGGAAGTGTGAGAAAAGAAGCTAGTGAAGTAGAATTTTTATTTACAATTTATTGATTTCACAGTAAAAGGGTGGGATCTAGTTGCTAATCTTATGGCCTGAGTAAATTTATATATAGGGGGCACTAGTGAGCTAAGTTCATTGGAGCGGAATTTGTTCAGAATTGTGTTACAAGTTATTAGTACATTTACACTGGTACAGTAAAATGAGAAATATACATCTGAATGTATGGTGATGCTTAAGATATGGTATGTAAAGTTATTAGCCACTACAGAAAAAAACAGTATCAATTTTATATATACATTTAGGGACATTAAAAGTCATAATTAGTATTTAGTATGGTTTCCTCTGGCACAAAGTATAATTTTAATTTGACAGAGATCAAGCCAATCTAGTAATATGACACTCGTCTTCAGTGATAAACTTCTTTGTTGTCTGTAAACAAGTTTTCTCATGTTGGAATATTTCACCTTCTATATCTGGTAATAAGTGGGACTCTAGCAAAGTAATGTATAAAGTTTTATCAAATTTCTTGTGAAAAGAAGACCTATTATGGGAAAATGAAAAACGAACAACAGATACTTAATGATGAAAATAAAAAGTATGTCTGAGAAAACAATCATATATATATATATATATATATATATATACACACACACAAATGAATAAAGAACAAAGAAAGTAATTGCAAAGTTCAAAACAGTGCTCAATATAAAAATAGGGCAATGAATATTTATTATTAATTATTACTTTAGAACATCTACAAACTACAAGTTACTACAAAATTGTACATTTTGTTTCAACATTGAAAGAACAATGTCTCATCAGGTAGTTTAATAATGGTGGTAATAAATGTTTTATTGAAAAAAAAAATAAAAAAATAAAAACACCACTTCCTTTCAATACTGGAAATTTTTTTGTACGAGGTAAAAAGATATTAAAAAAAAGACTGGGAGAAGAAAGAAGGTAGAAAATATCAGAAAATAAGATGAGAAATCAAGAAAAGGAAAAAGGAAAAGAAAGAGGAAAGGGAAAGATACAGAGGAAATAGAAAGTAAAGAAGGAAATAAGTGAGAAAGTATTGAGAGGAAAGATCCAATGGAAATGGCTAAGAGAGAGAAATTTTAAATTTTGGCCAGAAGTGAATTGTAGACAGATATTGATATCAGTTACATGGTATCTGGGCTCAAATATTTTGGCATTAAAAAAAAAAAAAATGATGAAATCACATACAGAAACAGAGAAATTATTCTTAAACCATAAATTAGAGGATATTTAAAAAACATAACATGAAGATATAAATTCATTAGACCTAATATAATAAAGTAGAAAAATAAAATAAATTTAAATTTAAAATAAAAATTTAAAGAAATTAAAATTAATATTAAAATCAAAGGCAGTAAATAGATCACTATTTGTAATAGAAAATAAAGATAAAATAATGAGGACATAACAATAGAAAAAAACCATCTTTAAAAATGGCCAGTGAAGTGGCTGAAAATGCTTGGAAAGTCAAAAATTAAGGAACATTTCTATACTCCTTATCTCCAGCAAAAAGGAAACATGTAAGAATACTAAAAAAAAAAAAAAAAAAAAAAAAAAAAAACTAATCAAAATCTTCTTTGTTGGTCACTTTTAATGAAACATGTTTCAATGAAAGATTGCTGCCTATATATATATATATATATATATATATAGTTTATAAAGGAAAACTCAACACGTCATATTAGTTATAAACTATAGTTCGTGTGTGTGTATGTATATATATATATATATATATATACACACACACATACACTGTAAAGATAGCAAAATTTGGAGGCAAATTATACACATCATATATATATATATATATATATATATATATTTTTGCTTAGTGTAACCTCAATTTCATTAAAAACACAGTTTGTTAACAAATAATGCAAACTTCTAAATGATTTTTAAAAATTTACAAAAATCATCTAATTGAATTTTAAAATAGTTTTCAGTATCTGTGTAATAAAATACGAGGATTCTTTTAAGATAAGTTTCCAATCAAAATTTTCAAGGCAACATGTACGTTGTTTTTTCATCTTTCAACTACTACCCGAAGGAATCTTTTTAAGTTTTAAGTAACATTTTTATATTTTTTTTAAAACATAAGTTAATCGAGATTTACGTTTCATTTACCTTTTAAAAACTGATGCTTAATCATAAAATGAAAATTTTACATGTTGGTACACTTAAAAAAAACGTGGAAGTTAAAGTAGATATTGGTTTTGGGCAATTTTTCTGAATGTCTAAACAAGAGAAAAATATTTACTAAATTTTGTTTTTTTAAAAATTATAGTTAAACAAATTATTTCAATCTGTGCAAAAAGGATTATGATTTTATAATTTAACATCTCACTCAATAAGTCCCAGGCCTGAGATATGGATGGTGCAACTAACAAAGTATGTGACAAAATTTGGGCCCAATCTGATTATTAGTTTACAAATTACAGTTATTTAAGTGAAGCTACTTTTGCAAATTTTCAAAACAATGAAAAAATCTGAATTTTGTGTGTTGATAAAGCATTGCTTTCTGATGGAAAAAAAAAAAAAAAAAAAAAAAAAAAAAAAAAAAAAAAAAACATTGTTCAAGCAAAGCAATGACTTGATAAGTTATTTGGACTCTGCTCTGTTGGAAACAAGGGGTATGCTGACTGTAAACATGGTCCTACAGATGCCGAATGCTCAGGTCGTCCAAAATCGGCTGTTGTTCCAGAAAAGACATTTTGGCCGATCATAAATTGATGTTGCATGAGGTAGCAGAAGAGCTGAACATATCAGAAAGCAGTGTATTCACCATTTTGCATAAACATTTGTCAATGAAAAAGCTTTATTCAAAGAGGGTGCTGCGTTTGCTCGCATTTGATCAAAAACAACAGCGTGTCAATGATTTAGAGTGATTTGCAACTGTTTCAACGCAACAAGAAGGAGTTTTTGCATAAATATGGGACAATAGATGAAACAGGGATCCACCACTTCACTCTTGAGTCAAATCGGCAATCAGCTGAGTGAACAACAGCAGGCAAGGTTTTAGGCTCTATATTTTGGGATGTGCAAGGTATTTTGTTCATTAATTACCTTGAGAAAGGAAGAACCATCTATAGCGAATATTATATAACATTATTGGTGCATTTGAAGGAAGAAATCACCAAAAACAGGCACAAATGAAAACGGAAAAGTGATCTTTTACCAAGACAACACACCATGTCACAAGTTGATTGCAATGATGGCAAAACTACATGAATTGCACTTCAAATTGCTTCCATATCCTCCAGATCTGTCTGCCTCCCAGCAACTACTGGTTGTTTGCAGATCTCAAAAGATTTGGCTCCAATAAAGAAGTGGTATTGGAAACTGAGGCATATTTCGAGGCCAAAGACAAATTGTTCTACAAAAAAGGTATCAAATTGTTAGAAAAGCATTGGAATCAGTGTATCACCCTAGGAGGAGACTATGTTGATGAATAAAGTCGAATTTTGCCTAAAAGTTGTTGCTTTATTAGTTAGGCCTGTGATTTATTGAGCGATGTGTTAAATGTAATAATATTGAATATGACTAATGTAAACAAATGTAAAATATATCCAACTGTAAATTATAAAGAGATGAAAGGGTTTTTTTTTTTAGATAGAAATTTACATTTTTGTTTATTTTAGTTTTAAGTATTGACTGTTGAAATTCACACAGTAAAAAAAAAATTCACATTTTCACCTGATAATGTTATTTAAAGTCAGTTAATAATACATGCTTTTAAATAATTTTTTTAAAAATCTAATTGTTTGTGTTAACAAAAAAAGTATTTTATTAGTTTAATTACTGCGGCATTAAAATAAAATGTAAAAATTATACTATTAATTTAAGCATACTGCAAAAACCAGATGTTTTTTCATTAACATTAAAAATATAGTCCAACCTCTACTCCAGCACTCTTAAGATCAGGACATTGCAACAGAAAAAGCCAAAAATCCCCATTCACTAAAAAACCTATATAAAACTAGCCTTGCCAGCTCATTCCACCACACACACACACACATTGCTGCGTTATAAATAACGCTAGAAACAGGAAATAAAAATCATTAATGCTTTCAAATAAGGTTTTTATTAGTTTTATGCAATCAGTCAGCTAAGTGCAATATATGATACATGCTTCGGTGATCATATCTTGAAAGAGACATGACTGAATGGGTAGAAGGTTTATGCTAACAGTGTGTGAAATTGCAGAAGAAAATGACATTCATGAAAAGTTTGAGATACAAGTGTGTCTCTAAAAACAGTTAATTGAGTAGGAGTCCTGAGATGACGTTCAAACACCTGAAAAACATTTTCATTATGACTTGTAAACCTGGGAACAACAGCAATTAAGAGGTGGTTTCACACTTTTCAAATCTTTCAAATCAGAAATTTTACTGTAGAATGTAGATTACAGTCATAACCAGAATGATAGAAGAATTGTTCACGTATATAGGATGGGATTGTGCATAATTAGATTACAACAAAATTTGTATTTTACATGAATACTATATGAAAATGGAGGTGGGTGTAGTAAAGTCGGGCATCCATATTGGTGTGGGGGACATGAGACCCCAGCACCAGCCCTGGGTAGATGAATCATGAAACCCCAAATAAATGAGAGAATAGCTTACTGTATAGAGAATTCAATTTCTTAGTCTTAAAAACAAAATGTTTCTCCGTCAGTTTTTTTACGGGTTCTCACCATTTACTGTTTCATCTAATGCTCTACATGTGTTGAATGTGCAGGAAGCTTAACAGTTATCAATGCAGAAAATAGAGTCAGCAAATGAAGTTCAAATTTTGGCTTATGTTGCATTCTCTTTCAAGCTATGGGTTAAATAGCTGAGCAGACTAGGCTATCTAGCTTTAGATAGTAACCAGTCTAAGAGAAGGAAAACTGAATTTTAAACTGTGGAGAAAGTAACAGAAAATCATTCTATTATCTTTCCTAAGAATGCATGATTATTCCCACAAAATAAAAAAAGAATCTGAAGAACTAGATTCATCTTGAAAAGAAAGAGAAGAAGAAAGAGGAAGAAAGAAAAGAAGAAAGAGAAGAAAAGAGAAGAGAGAGAAGAAAAGAGAAGAGAGAGAAGAAAAGAGAAGAGAGAGAAGAAAAGAGAAGAGAGAGAAGAAAGAGAAGAGAGAGAAGAAAAGGAAGAGAGAGAAGAAAAGAGAAGAGAGAGGAAGAGAGAGAAGAGAAGAGAGGAAGAGAGAGAAGAGAAGAGAGAGAAAAGAGAGAAAAGAGAAGAGAGAGAAAAGAGAGAAAAGAGAGAAAAGAGAGAAGAGAGAGAAAAGAGAAGAAAAAGAGAAGAGAGAAAAAGAGAAGAAAAAAAGAGAAGAGAGAGAAAAAGAGAAGAAAAAGAGAAGAGAGAAAAGAGAAGAAAAAGAGAAGAGAGAAAAGAGAAGAAAAAGAGAAGAGAGAGAAAAGAGAAGAAAAGAGAAGAGAGAGAAAAGAGAAGAGAGAGAGAAGAGAGAGAAAAGAGAAGAGAGAGAGAGAAGAGAGAGAAAAGAGAAGAGAGAGAAAAGAGAGAGAGAAAAGAGAAGAGAGAGAGAAGAGAGAGAAAAGAGAAGAGAGAGAGAAGAGAGAGAAAAAGAGAAGAGAGAGAGAAGAGAGAGAAAAAGAGAGAGAGAGAAAAAGAGAGAGAAAAGAGAAGAGAGAGAAAAAGAGAGAAGAGAGAAAAAAGAGAAGAGAGAGAAAAGAGAAGAGAGAGAAAAGAGAAGAGAGAGAAAAAGAGAAGAGAGAGAGAAGAGAAGAGAGAGAAGAGAGAGAAGAGAAGAGAGAGAAAAGAGAAGAGAGAGAAAAGAGAAGAGAGAGAGAAGAGAAGAGAGAGAGAAGAGAAGAGAGAGAGAAGAGAAGAGAGAGAGAAGAGAAGAGAGAGAGAAGAGAAGAGAGAGAGAAGAGAGAGAAAAAGAGAAGAGAGAGAAAAAGAGAAGAGAGAGAAAAAGAGAAGAGAGAGAAAAGAGAAGAGAGAGAAAAGAGAAGAGAGAGAAAAGAGAAGAGAGAGAAAAGAGAAGAGAGAGAAGAGAGAGAAAGAGAAGAGAAAAGAGAAGAGAGAAGAGAAGAGAGAAGAGAGAGAAAAGAGAAGAGAGAGAAAAGAGAAGAGAGAGAAAAAGAGAAGAGAGAGAAAAGAGAGAGAAAAGAGAAGAGAGAGAAAAGAGAAGAGAGAGAAGAGAAGAAAGAGAAAAGAGAAGAAAGAGAAAAGAGAAGAGAAAAGAGAAGAAAGAGAAAAGAGAAGAGAGAGAAAAGAGAAGAGAGAGAAAAGAGAAGAGAGAAAAGAGAAGAGAGAGAAAAGAGAAGAGAGAGAAAAGAGAAGAGAGAGAAAAGAGAAGAGAGAGAAAAAGAGAGAAGAGAGAGAAGAGAGAGAAAGAGAAGAGAAAAGAGAAGAGAGAAGAGAGAGAAAGAGAGAGAAAAGAGAAGAGAGAGAAAAGAGAAGAGAGAGAAAAGAGAAGAGAGAGAAAAGAGAAGAGAGAGAAAAGAGAAGAGAGAGAAAAGAGAAGAGAGAGAAAAGAGAAGAGAGAGAAAAGAGAAGAGAGAGAAAAAGAGAAGAGAGAGAAAAGAGAAAGAGAAGAAAGAGAAAAAGAGAAGAAAGAGAAAAAGAGAAGGAGAAAAGAAAAGAGAAGAAAGAGAAAAGAGAAGAAAGAGAAAAAGAGAAGAAAGAGAAAAGAGAAGAAAGAGAAAAAGAGAAGAAAGAGAAAAGAGAAGAAAGAGAAAAGAGAAGAAAGAGAAAAGAGGAAAGAGAAGAAAGAAGAAAGAGAAGAAAGAAGAAAGAGAAGAAAGAGAAGAAAGAGAAAAGAGAAGAAAGAGAAAAACGAAAAGATGCTCTATTCCATTAGTATGAGAAGGTGCCTTATTATTAAATATACCAACAGAGATTGAAAATATTTAACATTAATAAAACTACAGTTTCTATTTAATGCACCTCTGCAATTTACAGCTCAATTAAAAAGTTAAACTAATAAGACAACTTTTGAGTCTTTGATACAAACCTCCAGATAAATCCAATGATGTTACACGGCCACCTAATGACACCTCCTTGAGAACACCATCTCCTGAGGTCCTATTGTCCCAGAAACGCACTTTCTTGTCAAAATGTCCACTTATGATTGATGTTCCGCCTAATGTTACTAAATCATTGCAACTGGAACCAGCAAAAATAGTTCGAACACCTACCAACAAGGCAATAGAATTATTAATTGCATTTTCAATGATTCAGAATAATTGTGATTAAAAAAAAAAAGAACAATTTTCAAATTTCAATCATATAAAAGCCCAATAAATAAAACACATTTAAACATTAAAAATGTGAAATAATGTTAAAATTAAAATGTAATTGATTTTCAGCTGATACTTAAATTCTAACAAAATATTCAATTTAGAACCTGAAGCTGCATAAATATTTAAAATATCTGCATTATGCTAAGATTGACTGAACCAAAACATATTTCAATGAAATTAAGTCATACTTTAATTTAAAGAATTAATTATAACTTACAGCATAATTATTTCACTTTTTAGTTATATTGTTTCTTTCTTTTTTTTTTTTTTAGTAGTATAGTACTTATTCATAAGTATATCCTTAGCAATTGGTAAGTTACTGAAAAACTGACATTAAGTTAATGAAGAGCGACAGGAATGAAAATAGTTTTCATTTTGTTCCACAATGAAGAAAAAAATTGGTATATACATACATGCTCGACTGACAAGATCCCAGACTTTGAGTGTCCTGTCATTGCTGCCTGACACAACCTTCATAGAATCTCCAAAGAACTTGGCTGCCAGAACCTTGCCACTGTGTCCAGTTAGTGTATGCTTGAAAAAAAAAAAAAAAAAAAAAAATTTAGACTATGGTCCTCAATAACTGAGCTAAAAATAAGAACTGGACTAGACATGGGCAGTGGAACAAGAACAGTCTATCCCTGAAGATTAAATAAAGGGTTCAGCTGACAATTCCCTCTAGGTTACCCAGATCAATATACACCTGCTGAAAGCCAGAGGGCATAACAGCCAAAACATTGTAATTAGCAACAACAAAGATGAGGACAAGAGTCTCATAAATTTAGACAGAAATTTGGTTTGTTATTCTTGGATGTTCCAATAACTGTGTCACCAATGAATATTTGGGGAAAATATCTTAAACACTGAAAAATGGTATTATTTTTTTAACACAATGAATTTTTAATCAAATACACACATACCAATAATATATTGACACATCACACATAATATATAGACAGATCACACTCAGTTCTAATAGCCAATACTTTTGATTGCATAAGAAAGGTTTTCTAATCAAAATTTAACAAAGAGAATTGCCCAACATGTGTATTAGAAAAGGTTGACTTAAAAATGGGAAAGTGTATCATATTTCTGTGAGGATAGGTTTTCAATTTTGAGTAAATCACTTAAAAAAAAAAAAAAGAAAAAAAGAAAGATATACCCATGTCAATATATTATTGGTACATGTGTATTTCATTTCTACATGTAATCCAGTCACCACACATTTTTTTTTAACTGTGTGCAAGATATTTTAAATTCCTCAATGGAGTTCTGACTAATTCTATATTTTGGTTTCTTATTTTTTCTTTTCATATTGCCAACTATTGTAGTTCTAATTTCCTATTTTCTTCCTTTTTATCATATTTGTTTTTATGCATAAATTAAATTTTGTACTTCTAAGATTTTAAAATCAGATTTGCAAAGGCTGACTGTAACCTGTAGTCAAATTATTGATTCGCTTTTGCTGTAAATCATGGGAAAAACCATAAAAATCAACGAAACACAAAACACTTACTCGAAGGCGGTGGTCAGACAGCGACCAGACTCGGCTTGCAAAGTCATTTGAAGCACCTAAAACAAGCCTTTCCTGCAAGACAAAGACCAAAATCACAAATATAAATTAAATAGTTATAATGGATGCCCCAAAAACCATGTCTTAATTATTCCCACAGAAATTACAATACAATAGGCAAAACACTATTTTTCAGAAAAATCAATTATCTATGTTAATTACAATTTTAATGGTTTTTCCAGTAATACTGGTAAATGTGTCTGCAAAGATGAACAATTCAATATGAATAAAATATCTAAAATGCTTACTTCCATATCGAATTCAATACACGTAATACCGGCATTGCTTCCTTGTAAGACACCACGATTTTCACATTTACCTGGTTAAAAAAAAAAAAATGTAACCAATACTTAAAAAGTACTATATATTGACTTTATTTTTAAATATTACAGGGAGACTATTTTGTAAAAGTCAAGTAAATTTCATATATAATACTAGTTTGTTAATTTTATATTGATTAAAAAGGAAAGGTCTTACATATTATAATGAAAATAGTATTAGAATTAAAAACAAAGTTATGATCACCTTTACCAACTTTAGGAGAAATATATTTTTTCCTTTGAAGTGCTATAAGTGTAATGTTATAAAATTGGCACAATGTGACACTTGGTAGTTAATATGAAATATAAGCTGGAAAACCCATTAAAGGGTTAAGCCTAATATGAAGTACAAGCCAGAAGATATATCGAGAGGGAGGATGGAAAACATTTCGAAAACAATTTAAGAATGGGCTATCTGGGTTTCCTCACTCTTACGAATTGGGTCGATGCACCAAGAGCTTATTTTTTCTATCTATTGTGGGTCTGGCATGCAGTGAAACAAATTTTATCTCTTCCTTGAGAATTGAAGAAAACAAATATTGTTGATAGGGTGAGAGATAGATCTTGTTCATATTTTCACTTGACAAAGATAATTCCATCTGAAAATGAATTGGGAAATTTAAATAAAGAATGAACTCTTAAAGTTTAAAATTATGAAAACAAGTCCTGTCATTGATGAACAAGTGGTCTGGTTTATATTTTTGCTGGATAAAGACAAGTCCAGGAATTGAGAAATAATTTTATTTCTTCCTTGAGGAATCAAGAGAATTAAATTAATGACTAGAATAAAACTCCACCCTTTTGCCTGCACACTTTAAAAATTAGATTTGTCACAAAAGCAGTTGTTCCTGCCTTAGGAAGTAGGCTGAGGTAATGCTAAAAGGGTAGGAAGAAGAGGAAGAATTTAGCATTACCAGTATGGAGTGATGGTATGAGATGTAAAATGAAGCTAGTTAGAGTTGAGGAAGGTGGATAATTCTCCAAATTTAGAAAAGTTGATTAAGAATGCAGAAATGGGGAATAAAGAACCCTTGTGGTGATTTATGTGAAAATTGAGGAATCACTGAATCCTCAGAACCCCTCTGCCTCATGCCAGTTTTAGGCTGGTGCATATATTGAGAGCCTGATGACTTGCACACACCAGTACCCTGGTCCCCACATCAGTTGCCACCAGATTTCCTGACTCTAAAGAACTTTGAACCCAACTCTATAATTTGGAACAAGGCCCAGTATCATGATAGAGATTGATGCAGGAAGGATTTTGTTGTACCAAGACCTACATAGACTACGGCTATATCGTGTTGAATGCACCGGTTCCCGTCCGATCACCGAAGTTAAGCAACATCGAGCCTGATCAGCACTTAAATGGGTGACCATTTGGGAATACCAGGTGCTGTAAATGTAAGAACCAAGAATGGTCCACTGGTCCTCCAGGTTTGGGGGTTGGGTGCAGGGCTAACAACCCTGCCTCGTAAAAATCAGTTCGTTACAGAAACAGCAACAAAAAAAGTTGCTGCCCTATGCACCATTGGGTGTGATGGATAAATGATGATGAAGACCTACATAAACTAAATGAAAATTAACCCAACAATTCCTTCATTTATTTTTTGTGTTTGTAAAGATATTTTTTCATTTAATATAGCTTCTGACACGGTTTGGCCCAGCACTTTGATTACTACAACATTCAATCTTTCACTGCTCTGAAGAACATAACATAGGCAGAATGGGTGCAGATTGAAGTGGCCAGAAGTCTGGACTGCTAAACATGGTTACACCATTGAGTATAAATGGCATGTAGAGAGGTAATGATGAAACATTTAATTTGTTAATAAAGCTTTATTTACTAAAGTCTGTTGTTTATAATTTACTTGGAAGTATTATTCTATTTACCTGTCAAATATAATGGATTAATGAATTATTTATGTATGAATTGGACTGTCTGCCTAGAATTAGAATATCTGTGCAGTTTAAAAATCAAACCATCACTACCTAGCACTTCAATATAAGATCATATGGGTCAACTTTGAAAATTATTACACACACACACACACACACAAAATGTTATGTATACCTATAAGTGGATTTATCCAAAGCATCCAGTTATAATTATTTAAACTTTACAAAAATAAATACGTGAAGGTTGAAGCACAAAATTGATTACCATATTTGGTTTTAATTTAAAATCTGTTTCAAGGATTTATCTACATTATAAAGAATCAACTGCAAGAGTGCAATTTTTTTTAACCTTTGGAGGCACAGATCACGTAAGGAAGGTTGATGGTGAATTTGAAACTTATTTTAATCAAGTCAGTTTTACTTGTCTTTAATAAGTAAGGGTGGAGGGGAAATAACATAATCCGATCGATGATTGCATTTACCATTTATAACTTCCCATAATTTGATTTTTCTATCTGATCCACCAGTGGCAAATCTGGTTCCGGAAGAATTCCATTTCACAGCAAAAACTTCACTGTCATGAGCATCCTGAAACAAAGATAGAAAAAGACCTGAAAAGCCTTTTAATAAGAAATCCAGAAGATATTTTTCTGGAGAAAATGAAAGCAAGAAAGTAAAAGATTCAATAATGTATAGCAGTATTGAATTAAATCATAGAAAAATTATATTACATCAGCCATTTCTGAGATATTGTCATTATTCAAAAAAAAAAACAGAGTTTATATGTAATCTGTGCTTATTGTTTTTCCAGATTTAATAATTTTCTAATATATTCAGTATTTCATTGAATCATTCACCTAGTTTTACATAAGAGAAACATTCACAAGAAAAATACTCATGACAGTGGATAAAAAAAAAAAAAAAAAAAAAAAAAAAAATTTAAGTATATTATTTTGCAAAAGCAAGAGGCAGTAGCATAGATAGCAACAGTCCTTATTGAATCTATTAGAAATGAACACACTGCAATTGACAGTGGGGGTAAATGTTTTTAAAAACAAATTATATATATATATATATATATATATATATACACCCCCCCTCCAAATAAAATTTTGAAAATCACATGTGTTGTATGATCATTTCATTATTATGGAAAATTTCAAAAGATTTTTCATACACTGAAAGTTCACTTAAAAAGAAGGAAAGAAATAAGAAAGAAGAGTGGAAGGGAGAGTTGAAAAAAAAAAAAAAAAAAAAGAGAGAGGGAGGGAAGATTATGTTAGAAGACCAGCATCTAGACCCTGTTACAGAGGGTAGGGAAGAGAGAGGGAAAACAGATGGCGAAATCTGTCAAGTCAGTATAGATCACATTACAGATTCTCTCTTGTATTTTGTCAAGAACCCCAAGGAGAACAGCAGGGGCACCCAAACAGATGTGGCAGCAGTATTCAATACATGGGCGGATGGTAGATTTATATGTGTGCAAGATAGATTCAGACAGGAAAAACTTCTGGGCCCTGCACAGAGAACCGACTTTCATAGCAGCAGATTTAGCAATGGATTCGATATAGTCATTCCACTTGAGGTCCGCTGAGAATGAGAGGCCAAGGAGGCGTAGTGTTTTACTCTCTGGAAAGCAAGCCCGTTCCATGCTAATGGGAGGTAGGTGTGATTGTCTATGATGGTTAATTGATAGCAGCTTCGTTTTGGAAGCATTAAAATTTACAAGCCATTTCTTACCCCAGTCCGCTACGGATTGGAGATCCTTTTCAAGCTTGGCAGCGAGGATCGCTTTGTCACCCACACCAGATTCTTGATCGTGGCAAGAGTAAACTGTGGTGTCATCGGCGTACATGCCTACTTGGGATCTTATGGCATTGGGGAGATCATAAAGAGCGTAGTACCTAGGATAGAGCCTTGAGGGACACCCGTGTTTGTCTGGTAGTTTTGGGAGGCATGTCCGTTTAATACCACCTTCAATGTGCAGTTGTTAGAGAGGAATGACTGGATTAGTTCAAACAAATGTCCAGTTATACCATAGCTCCACAGTTTGCGTAGAAGGCCAGCATGCCAGACTGTCGAACGCTTTGGAGATATCCAAGGCAACGGTTCGGGCTTCGCCATTCTTGTTGAGAGCCTGGTATATATATATATATATACTTGGTGATGGTTGTTAGCATATCAACAGTAGACTTGGTGAAGCAAAAACCATACTGTTTGTCTGAGAGGAGCCTGTGGGCTGTGAGATGCTGAACCACCTCGGCGTTGATAATGGCTTTGAACATTTTGCCAAAGATCGGAAGAAGGCTGATAGGGTGGTAATTTGTGGTGTCTGAGGGTTCTCCAGTATTTACAGGGTTTAACCTGCTAACGTTAATAATGTGGGAATAAGATCCAGGATACTTGCAAAATTAGTAATGGATCTAAAATTAACTCTCCAGATAATAGAAAAATGTCAACGTATTGTGAACCTAAAACTAAATACTGAAAGGATTGAGCTGAGAGACACTTCATAAGTACATAGCGTCCAGACATCTAAGAGGGAAAAAAAAAAAAAAAATTAAAAGAGAGACATACACAAGAAATTCCCTTCAACATCTAATATTTGCCATGGACGTGTAGGTAAGCATTTCAACAGTGATGTTTTTTTCAAGAACAAAAAAAAAAAAATCAACGAATATTTGCTGTTAGGACATAAAAGTACTTGTTGCAAATACAAAAAGAGAAATGGAAGAAAAATAAAACGTATGTAAACATGATGAATACAGGGAGTAAGAACAAAAAAGCACAAAATTAACATTACTTCAAAGAAAACATCTCAAAAGAGGAAATATTTTTTTTAGACATGAATAATGTAAAGATAAAATTACAACTGGATGCAGGAACTGATATCACTATTATTAATGAACAGAATGGAGTAAAATGGGTAAAGCCAGTCTATTGCCTTCTAATAAAGTTGCGCATGGAATTTCAGGAAAAAAATTAAACTTTTGGGGTGAATTCATCTGTAGTATTTCTTTTTGTTGGAAAAACCAAAAAAGAATATTGCTAATTTATTTGGAACAGATTGGATTGCATTATTTGACATTTGGGACCTTCAAATAAACTCTTTACAACAAAAATGTTACCTCAAGTGCTAATCTGGCAACTGAAAAATTACAGAAGGAATTGAAAACACATTTTTCAGAAGTTTTCTCAAAAGTTCTAGGAACATGCACAAAAACAAAGGCTAATTGTACTAAAAGAAAACATAACACCAGCATTTAAACCAAAAAGGAGTGTACCTTTTACAGTGTTGGATCCAATTAATAAAGAATTGGACAGACTAGAAAGATTAGGTGCGATCTCAAAAAGACTGGGCATCACCAACAGTCTACATTAAGGGAAAAAAAAAAAAATCTGTATGTGCTGATTTTTCTATGGGACTAAATGAAAGTTTGAAACAACTACCTATGACCAAGTACAGAAGAAATTTTTACTAAGTTAAATGGTGGAAAATTTTTTTCTCTAAATTGGACCTGTCAGACACTCACCAAGTACTAGTGGACAAAGAGGGTTCAAAATTATTAATAAATATAGACTCCAGAAATCATCCAAAAGGGGAGGGGTTTTATAAGAATAAAGTGTCACTGCAGAGACTTGGTTTCGAACAGAGATCATCAAAGAGCAAACACAGTCAATCCTGTTCTCAAGTAATTAGTGGTACTGTGCTGTTGGGATCACATGACACGTAGAATATATGTGTATATCCCACCCCCAACACTATTCCTTCCATCTGGATAAATTAAATCCATTTCTTTTTGGAAAAAATTTTGGTCAGAAGACTTGAATATTTATATATTCACAAAATAAATCATTACTAATGGATTTGTAAAAATCTGTCCAATTTATTTTCATTACAATACTCTGTTAATTTCTAATAAAATCGAGCTGATATCCACTGCACCACAATGCACATTCCTTAAAAGGAATAAAAAAAAACAATCAACAATTACTTTAACACTTTAAGTAAGGAAGGTTAATGGTAAATATATAGAATTAAATTATATATAAATATTATTCTATAAATTCTATAGAAAAGCACTAATAATGAAAATTGAACAGCATAAAAAATTTATATTAATATTTGTAAATAATGTGTAAGAAAACTAACTGTAAGAATACAAATAAATTAATGTTATTACTCAATTTTCATAATTTTAAATACTAATTTGTAAAAAAATAATTTAAAAAATGAAGTATTTAAAAATCTACAATTTCTTTTGCAATACAAGAATTAAATGAAGAAACATTAACAAAATTTAAAGGAATCTGAAAACTTAAATTTTTGTTTTTCAAAATGTAATTTCAATAGAATTACAAAAATATTTTTAAATTCATAAACCATTAAATACACCAAAAATTATTCTTTGGGTTACAAAGGGTGGGATAAAGATGATAATTTGAGTAAATGCAAATTGAACATCACAAAATATTTTGTAATAAGACTTAAATGTAATTTATGTTAAATAAAATTTAATTTACTTTAAAGAAATACTTTAAATTTTTTGGAAAAATTTTGATTTCAATAAAAAAAAAAAAAAAAAAAAAACTTAAAAAAGCTGTCAAAATGAGAAGCTAAAAAAGGTAGTGGTAGTTGGATTTCTTTATCATCTGTACATTAATGATCCTTGCAAAATGCAACAGGATTGTAAACAAAATAAATAAAAATAAATCTAAAATACATTAAAGAAAGTTACTGTGAAACAAAGAGCAAATAAAAAAAAAATGGGAAAATGAGAATACACAGACAGACATGTTGGTGCTAAAAAGTACTTGGCTTGACTCCTCCCCACCTTAAAAAAAAAAAAAAAAAAAAGTCAATAACCATACATCAGAATACTGATTAGGTAAAGTTAGGATGGGATCTTTTCAGCACCTCTTGATTATATATATTTTTTATTACTATGTTATATTTAGTGGGTGCTTGAGTAAACATTTTCTTTTTTAAACAGTGAAATTAATGTCTACTGATCTAGAGATTAAAAGTCTTAAAATAAAATGTGTCTTCTGGTATTTTCTTTACTAAAACTTTCAACCACTAGTCTGGTAGACATTAATTTTAAACACCCTAGGTATGATGATAAATTACATCAAGCAGCAAGGCCTCTGATCAGATTTTGAAGAGTGTGAAACCACCTCTTAATTGTTGTTCCCAAGTTCACCCTGGGTCAGGGTGGTAGTACCTGTTAAAATTCCAGCTATGGACAAATAGTTAACCCCCAAACTGGAGTTAAAACATGATCAATATATAAAATACATTTTTATAGTTAAAAAACTGGCAATATATTTTTTTAAAAGAAATTACTAATGCACCCAAGAAAATTAAATTTCAGTATTAAATGATGTATAATAAAGAGTTGAAATGCTGTTAAACAAATTTCAATTTAAAAAAAAAAACAAACAAACAAACAAACCAGGATGACTACTTAAATACATGGACCCACTAAATATAATGTATATAGTAATTAAAAATAATATTGAATTAAAAAGTTCATGAACTTTGGGTATGTGCATGCACAAACAAACATAAAATAGAATTATTTCAGAAGGTGAAATGTTCTAAATTGGAGCACAAATCAATTATCAAATTCTTACAGTATATGTTAATTTTATATGACTTTTATAAATAAGTGAAAGATTGTTTTGAGTAGGAATAAGCAACTCTTGAATGATGGATGCCAAACCAGGTAGCTATTTAAAATACAATAGAAAGAATGATTGCTGTATTCCATTTGAGTAAATTTATTCAAGTTATGAAAAAGTGTTTTTAACAAAAATGAATCAAAATAAAGATTTTTATAAGACCAAATAAAAATGCATAAGGAAATCGAAATTCAAAATGAGGAAAACATTATATAAAGGATGCAAAGCAATCCTACTATAAAGATTTTATGTTATCCTGCATTTTTCTAATTATCTACTATCATAAAAATGAATTTAGATTAATTTAAATGAGTTTTAGAAAATTAACTGTTGCTTAAAAAGTTAAGAGACCTATTAGGTATAGAATTGAAAAAAAGTCTTTCATAGTATCCTTTTAGAATCATAGAAAAAAATGTTGTGACTATCATGTCAATAAATCCTTACAAGTTTTATGGTCATGTATAAAACAAAGTGTTCCAAACTGTTTGCTATTTCCAGTCAAAGTCAGTTTGAGAAACTTCCTCTGCACCAGTCCAAATCTAACTGGTCTGCTTTAGTCCCACTACAAAAGACACCATTTATCCATGTCAGAGCACAATTTATGATTGTTTGAGAAAGTATCAAAATAAACAACATTTAGCATTGATACATACGTTCGCTTTCAGTCAGTCAGTTAAGTGCCATATGTGATGCACACTTGGGCAATAATGTCTCGAAAGAGACTTGGCAGAAGATTATCCCGCAGTAGGTTGCCATTGCTTTCTGTGGTAGACTGGTTGCTAGCCAAGGCTATAAAACCCAATCTGTCCTATTATTTAACCCATAACTGGAGGGAAGAGATGGATTAATACCTTTCACAAGGGTATTTGTGTGTAAGTGAATGCAAGGAATATCCACTGCACCACAATGCACAGTCACTTTCAGAACATAAAGCAGTTTCATCATATTCAAGCAAAATATTTAGTCATTTTTAACAAGTATTTCTGTCATCCTAATTTTAGTTGTTTATCATTGCAACTACACAGGTTGCTAGTCATGAGTAAACTGTAGAGACTAAAAATAAAGAATAAGGTCTAGGCGAGATACAAACTCATCTCTTTACTTCAATAAACCTGTCTATGTGCAACAGATGTTTTATTGTTTTAGCTACTGGAGTCATCTCATGCCAAGAAAACCAAATCTAAACTCATTCCTTATCCTCTCCTGTTTGCTCGACAGTGCTAGATTTTTATTAAATGTCAACCTTTATTAATTAGCTTTACTGTTCAGACCAGCATGCTCATCTTAGCAGTTATTGTCACAATGTTTTGGCTGTAGTAACTTTTGATGTTCTTCAGTTGTATATTAGTTACCTTCTCAAAGTCTTGAAATGAACCCGTTATTCAATCAATAGGGATAGTTTGTTCATATTCTGCTTCCTATGTTTTGGGGATATTTCATATTAATTAATACTCACTGGTTTTATTCACTTTTGTGGTACTTGTCTATTTCTTTCACTGAACTAGAGCAAATTACTTTTTCAGTATTAATTAACCCAGGGATTGAAGTCACAACTGTCAGAGAACCAATGCCCCAATCCACAAGATTATAGGTCTCTTGAGTGAAAGAAACAATGAATAAGACTGGTGAATATGAACTGGAAATGACTTATCTCCGCTAAACATGGAATGGGGGTGGGAATAGCATTGTGGTGCAGTGGATATCAGCTTGGAACAAAAAATCAGAGCCGAGTTTGAATTTCAGTTGAATTTGTTGCATTCACTTACAGGCAAATAACCTTGGGAAAAGTATTAATCCATCTCTTCTTCCTCCAGTTATGGGTTAAATAGCAAGACAGATTGGGTTCTATAGCCTTGGGTGGCAACCAGTATACCACAAAAAGTAAAGGTAACCTACTATGGGAAAATCTTCTGCCCAGTCAGTCATGTTTCTTTAGAGATGATTGCAAAAGCATGTATCACATATGGCACCTGTCTTGAAGACTGAATAAAGTGTCTGATTCAAAATTCAGAGAAGTTTACAAAGTACAATGAGAGACACTTGAAGACCAGAAAGTGCAATGGCTGAAACATTAGGAGTATAACATCCAAGATAAGCTTGATGGCCTGAATATAATGTAATGGTTGGCTACTTGTTTTCAAGTATGCCTGTCTGCTAGGGTACTTAGCTATTTGCTGTTGCAGAAATTTGTGTTTCTACCCTTATGAAGTCAATCTCTGGTTTATATTGTAAATATGCCGAGCAGACCTTAGTCCCATTTTCATGGAGAGAGTGCACAATCTAGTCTGATCAGTAGTTGAACAAGGGCAGTAAGCTCAAGCCTTTGGTCCCAAGGACAGGCGGCTTCTTGCTTGCACAACCACTGACAATCTCCAAACGGTTTCATCTAACCAACTTCACTCATAAGGCTTAGGTCAATATGTTGTATGGTTTTTACACATTTCACAATAGTGGCACACACTTGGAGGATTGTCTCCTTAAGCTGATATTATCAACAAGTTACCTTGCTAACAAATTGATTGGATTTAAACCAAAGTTTTATAGCGGAATCACTATCTTTCCAAACCAGTGTTTTTCAACTTTTTTTCTCTTGTGGAATCCTCAATATAGTTTTTATGCCTGAGGGAACCACTGCATAAAGATTATTATGTATCATTATCAATATCTCTCATATTTTTCTTGTGGTTGACGTAGTAAACATGATATATGGACATTATGCATGTGGCCTGTACTTGAGCAAGTCCCTCAATGATACACTAATGTACAGGTCCTGTCTGCTAACCAGTGAAGGCAGTTTCACACTGATGCTCTACAGACATTGCTAAATACATCCCCTATAATTAGTATAATGTTAAATAATACAAGAGGTTCAAGCTTTTAATATAATAACCAAGCATTTTTCAACAATATGTTGTACATGTATACAGGGTATGATGGTTAAAGTGTTGTCTAAATTACGCAAAAATGAAAACAACACTGACATTTCATTTTAACAGATATATTTACCAAAATTACAAAAAAATATTTTGAAAACTAAAGAGTATAATCTTCATATTTCTGAGTCACTCAGTAAAGTCACTGATAATCTGTTCCATTTCCTCCATACACTGATAGCAAATATCATGAGAGGAATTGGCAAAGGTTAAGTTCTTTTCTTACTGTTTGTCATTGTGATGCAGTGGATATCGGTCCGGAATGTGAAATCGGGGAGCCGAGTTCAAATTCCAGTTGAATTCCTTGCAATCACTTTCGTGCAAATATCCTTGGGAAAGGTATTAA
The DNA here is from genome assembly GCA_037127315.1 of Ascarosepion bandense. Taxonomy (NCBI): domain Eukaryota; kingdom Metazoa; phylum Mollusca; class Cephalopoda; order Sepiida; family Sepiidae; genus Ascarosepion; species Ascarosepion bandense. The sequence continues at coordinate 1,219,080 of JBBBDQ010001077.1, forward strand.
TCCATCTCTTCCCTCCAGTTATGGGTTAAATAACAGGACAGATTGGGCTCTATAGCCTTGGTTGGCAGCCAGTCTACTGCAGAAAGTAATGGCAACCAACTGCGGGATAATCTTCTGCCCAGTCAGTCATGTCTCTTTCGAGACATGATTGCCCAAATCGTGTATCACATATAGCACTTAACTGCCTGACCGTCGTCGCCTTGTTGTTCATAGATGAAAATTGCAATTTCAATGCAAAAGCTGTCACCTTTATTTTGTTCCTTTGCGTGTTAGTGCACAAAATCTATGCCAGAGATTCTGAGCTACCCAGGAATGTGAAGGTTATGCCAGCCCATTTCAGGAAATGGGCCTGGAAAGAACATCTACAATAAGGTCATCAAACCAATCTTCAGAAATGCCAACATACAGATTGACTACTCTTGATTCGGTTTGAAATTCAAACAAATATCATGTGGAGATGGCTAGAGTGTACAACAGACAAAATGTTGTGAATGTGACAAAGATGAAGCCAAAAGTTCAATTATTGTAAATTCTGTAAATAGTTACAATACCTCATTTCAAAAATATAGATATATCTTTCCACTCAATTTAAATTAATTTTAAAATGAAGAAAAATATTTTACTTATTAAAAATATTAAATTTAATAGATTAAATTTGAAAATTAACTTGAAATTAGAAATAAAATAAAAGCTTCAAGGAAGAATTTACATTTTTAAAAATTCATTTTAAACCTTAGGTATTGCAAATTAGTGGAGGTACCTAGTTTATACTAAAATTATGAATATGAAATTAAAAAGTTACTCAAAAATGCATTAACCTATTTATCACAGTTTCTCGTAAAAACCTAGGATTCTGGTTGGGTTGGAGGAGGGTAATGTCAGTTGAGAAACATTGCTCTCTAACCACTCAGCCATGCCCCTCAATAGCAAAATGATACTTCCTCAGATAAAAGAAATTATATATATATATATATATATATATATATAAATGATTAAATTACCATTGATAATTTTTTTAGTATAGTTTCTTTCATATTATATTTTGGATCTGGGTAGTTGTGATGATAAACAAGTAAGATAAAAAAAAAATAAATAAATAAAAGTCCAATAAAAAAAAAATTCAAGTTAAAATATTTATCCAAATGACAAGACCAAATAAGCATTTAAATTTGTTATTATACTAAACATATGTTAATAAAAAAAAATATCTAGAGGAGTATCTTTCACTAGTTTGAAAATATTCTTAATAGATTATCAACTCTAAACAGCAGTTAATTTTCAGTAAAATATTTAAATTTTAATTTGTTCTTCTCACCAATATGATACAATAATATTACAATGAGGTCATAAATTGAGATTAGGTTTGCATACAGAATTACTATAAAAATTTGAAGATTTAATGTAATATTTAATTATTTTTTGTTACAAAACCATTTTACATATTTTGTTAAAATTGACTTTATACCAGCTTCAATAACAAAAACAAGTGTTACATATTAGTCTTGGCCAAATAGCTTTGTATGTAACATTAAAATAAATCACAAACTGATGATTTTGAAAATGTTTTAGGAAATGCCAGGTAACCTGTTTTATGTATGAGGAAGTGCTGAAAAGTTCTATGCCAGATCAAATGTTAGGTTTTTTGATAGAGCATTGTCGTTAGGTTAACATTTCTGTATCTGCTTATACACAATCATTTCCATTGTTGTGCAAACTCTGGTTAACAAAAAGGGAAAAAATATTGCACAGTACAGATTTTATGGATTCATGGAAAATAATTCAAAACAGACTATTGAAACATTGTTATTAGTTTGGCACAGAAGATAAGACAGTTTAACTGATAAACTCATCTAATCATGAATTTGTATGCAAGAGAGCAGCATTTTTTTTACCCGCATTTTACACAAACAAAGAATGATGAATTATATTGCACTGAATAGAAAAAAAAATAACAGATGCATGTTTAGAGAACTGACAGTTATTAAAGAGATGTATTTTTAAAAATACATGCATTTAATCACTTAAATGTTTCAAAAAGAGCCAAGGAGATTGATTCTCTTAAAAAGAAGAAAATGAAGTTTTGTTTTCATCACTGATTTTTTTTATGCATATTTCTTTCTCAATGTTTTTTTATAGTGGAAAAAAAAAAAAAAAAAAAAAAAAAAAAAGAAGCAAGGAAGTGCTTTTTTTAAGAAGCAGAAATTAAAGTGTGAATACTGAATACATACAAAATGAAAAGATGATCGGTCATAATATGGAAATATAGATTCATATTGTTTCCAACTGTTGCTTGCAAATTTATTTGTTGGTGCCCGAAGCCCCAGTGGCTAGAAACAAGAACAGAGAAGTTCCACATAAACAATGGTTGTTGTGAAAGATTTAGGATATTATTTGCCACACAGCTTGAGGTTTTTCATTGATAAAGAATTTGTTTTCATACCAAGTAAACTGAATAATCTAAGATTTTTATGGCTTTTTTTATATTTATGTGAAAATAATATCAAAAATATTTAGTTGGTTCAATTTAAGGAATTAGAATCTATATTTAAATTCAAGAAAATTCAACTATCAGCGATAGTGACATACCAGTGATTATATTTAAAAAAAAATTTTCAAAATAGAAAGTGATTTGGTATTGAGTAGATGCTGCTGGTGCAAAAAAAAAAAAAAAAAAAAAAAAAAAAAAAAAAAAAAAATTAAGCAAGTAGCAACACTACTAAAAACAATTCCATTTTATTTTAATAGTCTCATTAAGAAGAAAGTGGTTTTGGTACTTCATGTGAAGATAAATATCAGATGAGAACAGACGAATCAATACAAACGCTGTGTCATCTTACTATAACTATATTACACCAACAAAATAAGTTGAAAATATAGCAATTTTGCATTAAAATTAAATTTAAAAAAAAAAAAAAAAAAAAAAAAAAAATCAAGTATTAAATACTTAAGCATAAATTCAAACATATCTGCTTCTTTACCTATAAAAATGAGTAAATTCATATTAAAATCACTTTCCAGAACCTTAACTATTTTTTATTTAAAAATGTCAATACATTTAAACCATACAATTATCAGGTTTCAAACTACTTATGATCAAAGTTTGTTCAGGCCTTGACATTGACAACTTTATCAGAATTGTGTACTTTCTAAGTGTCAATAAATATGTATGATAATCTTGTTTTATGTTTATAACATTGGTTTAATCAAGTAAGAGCCCTTGATACATAATATGAATATTTACTGTTATCAGGTAATTACAATGTTATAACTTGAACTTGCATCATCTTTTTGACTGAGAACCTATATGGTTAAATAGCCGAGGAAAAAAAAATTATCTCTTGAACACTTTTTCACCCTAAAATATATTTATATACATTGCAATATGTCAATTTGCTGACCAACTTGTAATCTTAGTATTAGAAACTAGCTTGGTATTTAAAATTTTCCCAAAAGAATTTCATGTTGTAGTTCAAAAGTTATTGTCATTGTTTTTTAAATAATGATTTCAATGTTACACTAAATATTTTGAAAAACAATGCTTTCATATTATTTTAATCTTATTTAAAAAAGAAAAAAAAAGAATGTAGAATGTGTACATTATATACAAAATTTAGCTGCAATCAATTCAGGTATTTGAATGATTAATAACAAATCATAAACATGTTCATTCTTATGTTATCAGTCTTAAAACATTCGTAACAATAATAAATTGTGATTAGAATTTAACTGAAAATATTTTAAGATTAAAGGTTACACAATGTCTGTATTAATGGATGGAAGAATAATTTAGTAAACTAATATTTTAAGTTTATTTGATTGTTTAAAAAAATAATGGTAAAGAAAAAGATTTGAATATCGAGCATGTTATAAAGTAAAATATCACAACTTAGTAATAAAGCAATCAGTAGAAGGTATTTTAATAAAGTTTTGTGTCATTAAAAGAAGCGAGGATATCAAGCACAGGATTGGTTAGTTTTGAGGCTTTTTGCAAGCTAATCATATTTCCACAAAAGGTTTTACAAAAGATTACAGAGGGTTAATCTCATATCTGAATGCGAAAAGCCATGCAAAAAAAAGCAAGCAAGGATACACAAAACATTCAGAAAGCAGTCATGGATTTGTTTTAACAGGATAAAAATTGAGAAAAGAAAAAAAGCACATAAGAAAAGAGTTTATAAAAACCAATGAAAAATAAAAACATTCTGAAAGATTTATGTTGTGGGGCATTACCCATATAAGATAATGGACTAGTCATAGGACTATATGTAGCCGAAGGTGTGTTGCTGAGACACTGTGGAGACTAGTAGCGTTCACTGACTGACTTACAGTACAGTATTCTCTTTTGGCTTTCCTATGTGTATATCTTGTATCATTGTATTGTTTTGTCTAATATATGCCTGAGCCTACATTGGCATTTGTCTTATTATTGATGGTCCTAATTTAGGGCCACATCAATTTATTGCATTGCCATAGAGAAAAAATTAATTTGAAATAAAGCAAATTTGAAAACAGAACATAGCCAAAACTACTATCAACAGCTAGTGTAAGTAGTAGACTTATTACTGCACAATGACAAGTCCTAACATCTAAACAAAATTATGTCAAAGATTATTTAAAAAACAGTAGAAAATACATTTATAAAATATGAAAAACATGAACAAAAAAAATTTCCATAATTGTCTATGTAAGCAGGAAATAAATCCTACACTGTAAATGTAGTGTATGTATCCTATTTATTTTCTTTGGTTACAGCTAGAAAATCATTCCTATACTACAACAATAAAATATGGATTAAAAAAAAAAAAAAAAAAAAAAAAAAAAAAGCACAATAATGATAAGAACGACTCCAGTGAGAACTTTGATGTAATAATGGGCAGTTATGATGGTGCAGAAGTATGCAAACTTATAGATATATATAAATATTTTATCAAATATCATTAATAAAAAGGATATAGATTTCTATAGAGATGAGTGTCTAATAATTGTAAGAAATTGTATTGGTAGAAAAAGAGAAAATGTTTAACAAATTAGGATTTAAAACAGACATAAAATCTAACTTAAAAATAGTACATTTTCTAGGCATAACATTTAACTTAAATAACAATACATACAAACCATAAAAAAAAAAAAAAAAAATCTTATATGCATAAATAAAACATGCATAATCAACTACTATATTCACTACTCCACCATCCCAAAGGACTTCAGTGGTGTATTTTTGGAGCCTTTTATATTCTGATGATCAGAGGGTGCTTGGTCAAAATGTTGAGTCTATAACATCTATATCAACCATGATGAGAACAATAGTTCGAAGTAATACCAAGATATTGAAAATTACTCATCTCAGAAACAAATACAAATTATGACAAGTGGCATGAATCCACTAACAATGTAATTGTCAAAAATCATCTGACACTGAATATAAAAACCCCAAAAATACACCACTGAAATCCTTTGGGACAGGAAAGTAGTGAATATAATAGTTGGTTATACATGTGTTAGTATCATCTAGTAGTCATCTAAAGTTCAATCCTTGGATCTGGTAGTGACACACCAAATTCAACAAGAACAATAACTGATTTCACAGGATATATCACAATAATCAAGAAGAGAATCCATATCAGCCAATGATGACCAGAGGGTACTTGATTGAAACGTTGTATCTATTATAGCATCTATAATCAACCAAGATGAGAACAAGAAATAAATACAAAGCATAAATAAAAATTCAAATAACCCACCTTAGGTTGTTATAAAAATAAGGGCTGCTCAAAGAGTTGTATTTTGAAAAGCCATTTTAACATAGAATTCACGGTATATATTAGTTGAATTTTGGTATACATAATTAATGTGTTTTTTTTAATAACTTATTTTAAATGGAAATATTCTTGAAACATAGAAGCCTTTAATTATGAACATGAAAAAAAAAAAAACATGATCTTCGTTTACTTTTTTTGTATGAGTTCAAACTTAGGCACAGTGCCTCCCAAATTACTGCCAATATTAACAAAGCATGGAGATATGTCAACAAGTGATAGGATAGTATGAAGGGGTTTCCAGAAATGAAGTTAGAAAATGGTCATGCAGTCTTGAGTCTTGACAACAAATAATTGCAAGCAGTTGTTGAGCAAAACCCATGTCAAAATGTCAGAGAAATGTCTCAGATGCTTGGTGTCAGCACTGCGACTGTTTCACGCCATTTGCAGAGTATTGACAAGGTGAAAAAGCTCGATAAATGGATTCCTCTCAATGAAATTCAAAAACTTGGGCATTTTAAAGTGTGCTAAATTCTCTTTCTGCATAACATCAATGATCCCTTAACTGAAAAGTCACTTGTGATTAAAAGTGGATTGTTTATGATAGAAACCAGTGATGAGCATCTCAAACATTTCCCAAAGTCAATGATCCATCAGCAAAAGATTACAGTGACTGTTTGGTGGTCTGCAATTGGTGTTATCCACTACAGTTTTCTGGAAGACAATCAGAGCATTAATGCAGAGCTTTACTGCAATCAATTTGCTGAAATGCATGCACGCCTCCAAAAAATGATATCTGCATTGGTGAATCAACATGGTTTAAGTCAGCTCTCTGATAATGCACAGCCACATGCTGCAAGAATGATGTTGCAAAAACTCACTGACTCAGAACACGAGAGTTTACCTCCATATTCTCTTGATCTTTCACCCACTGGTTATCATTTTTTTAAGCACTTAAGTTTTACCATATAAAAATATGCTTAAGTCCAAATCAGAGTTGGAATTAGCTTTTAAAGATTTTGTTGCATCACAGCCAATAACTTTATCAACGAGGAATAAATCTTGTCAATTGATGACAGAGTTCATAGATGCTCAAAGCTCATATTTTGACTAATTTCAACAGTTAATTTATTAATAAAATTACATTTCTGAAATTGGCCATTATTTTTGTAACAACCTAATAATATAAAAATATTTAATCAAAATAAAATTATAAATCAGCATTATGAAAGTGATGAATTGAATGAATTTAAATAAGTAAAAATAATACATACACGAGCAAAAACAAAATTGTTTAACCCACCTTATAATATAAAAACAGAAATAGGAAAAATATTCTTTAAACTAGTTTAAAAAAAAAAAAATCCCTAAAAATAACCTATCAAAAATTAACAAAAACACAAATTCAGTTATAGTTTTAGGAATAATATGAAGAAACAATAAACATAATAAACAAAATATTAAACAAAATTTATAGTAATTATAATAACACAAATCCACAAAATAGCAACAATATTTGTAATTGTCAAAATTAAAACAACTGTTCACTTAATAAATGATTAATATAATGCATTACATAAAGCAATCGTATCAAATAATATTAACAAAGAAAAAAAAATCAACATAGGAGCCACTGAAACTTTTTAAGAAAGATATAATAATCATAAAATGTCATTTAAAACAGACAGATACACAAATATTTACTTGGTTACTTAAATAATATAATGCAGCATATTAAATAATTGGAAAAGCATTATGTTCATGAACGAACATGTAAGCAAATGGAAAACCCATGAAGATGCATGCATCTATAACAAAATTAAAAGAAAGAAAAAAAAAATTCATAAAATCGAAAAATCGGAAATATATTAATCAATGTACCCTTGAAGAGTAGATGCTGCCATAAAACTATGAAGTTGGGGAAAAGAATTACAGTTAAGTAAATTTTCTATTTTTTAATAATAATAATAATAATAATAATAATTATATCAATGCTCTATGTGCTAAATGTTGAGCATCATTGAGAAAAATCTGTTTTTTGTTTTTAATTTAATATTAATCAAAATCAAATTTATATTTTTGGATTATTATATATATATATATATATATATATATATATATATTGTCATCCGCAGACAGATCTGTTTTGCTGTATCACAGCTCATCAGTATGGTTACACTCCGATATATATATATATATATATATATATATATATGGCAATATTAGGTTTTTGCAGAAAACATCTGGTGGAGGTGTACACTTAACACTACTATGTACATAAACCAAAAATGAAGGGTTAAAAAACCCACTTATACTTTAAACAAATAAACATTTGAGAATAAACTTATTCAGGTAAAGTACTTCAGTACATGCAGAGAAAAGAAGGATTAACAGTAGAGATTAATTAGAAACTGATGAAACAAGATTAATAACATTCATTTCAATTTCTGCATCTAGTAATGTAAAATGACATTCCAAGCAGTTTCTAAAAGTAATGAAAAAAAATGCCAAGGGCTGATTTTTTTATATATCATATTGCAAAAGATTTTTTTATAACTTTCCTTATAACATGGAACATTCAATAATTTTTTAAGCTTAATTTTCATTTTCTTTTCCAGGAAAGAAATAAAAAGTATACAAAAATATTTATCGGAGAAGGATAAAACAGTTGCATTGTCAAAAATAGTAAATATTATTACTTATGAGTTAATCCATCTGAAAAATCACCAAATAGCCACATTTTGCTAAATAAGGTTTTCAGTGAGCTACTGGCATTCATAGATATTTAATGAACAGATCTGAAACTTATTTAACGAAAAAAAAAAAAAAAAGAAAATGCAGTGAAATTTCAAGATCCTCTCATTTTAAAACTATTTAAAAAATGATACAGATCTAATATTTGAGGGTTTATTAATAAATCTAATCAAGGAACACCTGAGAATTTTTACAGACATTTTTGACAGGGTTACCTGTGGCAGATGGTTGATTTTAAATGGAATGACCCAATTGCATTTTGTTAAGAATAGATATCCCAAACTACCCTAATTTACAGTACAAAAACACGTCAAAATACTGAGATTTCTTTTCATTTCAACTGCTGATATATAGTTTATTTGCGAGGATATTTTGATAAAATTAGTATGTAAACAAAATTTAATCTTTTCTCTTAATAAAGACAACTATTTAATATGTGAGTCTTTATTGCATGCTTTTTATAATAAAATTATTTCAATGGACAGTGCTTTTTTTGTCTTTTTAAAAGATGGTAATTTCAGAGTTGTGTTTTCATAAAAATTGTTGCACACTGAGTTGTGACTCCCGATGTATTTCAAAACAGTCATATCTTAAAGAAAAAAAAAAAAAAAAAAAAATGGAAACTTGTCAATTTGGTTGGCCAAACATAAGTTTGAAGTTGTCTTTCATAAAAATTTTTCAGTTGAGAACTTTAAATACCAAAGCAATTCAAATCTTTCAAAAATGAATATTACACTTTCTTGTAAAGCAACGTCCCATCTTTAATGTTCAGTTGGTTTCATATCTCTGCACACACTAATTTAAAATGTATACAGTGTTCATTTTGTGTAAAACTACTGAGTCTGACACATCAAAATTTGAATGAACATCACCAGCTGAATCCCATTTTAAATCAGACTTGTTTCATCGGTAGATATTACAGTTTAACTTTTTTATATTTTCTTTAATGATGCATTTTAAAACAATATAAATACTTACTGTATTTTGTCTACACTTGAATCTTTTTAGCTTCGGCTGTTTTATTGCATTTTCTTAAAACAATAAACAGAATTCATATTATAAAATAGAAAAATATATAAACTGAATATATTCTTTGTTCTTTAAATTTCACACTCATGTCTGTCCATAAAAAATTAAAATAACATTTTTTAAAAACGTTTCCAGTTTTCCTTTTATCATCCATTTTCTTTACATTCAAAACTAGCAATTTCTCTAATTCTCAGGATTCGGGGATTAAAATGAAAATTTATTTACATTTTGTTAAAAAAACCATTTTATAAAAAATAAAATAAAACATGAACTGAATAAGCTTAAATTTGGTGTACAAGTCTATAAAACATTGAAATGTAATTAGGTAATTTTAAAAATGTAATTATTATTTTTTTTTCTTCTTTTAAATGGTTATTTGATTAGGCTTCATTCCAGAGTCTAAAATGAAGTTGTTACATTTTCTTAAGAAGAAAAAAAATGAATACATTCTTCAACATTTGCAAGCATGTTCTGTCTTTTTATAATTTTTTTTTTCTTGAAGCCATTATCATAATGGCAATATGGAAGATAATAAGCATCCTATTTTTGTAAGTGGGTATCTGTTCCTTTTTCTTTTCATGTATTAGTGATTTCCATGCCAGAAATCCATACCTGGGTAATTAATAGAATTTACATTTAATCTTCTGTTCAGTGGATGATGAACTCAATCTCCTGAGAAGTTTGTTTCTAAGTGAGAGAAGCAAGACCCTCAAATTCCTTGCAATATATGCTAATAAAAACTGATGAAGAGAATAGACATTTCACTTATATAACTTTTGATGGAATTGCATCTCCTCCTCTAAAGAAATGAAGAAAGGAAGAAAAAGCACTCAATGAATTTAAGTATTTAAACATCTCTAGCATTTGTTATGAAGAACCACTTCAAATGACCTTCAATTATAAGCAGTAAAGCCAATGGGTTGCAACTGTTACCCCAACTTTTACTTTGACCAAGTTATTGATATTACATCTCCATTTAGTGTTGTAATCAACTTCTGGTTCCAACCAAAGGCAGAAATTATTAATTTTAATAGCCTTTGTTGAATAATATTGCACAAGTGATGTTAACATTTGTCTTTATATGGAACTTTGATAGGACATGAAATGTTCCAGGAATATTTGCTGTAGCAGAGGCTTATAAACTAATTCAAACTGCAAATCACCATTAGAAGAGGAAATGCAGGAGGACCATTCCAACTGCTCAGAAAGTGTTTTTCATCAGTTCCAATGTATTTTTAGTCTTTTCAGTGTTTTTACTTTGAAGATATTTTTTTCTAATCATTTCACCCCCAAGCAAGGCAGAACTGCCACTGGTGTACAGGGGGTTACATAAGGTGAATAATGAGAAAGGGGAACAAGATATGGGGGTGTCAGAGAAGGACGGGAACACTGGTATAAAGTGGGCTGCATGAGTGTAGAGGAGAAAGGAAGAAGAACATGATACAAGAGTTGTCAGGGAAAGAATGTGAGTCAAGGAGATACAAGATGGCAATTGACTTTGCATTTAAATTTTTGGAGATTGTAGCTATCAAGGAAGCAAGTATACGAAAAGGAATTCCACAGGTGGGAAGTGCGAGCAAAGAAGCTGACAGAGTAGAAGTTGTGGTTACATTTGACTGGTTTCACTGTAAAAGGGTGGTACTTTGCCACTAGTCTAGTAGCTCGACAATTCATGTAAAGGGGGCACCAGGGAGCTAAGCCCATTGGAACAGAAGCCATGAAAGCATTTGTAAAAGAGACAGAGGGAAGCCATATTATGTCGATGAGAAAATGACTGGAGTTGAGCTACCAGGTTAGGATCGATTACATTGCAGATTCTCCATTGGATTTTGTCAAGAACCCAGAGATGAATAGCAGGGGCACCTAACCAGATGTGACAGCAGTATTCAATGCACGAGAAGATGGTAGATTTATATATGTGCAAGATGAATTCAGACAAGAAAAACTTCCCTCCCTACACAGGAAACCAACCTTCCTAGCAGCAATTTTAGTTATGGATTCAATGTAGTCATTCCACATGAAGTTGTGCAGAGTTTTGCTTTCAGGGAGACTAGCCTGATCCATTCTGATAGGCAGGGGTAGGAGCAGTTGTCTATGGTGGTTAAAGGATAGCAGCTTCATCTTGAAAGCATTAAAATTTATGAACCATTTCTTACCCCAGTTTGTGACAGATTGGATTTCCATTTCAAGAGCAGCAAAGTTTGCTTTGTCAGCCTTGGAAGATTTCTTATTGAGGTGAGAGCAAATGGTTGTGTTGTCAGCATAGATGCCTACTTGGGATCTGATTACATCAGGGAGATCTTTGATGAATTTTAGAAAAAGCATAGAAACTAGAATAGAGCCTTGAGGGACACCTGAGTTTGTATGATAGTATCTAGAAGCATGCCCATTCAATACTACCTTCATTACGTGATTTGCAAGGGAAGACTGGATTAGGTCAAACAATTGTCCAGTTATACAATAGCCCTGTAGCTTGTGTAGGCCAGCATCCAGACTGTTAAATGCTTTGGAAGTATCTAGTCAAAATTTGCCGTTCTTATTGTGAGCCTGGTATATATACTCTGTGATGGTTAACATATCAGCAGTCACCTGGTGAAGCAGAAACCATACTGTTTATCAGAGAAGGCTGTGAGATGTTGAACTACTTCAGCATTGATAATAGCCTTGAGCACTTTGCCAAAAATCAATATGAGGCTGATAGGGTGATAATTAGAGGGATCTGAGTGTTCTCCAGTGTTCTTAAATACAGAAACCACAGAGGAAGACTTCCAGGAAGCAGTAGTTGTAAAGTTTGGAGAGGACAGAGGAGAGTTCAGGGCACATGTTAGGATTCCGTCACCTTTGCTCACCTTGGGGGGGGGACCAAACTTTGAAATTATGTTAGAGACCAGTGAGAGAGTAATGTGAATGTGTACTCTTTGTCATTTTTGAGAATGCAATTTTCCAGTGTTTAGGCTGATCTGATGATTATTGATTCCACTTTATATTTCAAAACTACCTATATAACATTATTTTTTAACTAGTCTAAAGACTGCATCTTGAATTACACATTGCTGAATTTGATTTCTAGTCCAATAGCACATAAAACAGAAAAATAAAATAAAAAAATTGAGCAGTCATAATTTTGTTGCTAAGTGAGCTACCAAGATAAATTTGGTACCATTTTTGTTATGTTTTGTCAAGTTCACTCTGCCTGTATTAAAGGCTTTCAGATACATTGAAAATAGAATTTTAGTTTGGGATACCTATCTGAAAAACTAGAATACATTCAATGCAACTTTGGAAAAACAATTTTGGAATGCATTTTTGCTGTGAATATACTCTTTAAATATATTCAATAGTTATTTTAAAGATTGCCAAAAACATTTTAAATGAAATTTTTTTTATAAAAGGCAAAATTTTACAATATGAGATTATATAAATATTGATTTTTCTGGGCCTTTTAATAGCAGATAGGAACAAAGAGATGATAAGAACAATTCAAAAGTAATGATTGGAAATGTATTTCCAACCATGCAAATGCAAAAAGACTTTTAATGAAACTTTCACTTGATTGATAAACATTCTGGATAAGACAAGAAAACCTGTTCTGACAAACTTACCCATTTGAAGATGTCTAAGGAAAAGAATATGCACATATTTCTACCTACACAATGACATCAAGTGACATGATTAAGAGCATTATTAGAAGACCAAGTTCTGATTAAAACCAAGAGAATCAGCCTTTGGAATAAACCAAAATTATTCACTTTATTTTCTTTATTATAAATCATACTTAAATATATACCATTTTTAAATTTAACTTAGTTTTCCCAACTCAAAAACATTTGACAGCATATCCAAATTTCATCTTATATTCAATAAATCAGTTAAGCGCCATATGTAATACATGATTGGGTGATCATATCATGAAGAGACATGATTGACTGGGCAAAAGATTTTCCCGCAGTAGGTTGCCATTACTTTCTGCAGCAGACTAGTTGCTAACCAAGGCTATAGGACCCAATTTGCATTGCTATTTAATCTATAGCTGGAGAGAGAAGAGATGGATTCGTACATTTCCCAAAGGTATTTGCTTGTAAGTAAATGCAAAGAATCCAAAAGGAACAGTAACATTTTAACATAATCTATTGAAGATTAATTTCATCTTGGACACAATAGTAATTATATTTTTCCTATCCATTTTTTAAGGATTTTGTAGCCTTTTAGACATGCACCAAAACATTTCCTGTCTTTATGAATCTAAACAAATACATTTTTTTGGTTATATATATATATATATATATATATATATATATATTATATATATGTGTGTATGTGTGTGTGTATATAAGAAAAATTAAGGTAGATACGTTATTTCATGGTAAATCGGAAGTGTAGGCCTATTTCAGGCGAACAATCATCAGCTTCCGTCTTTATTTTACAAAGGATTTTACACGAATCCTACCACTGTATGTACAGGATACTACTTTGGATTTTTCTATACCCACACTGCATGCTGATTTATATATATATATATATATATATATATATATAATTATATGGTTATGTATCAATTTTATATTATATTAAGCTCTATATTACTCATTATATTGAGCACTGTTTATAATAAAATAAATGCCAAAGTACTCAAAATAAAAAAAACCTTGAGTCTTCTTCACTTGGAGGTGTATATATATATATATACTATAGTCATCCGCAGACAGATCTGTTTTGCTGTATCACAGCTCATCAGTACGGTTAGACTCCGATTGCTTTTTAACTCAGGATTGAAACTCTGACCAAATTGGTGTCAGTCGGTAATTTTACCTCTTGGCTACGAGCGTTCGGTAGAAGAAGGCAGGCTTTTTAGCGCGTATATCATTATACACGCCCAATAGCCATAGTGCTCTAATTCATTATTGAATGAGCAATGCATATATGCCGGAGTAGCTACTGTTTTCAAAGTCTCCCATTCTTCCAGAGTGCTCAATCAGGGTGTGAGAGCGTTTCTCTTCTTTTCCTAATAGTTCTAAAAATTGAAGTTTTATTTTACAAAAATGTTCACTTATTGATACCAGGCATATTTCTAAGCTCATGTATTGTTAATAAGTATTTGCAAATGTGAATATACAGTTAAAAGTAAAGAACAAAACATCAATAACATTCCTAATGCAAAAATAAAATAAAGTGACATTGTTGATGCTAGTGATGTGTCAACCAAATACATTGCAAATTAGGTGAGAGATAACCAGTACTGTGCAAAGGGGAGAGTCAATGGGGTGGTGGCCCCAGATGGCATTCCTGGGGAATGGGGTGCACACTTTCGATGAAGTATGTTGTTTTTGTTTTTATTTAGTAAATACCCCTAAAATTAGATATTAAAAATAAATAAAATAGCTTTTAGTCTTAAAATATTTGGCTGCTGGTAATTTGGCCAAACCTGTGAAGAAAATTTTAGACAGGATTCAAATGATGCCAGCCTGATTTAAAAAATGTCTCGAAAAAGCACTGTCTGGCAGTGGGGATAGACCCCATTTACACATAGTGATCATTTTGGGCTGGTCATTAAGTATACCACGTCCAAAAGAAAATAAACTAAGTATACTGTTGTGACTTTGTTTCAGGTGGGGTATAGGGGACACCAGTCACAATCCCCACCCAGGCGCTACCAGACCACTGCACACCACTAGAGATAACATTTTATAAAGAGAGAATAAATAATAAATAAAAAGAACAAAACACAATTCCTTCATTAACAAGCAAATGTTATCTAAATCCAATAATTACAAATATTTTAAATGTTCCCATCATTAAGGAAATAATATCAGTTTTTTTACTGTGGGAGAGAGAAAAAGAAAAAAAGGTTTAAGTGATATCAAGAACTCGTGCAACAAACTGAAATTTTCCCACCAAAGATGAAACCACAGAAATTTCAATTAAATAACAAACCCAATGGTGAATGTTTGTGAAGGATAATGATACCTTTAAGAGGGGAAAAAAAAAAAAAGAAAAAGAGTATTAAAATGGATTTAACTATGTTTGCATATGAAAGAACATCAGATCCAACACATGCACCACTTGCCAGAATTTAGTTCATTTTTTTATGCATATAAAAGCTCACATATAATATCTGGGTTTCTGGAAATGCTAAAAGTTTTGTTTTTGAAGACTTAAATTTCATTTTAAGTGCTACGCTGGTAAAACTTGTCAACATAAATTTTCAATAGGAATTAAAGCAGAATTATTCTTGTTTTTCACTTTAAAAATCTACATTACTTTGGATGTAAAAATAACCACATTCATATGTATTACTATTAAAGACTTAATAAAATATAAATAAAAATAAAACAGTTTTTCCATAAAAAATATCCACATGAGCAAATACATATTTCCTCATCAGATTCCAATTTTAAGAAGAATTTAAATTGGTGTGTATAATGGATCAGCATAGAATCATCCTCGCTTTTTTTGTCTGAAAGACCATTAACAAGACCAGTGGTAAGACAAGACAAATAAATTTTTATTTGGTATGACCTCCAAAAGATGTGTACATAGTGTAATGGTTATTATTATGAGCAGTGGGATCAGCATACTGAGTTTCAATTCTAACTGACCTCATTGCATTAACTTTTACACAAATAGCCTTAGAAATGGAATTAATTTATCTCTTCTCCCAAGATAGTAAACTTAGCTGTAACTATGATCAGTCTAGAAGGATAAATGAATTCAAAACCAGTTGGGTGTGGGACTAGCAACTCCACCCCATAATATGTCTATTTGCTATAGAAACCACAGCAACAAAATGTGTGGTGAAGCTGTGGCATGGCACTCCACATGGGGTGAAAAGGGGGTAGTCTCTTTCTAATGGTATTAAAACAAAACATTAGCAGCAGAAGCTAAGACCAGAGTTCAAACACCATTCATTTACCAATACCATTCTTAGAATTATCAAATTATGCTGGCTTGTGCTAGTGTTAGAGAATCCAATTTTTCCACCCATAGAAACAATATCATCCCAAAATATTGATTTAAGGAAAAAGATAATTGCTCTAATACATTACCAGAAACATTGATCATAAAAAAAAAAAGTTTTTTCTATTTTATTTTTTGTTTTTAGATATTTTTAAAATTCTTGTTAATTTTAACACTTTAGAAAATCTCGTTCTGATTTCTAAAGTTAATTACAAGGGGGCAAATTGGGATATAGACTTAAAATTGGAACTGAAATATACTTTATCATTAAAAACAACAATGATTTTTGTGAGGAAGTATTTTTTTTCTACACATAGATTTTCTCTTAATGATTTAAAAAATGATAGAATCTTTTTGAAAAGTACTTATAACCTTCACACATACACTGAACTTAAAAAAAAAAGTTAATAGAATAAGAGGCATGATAACTTTGAGGTATTCGTCAAAGAGAATAAGTTATTAAACAAGCCTTTGAAATTCAGTTGGTTATCAAGTTGAGTATATCAATGATCAAGCATTAAATAATTGGGATTAATAAAAAAAAAAAAAAAAAATTCCTGAAATATTTTTTATGGTAATAGTCACAGAATCTTTAATCAAATAACTGAAATTTTGGGTGTTGATGTCACCACATTTCAGGAAATCAATTCAACAGCATTCTTCAGATGTAGACTTTGTAAAAAGAACTCCCCATTTTATTGTAACAACATAAAGGAATCCAATTGACAAGGCTTCAAATGTCAATGACCTTTCAAATATAGAATCCAATGTTAGTCAAATTTTTGCATGATTACTAAACTTCAAAACCCAGCTACTTATTAATATCATATTATATATTTAGTAATGGTTAAATTTCAATCTTCTTTAATTTGGGTAAGTGTGAAAAGAAACATATCACAATGCTTTTTACTCTTAACTTTTCAGATAGTGGAATTTTTTGAAATTGTAATAAAAATAAAGAAATCCCATTTTTAAGTTCTCAGAATCTGAATTTCAAATTAACAAAAGTTGAACTTATTTAATAAACTAATGTTGAGGGACCATAGAGTATAGATAACATTATGGTAATATATTTCCAGTACCAAAATATAAACAGTTACAAAAAAACGCAAAATAAATACAAAATCAATAATTTTTTTTTTTTTTTACTAACTTACTGTTTTGCAATGGACCCGTGTTGGTATTGATATTGCAGGGACATTTGGTAGGCTGCAGACAGACAAGGGAGAGGAATCACTGGAAATTAAAAAAAAAAGGTTTTCAGGAAAATAAAATCATAAAAAAATTGCTTAAGTATTGCATAGTTGATATTTATGTATAGCGTTTGTTTATAAACAAAGGATAGACTTGACTAAGTGATAAATATCTGAACAAAACTAATTTACAAAAAAACATTTTACACTTTATATGATTAGCCTTTATATAAATATCTATTGTCTTGCTTAGAGTGAAATGATTTAAAAGAGTGATTTAACAGAAATAGCATTACTGCACTGCTACAAATTTGCAATTAAAAACTCAAACATTTTTTAAAAATAAAATTTGGACATCATTGTTATTTGACAAAAAATGATATTTATCTAAGTAGTACTTTATGTTGAACTCAATCTTACCTATCCAACAAGAAATTGAACCCCCCCCCCAACTGTCTGGTTACTATAGACAGTAAGTTTTTCATAATAAATACTCATTTACACACAAAACAAAATAAAATAACATAACAGTGAAACTTAAAAAAATTAAATAAAATAGAACCTTTGCACAATTCTAGCATTGTGAGGGACTAAGGAAAAACTTTCAGTTTAATTAAGAAACTTTTCCAGAAAAGGAAGAAAAAAAACAAAAAAAAAAAACAAAAAAAAACTAATGTTTGTTCATTTGATTAAATTTTGGGAAGAATGTCAGCCAGAGAACTTCTAGGCAACACATTATATTATAATAAAAAAAAAAAAAAAAAAAAAAATCAAAAAATAAAATAAATGCTTTATATAATAAAAAGGATTGAACATAGTAATTGTTAATTTAATTTCTAGACTGGGTAGTGGAAACAGAAAGAGCAATAACTGAGCAGTACTAAAAAAAAAAGTTATCCCTTGACAAGGGCAGTGAAATGAGAACAATCTACCCTCCCCCCCACCATAGATTGAATAAAGGCTTCAGTTTGGAATTACTTGTAGGTTATTGATTGATAAACACCTGAAGGCTGGAGGGCACAACAACTGAAACACTGATAGCAACAAAGATGACAATAGTTCAAATGCATATAACATAATTAATGAAAAATGCTCAACCTAGAAATTCAGACAGGATTAAACTTACAAAATTTCATTTTATGCTGTCTATAAAAAAAATTCAGAAATTTTAAATTGAGACCCAAATAAAGAGTACCTAATAACCTGGAAAAATTATTTCAAAGATTTCCTCAAAATAGAAAGACAAAATTTAATTTCACATAACTTCTATTATACACAATGAAATATAATTATTTATTTCATTTGTTTATTCTATTTTTGAAGTATTGCTTAGAAATTGGAAAGTTACTAAAAAAAAAAAAAAAATCAGCAGCAGGTAAAGGATATCTTCACTCTAAGATTCACAATAGAATTTTAAGAAAATACATTTCACATTTCCAGACAACATTTCTCATGTTATAAGACTTGAATGGGGGAATAGAAAGAAAGAAAGAAAAAAAAAAAAATCAGACAGTAAAACAGAAGTAATTAATAAATGACAATAAATACTGAACAGGACCTAAAAAATAAGTAAAAAGGAAATATACAGAGTCTATATAATTTAAGTTCCATCAAGTACAATTTTCTCATTGGAATGAATTCTATATAGATTAATATAATTATTTTAAACAGCTACAGGAAACTTGACATAAAGAGTATAATATTGAAGAGAAACGATTTGTTAGTTTTTAAGTCTATTAAAAAGAAAAATTTATTGAAAAGCTTATTAAATCAATATATGATATTGGGCATTGTAAGTATCCACTAAATAAATATATATTGTTTTGACAGTTGAAACAAATTTTACCATATAAAAAGAAAAGCAGCAGTGTAAGAAAGCTTTTTTAATATATGAGATGAAATTTGTTCAGACAATATCAAACAGTTTGTAACATTTGTGAAGCTGGTTGGTTATAAGCACTTAATAAATAAAAATAGATTTAGGTTATATGTGTAATATTAATGTTTGTAACAAGTAATTTATACACAGTTAAATAAGAAATTATATTAAACAGGATCAATAAGGCCATTTTGTTAATATTGTTTGCAATTTTGTTAAGTAGAAATATATTTAATTAAAAATAAATATTTCATCATAACTTGTAAGAACAAAGCATAGCATGTTTATAGAGGATAGGATTCTTGGTAAGAAGAGCTAAGTTTAATCTTTTAAAGATATAAAAGAGTAAATTAGAAAAGAGTAATTACTGGAATGATGAAAAAAATAATTTTAAAAAGGATGCTGTGACAAGATTAAAAATGAGCACAAATTCTAAAATCCTTACTTTTCGGGTACAATCTGCACTGGTTCTTTAGCTGCTTCTGCCAGATCCTCTCGTATTTTGGCCTGTCGTTTCCTGAATCGGCAAGCAAAATTAGGAGCGGGCATCAGAAAAAGGGATTTCAAAAAGACATCTACTTCCACCTCATGTCAGGACAAGTGTTAACACAGTTCAGACACATGGTATTAGGAAGAAAATGTTTTTTTCTTTTGTTCAAAAGATTTAAAAGATATAGCTGAGATTTGATGAAGAGAAATCATAGAGAAAAATTCAAATAAGTATCACTATTTTTGGTTTGTCACCCCCACCCACAAAGCTTTAAACAGGTAACTCTCTTACCAACTTCAATTATATTTTCTTACACCAGCATATTTAAAAAATAATTCAAAACACAAAATAAGTCATTTGATACTAGGCAAAAGATTTTGTACACTTCATTATACTAAAAATTATCCACTCCAACCCTTTGACTGGCTAGTCATACTAATTGTGACTAATTTTGTAGCCTTTCAATGAATTATAAACAAACCACCCACACAGTTATGTTTTCTTGCAAAACATTTTTGATATATTTTCAAATTATTAATAATTCAAACGAGAGATCTCAATCTATAATTAAAATATCTAAGAGTAAAAAAAAAAAAAAAACACTAATTTTTTATTTACATAAAATAAATTAAAAGCAAAAACAATGCAGCATAAAAATATCCTCTAACATGTTTTCAGTAAAGTTTTGTTGGTTGGAAAGTTTATAAAACTTTTTCAGATTATTTTCTTGTGAAAGAAAGAAAATATTCATAAAAATATGTGACTAACATTGTCCCCCCCCCCCCAAAAAAAAGATCACAATTCAGATGATCCTATAAAACAAGGAGCTTCATTAAATCAGATACTAATGTAATCATAGATTTAAAAAAAACAAAGAAACTAAAACACATTCAGTCAGTTAAATGCCATACGTGATACAAAAAATAAAAAATGTATCAAAACTATGCTATTTTTAATTTAGATAAACAATTGCTTTTAAAAATAATGTATATTAAGGATATCATATTCTGAAGAAAAATAATTTTTTTCGCTGAATAATGAATTTTTACAAGAATTGTTTTCATTTTTTCTTTGTTAATAATAATGATTCAAAGTTTCAAACATCTTTTAAATTTCTTCCAGTCAATGTGTGTATTTGATTATTAAGTAAAGACTATATTAACTAATCAAAAATTGAAAAGCTTAATACAAATCATTTTGCATTAAATTTCTTTTAATATAATTTGAAAATATTTTACATAAAATTTCATCCTTGTTTAATTATGGAATATTACAAGTGCCACATCATTAAAAGTCACGTATTTGAAGGGTAGCACCACTTACAGAGAAAAAAAACTTTGTAGTATCTTAAACAAATGAGCCTGGCACTGTATAAGTAGGAAGTAGCTGACATGCAAGGCAGCAATCTAGTGAGTCACATTGACAAGGAAAGTTACATCATGAATATTGCTACACACAAAATTACATCATAGCTTTGGATACACAGAGAGTTATACGAGACTCAATAATGGCGTTGCTGATAGGACCCTTGGGTTCGTTAGACAATCCAAAGCATGTTGAAGTGTGTATGCTAGCTTTTGCGGCATTGGCATAAGTTAAGAAATTGATGGACTCGAGGATGGAAAAAGGAAAGAATCAAATAACGGATTTAATTTTTGGCTAATGTGTGATGTGAAGCTTTAAGGAAAATTCCTACCATGTCTTACCCAAAGGTGTTGGAACAAATGACTTTTGAGGAAATTGTCAGTCATTAACAAGAATATTAGACCAAAGAAAAAATTGGTTACTGCCGATAAGGACCAAGTTTCTGGAAGCAAGGCAGTGACCAGAAAAATCTGTGATGCAATACTTACATGGGCTAAGGTTAAGTGAGCTAAATATTACTAATTCAAAAAAATTAGAAATGCAAGAAATGTCAGTAAAAAGACGATTCTTCTATAGTTGAGTGAGATTTTTTTTTTTTTTAATCATATCACCCCGAGCAAGGCGGTAACGCCACTAATGCGCAGGGGGCTATGTAAGAGTAAAAAGCTTGGAAAAGAGAAAGCTGGAAACTACATCCTAAACAGGGAACAAGAGATGAGCCTCTTCACCTGTTCAATAGATGTGGGTGGAGTGTGAACCAGGCGATAGTTTAGTCTATCTACTCTAATTACATATTACAATTATTAGATATTACAAGATCTAAGTCATAGAGTGCATGCAAAGTAGACAAATGAATTTGGACACAGGTATAGAATTTTTACAACAGTTTGAGTTAATCAGAGAATTTAATAGACTGAAAGAAGAGATTGAAATGTACCAGATAAATAAGCTCAGAACAAAATGCAAATATTGTGGAATGAATACATAAAAAGAACAAATACAAGTGTCGAGCATTAGGGAAATTATACTCAAATTGTGAAAGAAGGAATCCATTTTCAAAGTGTACGTAAATACAAGAAACAAGTAGAGAAAATGTGAACGGTAAGAACCGTCTACCTCTGATGAAGAAAATGGAGCTGGAGTATTTGCAGTAAGTGCGCAAAATAAAGGTCAAGAGAGTATAAGAATGAATGGTCACATATTTAATATGCGGGTGGATACTGGTAGCAAAATGACGTTAACCCAAAAACATTTTTGGATTAAGTTGGGACAACCCAAACTGAAAAAAAGCTATGTGAAATTAAAGCATTTTGATGAATCAGCCATAAAAACAATGGGTTTCTTTCAGGGCACCTTTGAAACTGGTACACAATTTGAAGTAATTCCAATTGTGATTGTAGCATGCCATAAGGATCATGGATTGTTTGGGATCGACGTATTAAATGGAAATACAGCAAAGCTGATAAATTCCATGGAAACACAAGAAGGCGGAATAGGAATGTTGAAAGGGTATAAAACAAGTATTCAGTTGAAAGAGAATTATCATCCTAAATGTATAATGGCGAGAAAAGTTCCAGTTCACATACTTCCTGTCATGGTGGCAATATTCAACAGAATGATTCAACAGGGAATTCTCGAAAAGGTGACTCAAGGTGGAAGTAACTGGGTGTCACCTATTTTGGCAATAAAAAAAATAAATAAATAAAAAAATTTAAAAAATCAGATAAAGACTTAAGGATACGTGGTGATTACAAAGTAGGAGTGAATCACCAAATATGCTCAGATTCATTTCTGTTGCTGAATATTGGAACTACGAGCTCTTTATGGAGCACTTTACCGAAATTAATCTTAAGTCTGCATACAAACAAATTGCTATTGATGAGAAGTTTAAAGAATTCACCAAAATTAACACCCCTATAGGTCTGCTAATATGGACTCATCTACCAATAGGGATTAAGACCTCTAGTCACATTTTTTAGAAAGTGATTGAAGGAATATTATTAGGAAAAATAAATAAAATTATATATCAGGACAATATAGAGGTAAGAGCACAAACCAAGGAACAATTAAAACAAAACTGAACAAAAATGAGCACGATTAAAAAAGGCAGGATTAATGATGAACAGAGACAAGTGCAATTTCGATTGCAAGACTATCGTATTCGGGCTATCAGATATTGAAAAAAAAGGCATAGCACCTGATGAGAGGTTGACGAAGAAGATTACAGATATAGTGACTACAACGAATAAGAAAGAAGTAGAGTTCTTTTTGGGAATGAGAAATTTCTAGAATGAATATATTCGAAGGTACAGTGAAATAATTGAGCTTTTTGCATAGTTACACAAGAAGAGCAGTGACTTTGAGTGGATGCAAAGGCAAAAATAGGGCTTTTGAGGCACTAAAGACAATCGTGGGGAGAAAACTGATAATAAAAGTGTTTGATTTAAAAAAAAAAAAAAAAAGAAAGAAATAACTGTAACCACGAATGCAAGCGAGGAAGCGATTGCTGCCATTTTATCACAAAAGGAACATCCAATTATGTATTTGTCAAGGAGGTTAACGCTGGCGAATATTGAGAAAGAGGTGTTAGCAATTGTTTGGAGCATGGAGAGGATGCAAAATTTTTTTATTAGGTAAAGAATTTTTGTTGGTCAGACTACAATCTGTTGAAATTTATTTTTAACCTGAGGAAAGGATTACTAAAGGTTATGTCTTCAAGGATACAGCATTAGGCGATAAAAATCATGGTGTTTGATTTCAACATAATATATGTGAAAAGAAACCCTGTTCCTCATGTGGATTTCTTATGGTCACAGTTTGTGAATGGAACAGAAAAGAAGCATGGATCTGGTGAGGATAGAATAATACACTGGGTGAAGACAGACATGCTTCCTGAATAAATAGACTTAAAAGTCAAACTGAGCAGGATCCAATCTTAAGCAGAGTGAGGGAAAGGATAAGAAATAACAGATGAAGCAGTTGCTTAATGGTATAGAGACCATTCAAGGAAACAAGACACAAGTTGACCATAGAGAATGGCATAGTATGTAATGGAGATGGAGTAGTAGCTTCACAGTTGTTGAGAGGTGTGCATGATTATATGCATTGCGATGTAATGACAACACAAAGAAAATTAAGAGTGCAAGCATGATAGCCGGGATATTTGAAGGATGTTGAGGAGTATATTAGGTGTCCAAAATGTAATGCAAGAAGAAGTTTCAAGCAGAAAGAAATTCATTTGTGGCCTAAAGAATCACAGCCCTGGAGTAGAGTGCATATGGACCATGTGAATATCAGGGATATGGGATCATTTTTAATACTAATGGACACATACTCAGGTTGGCCAGAGGTGATCAAGGTAAAGGATAGAAGATCAGCCACAATAAAACAGGTTTTAAGAATCATTTTTTGGGGGGTGCCTCAAACAGTAGTTACAAACAATGTGCCTGAGTTTTGGGATGAGAGTTTATTTGTCTGGTTAAGACAGATTGGATGCATCCTGTATACAACACCACCATACCATCCACAGTCTAACAGAATAGCAGAGAATGGTTTAAACTGTGAAAATGACTTTGAAGGCATTTTCACCTATTAATGAAAGTATTGAGGAGTTCTTATCAAAAATGCTCCTTAGCTATAGGTCTATCCCACATGCAGGGAGGAATCTGAGCCCGTCAGCGCTAATGGGAAAGCTGATCAGAGCCCCATAAATGTCTTTTGCTACGAGAGAAAAGGTGTAATATCAGAAAAACAAAGTTTTTACTGTTCCAGAGAGGAAACAACACAGCCATAATTGAAAAGAAAGGGTAGTATATTTTGGCGCATACAAACCACTTTATAAATAGAAGTATATTGGAGAATATGGAAGGTCAAGAACATGAAGAGGAAGAAAGGTGCAGTGCCAAGGCAGAGCAGAGAATGGAAGTGCAAGAGCAAGGAGAAACAGAGTTACAGAATTGAGACTGAGCAGGACATGTAATTGAGTAAAGATGAAAAAAAAGAAATAAGATGAATATGAAGAGGATGAAAGAAGACTGAGGTTGCCATTGAAGAGATAAGAACAGTGAACAGAAGGACAATATAAGACAAAAATATCTACAAGTGGCATGAAGAACAAGGGTGTAGTATCCCATGCATATGAGTTTTACACTATATAAGTAGTAAGTAGCTAATAGGTGAGGCAGCAATCCAGTGCGTCACACTGACAAGGAAAGCTACATCATGAATATTGCTACACACTAGATTATGTCAGGGCTGAATTACGTCACACGAGACTTAACCTTATATAAACTTTTTCAGCTATTTCTTTCACTTCAGTGTTTCATGTGTACAAATTCATGCTCATTTATTTAATATTGGACAGAGCTGAGAACAACTCAATATTTAAAAAATGTTCTTGAACTAAAGATGAAAATATGAGTTAAAAACAACATGTGCTTTCTTTATTGGCGTAATTGAACAGTAAGAAGCAGAATGGTGACAGCTTTTTTTTTTTTCAAAATAATTATAACCTTTTATAAATTCTAAAAATACAATTTATATAATTTATTGTATCAGTTTAAGTCAAACAATGAATTTTTTATCAAAATTATTGAGTGATCTAACAGATGTCATAGCAACTTATTTAATATCAATCATCTATTTCCAATTCAGTCTAAAAAATATTTTTAACCAATCACTATATTGTTACACCGTTTCTAAAACAATATGACTGCACCATGCTGAATACATTTAATTCAGGAATAACTGCAAAAAAAAAAAAAAAAAAAAATACAGCATAAGCCAAGCATTTTGATTATTTAAGAAAATAGAAAAATGTGAGGGATATTACTTGAAACTCAGTGTTTGCTATATCTTACTATATCTTGCTATGAGAGTTATTACATTTGAATACATGTTTCACAAACTAAATAGAGGGTGCGATGGATAAATAGTCGTCAAAATTATGCAAAAAAAAAAACAAAAAAAAAAAAAAAAAAAAAAAAAAAAAAAAAAAAAAAAAAAACATTGATATTTCTCATCTTAACAGATATATTTATAAAAATTTTGAAAAAATATCTTGAAATACTAAAGAGTAAATTTATTTAAAAATCGCCATTTGTTCTAATCAATCTCCAGATGACTTCAGAAACTCTTGCAACTCTTATGGATGGTCCCCATAATCCTTGCCTTCTGTTCATCTTTGGTATTACAAGGAAATCTGTCGGTCTCTCTCTCTCTTAACTGTTCCCTACACATAATAATCAAGGTGGTTGCAGCCTGAATAGTTAGGTAGCCAGATGTAAGGGTTAGGGTTGCAGAAATTGTGTGACAGCCATGAATGGGATCACGTGTTTGTGTGGAAGGGTACAGACCTGTTGCCAGACAGAGGGTCTTCCAGCAGCCACTCTCTTGACCTAACACAGCATTTGTGTTTTGTTATAGGCATTGAATAAAATCTGCATAAGTATGTATTATATTTGTATGCAAATTATATCAATATCAACCAGTATTACTATCATGTAAATAATAAAGCATTCTTAAAAAAAAAAGCTTTATCTGTACCAATTTTGAGAAGAAGGGATTGAATTCAATCTAAGTGTTTCATCTACAATTAGAAATTTTTAGATAAGGAAGGATTCATTACATAAGTTATAAAACCTTTTATCTCTGATGTTAATGATATACAACTGATTGAAAATTGAAGACCAACTGAATAAGAGTGTCATTGTAAACATCATGATCTTTTCATTAGCTGCATCGTATGTTTTCCCAGGGCTACATATGGTTTTGAATTCAGAGTTCTCCTTCTCTTAGAATGGTTGTCATCCAAGTCTATAGAACCCAGTCTGTCCTGCTATTTACCCATAGCTGGAAATGAGAGAATACCTTTTCTATGGGTATCTGCACATACGTGAATCTAACAAACTTGGCACTGATTCCTCAATATGAGCCATAAATCCATTACTCCACTGTGCCTTCCAATATGAACATGTACAACTGGAAAATTAAGCAAACTTTAACCTTTATGCCTGAAAATAAATTAAAAAAAAATAATTGCGTCAAAAGGATAGTTTACCTCTTGATGCCACTATTAATTTAACTACCTTCACTGACAATGTTTATTTTAAAAAGTGATTATTAGAATTTTAATAAAAGCTAAATATATGAAAGTGAATTTAGATATTTTCTTTGTTCTTGATAATTAGCAACAAAAATAATAAACATTATCTATTAGATTGTTTATTTACACTATTTATTATATTGTTTATTGGAATGATGATTGGCAAAATGTTGGTTAATTGCCAATCGACTCAAACTTTATAAAATTGTAAATAAGGATTTCCTTATAGTTGATTCACATATTTTAATAATTTAGTAAATGTTTATAGACTTATGAATGAAAAATTGTTTTTATATATATTTCTTTGAAATGAATTGTTTTGAACATTATTTTTTATTGATACTCGTATTTAAGTAGATATTGTTTTAAATTTAGCAGTATTATATATTTATATCTACTGGCCTGATTATTTAGTTAGTTCCCAGATCAAATGGTAGCTTCCCCTATGTAGATAGGGGTTGCAGGTTCGAATCCTGAAGAATGACACACATTTTCGTAATAAAAATTTATCGTAAATAATCAGGCCTGTAGATATAAATATATAATACTGTTCAATTAAAAACAGAATATCTACTTAAATACGAGTATCGATAAAAAATAATGTTCAAAACAATTCATTTCAAATTGTAGCTTGTTTATAACCAAGTTTCGTTAAAATTCATTAATTTCCGTAACATGTATTTCTTTATAAATTGGTAAATGATAATTATTACATTGCATTAATTTAATTGTATTACTTTTTAGAATGTTGTAAATATAAAATTATTTTTTGTAAATAATTTAATAAATAAATGTTATTTTAGAAGTAAATTCTTGAGAACAAAAAATATCTATGAATTCATTTTCATATGATTGGGCTTTATTGCAATTCTAATCATTTTTTTTTTTAAAAATGACATTGCCACAGAGTGAAGATAGTTAAAATATTAGCATTGTCAAGGGAAAAACCACGCTTTTGATATGGGGGAGGGGGCACAAAGTTCCAAGTTTGCCAAACATTAAATATCCAAGTAGAGAGGATTAGAATGTCATATTTGAAGACATTAGCACATTCTATCATTTTCAGTATTACTTTTTGTTATTATAATGATCTCCCTGTGACAATTAATGCACAAGTCTGGGCCAAATTAAGGAATGGATATATACCTGCATCCATATAGGAGCCACCCACTCAGAGTAAAGGATCAAGAAAAATATTTTTAATTTTAACCAGGAAAAAAAAAAAAAAAAAAAGAAGAAAAAAAAAGAAGAAAAAAAAAAAGAGAATCTCAGCTAAAAGTGATTTTTTTAAAAATTATATAACTAAGCCTTTTCGAATATCAGAAAGAATGTGACACTTGGATCAAAAGTTGTTTGAAATTACATTAATCTTTTTTTTTTCTTTTAAATCATATTTGAAACAATAGTTTACAATTTTTCTAAGCCATATATTTATTTTTATGTTAGTTAACTATGAAAGTGTCAGGCTTGGATGTAGAGTTGCAATTAAGGAAATAGTACAATACATTAAATACTAGACAATACACAGATATACTCAATGAAGGCTGAAGATTGAAATATACTTTAAAACATCTCAATACAATAAAAATGAGAATAGTAGTCTGAATAAGCAATGGAATAAAATTAGAAATATTTAAATATTAAATATAAATTAGAATTAAATAAAAGCACCCCAATCAACAAAACCACAAACAGAATTAAATGACATGATTATATTCCAATTTACAAATTGTCAAATAAAAATAATAGGTAAGTTTGATATAACTTTTTTTAAACAAAACTCAAATATATAATTCAAAAATTTCTAGGACTGAAATAAAGGAAGTCATAATAGCTATTAAAAAAAATTATGTGAACTTCTAGTTTGTTCCTTTTTACCTTAAAAAACACTCCACAAATACATTTAAATATTACATCTATTTTTCTTAAATAGCTAAAACTATTTCCCTAAAAACAGACAAGATATATACATTTGAATGCAGCCATCAAAATCATTTTTTAATTTAAAAAATGATTTTTATGGGATAAGAATTAAAAGTTCAGTATCCTTACTCTATGACACATATATAGTATAAATTTACTAACTTTTCAGATCGATTAATATTAGACATCATTTCACTGGATGATATACAAATGCTTTATCTTAAAAAATAAATAAATAAAAAATTAAATTTAAAAAATCCTATGAAAGTATAAATGTAATAACTGCTCATATCTACTGAATAATTAAATTTATCAGGTGGATGATTGAATTTATTTGAATTCTGTATTTAAAAAAGAAAAAAAAAAGCAACAACATACATTCCAATTGAAGACATTAATTTTAATTAAATTCACATCCTTTATATAAGAATAGTCAAAAATGACAAACACAGAATTGGAATAGCTTATCTCTTCATCAAATTTGTTAAAAAAAAAAGGTACAGGTTATTTCTTATAAGCAAAGAATACCCAGGAGAATTAAAAAGGAAAAGATTAGATTATGTCAATTTTAATAAACGAAGAAAAAGATAGCAATAAAGCCATTTAGATAGCAAAGCATTAAGATAATTTAAGCAGAATAGTAGAAATAACTAGAAAAAGAAAGAAAAAATCTTATTTTAGCATTGACAGCCTAAGAGTTCAATTAAAAAAAAAACAAAAAACAAAAAAAACTTAAAAAGCAATTAAGAATTACCTCCCCTTCATTTTTCTTGGATAATAATACTTCAACAATGATCATAATTCACTACAATTCAACTCCAGAGAAAAACTAAGTTGTACAGAAATAATCCCATCAAGAGAATGCTTCTGAACAGTATAGCATGATATTAAATTATAAATAAAATATATTCAAAACAACTGTAATTAATCCTGTTAGCAAGAATAATTATACATAATTATAAATGAGATTATCTAATAAAGGAGTCAGATTACAATTAGGTATTTGTAAAGCTTATTTAACTATAGCTTCAGTGCCATTATGTTTAAGATAATTATTTTATTATACAAGTTGTCTCTTTGATATGCAGGTGCTGTAGAATTTATATGAAAGTGACTATCGTCAGGTGAGTAGCTGATATAATAGCCTGATATCTAAAGCAATTTTTATCAATTGATAGCTTAGCTAACAAGAAATGTTTCCCCTTGCTTTCTTATAGAAAATATCAAAGTTAATATATAAATCAGGCTTGAATAAGAAAGGTAGAAAAAAAAAAAATAAAAAAAAAATGTAATATTTATGTTCTAATTTTGATTTCTATTAAATACTGGCTAGCAAAAATAATTATATATATATAATTTTAGATATTATTAATTTTGTTTGAAGTAATAATAATAATTGCGGTGATGGTAACCAAAATTTAAGACCTCAAAAATGCAAATATTTATAATGAGATTACAATAATAAATCTAGACGTATTTCTCATTTCCAGTTAGGAATGTTTCAAATTTTTTTTTTTTTTTAATTCATTCATATAAAATGCATGGATAATGAAAAGCTTAAAGATACATACATATGTTGATTGTGAAAATGATTTACATTGCCTGATAAAGAGATCTATCTCAAAACATAGAAATTTCCGTGTTGCAATGTACAATTAATTCATAATTATATTAAGCTCTATAATATTTATTATATTGAGCATTGTTTATAAAAATAAATGCCGGGGTACTCAAAATAGTAAAACCTTGGGTCCTCTTCAGCTGGATTTTCATATATATATATATATATATATATATATATCTCCAAGTGAATAAGGAACGAAGAAAAAATTGACAATGTTCAAAACATTAATTTAAAACAGTGCTCAATATACAATATAGAGCTGTGAATATTTATTATAAATTATAGTTTAGAACATATCTTTACATATGTGTGTGTGTGTGTATATATATATATATATATATATATATAAAAACACAACCCAACTTTTACAACCCAAAAGTATGTCATTGAAGATGTTACTTAGAATGATCTACAATGACATTATTGAACTCTTTGATCTCGCTTTTATTCTCCTAGTCAGTGAAAACATTCGTTTAATTAAGGCTTCCAGAGTGGAACCAAAATGTCTGTCGCCCAGATTGCTTAGAAAAGTAAAAACAAATATTTGAAAAAAAAAAAAATAAATAAAATAAATAAATAGTAATAATAATTCACACTTCTTTCAACCCCACACTGAAAAACAAATTATACAAATAAGTAATTTTTTTTTTTATAGGAAATCAGATTTGTTATTTTTTTTAATCATCTATGAGATGGAGGTTGTAGTCAAACAGAAGAAAGAAACTACGATAGGTACCTCCACTTTACATATATATATAGTTTAGAACATATCTTTACATTAATTTAAAAGTGCTTGATATAGAATAGAGCTATGAATATTTATTATAAATTATAGTTTAGAACATGTACAAATTATTATTTTCTACAAAGTGTACATTTTGTTTCGACATTGAAATGACAATCAGGTAGTGTGGAAAGGAACGGAAATTCTTTTTCTTATATTTGACGATTTGTGTGTGAGATGTAGGTGAGGTGGGAGATGGGGAAATAAGCATCGTAAGTTGTCAGAATTTGAATGAAAAGAAGGAAGAGATAGGGGATAGAATTGATTAATGGATTTGTTGAAAATTTCATACACAGATTTAACATTAGAAGATAAGGTATGGTCTTTTACAGCTTTTATGGTTAGTTCTTTGGGTTGAATAAAAGGAGAAAATAAGAAAATGTATATGGGGTGGGGAGGATAGAAGTGGGTGTGATAAAGTGGGAATAGAGATTGCTATTTGGTGAACATATCTTTATTAGTGAATTATATGGCTACAAATATTTTTGCATTCAAACTTAGATTAATTATAAAAACTATTTTGGAATATTTAACCTTAATTTAAAATTTAGGAAACCTCTTTTTTATATAAAACTTTAAATTAGATCACAGTTTGTGGTATGAAATAAAGGTAAAATTTGAGGTAAGTGTGTTGTTAATATTATAAAGGTTTGTTTCTTGAGATCCTAACAGATAATTTGGATTTATCTATGGGAGCTCTGGATTCTTTATAAGACATTGTCATTTCAATGTCTAAACAAAATGTACACTTTGTACATGTTCTAAACTATTATATATATATATATATATATATATATATATATATATGCAGCCTTTGAGATTTGAAAAAGATAACACTCGCCCAAAAATCATTTTACTCGACCGACTTCATTTTCTTAATAATGGCATACGTAAACATAGCGTGAATTGCTGACAGAAAACAAAAAATGAAATTTTAATTAAAATTTCAAATGTGTTAAAAAGGATTTTAAAAAATTATAAAAATAATAAAATTTTATCTTTCCTTTTAATAATAGCATAAACATTTTCATGATAAAATTTTGTATAAAGCTTGAGCCCTTTTAACGTCATGATATGCTTCTTTTTTTTTTTTTTTGACAATTGAGTGTAGGTACCTATTGTAGTTTCTTTCTTCTGTTTGACTACAACCTCCATCTCATAGATGACGAAAAATAACAAATCTGATTTTCTCAATGATTTCCTATAAAAAAAAAAAATTACTTCTTTAATTTGTTTCTCGGTGTATGGTTGAAAGAAGTATGCGTATTTTTTTTTTCTTTCTTTCAAATGTTCGTTTTTACTTTTCATAAGCAATCTGGGCAACCAAGACATTTTGGCTTTACTCTGGAAACGTTAATTAAACGAATGAGATAATTATTTTCAGATAAAAATCCTATAATTTTACCCAGAGCTGGAAAAGGAGAGGTAAATTTATATCTTTCCCAAGTTATTTGCATGTAAGTGAATGTAATGAACCTGACCGGAATTCGAACTTGGCACTCCAATTTCCTATTGCAGCTGTTCGTTATTACACCACACACATCCAAGCTTAGAGCACCTGGTATTACCAAACAGTCACCCATTACTCAGGTAATGGACAGGCTTGACATTGCTTAACTTCAATGATTGAACGAGAACTGGTATTTTAAAATGATATGGCCATAAGCAATTATGAAATGGAATCGGTGTAGAAAAGAAACAAACACTGTATGTTATACAAAAAGATACACAGCCAAAAATATTAGAATTATTAAATTGTAATCATGCCATTGATACAATGACAAATGATATTGACAGAAATAAATTATTTCTTTAGCTTTACTGTTTTTATTTAACAGTTATTTCTAAGATTAATGGCAAAATTTCAATTTGCTAAATATTTTCGTGTCCTCAATAGATTTTTTTCAATTAACTGTGTTATAACTTCTTGATAAAACAATTCTTAAAGCCAAAAAGAAAAATGTCAAAAGTAGAGGCTGATTTTAAGAATTGCATTGGATATCGGCTTGGAATGAGAAAGCGGGGAGCCAAGTTCGAATTCCAGTTGAATCCATTGTATTCACTTTCGCGCAAATACTCTTGGGAAAGGTATTAATCCATCTCTTCCTTTCAGTTATGGGTTAAATAACAGGACAGATTGGGTTCTATAGCCTTGGCTGGCAACCAGTCTACCGCAGAAAGCAATGGCAACCTACTGCGGGATAATCTTCTGCCTGGTCAGTCATGTCTCAAAATAGTAAGACCTTGGGTCCTCTTCACCTGGATTCACGTATGGCACTTAACTGACTGATCAACAGAATGAGAAATCACAGTGTAAATAAGTGGAGTAAAACAGTCTGATAAAATAGAGGGGGAAAAATATATATATATAAAAAATGAGACAGAGAGAGAAAAATTATTATTTTTCCCTATCAAAAAAATATAAGAATTAAAAAAAGAATTTAAAAAAAATTTTGTTTTCTCTTTATGTATTGAACTAAAATTGAAAAGGATTTTACAAATTAATTTTTTGATTAAATGTTCACCAAAATATTGTGACATCTGTTCCAAAATGAATGGATCACAGTTTGTGGTATGAAATAAAGGTAAAATTTGAGGTAAGTGTGTTGTTAATATTATAAAGGTTTCTTTATTCTGGATTCTTTATAAGACATTGTCATTTCAATGTCTAAACAAAATGTTGCAGTCCTTTTTATTTATTCTTTAACATGTTCTTTATTCTTTTAGGCTTCTTATTGTTATTATTCTACATAATTTTCATTATGCAAGTTTTAAAACTAATAAGTCATTTCTAATCATTCTCCACAGGTAATGGAAATAAACTTCAAAATAAAAACTCCTTAAACAGTTTGGGTTGTTTATCAACTATTGAATTCTGACAAGTTTTATAAAAAATAATTTTAACTTCAATGTACAAATAATGTTTAGTGAAAACCGATTTAAAAGTCACTTAGCATTTTTTTCAAGTAAATTAGAGTTATCTCCCTTATATTTGTATTCACGATAATTTAGTCAGTTAATTGCCATAATGATACATTCTTGGGCAATCATGTTTCAAAAAGTTAAATGACTGACTAGACAGATTTTCCTGCAGTAGAAAATCTTTCTAGAAGAAAACTGAGTTTCTTTTGTCTTTGTTTGTGCAGTAGACCGGTTGTCAGCCAAGGCTATAGAAGCCAATCTGACTTGCTATTTAACCCATAGCTGGAGGGAGAAGTGATGGATTAATACCTTTTCTAAGGGTATTTGAGCATAAGTGAACGAGACAAATTCGACTCTCAGATTTCTTATTCAGAGCTGATACCCATTACACAACGCACATATTCAAGCATAATGAATACTATTATATTTCTTAAAACATGCTGAGGGTTAAGGGTTAGCAAACTAGTTCTGACAATTACTATTATGAAGCAAGTTTAATCTTTATCAGATAATCATACTTATGCACATGTGTCAGACAATAAATATCGCTAAAAGACGAAGTGGATACGTTTTTTTTTTTTTAATGGCTAATATGTAATCACAAACTGTTTATAAAAACTATAATCTATTAATGAGAAGCTTTCAGAAATATACCAGAATAATGCAGAAGACCTAAGATTACCTTCTCTCATAAAAAAAAAGAAAAATTAATTTCCAATTCAAAAGTACCTCTTAGTATTTCTAACTGCCCAATTTGCCACACAATAGCAAATGGGATGTTTCACTGACAAACATTGAAAGGTGAAAAATATATAATACATAATCCAAAATGTTTGTTTTTTAAAAGAATTTACTTACACATTTTTAAACTTTGTATTTAAGAAATTGTTGTGTCTATGTTATGTAACTATTATTCTGATATATTCAGTTTTCATATTTTAAATTATTATAGCGATGAAAAATTACCGCAAGATTTTGTCATTCTCTTCATTGAGTTTGTCAGCATCTTTTGACTTTTGCTGCATCCACCGCTCAACAAGATCCCGATTATCTTCTTGACATTTTCGATATTTTTCTTCTAGAGCAGTAAATGCAAGTTGCAATGCTTGATGCTCATCTTTCAACATCTAAAAAGAGAAAATAGGATAGATATAGACAAGGGTATGTCAGAAATTAACTTTTTTTTCTTCAATTAGTTATAAAAGAGAAGTAAATATAGAAAATGACAAGGAATTTTTACCCAGCCTCCCAACCAATGTTAATACATATATAAAAAAAAAAAAAAAAAAAAAAAAATTGAAAACCCAAATATATAAAATGATATTTACATTATTTTGCTCAAAAATTTAAAAAGTTTAGAACTTTTTAATAGAAGTATTAAACACCATTCTTGTAAATAAACATACCAATAAATAAAGAGTTTAACATTTTTGTCGTAAAAAAAAAAATAATCCAGATTTATTTTAGTTAATTTATGCAGTGAGAGAACATGTAAAAAATGTTTGGAAAATGCATTTTTTTTCAAAATTTATACTTACAGTTACTCATTATTACACGTTTATTTAAATTTTGTGAGACGTGTTTAGAAATTTTAGAAATGAGTGAAACAATGTCTATTGACAAAATATCATAGGTAGGCTATACAATAAAAAAAAAAAGAACAAAAAAGAACAAAACAAATTTTCCTTTTGTTGTTTATTATAAAGATTCTTCAAGCTGATCATCACATAATTGAAACAGAACAAAATTAAAAGTAACCCTGCATCAAAACAATCAAACTTACTGATTACCAAACAGGAAAAAAATGACTTTACCTGGTTAGTAGCTTCCAATTCTAATATAGTTTGTTCCAAATTTTCAATGGCTGCTCTTAAACCAGAAATTGTAGCATCAGAATCACCCAACCTTAAAAAAAAAAAAAAAAGGTCCAATAGTTAACATGTTTATGTGATAAATTTTTACAAATATGACTCAAAGCAAAGAACTATCCAATATCTGATCAATATGATCAGTTATTCCAGAACTTAAATGACATTGATAAATATTTTTTGGTTTGTATATCAAATAAACAGGGTGAGACAGAGAGTGAAGGTCAAATTTTCTCAGAGTAAAACTGTTGATTTGCATTATAGAATTTCAAATTTTAGCCAATCAAAATATGACAAAAGGCACATGACAGTTTTTTTTTTAATTAATCTGTCAGTTATTTGTATTTGTCCAAAATTACCACTTTGTGAATGAACCATCATAAAAAAGAATGGTTAAATATCAGTCTGTAAAAAAGACTTCCTTCATTTCATGCCACTGTGGTCACCACTCACCTTCATCTCATAATTGTGGTTCATAGTGACATTCAAAGCAGAATAGTGCAATATCTTGCTGGTTCCTTTTACACCAGGAATGTTGAGGTTACCCTGTCTCGCTTCTCAGAAGTTAAAGAGACAAAATCTACAAGGCAACAGAGTTTGAATTCAGAATATTTTCCTTCTCTTAGGCTAGTGATGGTACATGGAGGCTTTGTGCTGTCTAGACTATATGACACCCCCTATACCAACAAAATCCAATGAAATACAGGGTATTACATTTGGGGATGGCTTCACTGCAGAAGTTTCAAGAATGTTGTCAGCTTCAAGGCTCCGTACTGGGTTTTCTTCATTTATGCAATGAAAATGTTTTTAATCATTTTTTTTCTATAAGTAATTAATTATAAGAGGTATATCAAAAAGTTGATAGCCCAATCCCCCTTCACAAAGTGGCTGTAGCTAGAAAGAATATTCTTTTAGAGATACAAATTTGCAGGATCTTTGTACCTATTTTTGAATTTGTTTCAGATCATTGACTAAGCAATGTCAATTGAAGGTATGGGATTTTCAATTGAAGTCCACAAATGTATGATGCAAACAGTGGGTGATAGGTACCTGTCATACTCAACTGCAAAAATGTGGTGTGCCAACTTTCAGCATGGAGATTGAGACTCAAGAGGCAGCACAGTTTGTTAAATTTTCAAGAGTGTCAACTCTTGAAATATTCATGACCTAATTTTGGCTAATTGATGAATATCAGCCAAAAGAATTGATACACTACAGACATCCCTGAAATGTTGAGCAGTTTATGAATGCAGTTGTTGTTAGCTAAATGGGTGCCAAAATGTTTAAATGCCAATCAGAAAATTTTTATCAAGTAGAAAGCACTCAGGTTGATTTTGTAACATTTTCAATGATTTAATGGCCATTTTGGGAACAGCTTGAAATCTGATAACATTATGATCTGGACACCAAACATACAGGTTCCCAACAGTCAAAAAAATTAAAGTTTTCAATAAGGTTATGACCATGATTTTGGGGGGATAAGGTAGGTATTTTAATGACAATCTTCAGAAGAACTAAGAAGTTAATGTGAAATACTATTCTAAACTTGCTGTACTGATTAAAGTTGTTAAATGAAAAATGGTAAGGAGAGCAATAGAAGGATCTTGCTCAATCTATTTAAAGTTTCTAAACCTTAAAAGAAGTTTGATATGGAGAAACCATCTTAATGATAAGGAGGTGTTAGAAACAATTTTTGAAAGGGATAAGAAAATGTGAGAAATAGTTTGAACTGCTAAGTGAATATACAATGATATCCACTGTGCAAGGCTTAAGAGCCACTTGAGACAGGGGTTTTATAGAGTAATAGGAACCATTCCAAGAACTTTTCAGCACCTCATATTTACAATCAAGAAGGCAATAAAAACAAAAGAAAAAAAAAACATCTATATGCATTTGAAGTCTTATGAGATTATTTTCAAAAAAAAAAAAAAAAAAATCTAATTTAGTCTTCTTTTGGATGTCATAACAAATGAAAATACATATTTCAAAGTTTAACAGTTTTTAAATGATTTTCTGAAGTGATTTCAATTCCAGAGAATCGTTATAATAAAAAAAAACAAAAAAAAAAAAAACAAATGAAAGAAGATTATGTATTTCAAGCACAGCTGAAATTACAAGTTTTGTGTTTCTTAATTCACATTTAAATGAATTTATAACAATAATGAACCAAATACATCCCTAAGGTAGATTTGCCATGCATTGACAGAATGTGAAAGGGTAGAGGGGTTAAAGTGGTATTTCAGCAGACATTCATAATTTGCTCAATCCTCTCAACTTTTTTGTGGAGATGCTTCAAGTACTGAGTAATGTCCATTTCTAAAGAAAGGGTACTGTCTGGGGGGTAAAGGAAAGCCTCTTTGTCTCAAGTCTCACATTAGTTTTAAATAAATCACTAATGTGAATGAAATTTAAGCTTATAAATGTAGGTGATTACATAAAAATAAAAAGCAGAAACTTACTTTGTTTGTGTATTTTGTATCTGCTTCTCTTTCTCTTGTAATTCATTGTTCAGGTTTACAATTTGTAAAGCATTCTGGAATAAGATAATGAAAAATGTCTTATATACTGTCTTTACCTAATATCCACCAAGTAAATGAGAACAATTTATTTAAAAAAACAAAACAAAAAACAAACAGTATCTTTAAAAATAACAGAAAATGGTTATACAAGAAACCTGAAGATAGCCTGTATAGAGTCGCTGAATTCTACAAAACTCAGAAAATATCTCAGAAAATATGCCCTTAAAAATATAAGGGCAAAAAAATCCTTTATATTAGAGCTTAAATATCTTTATATTTCATCAATAGTCACTTAGTTTGCAGACTGCACATCACATCAACATGAGGTATTATTCTCATGTTAACTTTCTTTTTTTTTGAGCCTACTCTTCCATGCTGGCTTATGGCCTGTTGGAAGAGAGCACTTGGAGATTTTCCTGCAGTAGATTGCCATTTCTTTTTGTGGTAGACTGGTTGCCAACCAAAGCTATAGAACCCGGTCTGTTTTGCTATTAACCCTCTCCAAGCTGGTTGTGAATTCAGAGTTTCCTTCTCCTAGACTGGTTGTCACCCAAGGCTATAGAACCCAGTTTGTTCTGCTAATAACTGGAAGGGGAGCAGGGAACTGTAATGAATTTGACAAGAATTTGAACTTGACTCTCCGATTCCTTAATTTGAGCCACTATCCATTACTCTACTGTGCCCTCTCTTTATATTTAGTCTTATACAAAATGATACGGAGACCAGTTTCTGCAACTGATGTTATACAGCTAACAATGCAGCTGCTCAATTTCTTTGAACGTGTGCACATACACACACACACACACACATGCTTTATACCCAGTTACCATGTCAGTGGTGGCTGGGTAATCTTTGACCATTGAGCCAAGCGCTTGCACTCTTGTTCCCCACTTTAAAAGCCGACTGTATCACAACTCACACCCATGGGGAAGCCAGTTAAATACATACATACAGCCCACTTCCTAAATATCAAAATTATTTTTGAGGAAAAACTTTTTGGTTGATCTGAGAGCTTTTTAGAAAGTCCTAATGTATTCTCAAGGTTGGCTCCAAGCATAATACATCCTAATTTAATATATTAGCCCACAATATCAGAGGTAGCTAAACCTTCCCACTAATAACCAGTAACTTTGTTTTACTTTGTTGCAACCTGGTAAAACAGCATATGACATGAAAGGGTATATGACACAAAGGTGTATTATTTAATTCTTTGATGTTGAAATGATTTCACCCATTGATATTCATCTATGCTTGCTAAATATTTACAGAAACCAAACAGTGGATGTGAACTGAGTTAAAGTGAGTAATGCATTTCAGCAGAGGTAACAGTGATGTGTGTGGCAGCATAGCCGGGGCTGGGGCCGTGACCTGCAGTCCCTCATCAGGATCAATCCTGGTTCGAGAACAAGCCGTCAGCTCACACCTGTTGGTCGTTGACACAGCAGATGGTCTTTAAGTTGACCTCTTCAACTGTAATCTCTCTTACCCACGTTGTGATTTTTGATCTTAAAAGAGGTAAGCTGAATTATCACTGGGGTATTTCAACCAAGCTAAATCAAGGGGTTGAATATGTGCACACAATTTTGAAAATAAATAGACAATGCCTAAGTAAGTCACAATATTTTTATATATATAAAAGATTTTTATTTTTTAACCTGTTTTTAATATTTGGCAACAGAACAAAAATTTCTGCTAATTTCTCTAAGGGTGGCCAGACTTTGTAACTGGGTTTAAGTGGTGTTGTTTGTACTTTCGAAAATGGCCATCAGAGTTTTTCTTCAGAGACAACTGGATTTAACTTCAAATACTGTTGTTTGTACTTTCAAAAATGGATATCGTTGGAGTTTTTATTCTTCAGCAGATAACTATTGTTATCATGATCAGGTTGGCACAACAGCATTATGACAAAAATATAATCTCTTAACTCCCCAATATGGCTTCTGCAACTCCAGACTACAACTCAACTGTGGGCACTTGTATTTATGGGTGTCACTTTCTACTGGTATAGTGAGGGCGCATAAGAGGGGTTTTATGCAGATATCCCAAAATTCAACCAGTCTTCTTTCTTTGCTTCACATTTCCAATTCTGTAAGATTCCCCAGCAAGGGGCCATTGACATCTCTCTCAAGACGACAACTTTAACCTCTGCCTCTAAACTTGCCAGCTGTGTCTTGCTGAATTCCACCTGTTCTCAATACTGGGGAAAATGACACAAAAAAAAAAAAAAAAAAAAAAAAAAAAGTTCTTCTCAACCCTTTTTGTCCATATGCAATGTTAAGTATTGTTACATCTTTCTCAACAACTTTCTCTGGCCCCTAACATGCTAGCTGCGATTTTCTCTTATGTTTTTCATCCTGTTCTCAATCCTTGTGAAAATGAATTTCTTTAAAAAAAAAAAAAAAAAAAAAAAAATAAATAAATAAATAAATAAATAAATAAAATAAAATAATTTTCTTTAACCCTTTTTGTTCATATGCTATGTTAAATATTGTTATGACATGCCATGTTTTGCAAATATTGAAGGATACGTTAATTGTTGGTGGAAATACATATACAATGGTGGTGACAACATAAAAAAAAAAAAAAAAAAGAAAAGCTTTTTGAAACAGGTGCTATTGTGTGCCTTTTCTCTTTTGAAGTTTCCATGGACATAATAGGCATTACTTTGGGGGCACCACACACACAGGTATATCAATAAGTTGACAGCCTAATAATAAAAAATATATTTTACATAAACATTTGTTTTTTTTTTAAGAATCTCCTCCTTTGTTAATGCACTTAATCTTAATATATTTGATGACGTAAATTTCCTATCAACATTCAGCTGGTAACCACATGTCAGGCTAGGGACTTATTAACCCAGTAACAATTACTTGTACAAGTATAAAAATATAAAACATAAAAATTCATAAAAATTTAAATTCTTGAGAGTATTAGGATAAAGTTAAAAAAAAAAAAAAAAAAAATATATTTAAAATCGAGTTTTCATAATATAATAATATTGACAAAAACTGATTTCTGTATTTTGCTACTAGAAAGTTAAATTTTGTAAATTGAAAATGAAATAGCATTTTCACTTAAATTTAATTTTTCTTTGAAAATGCAAAAGGAGGAGTTAATAAGAATTTTTTTATGTTTGTTCCTTA
This sequence comes from Ascarosepion bandense, assembly GCA_037127315.1. NCBI lineage: Eukaryota > Metazoa > Mollusca > Cephalopoda > Sepiida > Sepiidae > Ascarosepion > Ascarosepion bandense. The sequence goes on from JBBBDQ010001077.1 coordinate 1,261,389, forward strand.
AGGAACAAAATGCATTGTAAAAATAAATTTATCTCTTGTTATTCCTTTTATGAATATTGTCTTAGCAGATATATTCAGTGATATCTATTTTTACACAAGAATGTAATCCTAATTAACTGAAAATATTTGTTCTTATTCAAACTAATTCATCAAAGTAGCAAAATTATAAGACTTACCATCTCACTAAATGCTAGAGCAATTATCTTTGTTATTAGTTGCAATTTACAAATTTAAAAAAAAAGTGAAGGATAAAAAGTTGTGGAAATACAGAAATGCAAAAGATGCTTTTCCTAAAGGGGAAGAATGTAGATTAGAGAAAAAAAATAAAAATAAAACATAAAACCTATACAAACCTCAGCTCTTTGACGATGTAATTCAGTAAGTTCTTCTTGGATTTTGTACAATTTTTGTTCTGATATTTGATTCTTTTCTCCACTAAGGAAAGAAAACAATTTTAAAAAATGCCAAAAAGAAACATTTTTTCTGATTATTCAAATATTCAAAGAAGGAAATAAAAAAGAAAAAAAAAAGAAGCCATCTATGAAACTTACCCATCTCCTCGAATGTGTAAACCAATGTTTTCTTCCTTAAGCTTAGCCGTTTCCACTTTAAGCTGTTCATTTTTTACAGACAAGGTTGAGCAAGAGTCAAATAGTTTGTTATCTGTAATAGAACAAGGAAATGCATAATGAAATTTTTTTTTCTTTTTTTCTTTAAAAATAAAAGCATTAAAATACTAACAGATTAAATATAAAATATCTTTAGGATAAATAAACAGGTTTCAGTATAATCACAATTATTTTTTGTGTAAAATTGAAGATATAACTGAATATATTTGCAAAGGCAATATTCATAAGAGGAATGACAAAAAATAAATTTATTCTTAAATCAGTTTTCATTTCTAATGTGTGTAGGAACAATTAACAGACTATAGAAATATTTTTTTAAATGAGGTAATTTCTAATAGCTTTATTCTTGAAGAGTAAAAACCCAGAGATAACTGATAAATACAAGTTATTTGTTTACCCTAAAAAAGGGTCCAATAACTGATATATAATCATTAGCTAGATAAAAAAAAAAAAGTTTTAACAAACAACTTTATGACCAAGTAATTTGTGTATCATGATATGAGCTGGGATCAAATATGGATCGGAATCTGACAGAATGAGAAGATAAAGAAGAGAAAAAAGATAAAATTAATTTTCTTTAATATGACTAGATACGGAAAATTTTTTTTTTATCCAAATGACTTATAAGCAGAAAAATGAAAATAATTGTTAAAAAAGCAACTTTGTAATTAAGTCAAATATATTTTTGAACAACAGTACTACAATATTTGACAACCAATAAAAGTAATAGTGATTTTACCAAAAAAGTTGGCTAGTCGTCAACTTTAATACATTTACTCAATAATATAAATAGCATGAATGAAGAAAAGGGAAAAGAAGTGGCAGAAATTAAAATATAACAGGAAGTGTGAGGGTGGGGAGAAGAGAGAGAAACCCATATTTCTCTCAAGAGGAACAAGTGTTTTGAAAGAACACCATTCTAAAATAAAACATCTCAAAATATAACAGAGGAAATAAGAATGGGTGGAGACATAAGAGGCATGTTAATTTATGCATGCATCCTAACTCATCATTTTGCGCAACTATTACACTTAAAGTAATATTGGATAACAAAGCATTTGTCAAGTTTAATAGAGCAAAAAAATCTTTTTAATATTAACATTTTCGAACAATATATTTTGTTCCATTATCTACCGTCATCTTTTAGGCAACTTCTTCATACCACACTTAAAACTTTTTCAACAAACAACTGTTCAGTGTGCCTTTTGCCATGTTCCAGGGAATTGAGATTTTTGTTGTTGTTGCTATTTTCTTTAAGACTATTCTGTAAAGATTGAAATAGATAATCCAAAGAGGAGTCAAAATATTCAAGTCAAGCTGTGGAAATATTTGCCTGGTTTCCAAAGAAATATGCAATCTAGCATTATTCTGATGGAATATTATTTCCATCACTAATTCTGAATGCTTTTCATTCATTTCTACCTTCAATTAATCCAATTAAGAGCAGAACTTGCTTGGTTCCATGGAATGAACCTAGAATAGAACCTAACCAAACTATATACAGAACATTACTTTCTATTAATAAAAGTCAATGGCCATTTGATAGTTAAATCCACTTGCCCCATGATCTCTTTCAATCCACATTGCAAAATTATGCTCTTTTCATTGCCAATCACAGTTTGTTTTAAAAATTGGAACTTTTTTTGTTATATTCAAGTAACAAGTTGTATGTAGAAATAGGGTCCAGCAGATTGTTCTCCACCCCCCACTCTATAATCACTTAATTTACGAGGACGTCACACATCAAAATAACTAACATAACACTGCTAATGCAAATGATTTTCAATATTTAATTTGGATTTTTTGAGTAGGTTGACTATAAGCCAAAGCAATTGTTTTTAATGAAGCTGGGTAAAACTAAATACACCCAATGCAATCTAATACAAAGCAGACATTTTCTGTTACATAATTGTTGTGGAGTGAATAATACACCCTGGTAATACAGATGAACTAGACTAGAGGCATTAACCGGCCTCGCATTAACTAAAGAACTCTAAGTGAGTCTAGAAAATTCCATTGGAGTCAGTCGAGAGAATAATGTTGAAAGATGTCGAAGCAAGTAACCTAAGTAAGACTTAATATTATAACTGCTAGAAATAAGTTATAACAAGTATGTAAAGAAAAAAGATTTTGCTTCAGTACACATGATAGCAGTGATAAGAATTTTGAACCATATTGGTTTAATTTTTTTCTTCAGTTTGTTGTGAAAAAAAAAAAAAAAAAAATTCTTCAAATACAGAAGAAATATTAGCTCATAAAAAATATAGCAGCAACAGAAGAAGTCATTGGAACTTTAGAAACAAAAGTTAATTGAACTGATTAAAAAAAAAGCAAAACAAAATTTCCCCTCCCCAAGATGGTGGCAAATGCCACATCTGAATTCACATACAATTCAGATGATAAAATTATTTTTCTGCTCATAATTTTCTAAGAATACAGCAACTGGGAAGATGAGAGAAAAAAAAAAAAAAAAAAAAGACTTGTTGAGAAAGCCAGCACCAGGAGAACATGAAAAATACTGTTATTTTATACTACTGGTAAAAAAAAAAAAAAAAAAAAAAAAAAACTCAAGAAATTTGTTTTGAAGAAACAGTAAATATTCTGACTAAAATTTTTAGAGAGAAAAGTTTGTTATTCAATAGTTGTTGGAATTGTATGGATCTGATAAAAAAAAAAAAAATAAAGATTTTGTCACATATGCTGGAATCATTAACAAAGGCTGTAAAAAGTTCAGATTAGATAAACTGACTCCAGACATGTTTAAAAGGGTAATTTTCATTCAAGAGGTAACAAAAAAAGATTCAGAAATACAGATGAGGATTCTTGAACAAAAATAAACTTATACTACAGGAAATATTGGATGAATGTCAAAGAATCCTAAACCTGCAATGTAATGCTGAGTTAAAAAAAAAAAAAAAAATCAAGGAAACAAAAATGTGCATACATTTAAGTGAAAGAAAAATGTGGAAAAAGGAAAATCAAT